>OY757258.1:6391808-7003058 GCA_963584085.1 Pyrausta aurata | reverse complement strand
GGCATAAGCCCTTTTCGGTTATAAACTTCTGATAAAATACAGAATAACCTACCCGACTACACTCGAACCAGCATAACCACCATTTACTTCGCACACTCACAAATATAAATATACCTTTTGCATTCCACGTGATTCCACATTCAAATTTAAATCAAACGTTCATCTCCGTTCTTGCTGCATTCCGTTCCACGCGTGTCACTCTTTTGCGTTCCATTTCACGTTCATCACACCCTTGAGTTCCATTTCACGTCCATATTCCACATTTATTTGAACTTTTTAACTAACAAATTCCTTTAAGTCGGACCGCTTGGACCAGCGCTTATGGGCTGATTACAGGTAGCAGTAAATGGTGATACGATAAATGATACTTGATTGTTTTACTTATTTTGTATAAAAATGAGCGAGCACCTTACGGAGCTACTCGCCTCGCTACCAACTACGTAATTAGCCTGTTAGTTTAAATAGCAAAATCAGACCGGTAATCAAAACACATCATATTATCCACCTCCACAGATGTACAAAAATGCGTGTATGCACTAAAAAATAAAATCAAAATACGTAATATATAGCCCTCTTAAGTTGCTGGAAACTTTGTCAAATAAATACAAGGTGCGTGAGCGGCCCTCACGCTCCATGCTCTGGCCTCCCCCCGCGCCCGCGCCGCCCCACTGGCGAGGACTCAATGAAGCAGACCGCTTCATTACCTATAGTAGTAGTATAGTACCTATAGTATTACGACGATATTCCCTGAACTATGATCCTGTGTATTGTTAAGCTGTAAATTCGTTGACTATATTGAATGAAATATTTTATTTTATTAGATCTTACAGTTTCATACACCAATAGAAGTCTTAAACTACAAATATATTATTTGTTAAGAAACTAAATACCGAAACTATTTACTGAATACTGAAATGTTCTACAAATAGTCTAACTATTTCACAACAATATACCTGCAAAACGTTATTAGAGGTTTTGCAGTACATAGAATTGTGCATAGATATTTTGACAGTATGTTTGAATTTAATATAATACTGAACATGTATACCATACTAACTTAATGGTTTTGGAGGCATCGCGGATAGAGTATCCACGTTTGTCTTTTATTTTTGCGGCGGCGACGTTTCTGAGCGCAATGATTAGAACTGCTTTAGATATCATATAACAATCAAAACCACTACCAGTATTTTTGATAAGCAATTTACGCTCATAGTGAAAATCATCAATAGATTATAAGAATTATAGAACTTCCTACCAATCCAATGGCATTGAAATGTTTAAAATAGTCAGCGGTCAATAAACTAATGTCTTTCATTGTAATTGTGGAACCAATAAGATATTAGAAATATCTACATTCATGTCGGTTTCTGTTACATCAAAAGCATGAAGCCTAGCCGGAGAAAAAAATTTGATTTTCAAAAATTACAATAATTTTTCACTCGGGCTCTATTCAAGAAGGATTTAGTATATATAATTCTATACCGATTTCGATTTTCGGTAATGGCGGCCCCTATCAACAGAGATAGGCCAGGTACGCAGGAGATATTATAGTGCCCAGATGTGTGCGCAATACACAAGTGCACTCTCTGTTCCTTCACTCTTATTAATCCGGCTCGACGGCTCCGACATGACCGATGAGGGATCAGGCGCAAGACCAACGTCTTAACGTACGCACCGAGGCACAGGGGTGTCATTTCACTTCCTGACTCCGAGCTGTTTCCGAGTACTATTTAGACAAAAAACCCAGAAACAAATTTCAACCAGACCCAGGATTCGAACCCGGGACCTCTTGGGAAGCGACCAGCGAACTAACCGCTACACCAACGAGTTATAGATAGTGCCCCACCACTCGTCCAAATCGTTTATTGTACATGTGTGCAAGCTTTTGCCAACATTTGAATTGAATTTGGAACATCCTAATGACTTATGAATGACAAGCACACTACAAAAAATACACTCAAAGGGAAAGATGCTCTACTTAGATATAGTTTTGAGTAGGTATGGTTAGCTACTAGACGAGTATTTTTTTTTTCAAATTGCACTCCTAACATTTTTAATATTGACGTAAACGAAATACGTAAGAATGTTTTATAATATTTAAAAAAAAAGTTTATTTATAAGAGAACTATCGGTCCACCGGGACTTCATACGAGTAAATTGTTTTTTCTTCGTAGACGTAGGTCCTAGCTTGATGTTTTATAGGCTTCCCTGATAAAGTCAATCCGGGTAATATTATAAGTACCACATGTTTTTTTTTATTTAAAATTGTTTATGGCGTTTAAGTTACCATTATAATTCTTTAAGTAAATATGATAATGACAGTATATTATACCAGGTTTATTTTTTAGTACACACAGTGGGTTTTCCTTGACGTTTTAAAAATAAGTAAAGCCACTTTCGTGAGACTGGATTTTTGAATGACAGCCGGCTCGCAATGACGCGCGTGTCATCCCCCGGATCCCGCGCCTTCATCTATCAAAAAAAGAGTGGGGCGCGCCTTCGTGGATGGCACTATCTATAGTCAAGGTTTAATGAACCATACTAGAAGTAACTTACTTGTTTCCTAGCAATATTCCGTGGTGGTTTGACGACGCTGTCCACGTAAGCCATTTTGGTCTGTTTGATGGGAGCCTTTTTGGCCTCTTGTGCTATCTTAATGTTAGCCGCGAGGGACTTTAGCTTGTGCTCTTGTTCTTCTTGACATCTCTGGAATAACATAATTAGGATTTTTAAGCATAATAAGCCAAAATGATGTTGTAAATGTATTTATTTATTTAACCTTTATTGCACTGTAAATTTTACAATTGGCGGACTTAATGCCTTAGGGCATTCTCTAACAGTCAACCTCTTGGGAATGCAGAAAATTTAATCAGTGGCGGAACGTTTGCAATTACTGAGCGGGTACTATAAAATAAAATAAATGTAGGTATTGTCAGTCAGCTACATTATCAACAGACTCGTTTAATTTAAGAGACAAAATAGCACAGGACTCAACAATGAGCCCTGTGGAACACCTCTATAATTATCAGTAAAATTGGAATAATAGATAAAATAAAAATACATAAGTTGGAACAATCTCCGGCTAGGCACGCTGGCTCACCGATCCACGTACGTCTCCAAGTCGTTTACAGTGACGGCAACACGACTGTGGAACTCTCTGCCTTTGGATGTCAGGAGGACCGAGTCGAAGTTATCGTTCAAGAGCAAAGTCCGACAATTCCTCAAAGAATAGATAATTGCATAATATTTGTATATATGTATATTTATATATAATTTATGTATTTTGTGTAAGTTTAAGTATGTTTATAGACTATATGTTATTGCAGTAGTTTATGTAGGTTTATTTTTTTACTATACATATTAGTTAATTGTTGCTTTTTTATTTCTTATCTGTTTTTTATTTTCGCTGCACCCATTGCCATCTCTCTGCATGACCTAAAGGTTTGACTGGCAGAGAATGCTTTTAGCATTAAGTCCACCTTTGTACACTATGATTTGTGCAATAAAGTCTTTAAATAAAAAAAAAAAAAAAACTGCAGTTCAATCTGGTTAATACACTTTATTTGTAGCATTGTTTTGAATATGTATTAAATTGTTTTGTTATAAAAAGTCTGTCAGACTAAGTATAGCAAAGCAAGCCCAGAATCATCAAGATCGGAAGAAAATTTTGGAGCAGACCATTCCTGAATGGTCTGCTCTTTAAGTGGTCATCGTCGTCACTTGCGGATGGACAATGTTAAAAGAGCGGCTATGAGCCGTTTATCGAGGTCACCGCCGCCTTACCACCAAAAGATCTAAAACCGCTTGCACCTCGCGTTGTTTTTTGTTTGAAGTGACGCCTGTTTTTGTGTCATGTGTACAAGCGGTTTTTGCTTGAAACTAGTAAGCGTCAGAAATCTAAACTGTACATCCAAAAAGCTTCTCTTATGGCTTAGGCTTAATTTACAAAATTGTGGCTTATAAAATTTATCTTATGTTCTTTTCTAAAAAATATAAACCGTCTACGTACCATGTACATCTCCCGCCACGTCTCCATCTCCTGTCGGCGTTTGTTTCTGAAGTTTTTCTCGCAGAACTTCTGCCAGAGGTGGTCGGTGTCCTCCATTAGGTATGGGTTGTAGTGTTCTAGTAGAAATAGTTGCTGTGGCGTCGCGCGGTCGACCACCGGCTTTAAGATGTCGTATGGGACGCCACCCGTATATTCTAGCGCTGTTGGGGAAATAATGACGAAATGAAAATTAAAATCTGGGAAACCAAATTAAATAATTTATACTAATCCAAATTTATCAAGATACTCTAATTATTGACATCTATAGATATTAACTTTACTTATCATGTTTTATAATTTCGTTATTTAATTTTTGCTCATTATTGCGCAAGCAGACTGAACACAGATTCGGATGATTGTGAAAACGCTCTGTCTAAATCTTAAGTCAGATCAGTAGCATTATTCACTTGCTTCAGACTTCTTAAATTAGTTAAAAATAAGTATAGCCATTCCTCATATCATTGATTATAGATGCAGACGACTTAATTTTCAGTCTCGGGGGACCGCTATAGTTTCATAAAGCTAATGAATTCTTATAGGACTTGGACGCATGCGTAATTCTGCCTGCGGTACTGACTTCCCTGACTGACTACACATACGCAATAAAGATTTAATTGCCATGAAATGAAACTAAATTGATTATTACAGCCATCTCCTTTATGGTTTATGGCACGGCTTTTGAATATTTTTTATCGCTCGCGAGTAGTACTTAATGACGTTGTACTCATTAACTGTTCGTTAATTTCTTTGTATGTTAGAGGCTAGAAGTGCAAAATATTACAAAAACAAAGTCACAATTAAGAAATCCAAGAGGTTTTAAATAACGGCAAACTTACCGTCTATGTGTTCTTGAAGGACTTGCACGCACATTTCATACAGAGATGTTATCTTGCCGATCACTTTGTTGCCAGAGTATACTTTAGTTCTGAAAGGATTTAAACATTCACCCATTAGACCCTGACTTAATATTATCATCATCATCAGCCAAAGAATGTTCTATACAGGGTGACTTTGTAAACATCCGCAATATTTTAAACTAAGAACCTACTCATGATTCATAAGTCCCTTCCACATATTGAAATGAAAATTAATTGATATAATAAAGTATCATATGATGCAACTGACAAAAATCGTATGAAACACTTTAGAAATGATCATTGCTTAAAATTAAACTAATAAATTACAGTTTAAGACTTTATTTAAGATTTTAGAAATTTTCATATAATAATATGTAAACGTATCAAAAAATTACGGAAATCAGAGTGATACTGTAAGATTTTTGAAATGATATTTCATAACAATTGATTTTTATTTTAATATGTGGTAGGGACTATGAATCATGAGTAGGTTCTTAGTTTAAAATATTGACAATGTTTTCAAAGTTACCCTGAATAAATGTATTAAGTTTGTACGTCAATATTTCTAAACGTAACTTCGCTTGTGCACATAAATATTAGCTTAGGACTATGGCAGGATATGAATCTAGTAATTGCTGGGTTATTAATTAAGTTGCTTACCACAACTCACCACAAAGCCGCCCTGCGGGTTTGTTATTAACACGTTCCGGGACACTATTCCAGACACAATAGATGTTTTATTGTTTTCACACCTGTAGGCATTCCCTGTCCCGGAACGTGTTAATATCGGCTCCAACTATTGCTACCACTATAATACTGTCGATAGTTTTGTCATATATGTACTTAACTATAATTCAATCTTTCTGTCTATAGTATCGATAGGCTTATAGATTACATGATATTCGAGGTCAAGTAACGATAATTCGACACCGCTATTTAGAGCACGTACCTTTGGTTCTTAGACGACATAGTCATGCTCATGGCGTCTTCGTCAGTGAAGTGCGGCAACAACTTCGGTGGCGGTCGCGGTTTGTAGTTGGGTGATATCTCAGGCAACGCTGATATCTCTATGGCCGGCAGTGGAGCTAACTTTGCCGTTGGCGCTAACAGCGAGGCTGGACTTAGCTGGTGATTTAAAAAAAAAACTTATTGGACAACTTTAAGTTGCTAAAGATTCTAAAGAAACTATTAAAATTTAAAAATCATTATTTTTTTTCGTCCACAACTGAACAAGATTTCGCCATGGTTATTAATGTTTTTTTTTTATAAATTATAAATAAGTCATATGGGAAATGTACTCGGTGATTTGTCAGTTGGCAATGACTTGGGACCATGTTGTGGCTGCCACAAAACCACTGATGTAGTGAGTGATGATGAACAAAGGGCGATATTATTGAAGAAATGCCTTAACTACTTCTTTCTAAAGAATTATAGATTGGCTCGTGGCACAGATGATTTGTACTTACATCAGTACTTATAGGCGAATCTTTCAGCAGCGTAGGTTTCTTCTTCGGTTTAGCAGGACTTATCATGCCAAGTGCCTCAGCAAAGCTTGCCCCTGGAAAATTAAGAAATGTAATTAGTAAATTATTCATGTAATATGTAACTTCAATAATAAATTTTAGGTAATTTGCAAAAAGGGGCTTACCAGAACCACAATCAATCCCATCATCACTGTCTGCACTACTATTAACTTGATTTGTTTTCTTTGGTACTTCATCTTTCGATTTACTGCTGCTGGATTTGCTTTTATGTGATGATGAGGAACTCGACTTATGCTTAGACTTAGTTTCACTACTCCCCAGATCGAGCTTGTCAGCCTTGTGTTTACTATCACCGTGTTTAGATTTACTCTCACTAGATGACGTTGATTTCTTCTCGCTTTTATGACTATGGTGCTCCTTAGTATCAGATTTGTCCTTTGAACTACTACTTCTATCCTTTGACTTGTCTTTACTAGAGGAACTATGTTTCTCTTTAGAGCTACTGCTATGTTTTGACTTATGTTTTTCATCAGAGATTTCTTTTTCTGACGAACTTTTGTGCTTATCTTTCTCTGGTTTTTGAGAATGACTTGAACTTTTATCCTTCTCAGATTTACTGGAGTGTTTTTCCGTGTGATGCTTTTCGACATTATTGTCAGGTTTTGAAGATTTATGTTTATCAGAATCACTTTTATGTTTTGAGGATGAAGATGATGACGATTTGCTTTCATCTTTTTGCTTTTTGTCTTTTTCTGATGTATGCTTCTCGGATTTTGAACTCTTCTCACTTTTGTCTTTTTCTTTTGAACTTGAACTCTTGTGCTTATGAGAACTATGAGATTTTTCTTTTGATACATGTTTATCAGAAGAGTGTTTGTCTGTGGTTTCGTTTTGTTGGAGTTTTTTAGAGTGCTTTTCAGAATCGGGTGATTTTTTAGAGCTAGAAGATTCTTTTTTTGTGTCACCGGAACTTTTGTGTGATGAATGTTTAGAAGATGAAGACCGGTGTCTCTCGCTGGAATCCTGTTTCGGTTCTTGCTTAACATATTTATCTTCTACTGAAGATTCTGACATTTCTGAATCGCTGTCATCACTCTGCGAATGATCACTTTCATCAGATTCATAATCACTCTCAGAGGGTTCTTTTTTAATTTGTTCTACAGGCTTCTTTTTATAATCATCATGACTGTTATAACCAGAATTCTTCAACTTTTTTGTATTAGGTTCTTCTTCCTATAACATGACAATTAGGTACATGTAAAAATATTGCAACGATAACTTAAATACCAAATCACATCCCGTTGATAAAATGTGGTTTGTATCGGAAAAATATCAATCCATAAAATAATTATACAGTAACAGTATAAAAAGAATGTAGACATTACAGGATGAGGAAAAGAGTGCAAAAATTAACTATATTGACAAACAAACGCGGGTGGGTTGGCGGGGCAGCGGGAGGGACATGACATGTTTGAAGGGTCCATTCTTAGGATAACTGGGGGTGGTAAATGAGAAAACGTACCTCACTACTTTGATATTTTCTCTTGCTTCCACTGTAGTTTCCATTCACTTCTTTAGGTTCAGTTTTAACTATTGGGCTAGACTTGTCCTGGTGGTAATTTCTACTTTTTGATTGTTGCTTCGCACTGTCATCAGAGTCCTTACCGTTTTCATGTCCATTGTAACCAGATGCTGTTTAAAATAATCAAAATTAAATATTATATAACATGCTTAAACTCAAAAATTACAAATCATATTACCCACGTTATAGCTAAAAATATAATCCATGCTACTGCTCACTCATCAGTAAAAAAAAGCTATTAAACACAAATCATTCTTCCTTTTTGGTACAGTCACTTATCTTAAGGATAAGGAATAAAACTTAATGCACCTACCTTATTTATAGCATAATGATGGAAACTTAAGAAAAGTTCTTAAAATATCCTTTACACTTGATCTCAGAAATTAGAATATAAAACATTGATTACAAAACATAGACAAGATCCGATGAATTAAGATAAATTAAGTAATTTAATGTACTTGCAGATATTCAATTGAATCAGTACCAATATTTTATATAGGGATTAAGTTCCTAGGTCTCCAACACAACAAATAATAGTCACAAAAGAACTTAGTGTCATATATTAGTGATATTATTTATAACAACACCCAAATGTATATAAATGATCATCAATCAAAAACATAAACAAATAATCAAAATGTTTTAAAAAAATGTTGTAAATTCATGTCAATAAACTTATTAATTCTACAAAATAATTGTGATTCATAAATAAAACAAACATGCTCCCTTACTATTTCTAGCTGTTGAAAATATTACATCTAGAGGTAAATTTAAAACACTTATTTGCAATGCAATCCATTCAATAAAGATAAAGGCTAAATTTTTGTCTCACTGTCATTGGTCTGATCTCCATCTTGATCACTTTCCTCGGCCGCCACCATGAGTTTCCATTTGTAGACTAGGGCCCTGGCCGCATGTCCCACGTCTCCGGGATCTTTGCGGAGAGCATTCACGGTTTTGCCAACACCTGTTTCTTGTAAATGTTGAACCGTCACATCTAGGTTGAATAATTTGTCTATGCATTTTAAGATCTGGAAACCAAATTCATTGCTGTGGTTAACAGATTCACAAGTTTATAATAATAATAATCATTTATTTATTTCAGGCAAAAGTTATATATAACTTTACTAAAATTTATCAATTAAATTAAATGAAATAGAATGGAATGCCACTTTATGATATTAATTAAATTTAAATACAAATGTCACTATAATAAATTGTCAAAATTTAATAATAACATTGAAATTGTAATTTTGACAGTACGTAAACATCATTTTAACCTAAAATACCAGTCAGTACATCCTTTCTCTTTAGTTTATATTATCTTGCATATTCTATAAAATCGGATGCTATGTAGAACCCACTATTTATTCATTAATTTATGATTACAAGATTTTTTTACAAGTCTGTTGGCAGTAGTAACAAAATAATAATTAATATTTTAGGTCAATTAATACCTAATATACAAACAAAAATTTTCTAATAATACTAATTATTAGGTTTACATACGGCAACTTCATTTGACAGTGAATGAACTAAACCCTACCCTAAACCAGGAACTAAACCCTACCCTAAACCAGGATATCATGATCTTGTTATGAAAAGTCAACATTCACCACCCAGAAATATCGTCAGTTGCAGGCTCAATTGGGGTTACTGACAAAACACAATTTGTTAGGAGCAGCGATTGAAGTTTTTTTTCGTCAAAAATTTAACATAACTTTTTTCCTACTTAATATTTTCTCAATATGTTTCCACAGAAATGCTTAGAATTCAACGCGGATTTAACTAAAATATAAATAATGTTCCAATAAACCTTAATTAAGGAAATAAATTTCAGTTACACCAAAAAATTTTTGTATTCTTGATAGTTACACTAACATTACATAATATTTTTTGAAAGAACTTAGGACAAATTGGTGTAAGTGTGCTCAAAAATTAAAATCGTTAAATACATTTTGGTGCACTGGCTGGTTTTTATGTACTTAGTTGCTATATAATTTGGGTAAAAGTATTAAAATCAAGGGAATTACTGAAAAAACATCCTGTTGCCATTTACACTAGTTTGTTTATTTTACTATAGTTCTAAGAAAAACGTAGGATTATTTAAATAAAACACTGTTATAATAATAGAAAAAACTATCATTTATTGAGAAATAAAAAAAAAGTTATAAGCTTCTGGAATTTGCTTTGGTAATCTATGAAAATAAAAACAAAAACTTCTTAATAGAAATGAACTTTCAGATGTTTTCTGACAAATAATTAACACAGGTAATTGCATCAGGTTTCATGGAATGTTTAGTTTTGATAGATTTTACGTCTTTTTAGGGTTCCGTAGCCGAATGGCAAAAACGGAACCCTTATAGTTTCGTCAAGTCTGTCTGTCTGTCTGTCTGTCCGTCCGTATAACACAGCCACTTTATTCTGAAGCTATTAGCATCACACCGCTGAAACTTGGTAGGTAGGTGTATCCTCTTTACCGCTTTCCGATTAAGGTACAAAAAAATTGAAAAAATTATATCATAGGGGGGGCTCCCATAAATGAAACTAAAACCAAAAAAAAATTTATTACTCAAACCTATACGTGTGGGGTGTCTATGGATAGGTCTTTCAAAATGACATTGAGGTTCCTCAAACCATTTTTTCTAAAAGTCTAACGTTTGAGATATAGACGCTTCCAAAGTAGTAAAATGGGCGTCCCCCCATCTAACTTTTGAACTAAAGAAGTGAAAATTTTGAAAAAAAAATGTAATGTAGATCAATAAAAATTGGTTTGAGCGAAATCGAACTAGCAGTTTTGGAGATATAGCACATTTTTATCAACCGCAAATATAACTTTGTCTTTCATACAAACACTATGAAAAACTAAGTTATATTTGCGGTCAACAAAATATTGTGGCATTTTGGCTAAGTGGAAGTAAGAATCCCTAATTCAGTTAAAGTTGGCACGGAACCCTCAGTGCGCGAGTCCGACTCGCACTTGGCCGGTTTTTTCTTCATCGTAGCAATCCTGATCTTTGACACATGTAAGTTTTTTAGCTGATACTGTTGGAGTAATAAAGATGTATCTGTCTTAATATTGTTTCCGAGTCATAGCTAATTAGTGTAATTGCAAATCCTTTTCTTTCACATGCCTATTGTACCAAAATAGTTACAGTCATAAAAATACACCAATTTAACCTGTCAAAACTAATAGCATGTCAGTTACAACAAAATTGTAAAGGAAATTTAAAAAGTACATGGCCAATAAAAGTGATGTAATTGTATTTTATTTGAAGATATAATTTTTTTTTAAATACCATTCGAAAGAACAGAAAAAACTAAGGAATACTGTATATTTAACTTACTTGACGTAATTTTGTTAGTTACACCAATTGAACCTGCAACTGACATTATTATTTCTATCAAAAATGTTGCCAAAAGCCCAGATCATATGGCTTTCAGTGTCAAAAAGTTATGAGATTTCATGTTGAGGCCAGCTGCCATCCCTACACCGCCTAACTTTAACAAATCTACCTCAAAATCTTCATAAACTACATAAGTTTAATTAGAATAATGTGGCTGCCTGTTTATTTATTAGTTACCATGAAATTTTTTTATTACAAAAAAAGTTAAAGGTAGGAAGTGCCCTTGCGCTTCAGCTTCGGCAGGGGAAAAAACTCTCTAAATGAAGTGAGGATTATGTACAACGTAAACAAGTGCGTGCCCCTATCATTGAAAGGGCACCTTTATCAATTTTGTACAGAGGCCAGGGAAGGGTTTACTGATGCGTAATCTACGTGGTGTAGTCAAAAAATAACTATAATTTCGTGGATAGGTAGCCTGTAATGTAGTCTGGGGTAGGTAAATGTGATGTGGTCGATTTTGACAGCTGCAATTTCCAGCGCAATACCCGATTTCATGTAGGTACCTATGTGTGCCTACTCTACAGGAAAGAGCTTTTACAAAATATACCTGACTTTTCGCCTAATTTATGTTTACGCTCGGGTTTCTTCGCATTTCAGACGAGTAACAAGGGTCCAAAGAAGACAATGTATGAAGAAAAATAAAATAAAAAATAACGAAAGATCGAGGAAAACAGCAAGTGATGTGGAATTTGTAACGTACCTTATGCTCGTCGTTGGGATATTTCTCTATTCCATGTTGATAATGCTTCACTAAATCCAGCACAGTCGCCATGCTAATCACAAAACGAACAATGCAACAGTTTTTGTAGCTTTTTTTTACAAAAGTATGGGTGCCAGCTGGTAAACGGGCACCATCTTTGTCTCACACATGTCAGTGACGTCCAAATGCGCTCAAACGTCATTGGGTGTGTTCAGCAGAAAACAGCTTTCTAAGCGCCGAGCAATAAAATGGTGGATCAATAAAAGGGCTAAGCGCTTTCATTAATCTCATTCTCTCAACGCTTTTCCTACAAGAACACGCTGACTGTGCTTCTTGCTTATGTAAGCTGTCAAATTCAATACCACAACAGACAACTTTCCTCAAATCATGCTGGGTGAGCTTAATCAGCAGCGCAAATAAAGCAAACGTGTTTTTTTTGTATGTCAAAATAAGCGCTGACATAAAGCGCTTAAGTAAGCCTTTTTCTGCTGAATGCACCCATTTTACGTTCGGAAATGTTATTTACCATCAACTTGCTGAACAACTTTTCGTTTTTCGCACAGGACGTGTAAACTTTGATGAACGAAGCGTGTAAGTCAAAAACCGAAAAAAAAATTTAACGGATACAATGGCGGAATTTAAAAGTTGCTATGCGATGGAACCTTGTCAAAATAACCTCGAAATGTCTTTATACGAGATTAAGATTTATTTTAAGATTCATTATTGTTAATAGTAACTAGTGATGTTCCGTTTTGGTTATTTCATGGAATGGAAATTCTTTATAGAGATTCTTTCGACTCAAGTCCTGATTTGAACCGTGTTTTATACAATGTTTGGATTTTTATACCGAATTTTAAAATATTTCAAGATAAAAAAAGATGACTTGGCACATCACTAGTCAGTCGGTACCGGTTTTCCTGCCTCTTTAAGTCTTCGCCCGCTGAGCTACTGCGACGATGTAGCTGACAGGCGGCGAAATTATCCTTTGAATTCTAATGTCATTTTAGCCCTATTTCCAACATAAAATTACTATCCCTTCCGATAGGAATATTAATTTTATGATTTCCACAGATGAATAATATATGTACCTATTTCAGTCTCTAAAAATACGGTGTTATCAAGTTTTTCTGAAAACGAAACCTGGCTCAATCGATTTTATTCATTTGAGCCGTTTCCAAGATCCATATAATAATATGTCACAAACAAGAATTGCTATAGGATTTCGCATATCCTACTACTATTATAAAGGCGAAAGTTTGTAAGTATGGATGTATGGATGTATGGATGTTTGTTACTCTTTCACGTAAAAACTACTGAATGGATTTCAATGAAACTTTACCACAATATAGCTTATACATCAGAATAACATATAGGCTACAATTTTTGAGGTTTCTAATGTGAGGTCGTAAAAAAACACATTTTTTGCGCTACTAGACGGGACGAACCTGAAGTCCACGCGAACGAAGTCGCGGGCAAAAGCTAGTGATATTATAATGACAGCTTGTCCAGATTTGCACAGAAAGCTTGGCTACTAGTTATAAAACTCATCTAAAAATCAATCAATATAGTATATCATAGTATATAATAACCACATTAAAGGCTTACGTACGATGCATCTCGCAAATACAGGTCAAACCAAACAACAATTTCAATTTACTGAGCTCAGTGCTTGTACACGGCACAACAGCTCAGCACATACATTTGCAGTGTGCTTAATGATGTTCAATATTGTGCCAATTTATCGACGCGCAGCTAGTTGTCATCTTAGGTAATTTACGCAGGCTGTTACCGGTTGTAGGTCAGCAGGGCGCGGAGTCCCTGAGACGCCGACGCCTCGGGCGCGGCAGACACCGTGACCCCTGTCAAAGACAACCTCCTTACTCCTTAGTCGATACCCCTCGTGCTTTGTTTGTCCACGACGCCGCACCCACCCTCTATAATTCCGACAACACTTATCACCTTGCTCTTTGATCTTCGACACCGCTTTTCGCAAATACCAATATCGCTGGTGCTTTCTTAGCGAGGTGTGCCGCAAACGAAGCGCCCACGTACACTGTTCATTAATGAATAACGATAATGATTTATCGATGAGAGATAAACTTGTATTATCTAAGTGTTCTTAGATAGTTCGATGGTCTTAATATGGTTCTTATGATGACTGACAGATTACAGGTGGAGTGCGGCTCCAAATAAATACAACCCCCGGCACTCCGAATGAATTATATGATGATATTTTTTATTAACAAAAAGTACATTAACTTTTATCATCCACGCACGGTGCCAATAACGAAAACATAAAACGACTTCAACGTCGTTGCTCAGATTTGTGGAATAATCTAACAAAATAGCAAAGTGCGTAGTTCCAAGAAGCTGTTCGATATTGCCTGCTCTCGATCCCATTATCCGCGCAACATCATCAGCGTGACAAGAGTGGGTATGTAATGCAGGCTGGCTGCGATGGCATCTTCCCACGCGGGGCAGCTGACCCTTCGACTGCTCGGGTTCCGTACTTCGTTCGTAGTCACAGCACTCGGTACAAGCCCAATGTAGGGGTACGGATACGACTACGAACATGTCGGCCGCTAATGTCCCCGTTATCTGTTCCGCGGTGTGGGAGCCGCGAATTATCGCACTTATCGTGCGGTCGATTTGAATAATATATATTTCTGCTCCGTGATATAAAAGTAGGTAAAGTGACTTACAAACTAATAAAAACTTTACAAAATGTGTTTTTATAAATTTAACACTACTCGAATACTTACTATGTACTTAATTATGCTGCTACTTTAGTACCGACGGAGGTCCGAGGTACGAGTACATTCATATAATAATAGATACTATACTGCACCATTGATAAGCAAAGAAAAGAGTACTATCAGGTAAGGAAAATGTGGCCAAATGCTTGACTATTGTTGGCAATCAACACATTTTATAAGAGTAGTAACCGGCGGTGCCTACTTTTTCTGTTGAGCTTCATTCGGTACTTACATACTTTGCCGTCATTATAAGAGTAGGCGTTGTAGGGTTAATAGAAAAATCTTTGGTGGTTGGAAACAAAATGTAAAATAGGTAAATTATTGAAATAGGTATACATTTACAATGAAATAGGTAACACAATTTGCACTCATTAATTAAAAATATAGATAAACTGTAACTAATATAGACCTATTCTTACCAATAGGTTAATAAATACTCGTCAGTATATTGTCACTTTAATAACACGGTTACATTGAAGAATTGCTTCGTAAATCTTACTACAACAAATGACTCGGTAAGTAGGTACCTTATTATTACAAAGTACTACTTGTACCGCTGCTGGAGTAGGCCAGTAATTAAAATTTACAGTTGCTAAGTACTACTTTTGGCGAAGAGCGGTCCTAGCTATCCAATTACTAGATGTAAAAATAATCAATCAGCTACAAAACTTATGAGCTCCTATTTGTTCGAGTCCGTTTGAAATGCAGCTTCGCGCGACCTAGGTCGCTAGATGGAAGTGCTAGAGGGGTTCGCACACGAGCCACAATGTGGAACCCACGCGACTAGATAGTTATCATTTGGGAATCGCAGTAACAAGTAAACGTGAACCGGCAATGGGAGTGGAGTCTGTTGTTGTGTTGCTAGTACCGAATTCAATACAGCGCGGAAGTGTTGCGACGGTAATCTGGCCGCGCAGCGCTGCATATCGCGATATTTGCTTGTATGCTAATGGTGGCCCTTACCGTGCGACCGGGCAGGAACAACCTGATGTGATAATAGAACGGCCTCCATATAGAGTGATACGGACACCAGATACACGTGTAGATAAGGACGATTGTCGGAACGGTAATAGAGACAAAGGGACATAACGCCATTGCATGACAAGTGCACTGTGCAGTTGTTGCGCGGGTAATAACTGGTAATGACCACGCGACAAGACGTTATAATTCTATTAGATTTTCAAATCGTGCCTCATAAAGCATGCCAGCGTTGAGGATGAGTGGTTAAGTGAACGTTAACCGGGACGTTTTCTTCGAGCAGTTTTGTCGTTAGTTTTTTTTTTCTTACTTATCTCTGTTAATGAACATGAAAAAAGAAACAAAAATATTTGTAAACTTAAAAACTTTTATATTTAAAGAGTTACCTATATTAATATTTTGTAGCAAGTAAGTATAACATTTGGTTAATAATAAACTGTTATTAAAACTTTTATATTTAAAGAGTTACCTTTATTAATATTTTGTAGCAAGTAAGTATAACATTTGGTTAATAATAAACTGTTAAGCCTCATGCTATGCTGAATGCGGTAGGTCATTCCTCGTCTCTTATGATGTTATAAAATCTAGTTTGACGATAGCAACTATTAAAAGTGGAGTTGACCGTATGCGGCTGCAAGTTTAAAAAGCATTATGTAAACAAGATTGCAGGAAAAAGTAGGAATAACCCGATATTCCGGTTGACGCGCCGCATAACTTCTTACTTCCTTGTAGTTGGAGGCGATGAGAGAGGAAGCGTGTCCTGGGTGACCTGGGGCTCTATTTTTGAATCACTCGCTTGGATATGGCGTGTGATTTTCGTTCGAAAACATTTTAAAAATCATCGAAAATGTCGCGAAATAACTTAAGCACTCACAAAATTGAGCTTAATTTTTTCAAATCCCTCTTGTGTGGATTGCAACTGGATTTTATTTCAAAATTTGACATTAGTTAATGAATATCACACGCCATCTTGACGCGAGTGATTCAAAAATAGAGCTCCTGGGTCCATTGGGATCACTTTGCGAATGTAATGTATCTAGGGTGCAACGTTTCTATATTACCAAAGACACACTGTGTAATCTTAAAAATAAGTACGAAAAATTAAATTTATTCCATACTAGCGGTCCCAGCGAACTTTGTTTCGCCCCGGCCCCGTCCCGCCCCAGCCCCGGCCCCGTTGAACGGGATAAAAAGGATCCTATGTCCTTCTCCTGGTTCTAAGCTACCTCCCCACCGTTTCGCCCCGGCCCCATCCCACCCCAGCCCCGGCCCCGTCTAACGGGATAAAAAGTATCCTATGTCCTTTTCCTGGCTCTAAACTACCTCCCTGCCAAGTTTCAGCTAAATCGGTTCAGCCGTTCTTGAGTTATAAGTGGTGTAACTAACACGACTTTCTTTTATATATATAGAAGACTAGCGGCCCGCCCGCGACTTCGTACGCGCGTTTTAGTTTAACACCGTTCCCATAGATCGTAGCGAAAAATTATAAGCCTATACCTATACACATGAAACTACTTCTATAGCCTTCCCTGATAAATTAGCTATCTATCATATTCTATACCCTTACTAATAGTTCCTGTGATTAGCGCCTTTAAACAAAAAGACGAAAACATCCAGTTTTAAAATATATACATAGAAATGCGTAAAGATAAATGTTACATTCGACGACGCGTTTGGTGTATTGGTTGGTTAGCGCTCCTGATAGTCTAAGATCCGGCCATAGAATGACCCTCACCCATCGTATTACGGGATAAAAATTATTTTTTTATAAAATTAAATATGTTAAAAAATTTATTTACAGGAGGTTGTCTGAAAAATTTGGTGCAAAGTGTAATTAATTAATAATTAAAAAATGATTTTTTTTTAAACATTACACTCATTCCCTTACGCAAAAAACTGTATACTAATCGAAAGTATGTAGCTCATAGAATATGCAAACGCTGGGTTGACTTTTTTTTTTCGGTGCAATTATCAGGTAGGCAGGTATATACAGGTAAATCGATACTAGTAACTTGCAACGATCCAGTTACGCGATAAACCTTATATCAAAATAAAGATAATTTTATTATGAATATAATGACATAAGGTTGGCTGCAAAAAGTTGGTGCTAAATCCCGGTTGTCGATTTTTGAAAAACGAAATATTCGTGCGGTTGAATACGTGCGAAAAAGAGGTCCGAGGAACGTATCCAGTGCGATAGAAAAGGACGCAGCATTGCAGCTGTGTGTCGCTCAATCGTCGAAAGAAAGAGAGTACGCATGCTCTTTGTTTGTGAAATTGAGGAAGATAGCGATAGACTACAGTAAGTATTGAGCATTATTTCGGAGCATGAATGAATATTTTTGTAAAGAAATAATTTATGACATACTTATCTTGAAAATTTCACAAACAAAGAGCAAAAAAATTAATGAATTTACCCATTTGGCCCCCAGATTGGAACATTTAAATTATTATATTGCTTATACCATCCTAAAATCATGTCTATTTGTACCAAAATTTATGTATTACCTTCGCGCAAGTCCAATCTGGAAAAAAAACGATTACATAACACTTTGTGACGCCACTCTTAGAAAATGTTTGGAAAAAATCTTTAATTTACGTTTAGATAATGATTCTTGGATTCAGGCATCGCTTCCTATTCGGCTCGGTGGTGTCGGTATTCGCCAAATTTCTAGTGTAGCCCTCCCCGCCTTCATTTCCTCTCTACATAGCACTTCTGTTTTAGTCAACAAAATCTTTAAACATCCTCGCCAGCTTCTTGAGGTGAGAGAGGCGGAGGACGTTTGGCAAGGTCTTTGTCCTAATGAAGACATCCCAGAGGCACGTCATCATCAAAAACTCTGGGATGGCCCTCTTGCGAAAAAGACCTTTAATTCTCTTCTTCAAAATACTTCCGATGATTTAAGTCGTGCACGGCTTTTGGCAGTTTCTGACAGACATTCAGGCCACTGGCTTCATTCATTACCTTCAAAAAATATTGGTACTCTTTTTGACAGTGAGTCATTTCGGGTGTGTGTGGGTCTGCGCCTTGGCATACCAATCTGTGAATCTTTTACGTGTCCCTGTGGCAAAGAGGTCGACAAATTTGGTCTCCATTGTCTTTGTTGCCAACAAAGTGCTGGGCGTCTCGCCCGACACGCTGCTCTTAATGATGCCATCAGGAGTTCTCTTGCCAGCATCAACGTACCTTCCACGTTGGAACCGCGTGGCTTGGTTCGTGATGATGGCAAGAGACCAGATGGACTCACGTTGATACCCTGGGAGCGGGGTCGGGCCTTAGTTTGGGACGCAACTTGTGTTGATACTTTGGCTCCATCTCATCTCAGGGAGTCAGCTCTTAAAGCTGGGGCAGCAGCGGAGTTGGCTGAAAACGCCAAACGACGTAAGTATGCTTCACTTGCAAGTGATTATATATTTGCGCCGTTTGGCGTTGAAACTTTTGGACCATGGGGACCATCCGCTAAATTACTTTTTGGAAAAATTGCCCATAAATTAAATTCTCTTTTGGCCAATAATAACGCTGGCTCGTTTCTCGCTCAACGGATAAGTATTGCTATCCAACGCGGTAACGCAGCCAGCATCCTCGCCTCTTTGCCTCATGGACACGGATTTATTTTTGAGTAGGTTTTAAGTTCATAATATTAGTTTTTATCCTTAGTTTTTGCATGTATATACTTATAATTTTTATTTCAAATAAATGTTTATTTAGCTATCTTAAAAAAAAAAAAGAGCATGCGTACTCTCTTTTTTTCGACGATTGAGCGACACACAGCTGCAATGCTGCGTCCTTTTCTATCGCACTGGATACGTTCCTCGGACCTCTCTTTCGCACGTATTCAACCGCACGAATATTTCGTTTTTCAAAAATCGACAACCGGGATTTAGCACCAACTTTTTGCAGCCAACCTTATGTCATTATATTCATAATAAAATTATCTTTATTTTGATATAAGGTTTATCGCGTAACTGGATCGTTGCAAATTACTAGTATCGATTTACCTGTATATACCTGCCTACCTGATAATTGCACCGAAAAAAAAAAGTCAACCCAGCGTTTGCATATTCTATGAGCTACATACTTTCGATTAGTATACAGTTTTTTGCGTAAGGGAATGAGTGTAATGTTTAAAAAAAATCATTTTTTAATTATTAATTAATTACACTTTGCACCAAATTTTTCAGACAACCTCCTGTAAATAAATTTTTTAACATATTTAATTTTATAAAAAAATCATTTTCATCCCGTAATACGATGGGTGAGGGTCATTCTATGGCCGGATCTCCTACTATGACTATTACGCTGGCCGTCGAGGGTTCGAATCCCGCAAGGGGCAAATGTTGTGTGATGAGCACGGACATTTGTACCTAAATCATGGATGTTATATGTATTTAAGTATTTATGGGAGACGCACCCGTCATAATCGTTGTCTGGTACTTCGTAACACAAGGAAGATAATTCCTTACCACGAAACCAGACCATTGGTGTGGTGTCTGGCGCATATTTATTTATTTATTATATTTTATGTACACTCAACACGCAGCCCGGTCTTTAATGGTCGAACTTACACGGGGATATTATCTTTTTATTTTACAACGAAATATAAATATTTCCTACGCCCTTTCATTAATCGTACTTATATTTCTTTCGGGTACTAATAAGACCAGGCTACTCTCTGCGCTTACACAGCATCATGCCACATACAGACTGTGGGAGAAGCGAATTCTCTCAAGTCTTCTCCCGCTACCTTTTAAGAGTTTGAACTTTAGCTTTGTTGATGGTTATAGCGAATACTCTACTTCCTTGAATTCAAATCGTTAATTCAAAGGGACAATTATATGTAAAGATCTACGCCATCATCATCATCAACACCCAAAAGCCGTCCACTGCTAAACAAAGGCCCCCCACGAAAAGTTGCAGATTGGACACCCTTCGACCACAGGAGCAGCGTAGAATGTCCACCGACAATATGAACAAACGATCTGCAATCTACACTGGACACATACCGCTTGATACCTACCTTTTTGTTTTGAACACAAAACAATATTATTTACTATTCTAAGGAATAAAATCTCTTCTAGAGAGCAACATCAATAACAAACATGTGTCAAAACATTCTGTCTCAGATATGTCAAATGATTGTCAAAAATGAAATAAAAAATATTTCAATCACAAGCACCAACAAGTATTGATATCAATTTTGAAGCAAATCATCCCCAAAATAGCTTTCTACCCCTTTTAACCCCGTTACAAGATAAATTTAAATAAAATTTGATACACATTTATCGTTATAATTTTTAAAGAATGTTTATGCAAAATTTTAAGTAGGTCGGACCAAGGAATCACATTTTCCCATACAAACTTTACACCCCTTTTTCAACCCCTTAGGGGTGAAATTTCTAAAAATCCGTTCTTATCGGATCTCTACGTCATACAATGAACACACCCTCCAAGTTTCAGGTCTCTACGACCAGCGGTTTAGGCTGTGCGTTGATCCGTCAGTCAGTCATTCAGGACAAAGCCTTTTATATGTATAGACTAGCGGCCCGCCAGCGACTTCGTACGCACTTTTTAGTTTTACTCCGTTCCCATAGATCGTAGCAAAAATATTTATAAGCCTCTAAGTATTAAACTAATTAAAAAGCCTACCCCGATAAATTCACTATTTAACAATGTATCTAATATATCTTATAACCAGACCAATAATTCCTATGACTAACGCCTTCAACCAAACATACAATAACATCAGTTTTTAAATTATAGACAAATGTTATATGTTGTGTAGACTTACACGTAGCCCGGGCTTTAATCTGGTCAAAATTACACGGGGATATATTTTTTTACGTAATGGAAATACTTTACGCCTTTCGTCAATCGTATATTTCTTTCGGGTGCTAAAAAGACCAGACTACTCTGTGCGCTTACACAGCATCATGGCATAACATATCAAGTCTTCTCCCGCTACCTTGAGAGTTTGAACTTGAGCTTTGTTTGAATTCAAAGGGAAAATTATATGTAGGGATCTACCCCATCATCATCATCAACACCCAAGGCCGTCCACCGCTTAACATAGGCCCTTAGGAAAAATTTGCACAAAAGTTCCAGGTCGGATACCCATCGACCGCAGGAACAGCGTAGAATGTCCACCAACAATATGAACAAACAATCTGCATACTACACTGGACACAGACCGCTTGATACTTACCCTGTTTCAATACAAAAAATCATTCTTTACTCGTTGATTAAAGTAAAATAGCGGAAGATACGGCATGTCATACTAATTGTCAGCTAAAAAATGGCACTATACACACTAATACATACAAGATGACCCACACAGCTGTGTAACTTTACGCTACTGACGACAGAGACAAACCCATTTCTTACGACGGTAGTGCGAGCGAAACAAACGCGTGCTTTGAGATGTCTCTTGTCACGTTGACGTCTCCTTGCAATAAGAATCAAGAAGCGTCAGCAGACAAATCGGAGTAAAATTGTGTACCATTTTTTTTGTGAGAACGAATAAATTACTTGTTATAATTACTTTACTATTTTGAAATGTCGAGCGATGTTTGGCGTGAGTAGGTTACCAAAAATAAAACAAATATAAGTTTATTTTCAAATATTTATTGTTAAAACATCCTTCCAATGAATGATTTCCAAGTTTAATTTATTTTGTAATGAATAACTACTTGGCCCGCTGCAGTTGACATGGTGAGAAGATGGCGCTGACGTCACGCAACGATGTATCCGTAAGAGACCTGCAATTATGCAGATTAGGTGCGAATTTAAAAAATAAAGCTTCACGTTAATACAGTCATTTTTTTAACAAACTTGAGTAGATAATAATTTTATTGTTTACATTATTGAAGTTGAATACCGTTTTACAAAACATTAATAAAGATGCAACAATCAATATCAGGTAAAAGTTAAATTATATAAAGGATACGGTCGTAAATTGCCCCAGAGTCGTTTTATGTTTGAGTAAAGAAAACCATTAAGAGACTTGACTATATCATTTTGCAAAAAATATATTGAATTTTTAATACAATATTGTTAATTTACTTTGCTTTTATCTAGCGGCATATAAATCTACGAAAAAAATAGGACAACGATTGAATACAATTTCCTGTCCCCAACAATTGTTGTGTTAACAGAAAATAGCGGTTTCGAGCACTATAAGCAAACTGACGACCGCTTAACGAAATGGCATATTGTGTCATACTGTGTCATGGAACTGGCAGTTAGTTAAATAAGTAAGCGCTCGCAATCGCTATTTTAAGAAGGAAAATGACGTTTGCCTCCCATAGGTACTAACCTTTAAACCTACACCAACCTCTTCCTAAAACTTGAAAAAAAAAACTGTGACAAGGAACTTCTTTTCGTTGGCTATTGTTTGCGTCATCGTAATTTTCACGCGTTACGCACCCTAGCGGGGCAGTTTTCTATGTTTTAGTTTTGGTGGCCTAGATTGCGGGTTTTCGACACAGATGGCGCTATGATCTAGAAAGACCTGTGCAAGAGATTGACCCCACACATTTTATTTCGTTTTATGTGAAAACCCCGCTATTTACGGCTTATATTACTTTATATTATTTTAAAAGGCGAAGAAACGAACCCATAAAATTTGTTTTGGTCGTGACGCATGGATTTTTACTTTTGGGGCAAGCAATGTATGGCGGGCCGACCGCCTCCTTTATTATGATCGACATTTTATGCTAACGGTACCGCGTAGACAAATCTCAACAAGCAGCACATGTTGCGTTATGTGTCATCAATCATCGTCATACCTAACTGGTCGCACATCAATGAATCGTATATTTCTATCTCGCCCTGAAAAATGGCCGTCAAAAAAGACTGAATTTACAAATAAATTTAGAAATTAAAGTTTTCGTGTACTTACTAGTGAAATGTGATTCCATGCGATTCGTTTTTCCTTTTAGAATGGTTTGGGCAACGTATGAAAGCACACGAAGGCATTTTGGTTACGTTTAACCCGAAAAAATAATTATTTTCTCCTCACGTCACACGTCTCACATATGTCATCCGCGCACGCAATCCCGATTGCAACTGGAGGCAATTAGGCGACGGGGGCCTGATTTTAGCGGTCCACGTTCGAGTGGCGCGTCACCTATCTTCCGCTATTTTACTTTAATCAAAGTCTTTACTATTTTAAGGAATAAAATCTCTTCTCGAGAGTAAAATTAATAACAAACATGTGTCAAGACATTGTGTCTCAGATATGTCAAATGATTGTCAAAAATGAAATAAAAATAATTTTAAGCATAAGCACTAAAGAGTATTTATATTAACTTCGTAGCCAATCATCCCAAAATTACTTTCTACCCCTTTTTAACCCCGTTACAAGATAAATTTCAATAAAATTTGATACACATTTTTCGTTAACATTTTTAAAGAATGTTTATGCAAAATTTGAAGTAGATCAGACCAAGGAATCACATTTTCCCATACAAACTTTGCACCCCTTTTTCAACCACTTAGGGGTGAAATTTCAGAAAATCCCTTCTTATCGGACCCCTTCGTCATACCAAGAACACACCCTCCAAGTTTCAGGTCTCTTCGATCAGCCGTTTAGGCTGTGCGTTGATCCGTCAGTCAGTCATTCAGGACAAAGCCTTTTATATGTATAGATTACTCGTATTCACAGAACATAACATCAGACAAACAACACTTTTCAAAGTAACTGAAAAACAAAACTTTAGTATTAAGTATGACTTGAGTCGGCCGAGCGAATACTTACATGGAAGAACATTGCGGTAGAAGAAAACAAATTTATGTCATGGCAAAAAGAAATACGGTTTGGAAAGAGCCATTGCTTGATTGCTGTTCACAGCACAGCCACTGTGTCCGAAGTTAAAATCACCAGAATGATCGCCGAATTTTCACAGAAAATGGCACGTTAAAGAAATGTATGTATCGAACTCGGGTATTGTTCGAATCCTAATGTCACGTTTTTATCCTCAAAGCAAGTAAGGTGTAGAAAAATAACACAAGGGTCTCTGATTAGCCTGCCCAGCGCGTGCGCATCGCTTGTTATCTATAATTTCGATACTCACGAGATTAATACACGCTAAAGCGCAGGATAGTTAAGGTGTTGGCCACGGAGACGCAGCCAATTTGTCCAAAGGTCATCCCACTCGCCCATACGAGGGGCCTGTCCACACATCTACCAACCGTATAAATAATGGAGCCACTTCTATTCTCAATAAATTACGTTAATCGACCCAGCCATTATTTTAAAATAAGTTACAAGGATATTGTGATAGTAATAAATAGGCGATCCTCGATCTCGCTCACCCGCTGAAAAAGATCTAACATTACTCACTTAAGTGCAATTCTAGTTTATTCTCCTAACAATTGGAGGCCTGTGAAAGCGTTATTAATATCTTGAGCACTATGAAATCACGAGATAAAGATCAGTCCTAGATCATCCTAGCGCTTACCTGCGTGAGTTAATATTTGTTTGTACCGAGACAACGCGCAGTTGCTGCAACAACATTATTTCCCACAGTCGACAGTTTTATTGAAGAATAACGATCATAAACAGCTCCTCCGGCAAATTAATATAGCGAACCGAACTTCTGACCCTCTTGTGATTTAACAATATTGTCTTCAAATGAAAGTAATTACTTAATAAAGGTAGCTTATTGCCATTGCTCTATAACTTGGGTATGGGATGTGCGTTTCTTCATTAGTGTCTTATTAGTGTTCTCGAAACAACTTAATACATGGAAGATGGAAGAATAAGTAGCAGAATAAAATAGACTAACTATTTCATTCACTTTATAGCTATTAGTTTACATACTACAAAATAAATATAATTTCAAAAGCTTATTGATAAAACGATATAAAACTGACGGCCTTTCGACTGTGTTCTTTCAGAGATGCATGGCGAAACGATCAAAACGCTGGTCGTGGCCGGTTGACATCCACCGAGTTGAGAATCGTTGGTAATGTCGAGGAATTCCATGCCAAGTGCAATTTTCCGTCGCAACTAGGTTCAATTGTGATTTTCATTACCGGTCTCAAGGGTTCGCGACCTACTCTAATTAGGTTCGATACTTATGATTAAACGACTCGGTCACGATTCGTCGATTTACCTCAAATCCGTCGCTCTTTTGTCTTGTGAAGTTGAGCATTCGTCAAGTGGATTACTACTTGCGAGTGGAGGTAGAGATGCATTCCGTTTACTTGAAATACTCCAAATAATATATAGGGGAATAAAGGGAAGGCGTGTTAGCGCAGCAGAATACGCCAATTTAGCTAGATAATTTTAGCTCACAGATGCGACGTATCTCTCGTCGTCGAGGAGTATTTTAAGCTCGAGCACAATTTCTGTCGGTCCCGTCGATGTAATGACGAAGTCTCGGGGCATGGTCCGCACTAATGCGTCAATTTAAAATACAAGAAATAGTTGCAGTATCTTTTCTATGCTATTTTTGAGGCGTGTTATTGCCTGCCCTTGATTGTGCAAGATCTTGAAGATCAATAATTTTAATACGATTTTATTGACGTACTTACTTTGCACCTGGGGTTTAAAAGTTTCTTAGATATAAACTTTCAACCCCAGTGTGTGTGTAAGTGCGGCCTACGTTCCTGAATACATCCCCAGAAAAAGAGGAATTTCAAAATTCAAATTCAAAATCTTTATTTCAATTTAGGTCATGAAATGACACTTATGAACGTCAAATATAAAAATTAAAATAAATGTGCGAAACATGTCTCCTTATCTTAAGTACTCAAGTGAATTACTTTTGTACTTAGATTATTTTTTATTTTTTTGTGACCGACTGTACAGCACTAACTTGTTGTTTTGTTGACTGGCGCGTGGCGCGATTTGAATAAAAAAGGCACTTGACAGTTTTCTCGAATACGGATGTCGGGTTTTTTTACTTATACACGATAAATTAGTCTTCAGATTGGGAGCCAGTGTGCCTATTAACTGACCGTTAACCAGGGGCCCACGCTCGTGCGCGAATATTCTAATTAAAAAGCCGCCTCGAGTTACCACCAAAAAATTACTACTCTCAATATCTTGCCAAAAAAACAACGCGTTCTTTGTAGTAGGTAGAGAATCTTTTTGGATAAGTATACTTACGTTATGCACTGCAGTATTTTTCCTGTTGTATGTATTTTTTTCTTTTCGTTAGATATGCTACTGCAGCTTGTACAAATTTAGCGCTATATTCTTGGTGGTAGTAGAAAATTGGTAGGTATTTAATTAGGTACCAATTACCTTTGCATTTCCGTTAAGTTTTACTAGCTCCGTTAAGATTTTGTTTCTTCACTTCTAGTAGTAACGAAAATGTAGAGGTCCGACCAAACATTATATGAACACATTCATGCTATGTATTACTTACTTACTCTTCCATCCTCTGTAGAATATCAGTCATACAAATTGTTAGATACTCGAATGCAGTATGTATGGAATGCACACATCTCGCCCGCATCCGGACTGCGTGAAGATGGTCAAAGCTTAAAAAGTTCCAAGCCTGAAAAGGAAATAACCAAAACGAATATGAGTCATAATCATAAGAAGCAAAGAGCAACAGGTCATGGGCGTAGGCGATCGACCTGTGGTATTCATTAAAAATTAGACGCTACTCGTAGATCTGCCACAGCCACAAAAATGTGTCGATCCTTGATTGATTGATGATCGGTGTACATGACTTTCTATTTAAAAATTTAGTTTACTAGTTCACCAGGTAACAGATTGCGCACGTAGTAATGTTACAAAAGTATTTTTCCATTAGTGGAGATGTATGGAATTGGTGTAGGTTGTGGCAACCACAATCTGTTGGAGGCTGTAAGTACTGTAAGTGTTGACGGTGTCGCGGTCGCGAGTGCTGCTGAGCAGTGGCGAGCTGGCGGGCTCAGTGGGTCAGCTGACCGCACCACATACATACCTGCCATTTCTGTCAATTACCTCCTCCTCGACCTCTTGTTCTATAATTACTACCTAAATATTGCACGTCGCAATTACGACGCCACGTCTAATTTGCTCACCGTAATAGGTTCGCGCTATGTAGTTTTTGTCTAACAAAAAACTAATACCGATGTGCGAATACTGTTAGTTTTGTTTTGCATATCGGTTTCGTTCGACCATCAATAGCGGCGGCGGGTTGAGTCCGCATGCGTTGGTTTGTCCATTAGAGGAAAACATCCCGTCTATTGTAATGATGTTCGGTGTCTACATCCGTCAAGATGCTATCACGATAAAATAAACTAATGACTAAAACACACCTGTAGAGGTGTGTAATGGTTCACCGACGAGATCTATAATGGTGTTCTCGATAGCGTTTACCGATTTGATATTGCGCTACAATAGATGGTGCGACTGTGTGATACCTACTTATGTACGGTGAGGAAGGATTCGTGTGGTTGAATTTAGTTGGAAAACAATTACTGAAATAGCAATCGCTAGTTTCATGTAATGAAGTTGTTGACGGCAGGGTAATGTACGCGTAATGCGGTTGCGGACCGATGCGGTCGTTCGACCGGCGGTAAATCTCGGCTGGTTGGTCTAATTGGCCGTATTGTGCCGTAATAAGGGGAAGGTCATTACGGAGGCACGAGCTGTAGCGGAGGCCCACCGTTTCCATGTGACAAAACACAAACAATTTCCGAACGCTAGCTGTATTATTCCGCAAACATCGTAATTCACATCATGCTGCAGAGTAAACCGTTTTCGTATCGAGAAGTCACGTTTCCACATCTCAGCGGCATGCTGGCGAAAAAATAATTATTTTCTCCTCACGTCACACGTCTCACATATGTCATCCGCGCACGCAATCCCGATTGCAACTGGAGGCAATTAGGCGACGGGGGCCTGATTTTAGCGGTCCACGTTCGAGTGGCGCGTCACCTATCTTCCGCTATTTTACTTTAATCAAAGTCTTTACTATTTTAAGGAATAAAATCTCTTCTCGAGAGTAAAATTAATAACAAACATGTGTCAAGACATTGTGTCTCAGATATGTCAAATGATTGTCAAAAATGAAATAAAAATAATTTTAAGCATAAGCACTAAAGAGTATTTATATTAACTTCGTAGCCAATCATCCCAAAATTACTTTCTACCCCTTTTTAACCCCGTTACAAGATAAATTTCAATAAAATTTGATACACATTTTTCGTTAACATTTTTAAAGAATGTTTATGCAAAATTTGAAGTAGATCAGACCAAGGAATCACATTTTCCCATACAAACTTTGCACCCCTTTTTCAACCACTTAGGGGTGAAATTTCAGAAAATCCCTTCTTATCGGACCCCTTCGTCATACCAAGAACACACCCTCCAAGTTTCAGGTCTCTTCGATCAGCCGTTTAGGCTGTGCGTTGATCCGTCAGTCAGTCATTCAGGACAAAGCCTTTTATATGTATAGATTACTCGTATTCACAGAACATAACATCAGACAAACAACACTTTTCAAAGTAACTGAAAAACAAAACTTTAGTATTAAGTATGACTTGAGTCGGCCGAGCGAATACTTACATGGAAGAACATTGCGGTAGAAGAAAACAAATTTATGTCATGGCAAAAAGAAATACGGTTTGGAAAGAGCCATTGCTTGATTGCTGTTCACAGCACAGCCACTGTGTCCGAAGTTAAAATCACCAGAATGATCGCCGAATTTTCACAGAAAATGGCACGTTAAAGAAATGTATGTATCGAACTCGGGTATTGTTCGAATCCTAATGTCACGTTTTTATCCTCAAAGCAAGTAAGGTGTAGAAAAATAACACAAGGGTCTCTGATTAGCCTGCCCAGCGCGTGCGCATCGCTTGTTATCTATAATTTCGATACTCACGAGATTAATACACGCTAAAGCGCAGGATAGTTAAGGTGTTGGCCACGGAGACGCAGCCAATTTGTCCAAAGGTCATCCCACTCGCCCATACGAGGGGCCTGTCCACACATCTACCAACCGTATAAATAATGGAGCCACTTCTATTCTCAATAAATTACGTTAATCGACCCAGCCATTATTTTAAAATAAGTTACAAGGATATTGTGATAGTAATAAATAGGCGATCCTCGATCTCGCTCACCCGCTGAAAAAGATCTAACATTACTCACTTAAGTGCAATTCTAGTTTATTCTCCTAACAATTGGAGGCCTGTGAAAGCGTTATTAATATCTTGAGCACTATGAAATCACGAGATAAAGATCAGTCCTAGATCATCCTAGCGCTTACCTGCGTGAGTTAATATTTGTTTGTACCGAGACAACGCGCAGTTGCTGCAACAACATTATTTCCCACAGTCGACAGTTTTATTGAAGAATAACGATCATAAACAGCTCCTCCGGCAAATTAATATAGCGAACCGAACTTCTGACCCTCTTGTGATTTAACAATATTGTCTTCAAATGAAAGTAATTACTTAATAAAGGTAGCTTATTGCCATTGCTCTATAACTTGGGTATGGGATGTGCGTTTCTTCATTAGTGTCTTATTAGTGTTCTCGAAACAACTTAATACATGGAAGATGGAAGAATAAGTAGCAGAATAAAATAGACTAACTATTTCATTCACTTTATAGCTATTAGTTTACATACTACAAAATAAATATAATTTCAAAAGCTTATTGATAAAACGATATAAAACTGACGGCCTTTCGACTGTGTTCTTTCAGAGATGCATGGCGAAACGATCAAAACGCTGGTCGTGGCCGGTTGACATCCACCGAGTTGAGAATCGTTGGTAATGTCGAGGAATTCCATGCCAAGTGCAATTTTCCGTCGCAACTAGGTTCAATTGTGATTTTCATTACCGGTCTCAAGGGTTCGCGACCTACTCTAATTAGGTTCGATACTTATGATTAAACGACTCGGTCACGATTCGTCGATTTACCTCAAATCCGTCGCTCTTTTGTCTTGTGAAGTTGAGCATTCGTCAAGTGGATTACTACTTGCGAGTGGAGGTAGAGATGCATTCCGTTTACTTGAAATACTCCAAATAATATATAGGGGAATAAAGGGAAGGCGTGTTAGCGCAGCAGAATACGCCAATTTAGCTAGATAATTTTAGCTCACAGATGCGACGTATCTCTCGTCGTCGAGGAGTATTTTAAGCTCGAGCACAATTTCTGTCGGTCCCGTCGATGTAATGACGAAGTCTCGGGGCATGGTCCGCACTAATGCGTCAATTTAAAATACAAGAAATAGTTGCAGTATCTTTTCTATGCTATTTTTGAGGCGTGTTATTGCCTGCCCTTGATTGTGCAAGATCTTGAAGATCAATAATTTTAATACGATTTTATTGACGTACTTACTTTGCACCTGGGGTTTAAAAGTTTCTTAGATATAAACTTTCAACCCCAGTGTGTGTGTAAGTGCGGCCTACGTTCCTGAATACATCCCCAGAAAAAGAGGAATTTCAAAATTCAAATTCAAAATCTTTATTTCAATTTAGGTCATGAAATGACACTTATGAACGTCAAATATAAAAATTAAAATAAATGTGCGAAACATGTCTCCTTATCTTAAGTACTCAAGTGAATTACTTTTGTACTTAGATTATTTTTTATTTTTTTGTGACCGACTGTACAGCACTAACTTGTTGTTTTGTTGACTGGCGCGTGGCGCGATTTGAATAAAAAAGGCACTTGACAGTTTTCTCGAATACGGATGTCGGGTTTTTTTACTTATACACGATAAATTAGTCTTCAGATTGGGAGCCAGTGTGCCTATTAACTGACCGTTAACCAGGGGCCCACGCTCGTGCGCGAATATTCTAATTAAAAAGCCGCCTCGAGTTACCACCAAAAAATTACTACTCTCAATATCTTGCCAAAAAAACAACGCGTTCTTTGTAGTAGGTAGAGAATCTTTTTGGATAAGTATACTTACGTTATGCACTGCAGTATTTTTCCTGTTGTATGTATTTTTTTCTTTTCGTTAGATATGCTACTGCAGCTTGTACAAATTTAGCGCTATATTCTTGGTGGTAGTAGAAAATTGGTAGGTATTTAATTAGGTACCAATTACCTTTGCATTTCCGTTAAGTTTTACTAGCTCCGTTAAGATTTTGTTTCTTCACTTCTAGTAGTAACGAAAATGTAGAGGTCCGACCAAACATTATATGAACACATTCATGCTATGTATTACTTACTTACTCTTCCATCCTCTGTAGAATATCAGTCATACAAATTGTTAGATACTCGAATGCAGTATGTATGGAATGCACACATCTCGCCCGCATCCGGACTGCGTGAAGATGGTCAAAGCTTAAAAAGTTCCAAGCCTGAAAAGGAAATAACCAAAACGAATATGAGTCATAATCATAAGAAGCAAAGAGCAACAGGTCATGGGCGTAGGCGATCGACCTGTGGTATTCATTAAAAATTAGACGCTACTCGTAGATCTGCCACAGCCACAAAAATGTGTCGATCCTTGATTGATTGATGATCGGTGTACATGACTTTCTATTTAAAAATTTAGTTTACTAGTTCACCAGGTAACAGATTGCGCACGTAGTAATGTTACAAAAGTATTTTTCCATTAGTGGAGATGTATGGAATTGGTGTAGGTTGTGGCAACCACAATCTGTTGGAGGCTGTAAGTACTGTAAGTGTTGACGGTGTCGCGGTCGCGAGTGCTGCTGAGCAGTGGCGAGCTGGCGGGCTCAGTGGGTCAGCTGACCGCACCACATACATACCTGCCATTTCTGTCAATTACCTCCTCCTCGACCTCTTGTTCTATAATTACTACCTAAATATTGCACGTCGCAATTACGACGCCACGTCTAATTTGCTCACCGTAATAGGTTCGCGCTATGTAGTTTTTGTCTAACAAAAAACTAATACCGATGTGCGAATACTGTTAGTTTTGTTTTGCATATCGGTTTCGTTCGACCATCAATAGCGGCGGCGGGTTGAGTCCGCATGCGTTGGTTTGTCCATTAGAGGAAAACATCCCGTCTATTGTAATGATGTTCGGTGTCTACATCCGTCAAGATGCTATCACGATAAAATAAACTAATGACTAAAACACACCTGTAGAGGTGTGTAATGGTTCACCGACGAGATCTATAATGGTGTTCTCGATAGCGTTTACCGATTTGATATTGCGCTACAATAGATGGTGCGACTGTGTGATACCTACTTATGTACGGTGAGGAAGGATTCGTGTGGTTGAATTTAGTTGGAAAACAATTACTGAAATAGCAATCGCTAGTTTCATGTAATGAAGTTGTTGACGGCAGGGTAATGTACGCGTAATGCGGTTGCGGACCGATGCGGTCGTTCGACCGGCGGTAAATCTCGGCTGGTTGGTCTAATTGGCCGTATTGTGCCGTAATAAGGGGAAGGTCATTACGGAGGCACGAGCTGTAGCGGAGGCCCACCGTTTCCATGTGACAAAACACAAACAATTTCCGAACGCTAGCTGTATTATTCCGCAAACATCGTAATTCACATCATGCTGCAGAGTAAACCGTTTTCGTATCGAGAAGTCACGTTTCCACATCTCAGCGGCATGCTGGCGACCGCGAATCAATAAATTTCCTTGTTTATAACTCCCGATTGTTCGGTACTTGATATCGTTGGTGGATTGAAAGCTTTGGGAATTCCAAACTCATGATCTACATCTACCCATAGATTAACCTTTTTCTTACCGGTGAAGTACTAGGTGCCACCACGTAAAGGAAAAGGTTTTCCTTTGTTATCATTATAATACCTAATGAATACAGCTTTCACCTTATTCATTCTTCGTATTCACCACTAAACCACAAAACTTGAATTGTTTGCGACTAAGAATAAAAAGGCGATGAGTCAGCAAAAATCAGAACGCCAAACTCTGTTATTCTTTCATTGAAATTCATTGTTAAGCTGTCGATTATAATGATTGTCTCTGGTGGACTTTTAATTAGCATCCCCTGGTCGGTGGTATGCAATTACTGTCGCGTGGTACCCTCGGGTAGCAGTTTAATGGGAGGAGCATCTCGGCCTGCTCAGCTCTGAAGACTGACTTAATAGCCTCACCTGAATAAATCACCCACATAACGGCGATCTGCCAAATGAATCTTAATTTGACAAGCCTCGAATGAATGTGCGAACTTAATCATACACTGCCGCCGAACAATGAACCAACCGCGGAATAAAAACATAATTGTGCTCTATCGCAAAATAAAATTAGACAATTAGCAATAATAACACATTTTATTTTCATATTGAATATACAGTCGTAGAATAAAAGTGATGAACATTGTTACAATCTTAATTTACACAATACGGCTGACCGCATTGCTTTACCGTTGACGAACGGTGTTCTATACAATATAATACATCTCATATAAAAATATTCAAAGTATAGGTATCTCAAAGCCGGTACAATACAACATAGCAATTTTCTAGCTGTAGGTCTAGACGAAGCGCTTACAAATATTATGCTTTTACACATATTTACATACGATAATCCGTCATACGGTTTATGAGTGTCAGAATTATCGCATTTGACTGAGAAAAAACTCATCATAAGTCAAACCTAGCGGTTACCCGACATTACAGGTTGTTAAAAATATAACGACAACAGTATTTGTAAAGCTACTTACAACATTACTATCACATAAATAAATCATCAATATTGACTTTCGAAATGTAAGAGTAGGTACTAAGTAAATACAAAATAATCGACATCCACAAAATGGAAAGCACTAAGTCGAAACCTATTTTATTGAGTTTCATCATATTTTCACGATCATTATGCATAAATACTTAAACACTCTTAGAACTTACAAAAGGCACATGTTTTATTACAGAATAAGCATGATGTTTTAGGGTGGCCAAAGAACGCTAAAATAAGCAGCTCTTAAATCATTTAACTGGTTAGTGCAGTAGCAGCCTGAATTTACCATGTTGTAGACACCATGAAGTCCATAAATTATATTATATTGGGCGCGTTTAAACCGTTTGATGTGCAAATTACCACAAGCAATTTCCATAAATGGACTATAATAACCCGTATCCTAAATGAAACCAATAAATCCACTAACTGAACTAGCTTAAACAAGGATTCTCAATCATAAATCATAAACATATAACATCTAACAAAACGGTGTGGAAACATAAATGTTGCTAGTTCTAAACCTTAGGCATTATACCACTTTCATCACAATTAATAACTTCATTTACATTTTTAATTCTCCAAAAGTCATTAGCACATATCACCCGAACCGCTAAATGCGAATAAAATATTCAATCGATGCCAAACTATGCAAAATGAAGGCGAACGTAACATTCAAGGGGTCAAATTAAAGTGACTAGTTTTTTAATGGCTATTCGACACATTAGCGCTACCGTTACGCCGATATTTATTTGACGAAGAAACACTGGCAATTAAAAATACTTAAAAATATCGTGGAGGAGTATGTATTTTTGGCAAGAAGCAAATGTGTATTGTAGAGAGACGTTGCGCCGCACGCCAGCCCGCAGTCCGAAACTATAGCGAATAAGGCGAGGTGAAGGTTAACGAAGTATAATTTGAGCGGCGCCAGCAGATTAGGCGTTTTTTCAATCGAATTCCAGGTGGCGGCGTCGCGGCAGTTTTCGGTAATTAAGCGGTAGGTTTGACTCGTAATTACATGTGAAAATAAAACTTTATTGCGGGTCGTCGAACTGTCAGTAAAAACTGACGTTGAAAAAGCGACCAAACGCGGCTGTCAAAACACACGTCACAGGGTTATGGATGTGTCGCCCGCGGCGCTTGCGCTCTTATCGGCTCGCCGGTTTATTGATCGCGATATAGTTCGAGGGCTAGATCTATCCGATCGACATTAGGTACGTAATCCCTATTTCGGTGAAGTATTGAAGCACCAAAAAGGGTCATTTAAACTAAAACATGCTCAACATAAGACGCTCACTGGTCCTAAATATTCAACTCTGAGTCAACTTAACGCTCCAAATGATCATTCAAAATGGTTTCACGCGTCGCAGATTCACAAATATCCGGAATGTAAATCGAGTAGCCGCTTGAGAGTGAGCTCACCAGATACGGCGGCGTCTATTTTTGTTCCGGACCCAGTTTCCTTTTTGGTTGGGGTCCGCGTATCGCGTCGCGGGCGCAGCCTGACCCTACAACTAGCGCTATAGCGAGTGGCGACGACGCCGATCATTGTTTGCTAATGAGAGACTTCGGAAGCGCAGGTGGCCACCGAGATCTGCTAACTAAAACAAATACGGCGTCGACTTGATAATACAAACCCCAACAGTAAATCACTAGCAAAACTACTCACAAATATTAACTCTCATTTGGGTCATTTGTCTGTATAAAAATAGCCACTATTTTCCAAATTATCCACAATACTAAAGTTTGTGCGCAAGCTTCATAATGTAGCGCTATTTCATTTATACTATAAAACTAAATTGTATTTTACTTTATACTTCTACCATTATTTTACAACTAAGTATGCAGTATAGTTTGTATCGTTGCTACCTTGTTCACTTCGAGATGAACATTATAAACTTGGTTCTTGATGGTATTGCTGTGTTAACTAAACTAATAATGTGAAGCTCGTAAAATTTAATTACCGTTGTCAAGTTTGTGATAGCTGTAAACTTATCTTTATAGCAGACTTAGTATTGTGATTATAATAGGCGCGATCCCGTCATGGGAGCAAGTTATATTGTAAATAGAAACGATCTGCGGTTATTATCGCGTATGAAACAGTCATACGCGTTTTCAATCTTAGTAATAATAACTCACAAAGCACAGAACAATGACCGCAGACACATCAAAAGCACAAGATCAGGAATGAAATCAACCTATAATAATATTCATACATACCAGTGATACATACACACACAACAGGTAGACGTAAGTCATAATCAGTGATGGGTTGAGAGTTATAAAACTCAACCAGTTATGTGCCTGTTAAATGTAAAATAATCACATCGAAAGCTATTCACATGGTAGACTGTAAAGCCCTTATTGAGCTCGAATTTTAAATACTTAGGCCCACTTTAAATCCATGGCCCCAGGTTTAAATCATCATTCTGTCCCTGTCAGTTTGTTTGACGTTGACAGAGACAGAATGTTGATTTAATCATTGGTTAGCGTAATCCTGGGTTAAATCACCGTGCACAAGTCCCACTTTAGACTATTTAATAAAACGTAACGGTAATAAAGTTGGTTTCAGTTTGACGGAGACAAAACGATCTATGATTTTAGGCAAATTCAAAATGAAATAATATACGAAATCAGGCTTTACAGTAATTTTATACAGTTAAAAGTTTTGTGACGTAGTAGCACCCTCACAATATACGTATATTTACAAACAATTAAACATTTATCCAAAAATTAGAGACAGTTCGCAAAATAACTTTTCAATAATAATTTGAACACGAGTATTATTTTGTTACTTACAAAAATAATTTAGCACTTCACATTTGTTTTGTTTGTATACTTAACAACAACTTAACACCATATAAATCAATAGCGGTTTTACAAGTATGGTCCGATACTTTAGCTACAATAATAAATTGTCAAAACAAAAAGTTATTTTGCGTAACGGAACTCAAGACGGCTTAAAAAGATCATTATTTAAAATGTTTGACACTCGACATAGTGGTTTCGACGGTATTTATGTACGACTTGGTCGACACGACATAAAAATACAATGAAAAATATTATACAAAGTTTAACAATTAGATAGAAAATAAAGGACATCGACTTTTGAAAAGTTTTAAAAAGACTAGCTACGAAGTTCTTATGAATAATAAAGAAGACGTTTAGATAGAGGAAGGTACTATGTGAACCGCTGGAAAATGTCTGTAGTGATTCCTTTGAGGAAGTCAAAAACCTCTCCTGGTTCCCGATCCACCTCAGCTTCTTCCTCGCGTATAACAACCTGGAAAAGAAAGAAAATTTAAATTAAATAGGAAAGACAATAACATAATATAGGCTTGCTAGCTGCGGTATCAAATCAAACATCATATCTTTGACTCTTAATTTTCAAATCTATCTGGCGCAGGATTATGATACAAAACTCCATCACATCATGACTCTATGAAAGTACTACTATTCAAAAATTTACCTCAAATATATTGTTTCGTACAAGTATACAGTTATTTAGTTACAAGACGATAAACGTCGGAATTAGGTAGGTATTTCTTTGTATTGATAGAAAAACCATTAGGTTGTCCAATTTCTAGTTATGGCCACTATAATTTGAAGGTAATAAAGTAACATCAAAATGTAGTTGAGTCACAATACAAGGTCAGTATAAATGGTAGCAATAAAATGATTTGGGCGAATCACATTAGGCCCATGCCGCAGGCAACGGCTCAGGTATTTTACAAGTAAAGGATGAATAAAATGTTCCACGGCTTCTTTGTAAAAACCCGCGGTTAAATGCCTACTGTACCGTATCGTACCATAGCCGTGTTAGGAACTTGTCAGGAAAAAAAATAATTGAAAATTATGACACTGTTCCCACTAGACAGTTCCATCACCGACAAACACCGTCGCGTGTCATGCACGGAGCGTGTCTGCTGCAAAGCAAATACTTACGCTCTCGGTCGCTCGCTCTCGCTCTATTTAAGGTCACCTCGTTTTAAGTGATAATATTTAAAGGGCTGATTCAGCACAATAAATTAATCATTTTTTGTAGAAAACACTATAGGTTTCTACCCCCTAGTTATTGAGAAAATTGGAGAGTAAGATAATTATTTTTTCAGATATTGTTTTTTTAAAGGTTAAGATTAGAGAAAAAGAACGCTAGGGCATTTAGTTGACAGAGGCGAAGACTTTTTAAATTGTTAGGGTGCTGTTTTAAATAATGATATTGTCATTGTTATGGAAAATAATAAAAAATAAAATCTCAATTTTCCAAAAAAATATAATTGTATCCTGTTTCTATGATGAATGCAAAGACACTGTTAAAATACTATCACATAAAATGATTTGATCTTATATAACAGTGAGACAGAATGCTGTAGATCCGTTCAGTGGGCAAAGTAGCGTGTATCGTGTTGCTTGTCTGATACACTCCTAGTACGCATGACACGGTGTAATAGGCCCGGACCTTTAGTATTACAGCTCACTTTTGAACTTAGGCCGGTTCAATCATCTAAATCGGAGACGAGACGAGATGGAAGGAGGTGAAACTGAAAAAGTGTAATTTATAAATAGGAACAAATTATTGGTCTAGCTAGCGAAAACAAAAACGATCTTTGTTAGAGTTTTACATTTTGCTTATAAAAGTATCCTGCGGTTATTACTTTTTCATAATATATTTTACACAGCTGTTCTTTTTAAGGATTAGAACTAAAACCAAAGCTTTCAAGGAAGATTATATAGGGAGGATTCTTCTTCTTAGCGTGTCGATGGAAACCCATATGGTGGACATCGATAAAAAACATGTCATTGTGAAATTCACGCACATTACACATTATCAGACAGTCAATCTACTTCCTGTTCTATCGCCTCAATATACGCTAGGTTTTATTGTCGGTCAATAGTCCATCATATAGCATCATTAAGTCCCTTCCAAGCATTAATTTTGGTGCAATTGAGTCATTATAAATATTTGGGTCCGATATCCGTTGACTGCCATACACTTTAATATCTGGTGGCATCTGATAACGTCAATTAAGAGGTTAGTTACAGTAAAACGCACAGAGTAATAGTTTAAGTGCGCCCCAACCGTTAGTCGGTAGCACTCGTAAATTAAGTGCATCATAGTTATATTTCAAATCGAAATGCATTGCGGATTTATACATGTCGTTATTGCGTTACCGACACCTGTCAGGGAATGTCTGCGTTTAGTTATAATCTTGTAAACTCGTGAAATGTCTCCAGCTACCTGCTGCGATATAACAGTTAGAGAGACAGTAAAAATTGCGCACTCGCAATTAAATGTTTCATTTAGGTTAATTGAAATAGATTCAAATAAATACAATCGAACATGTCCGTTGTTTCGGATGCAAAAAATAAGACAGGTTGATTACGAGTTCTTACACTCATCAAATAAAGCTAATACACATGGTAATTATGTCTTAAATGTGTTGGTAATTTTAGCTTAGTTTTTAGTGCATGGCAAAATGAACACAACAGTCACAATCACAAATAACTGGAAAGCAAATCATAGGCGCGAATATAATAGTTTAATCATGATATTAGCCGCGCCCGGGGGCAAATTGCTTCGTTTATTTAGATAAGAAAAAAGTGGAAGAGTCTGACATACATTTAAAACAAAAGTTAGTATCGCAAAAAGTTTAATGAATGGGACATAGGCAATGAGCATATTTCGTGTTCATTGTTGGCGATTTCTCAGAGCGATTTGCTAATAGCCGCTATTAGCCCGCCCCCAGTCAGATATCATGATGTTGCGTGCGGACTACTGGCTTGGATCACACAAAAACATAATTATATTCCTAAAACGGTAACATCGAATTGATCCTCGACCGAAGACGGCGTTACGGTACAATCCGATGTCACGTCTTAGCGTGTGTCAGGTGAGGCGTCGGTCGCCGTGACCTCGCCGCGACGCGAATTAGTAGAACTGCCTACTATTACCAGTTAGCACAAGTTTGCATATGCTAATGAACGAATAATTAGCAATTAAGATAGCAGCGCCTTATTAGTCAGTGATTTGTAGTTTGCTTTTGTATTTTCAGGAACATAAAAGACCTATCTACATAACTAAAGACCACCCTGGCAAAAGATTCCATAAATAATTCAGTGACTATTGTGGACTTTGACTAAAATGAGAATTTTGTGCTTTTTGCAGGTGTGAAAAGCACGAAATTCTCATTTTAGTAGTAGAAGTAGTAGTCGTGGTAGTAGTAGTAGTAGTTAGTAGTGTTACTACAAGGTAGTACAGGCAGACAAGGGTGCAAGACTTCACAGTGAAAACATGATTCGTTCAGGATAAACCATCAGATTCGAATAATAAATAGGTTAGTTAGACGGTATTGGTTTATGGATGGAGGGCCTATTGATGAGGCTATAACGCCAGAATCGGCAACCGTCCTCGATGCGCCGGCGCAGGTCATTACGCCTAAACTCCGAATTCGGACGCTCCGGCCGCAACGTGACCGATACCGTTGCCGACAGAACATTAGGATACGGTTAACCGCATCTACGAATTAAGATAACCATTTCACGACTAATATATAAACTATTAAGTAACAACAAACAGCGTTCGCAAAAAAATATCGATGAAGATAGCGTCAACAGTCATACGAGACGCCTGCCAACATATTTCAGCGTGAGCGTGATTGCTGCCGAAAATGACAGCTACATTATTTTAATTTGATTTGTCGGTCCATAAAAGTTACAACGGAATACATCTCTGCCGTGCTGCGCGTATACTCGTAGATAGGTTTACCGAACGCTGTGTTAGATATTTTTTGTAAACTATATCGATGTCAAGTGGAGTGATAGGTACATAATGGGGCAATGTGGGCATTTAATTAAAATGCATAAAAAAGATCGGAGACTGTCCTGATGGGGAATGAAAGTGGGTTATTGGTTTGTTAAAAGAGCAAGATAGCGATCACGTAGCGAGCGAGTGCGGTTACTACTATTAAATTTTCCGCTTGATTTTGGCGACAAACGGTTTGTGAACGGTCGAGCGCTCTCGCCGCCGCTTGCCATTACTCACTCAGCTACCCGCGTGTGTACGACAACAGTTTTATGGATATGCAAAACGCATAAAATCACAGTGACCTAGACTTTACTGTGCTTTATTAAACTGGGTTTTGAGAATGCTTTGAAAAGATCAGCGTTTTTTAACACTTGCCCGAAATGGTAGTAAAGCTCTATCATAGTTTCTTCTTTGAATGAGAGCATGCCTTCGCTCTTGACGAACATTAGGCTTTGTATTGTTCAATGCAAAAAATACGTTTCTGAAATCGCAACATCAAATTTAACCCAAGACCACAACATTACGGTGTGATGTGACGCCATCTTTATTAACAAATACATAAAGGTGCTGGCTAATTAGGGTGATTTATAAACATCGCAATAAAAGATAGATTGTCTGTATAAAGATATAAAACTATCAAGTGAAAACTAATTAGATTCGAAAGAGTATTGCTTTGGATATAAAAAGCTTGGATTGGATAGACAGTTAATCAATTAGAAGGGCCTCAAGTGATTTTAAATAAGATTGCGCAAGGTATTAATTTGCTGGAGCAAGACTAATAGTCCGTCAAGTCTAAGACGCCGACGACCGAATGCTTGTTCTGTCATCAGCTAATGATCATTAATTGAACTTAGGCATCTCTCTTTAAGGAAATAACGCAACTAGAAGTAAGGGAATGTGGAATTAATTTCGTAAGAGTTTCACTGGAACATATAAATAAAGCAGGAGAAGCTGACGCGAAAAGAGCATTTAAATGTCCTTTCGGAAAGAAAATAAATAAATATTTTATATATCTAATGAAACTAACGAAACATCCGCCTTCGCTAAAAGTGTAATTGATCTCCAAGACTGCATGATTCATTTCAATTGAAAAAGTTCAGAAATGTTGGCCTACATACTAGAACAATATTATTAAAACTGGTAACTTTTTAAATGAGCCGACCATGGATAATAAGAGAACATGACATTAAAAAAGCAATGATGCGTAGACACCTTTTATTAGAAAAGTTGGTAGAATCACGGCGCGAGACAATATGGACCGGCCGCAGCGGGTCCATACATACACTTACAAAAACTCAATGAAAGTCGAAAGCCTCGCTTTCACTCGTTGGCATTGTGCACTATCTCATGTACAATACCTACATTTCTACATTTAAGTTTTGTTTTTTTAACAATAGGGGTGGCAAATGTGCGGTCGCTCCATTTGATGGTAAGTGGCCAGCATTACCGCATTACGTTCCTAGCGACACTCTATTCAGGTGTCGATGACCCCTCATCTATTTGAAGACGAATCGACTTGTTCGTATTTGCGAATTTGCGATCAGTGAAAGAACTATCACTTGCTATAGAGTTGTCAGAATACTTTTACTCTCAGGCTCTGCCGTGCCATTACCATTGAAGGAACATTCTTTCAGTCATTATATGAATTTAACTGCTACATTCCTTAGTTAAAAGTACATAATTGCGAGTTTGTCCAAGTAAGGCTTTATATATGCAGAATGTTTTTTAATTTTCGTGTCAATCTTCAATAGGGGGTTATGAATGAATAATGCTAATAGCGCTGATGTCCGACATAAAACATTAATCAAGTACTAACTACTATATTGTTCACAAATACTCGATTAAACTTTCATAAATTTTGCCGGTGTCTAAAAGCGTAATTATTATTCATTGACATGAAGCCGTGATGATTACACGTATTTTGAGCGATTATAAGTTTGATGTATGGTTGACAGGCATTTTAACACCTGTGAATTTTAAACGCATAAATCGTTTTGCGTTAGCAGGTTTTAAGGGTGGTGATAAGAAACTATTACGATACAAAAATAATTCAAACTTAGGGTTACTACACTAAGCTTTCAAGATTTTTTTTGCCGGACGCGCATTATTCATATATGTCCAATCAATCTTTTAATACCTAGACTGGGTCTAGTAGACACAGTAATTAGTAAACTAATTGACTACAGACTATTCAATCATCCTAGACGGTGTATACTCACCACATTATAATTAAATGGATACGAAATAAAATATTATAAATGGAAACATTTGACTGGTATTAATTTAGTTTTAGAAAAACAAAAGAAAAAAATCCATATTGTTTCTATAATATCCCTTAATAACAGAGGTAGATCACAGGTTAATTTTGTATGTATAAGAAACATTCGTAATTTAGCAATTTTGTGGCAGCAATGTCAACCAATTAATTTTATCAGTGTAACTGCCGTTTTTTTTCATTCCTTAAAATATGTTTGCTTGCTTACGCTATTATTATCTAAATTACAAGTTTGTGAATGTTTTTAATCTAATATATGATTTATGGAAGCGTCTTCAAATTGTGGTCAATTATAATAGTTTGCGCTCACGGAATGGTGTGTGTGTTTGTCAGTCATTTCCAGTAAGATGGTGGCTTGTTTCATATTTTCGTAAAGTGATTTATAGCAGTATAACGGCGCTGGGCCGAGATAGGCAATCGCACACAAATCATCAGATGCGCGGCCCATCTCCATTGACCCATCGTCTTTACATGCAATTATAATACCCTTAGGGCCTAAAACTAAATTGCGCTCCTAACTGTTAATATAATGGACTATTATCTCCATTAAGGTTACAGAAAATAGTACAGCCAGTGCCGGCCTAGTAAAAGTAACCTTTTACGGTTTCTAAATTCTCAATTGATTCCACTTAGTGCTCCCACATTTAGTGGTCTCTGGTAAAGACATTTATGATGAAGTTAATTTGGCTGTAGCTACTGTGAGTCATTCTAAGGCCCAATTGTGCATGATGATTTAAACCAGGATTACGCTAATCCTGGATTAAATCTTATTTATGTCTCTGACAACGTCCAATAAACTGACAGAGACAGAATGATGGTTTATTCCAGGATTCGCTTAATCCTGGGTTAAATCATTATACGGAAGTAGGCCCTAGAAGACTAGATAAATAAGAGTTCCTGATACTATTGAAACGATATTTCTTAAATGACACAAGCTACCGAAATTTTCAGATGATTTACTATGGGTCGTTGTCCGGATACAATTGGTCATAGATCATAGACTGGGAATAGAAGAAGCGTAGCGATAGCATCTTGCTATCTTCATCTTGCTGATGACTGTTTGTGTAATTTTTTACATCGACTAATTTGTTTAAAATGAGTAGTAGCAACGTTTCATACAATGTATGAGACCATTTATATTTATCTTTTTTTATAAATAGCAACTCCAAGTCCGTCAGATAACAATAAAAGCTATGATTCAGATTTATCTCGTTGATGATTTCATTACTATTCTTTTCGTTTGCATTGATCGCGATAAATCGTGGGCGTATACTGTTAAAATGACTTTCATAAACCAAGCAACAAATGCAAAAATCTTTTATCTTCGACATATATCGGCCGGTTTGCCTTATAACGTGTGAATCGCGAGGCGGTTGTTGTAAAGCGGAGCATGCCCGGATACGGCATTGAACCTGCGACCCGCACGTCCAGTGTTACACGTCCCGACAATGTTGACAATGAGGGACAGCGAGACGCGGCGGCGCGGGTCATTCTTGTGTCACTCACTCACATTCGGTGACCGTGTCAACTCGATAAAATTGAAATCTCTTTCAACATGCTGCCTTTTGTTGCTGACCTAACTCCGGGATCCCATTTTAGGAAAGGAACATTACTGTATATGCGGCTTACTGTTTTAATTTACTTCTATGGGGATTACCACTTTTGTCGATGTATGTACTTTAATGGAATTTTGCCATTTGTAATCATCTTTAAGTTGATTACAAATGGCGCTGGCATAAACTTTTGAAGCTGAAAACAAATGTAGGTGACCATATGTATGTGTGTAAAAGTAGGTGAGGCGGTGAGTCATAAGTTGCTCTATATCATGGCACGGGTGTTTAGACGTAGACGCGCACGACACCACCGTCATCGACGTCATGTTACACAATCACGAGCTAGTACCTAAAATTCAGCAGCAGGCGGCAGGGAGTCCCAGGCGTGTCACAAGTCACCCCATATCACGGCGCGGTTGCTTCTATCGACCGACACGACGCCTCCGTCACCGCCGTTATGTAAACAGTTATGAATTAGGTACCTTAGATTCAGCAGCAGGCGGCAGGGATTCCCAGGCGTGTCACAAGTCACCCCATATAACGGCGCGGTTGCTTCTATCGACCGACGCGAGCAGACCCGACTGTGGATGCCACGACACCGCCGTCACCGCCGTCCTGTAATATAATAACGATTAGATGAGTCATCAGAGAAGACCTTTCACTATTACTACATTCACCATCATTAAAAATTATGTAGATATTACTCCAAGTTTTCAGATTATATAAAAGAGGTGTATAAAAGTTAAAATGCAGAGAACTACGTAGCTTTCTACATACTTAAATTTAAAAATATATATACAATCCCGTTTTATAAAGTATTTCCATAAGGTTCTTGCGACAAACGCTGTAACTATTGATAGCAGTATTGAAATCATAAGCGGATGCAAGGCAACTTTCTGTCTTCATCTATGAAAAGCTATTCCTATTTATTAAAATCGTAAAGTTGTTTTCTTCAGATTGGAAAATTAAAGAAGCTGAAATCGAATTAATGATAGAGCTTTCATTAGACTTTCATAACTAGTTAGGTTCTATTAAAAGTAGAAGTGTTTATTAGCATCTCGCATTGCATTAGGGACAATGTAATTTGTATAAGTATTTATAGAGGTGGATAGTTACGCGCAGACTGTTTGCGCTGGTTTTATTTTGCGTGTAAATAGGTCTTCTGTGCAAAATAGGCTTTGAAATGTCTCCGAGGCGCACTCTACGACGTTTCCCAGCGGACACCACGGACCCCATGTTGATTTATCGGATTTGTACCCCACTTCCATTGTGCGCTGTTTAAGTTTAACAAAATAGGCTAAACTAACTGCAGATAGTATTTTCTAACACGCAATTAAAATAACGACGCTTTCGGTAAGCGAAATGTAAATGAGGTATATCCGTGAAACAGCACCGTTGCATTAAATAAGTGTTATTGTCAAATTATCATAAAACAAAACAATGTGATTAAACATTGCGCAGTTTCGCCTACTTTTCCATATTGCTAGCATACCTCGCATTGTGTGAACATTTTAATTTGAAAGCTTAATTACTTATTAGATTTTAATGAGTCTCTACATGCTTTTAATGGATACATAGTTTTCATTTCAGTGAGTATTTTAGATGAGTTTAAATTATGTTTTCAATACTGACTTAATTATCTAAACCAAATAATTGTCATAACAGACGATAACGATCATAATGAATGAAATGTAGACTAATATAACAAGAAAATAAATCGTTTATCTTATCAATTTATCTATGAATATGATCAAATCCAAAGTTTAAAAATAAAGAATATGTAAAGATAATCCAAATTGGCGATTAAAGCTCTAGCTGGCAGAAAATGTACGGAAGAGTAGATAAAAAACGTCGGCATATCGCGTGCCATACATAAATATAAAAATATCTCAGAATATAAACGAGCAGTAAAAATCCAGCTCAAGAATTTCGACAAAATCTAAGTTCGCGAGGGTCATAAAACTACACCAGACACTACTAAACTTTATTATGAAACTGGATCGTTTTGTGTTCGAGTTGTGTGCACCGTTATGCTTCTCGGAATACGAGAGGAAACTATGAACGGTATCCCTCGCTGTGTGCCCGTGCATTACGAATAATATGTCGCCTTTTAAATCCGTGTCACTGGCACTTAAGATACCCATCGCTTTTACTAATGCACAGCGTTTAATAATGCGAAAAAAATAAATAAACCAAAATGAAAGTAGCACCATGTCGGCACATCGGACGCGGACGAGGAAAGGCGGTCAAGTATTCAAATAATCTGCAAATGTCAATTTATCGCTCGAGGAAGGATCGAGATCCGATCGTATGCCCACACATCATTGCTAGAATGGAATCTGTTGGTATGTTGGTTTGATTGTCGGAGGCCGCTTAAAGCTTTACATCGTATCTATGCGGAGCAAGGGTCCTCATAAACAAGAATTAGCGTCGGGTTTGTTCGGCTCGTTTACACATACCGCTCCCGGTTGCGTATAACAAGCTTCCCGAGGAATATCCAATATGGAGACAAGGAAGCACCGTAAACAATGAGCAAATCTGGCACCAGGATTTAGCGATGGTTTCTCGCTCGCAGTAAAAGTAGATGCCATCTCCTTCCTATTTACCGACGCGTGTTATTGACGGTCTATTTCGCGATGTAATCACCGTTACTTTTCGATGCCTTATTAATTGGAATTCGTACATAGTTAATTAAGATATGGTTTTTATATTGGATCCCATAGGGCATAAATTAAAGCGTGGTTGTAAGTAATAATTAAGACGAGAAAAAGTGTTACAAAAAATACAAACCGGAATCCGATGGTACGTTAAATCGATTTCTCGTGTATGGAAATACAATTAAAGCCGAGTGAGATGTCCTCCGATTTTGGTCTTTATTTAGTTTGAAACAGAGGGATGATGGTCGCCAGCGCACAAAAGCGTCGATTCGTTTAATGTTGCCAAGAACGGATGTTCATAAGCGCAGCGTTTATATTATTCGAGTCGCGCCTTGATTCATAACCGCATTATACGCCTACTGTGTTCGGACTTCGGAGACAGGTTACCCAATAAAGCAATTTCAAGAGCTATCCGCGGGGGTCGTTGTCTCTTCACTTCAAAATCATGCGGCACGATTAGCGAGGCCATGATGCGAATTTACAATAACAACTGCATACAACTTACACGCTATAGGTAAACCGCGAAATTGAGACCTCGCCTGCGGGGTACAGGGGCGCGGGGGGAGGCGAGAGCGGGGTTGTGAGAGGTGCGGGCGGCAGGCACATTCTTTTCAAAATTCAGTACGCTCGCTACACAGGTAGCGATAGCATCTGTTGACAGTTGCGGACGCTTTGACAGAAGTACACAAGAGAATACTGTCTGACTGAAGTCTGAAGATGAGTCGCAGTATATTCGGACACAAAATCTATATTATTGTATTTTTTGTCGTGTTTTTTTATTTCTATTTTACACCATTCTCCTGCACCTGTTACAATCTTTGTACATGACCTAAAGTTGTAGTAGGTACTTTTATATGTATATTCTATGCTAAAGTAGGTATAACTGGGGAAGAGAAGGCTCTTAGCATCAACGCCACCGTTTAACACTGTAAAATAGCAGTGTTTTAATAAAGGCTCTAAATATATACGAATATGTTAGAATAAAATATAGATCCAAATTCAGTGGAATAATAACTAGATATACACTGAAACAAAACAGTCGCAAAAGTAACCAGAGAATGTTATTTGAAGTTTTTAATTTTGCCTTAAAATTAATCTAATTTTAAGATTCCATTTTATTTATTGATAAAAATCTACGGCTCTGGATAGTAATATTTAGAATTAATACACTCTCATTAGTGTAATTGTATCGCATCGAATATTTTTTCCAATATGTTATGTAATGTTATAAAGTGTCGACACTGACGACCACCATTGTGACCACTGACGTCACATATCTTAAGAACTGTCGCGGCAAATTTCGTCTCTTGTGTATCGCCGCCGCCCGCACCCCTTACAGTCCCCGCTCTCGTCTTTCCGCCCGCACCCCTGTACCCCGCAGGCGAAGTCTCAATGAAGCGGTTTATCTATAGCAGTAATTGCTTAGGTGGTTATGACCTCGACCACTAACCAAAGGTTGCATATTCGATGGCCGACTTGCCGCTGTGACATGAATAGCTAATATCAATACCCTTTTCCAATATAGGAACTCGCATGCACAAAATCTGTTCTACTATAGTAGTACTACCCAACATGTTAGAAATGAAGTATGTAATGCAGTTATGAATATAAATTGGTTGTTAAATTATGGACGTCGCATTCCTACATCCTCAATGGTTTATCTGACTATCGCAAGAATAACAAGTTATTCACCAGCGCCTTGCAAGAGGTATTTAAACAGTTGGTCGATCCCTGGAGAACGAAGGGTATCAATGTTGGGGCTACGAAGCTCACAAACCTTCGCTTTGCCGACGATATAGTTATTTTTGCCAATACATCGTCAGAGCTCGAAACCATGCTCGAACAGCTGAGTGAGGCGAGTCTTGAGGTTGGATTGATGATGAATAGGTCTAATACTAAAGCCATCATGACCAATGCCGCTGAAAACGACATAGTGGTATGCGTGCAGAGAATGGAATATGTCGACGAGTACATATAATTGGGCCAGATAGTCTCCTTCGAAAACCGGCAGGACAAAGAGATCGGTCGTCGTATCGATAACGCCTGGAAGAGCTTCTGGTCCATGAAAGCGTATTTAAAGGGAGACCTTCAATTGTCACTGAAACGCAAACTCGTAGACACCTGCATCCTGCCCGTACTTACTTACGGAGCGCAAACGTGGTCATTGACCGAAAGTCAGAAATCCAAACTCAAGGTTTGCCAAAGAGCTATGGAAAGAAGCGTATTGGGTATTAAAAGGATCGATAAGATCCGGAATACCACAATACGCTCCAGAACTGGCACAGCAGATGTAGGCGAAAAGACAGCAAAGCTTAAATGGGAGTGGGCGGGACATGTGTGTAGAATGCACCCGAATAGATGGGCCCAAATCGTCTCGCGATGGATACCACCAGACGGCTACCGACGAAGGGGTAGACCTAGAAAGAGGTGGAGTGACGATCTGTCCAGCTTCGCGAGAGATTGGGAGTCGTTGGCCGCTGACAGAGACGTATGGAAGGAATTGGGGGAGACCTTTGCCCAGCAGTGGGATGATATAGGTTAAATAAAAATAAAAAAGTGTTTTGTGCAGTTTTCTCATTAAACTTCGATAGATCTCATTGATAAAACGGGAACAGATACTACACATATACGCGAAGCATCATATTTTATTTATGATTTTTTCTCTAATCTATTAATTTAAAAGCACATAAAATGCTCGAAGACTCATTGTGTAACGAATAAGGTAAACTTACATTCCTGAAAAATATGTAAATTAAAAGATGGGATGGGAAAACCATCAAGCTTTATCTTTGACATAGAAACTAAAAATATTAGACTACGACGGAAATGAGAAAATAACGATTAAATACGAATTAAACACAATAGCCATAAAAATATAAAGATATAACGATTTGACCTGTTCCACTTTGCAGTTTCAACTTTTCCTTTTAAAGCATATCCATTTATTGCAACGATGTATAAATAAATAAAAAAGGCAAGTCATAACAAAAGTAAGATATCTTCGTGTGTGGGCGAGCGGGAAGTAGGTAGCCATAACTGTGGCTGTAAATCTCTGCTATCACACATTTCTAAATCACGAACCTCGAAAGAATTATTTCGTAAACTGAATGAATTATAATTGAGTGCGGAAATTACGGGTTTAGATGACACGCAAGAGCGTAGTTACGCCTGTTACCAGGCACAGATGTGATTATCGAGCATTTTACATAAATTGTTAAAGCTGAACATCCGTTCAATTAGCGGCCGTGTGTTTACTATTCGTTTGACAGTTTCCCTATAGTTCCTGCCGATAAATCGTGGTGATACGATTAGCTGATAACCAGAACCGTAAATCATTGCATGAAAGACGACAATAAGCTCTCACGCACACTGGGAGGAGGCGTCTAATTGAATAACTTTGACTGAAGCAGACATAGATATGCGCCGGGCGCTGCGACCAGGAAATATCGCCAGTTCCATTGTTTACGCCGCATTATGTTCTGGTGTCACAAATTCCGCACTTTATCGTAAAACATTTGCTCACGCTAGAATTATATTTCTGTGAACAAAAGGTTATGTCTAACGACAAAATCAAGATAAATTTGATAGATGACATAAATCTCAAATATGTAAAGTAAGAACTTCTTGTCTTGCATCTTTCAGAAACCTTCGTTAATGATGTGAGAAAAATGTACAATTTTAATTATGTACTCTGTTTACGAGTAATGATATTTTAAAATTGAGCCGTAAACTAGACTTATGGTGATACTGATCGTAATCCTGCAAGTAATTTCCGCCAGAAAATTGAAACTTGTGCCACGGAATAGTTCCTTGGCAGAGGCAGCTCGCCTAATCCTGTCATCCACAAAGGCGCAGCCAGCCCGCAGGTTGTTGCATTATGAATGACGGAGAAATACCTAACGGCAGGTTTGGCGATTATGATCGCGGAGAATTCCTCAAATGTTGTATATTTCCAATAATAGCTGCCAAGTCTGGTTGTTGATTCTATATTCGAGTCCGAAAGAAGAAAACTTCGTCTTCAGGTTATCTATCTATAGGGAAAGACGATCATGCTTTAGTAACTCTTGCATTATATTTTTGCAACAGATTGTTGCTACAATATAATTATTTATTAGTTTAAAATAGATGAGAGACCCATGAAGATAAATAGAATTGTCCTAATTTTTTTCCATGATTTCTTTCAATTAGTTTACTTCGTTATTATAAACTACTGCAGACGAATGCTAAAACTTATGGCTAATTTTGCCGTAATCTATCAGTTTTTTTCTTCAACATGCAACCTTCACTCAGAGGCGTGGAATTCCACCAACCTTCTATTGCCTCCGCACTTGGGTATGCGTTAAGAGTATTTATTCTAAAAAGTCCTAATATAAACAGTCGTAACAAGCCGTTGTTCCAGTGCACCCCCGCCTTCTCTAACGCATGTCGCACTTGTTCTGTTAATTCCCTCGCGGGCCGCACGCTGTGCGCGGACAGCGCACGGCCTGCGCCCGCGCCGATAACATTCAAATGGCGCGCGCCGCCCGTCACGGACATCGGTGCATTATTGTACATATCCGGAAACGTCGCCCGGCCATCGTTATACCATACTCGACACAGAAACCGCCCTCGATCACATTCGATTTACGCTAATAGGACGAACGCACTTTTGGACATAACAGTTTGAGGAGTTGTGACGGATTCGAGCAGTTTTGAGCTCGCGGATGTCTTCATAACGGTTTGACTACTGTACTATATGCGGTGCATGTGCATCTGAGTTATGCAATAAATGAATAATATAATGAAGTAATTCAATACCTACACAGAATCGCGGTGTATCTACCTATATTTACACCATTATAGGCTGATACCTATGTGCGAAAAGTTATTCGTCAGCCGGCAATATTTTCTTTGAAAGTTACGACCAGTATTAAATATCCTGATCACCTGTTGCGTTGCAAGTACAACAATTTTAATGAGTCTTCCTGGATAACGCCAGTATCGGCGGGCATAAAACGGTCCCAATGCAATAACACGCGCTCGCGGTTATACGCGTTTATGAAATGCGAAACAATGCCTGCACCAAAAGGAATACAATCTTTATGGCTCATCTAGCTGCATCGATACCTGTTCAAATTGATTCCAACCAAATAAGATAAGAGTTTTATGTTGCAACGGTATACGCGATACCGTAGTATTATTGTTTCAATATTGAATTAGAGCCGGTGCGCTATAATGTGACCGCTCCGAGCACAGAGGGCAGGACGGCGAGTTGCTAGGCAAAAGTAATATGTTGAGATGTTGGGGGAATGTTTCCGCGTGTCTTTTGTCCTTGGCACGAGGTAAATAATTTTGCCCATTGTGTGTCCGGGCGCGAATTGAGCACGATTGCATCACGGCATGTTGCGACGTCACGAGCATGCGAGCAGACCCCACAGACCGCTTCCGAACAATGGTACCGCCGAGTTACACTGTGGCGCTTGTCAAGGGTCATAACTGTATTAAGCCACGAACCGACAACAGACATCTTAAGTTGTATGTTTGGATTGTTTCATGCACTAGATCGTAGCTGCAATTTCTGGGGCGTTCAGCACTCTTGATAATTATGCAGGTATGCGAGTAAATATAACTAACGACTCTTTGAATTGCGATAGAAGTCCTTTCCTACTTACTTATTTATTACACTCATGTAAGATCTAATGAATCATAAAGCCATCATATTAGCCGGCATCGAGCACGATGTCGATTGATTGCATTCATGTAATACTTATCAATGCATCCTTTTACAAAGCGGCGGCGTTCGGTGTATGGGAAAGAGAAATTTGCGCAGACGAAGTCAATGTTGACCTCACGATTTCAATTGTCCATGCAAAATGCAACGGGGAACTAAACGATGTCACGATCGAGACAATTCCAGTTTCATATTCAAGGTCAGATATGTGTCTGCTGACACTTTATACGGCGTGGCAGGGTCAAAGGGCTGACCACGTTCCATAAAGAAAAGGGACTAGTTCTCAAGAAAGCCCGTCACTTAGCTATCCCTGCCAATATTATTTGTGTGACCGTAAAATACTGACTTTGTGAACTAAATAAGGTAAACCTCGGAATACCAGAACTCGGTAACTGCATCTCGACTCCTGCACTAGAAATTGAAGCGGCGTGCATCTCGAAGACGTTGGCGGAGAAATTGTGCGTAATAAAACTCATAAATAATTTCCTCAGTGAAACGTCGTTATGATAAATGACGATTATCACATCGTACATGCCCATTTTAAATTACCATTAATTTAAAAACAAGTCCTTATTACGCAACAAGGTTAATGACTACAGGGTACTGAAATAGAGTTGATATGGTTGCAATCTGAGCAACCGGTTACCTATGGGCATGTTAAGTGTCCGCGCTCGCGTGCAGCCCGGTTCAAAAGCTACAAAGCGTTAGCGATTATAGCAATGAATAATCTTTACAACTATCCTGGCAATTTTTCCGTTCAAACGCGCCCTAGTTTATCTTGTGCGTTAGTTTGTCATCACTTTCAACCTGTTCACGTTGCATTTATTGTAGACCAGTTTTTGCTGAGGGTTTGCTTGCCTAGAAATGGAAGCTTATACCAGTTGAGGCTAATGAGATGCATATGCAAATTGATTTATTTTTTCTCTCGGAACTCTCAAACCTGGATGTAGTGCATCCGATGTTCTATTCAATTGCATTAAAATGATTCAATATTGTTTTAATCCACATGAAGTTACAAAACAAAGCAAATATTTAAATAAACACAAATGCACACCGCTTGAAGAGACCCCGTGATGAGCAAGATAACAATCACGAGAGTCATCGTAGGCGCATGAATGGGCGCGTGTCAACGAGTTTCGTATGAAGCACCATATTACTCTCGAGAGGTCCTTAAGTTCTATCTCTAATCGCCCTCAGTGTACGTACGTTACGAGGGTGTTATATCTGTTCCAGGGCGAGTTTAGCTGTCGTCAGTGCGATTAGTCACACCGTCTCCTTGAATGGCCTTCTAGCTAGGATAACAGTTATTGCATATTCTCACGAGAGGTCATTGAGTGTTGCATGCCTTTGGTTCAGGTCAGTAATTTGTTTGTTTTAATGTGTACTGATATCGAACCACCGTTTGCTGACTCCTTACAAAATCAATTTACGCTTATACTCGTGTTGAGTGATCTTTAAGTATCTTCAAGCGCTATCGGCTCGCGCGAAAGATAAGATCAAGAGCGTGCACACCCTTGCATTGAATGACTGTTTACTTGTGACTCAACAAGTCTGAAGTGATCCTTTCATTCAGAATTTCGTATAATCAGTCATATTCTACTGAAGACATACGGAAAATTTCAACACATTAAAGGTAAAGGGTTTTGCAGTATGCCGAACAGTTAGTTAATCGATGTAACTGTGAAGATCTGGACCATGTACTTAATGTAAGGCATCCGGGGCTTGTCGAACAGATGCGGTGGTAACCGGTGATCATTACTGCCACTGCCTATGTTTAACACGGCACTTAACGAACTAATGTGGAGAGCAATTGATTGAACAGAATGCTGCACTATTTAAAGCAATTTGCAGATCATGATCACGATGACATAACACATATTATGTATAAGATGATGATGATGAACGCCGCCAAGTTAATAAAGGCGACTTACAATTAGGCTGCCTTCAGAGTGACGCTTTTGAACGGCTTATGCCACTTAATACAGCCTAGAGTTCTCGAAATTTTACAATCCATACATTCATTCCACTATAACCCCAAAGTGATTTGAATGATTTCTTCCAAAAAAAGGGTTTGGGGTTAAAGTGGAATCTATTTTGGGGTATTGTGGCATAATGAGCCGTTTGAACAGCGCCGTCCAGTCGCGCGCGCTTGTATTTACACTAGACAGTTGCTACGTTTCATAGTCACGCAGTTCAAACGCGTCGTCTGACGAAACGCTCGATACTAAGACTCATTTCTTATCAGTCCGCCGGTTGAATAGCGCTTGCCAACGGCGTCTCTCGACGTCCTGGCTTTTAAACCAGCCTAAGACTTGTTACACAGTGGTCCGCTGTTCAAGCGCGCGCTGTTAACGGCGCGTCCCGACGGTGTTATACTTAAACCAGCCTAAGACAGACCTTAGCAACACACAAGTATGTACTCACGAATGATCCTTGAGTATTGCCTCCAGCCGTCCCGAGTGCGTGTTCCACACGTACACAGACCCGTCAGCGCCGCCCACCGCCAGCAACCGCCCGCCCGGACCGAACGCCGCCCTCGACCAGTCGCAACCCACTTTGAATGACTCGTGACTGAAATAATATAATATTTTTGTGAACATTCAGTTAATGTTGAGGTTATAAAAAAGTTTGCAATAAACTCAACATATAAGGTCACCTCGTTTTAAGTGATAATATTTAAAGGACATGTTCAGCACAATAAATTAATCATTTTTTGTAGAAAACATTTTGGGTTTTTATCCGCTAGTTTTTGAGAAAATTTGAGAATAAGGTAATTATTTGTATTAGATTTTATTTTTTTATTAATTAAGGTTAAGATTAGAGAAAATGAAGGTTTGGGCGTTGAATTGAGAGAGGCGAAGCCGATGACGTAGATAACTTTTTAAAGTGTCAAGGTGCTATTTTAAAAAATGTCTTTGTTAAAGAAAATAATAAAAATGAAAATCTCGATTTTCCAAAAAAATATGATAGTGTCCTGTTTCTATGATGTTTACAAAGACACGGTTAAAATATTATCACCTAAAACGATTTGACCTTATATAACTAAAAGTGTATACATTTACAGCTCCTTTACGTTTCTGGGCTCCGTATTTAGGCTGTCCGAAATCGGTAACTTCTATTCTAAAACAGCAGTACTCGGTCGCGCTGCTACATGCGACCATATGTAAAAGACCCCTTAAGCGATTATTTAGATATTTACGTGGGTGGTGAAAGTGGGCGGGACAAAAGGGTGCCAATGGTAGAGTTTGTGTTTGAACAATTTAAAAACAACCATGTGTATTATTATAACCTACAAAAGATTTAAGATTAAATTTAATTGGTATGAAAAATACATGTCGCGACATGGATAAAAGTTACTTTAATAATGTTTAACTCACGCTTCGATGAACGAAAGATGTGTCTCTAACTAAAATACGCCCATTTATTTTATTTTAAGTATACCCTATTGTCAATCCGATATGGCCGTTTTGTGAAACGCAAACGTTAAACTGAAAATACGAGAATATGCAGATAGTAAATGCAGTTTTGGGTTTCAATTAAATTACTGTTACCGTTAGTCGCTTCTATCTCAGAACAATGCCATCCAAATGGTTTACGATTAATTACGGATAGTGCCCTGTAAATTAGATCACGAATGAAATTGGATATTTGCACTCGAGAACATTTATCTTGTATCGCGATCAGCGTTGGTTTCAAATCGATGTCCACACTTCGTAGGTTTTAATGCAACGCTACTCAGTCGCCGGGACCGGGCAGCGGGCACAAATGCGGATTTATGAAACGATAGCGCGGACCGCAACTATGTAACGGACTAAATTGGATATGGAGTGCCCTTGTTAGTTCCCTCCGCGATTTCATCAAGATTTCTATGGTAACATTGTTTACGTTTTTTTCATTTGAAGAAACTAAAACACAAGCTCATTAAATAAATTAAATACACTTTATTGTTCGGCATATCAGTGTTAGGCGTGACCCATATTGTTAAGTTGAGACTTAAATTATCCACATGAAATCATTTTAAGCGCGGAAATAATTAGTAGTAGCCGCACGGTAGGCCGATAGCGATACGATGACAATAAACCCTAACTCCGGGAGACCAGCGACCGTCTATTGTTCTTCCGTTACCACGACACTAGAATGGTTAATACGCCATGCAGGTTGATATCATCATATTTATCTAAAGGGCCTCATAATGCGCGTAATCAATAGCGGCACACAAAGGTTAATCAAACGAAGGGATATAAACATGCATGCGCGCACTATAAGTTACCTGAAAGAGCGGACTATCGTGTTCATCCGTAAGTCTATTAGTTGTATTGTGTCGTCTCGCCCGCATGCCAGCAGGTAGTTACTGTCTGCAACAAAAAACATTATTAATTCGTATTACTGTCACTGAATACACAAACGACCATTATGAATGTCTATAATAATTTCTATGCACCGCGCGGCTAAATGTCACGTTGGCCAGTTTATTTCGAGCTAATGGATTTTTGAGTCTGTCAATTACTGACAATGTACAGATGGAAGGTTTAATGCTACAGCGGACGATGTATAAGATTAGAAAATTGTGTAATGATAGGTTGTGCTTAATTTAGGTACTCTATGTCGTATCCCGCGATCCGTTATATGCCTTTTCGATGATCGTATAAAGATAAACTTAACCTTATGCCTTTCGATAGCTCGCATAAAATGGTCAATATAAGGTTAAGCGGGCCACGATATTGTATTTTATTAAATTAAATTGTTAGAATGTGCGATCCTGGTTGCATAAATCGCAGGTCGATAAAGGCAATGAATGAGCTTAGTATATAATCCGCTTGCAAGGGTCTTTAGTCATTAGGAAATTGCTGATGCTAGAATAGGCTGATTGTAAATATATCACGCAGAAGTGTGAAAGTTAACGATGAATAGGCGCTGTAAAACGTGTGCATCTAAGATGGTGGATGGTAGTATGAATTAATAAATGAAATATTCATTACTTATCACTAAGAAACATTAACACCTATATCAATGTGCAATCGTTAGTAGCTATGTTTTTATCTGTATATCATATTAATAGAATGTGTGACTATGCGGGAGATGCAATATTTTTAATAGTAAAATCTACTGTCAGTCTAGAAAGCGATTTGCGAGACGATCGTAGTTTTCACTTCATTCAAATCAGCGAGAGGTAAAGCAATCTCACCGATGCATTTCCTTCTATAATGCAGTGAATATGATTAGCTAACGTAATTAAAGTACAGGAAATGGATAGTGCTATTTGACTTGAAGAGCTAGGAACATAGTCTCAACATTTTTACTGGATGAATTAGGATAACGCTGGATAATAATTAATAAGATAAAACGAGCTTTCTGCAACACTTGTCTTAAATTATCTGGTTATCTTGGGGAAAGAGTTTTCTTGAATTAAGCCGTTTGAATTCATATTTACTCGGTTCCGATATTCATGATTTTTTTAATAAACTTTAAAACAATATTCAAGACTTCAATTAGGTGGGGTTCGTGAGGACTTTTAAGCTCAAAGTTACAGTTTTAGGAGGTTTCTTAGTAAATATGGTTGAAATCTTTCGTCCAGTCACGGCGCTGGACAGTGATTAGCGAAGGGTTTTATTTAGACAGAATATCGTCCATGCATGCATGTATTTACAAAGTACGTGAATGTGTGCTCATTACTCTATGTGGAACGCCATAATTTGGCCCTTATATGATTAGATCTTAGTCTAATGAATGCGTAAAATTAATATGGTATTCATTTGAATTTGACTTCTGTAATTGACCAATGCCAATGGAATGTAGGGCATGTGATGCACGAGATCTCCCTTTCTCCCACCCAGTAAGTTTGATGGGTCGATAGTATTGATATATCTGGAGCGGCCGTGATCGCTAACTGTGAGCCGTCCCCTTATTCATTTGTCCGTCGGTCGCCGGCGACGAAATCGACGTGATTTAATCAGTTTCCGACGCAACGAAGTCCCGACACTCCGATTGATTGAAGGTATCAATCTCGTTTCGTGAGCCATACAGACCGTTACCGGCAAAAAAGGGATCGATCGAGACGCGGGTAACGGAAATGGGCACCCGACCAACTCGTCACGTTTGCCGACTGACACGAATACCGATACTAATACACCATGTATTCAATTATCTGCTAATAATATTGCCTTGCATCATGAAGATATTAATACGCTCGCGGTGCCTCCTAAACGTTTGCTAATATACTGAAGCTGTCAACTAACGACCGCAAGGCAAGATTATCTAATACTTGATGGCCTCCCTGTGGCCTTAACAATGAAACTAAAATTATAATTATGTGACTTAAAATTGATTGTCATTACTTTGTTGTTAAGTGCGATAGGCGGTTTAATCTCAAAGCTTTTATGCGGGTTGAGATCTCGTTCAATCTACTAAAAAGATGCTTCTGAGGACATTGTAGAAGAAAACATTTCAGCGTCGCTTCCGCATCGGCGTAATTTACGAACTCAATCTTCTCCTTACTTGGATCTTTATGTCTACCTTGTCACTTAGGGTACAAGCTGATGTAGAGATCAGTAAATTACTCAATTCATGGATTTACATTTTCGAAATTTATCAGAGGTCTAATGAAACAATGACATGTATAGCAGTTTCACTTCAAAAGCAAAAGTGCCGTTATACATCAATTCAAATATGACGTCATTAAGATACAATCAAAGCACGATTATGTTTATATTTATAATAGATTTAGGTACCCATTAACTCGTCAAGTATGTGTGAACGAGACACAATAGAAATTCCATTATTATGCGACTCCCGGCAGTCGTTTGATACCTGACTGATTAATATGAATATATCTACCTATTGTAACTAAATCAGAAGATTAAATTTATAATCACCTTGTTTAGGACGTCCACCGACAAGATAGACAGACGACCTTGTAAAGCTCGCAAGATCACACTGGATGTAGATCGCTTATGATTGGTCGATGTTGAAAATTGTGGGAAGGCCTACGTTCAGGAGTGGACGTCTTTTGGCTGATAATGACGATGATGATGTTTAGAGTTAGACTTACGTGGTCTTTGTTTCCTAGACAATGCGGCTCCTTAATTCAATTAGGTTTAAAATTATCTCACCGCCTAGTACGTTAATTGTCTTACCTCTACTTAGGTCTAACGACGTGACTCTCCCTTGAAGTAGGATGTGATTCGCCGAGTTCTCTGTTCTGATGTCCCAGAATCGTATCGTCTTGTCAAAGTGGCCCGATATGATCGTCGATCCGGCCCCGTCCGATGTCACCAGATCGTTGCAAGACGATCCTGCGAACTTCGTTTCTGTGCCTGTGTGAAACATAGTGCAATGACGATTATTCCGATAAGTTATTAAGTGTTTTAGGTGGAGAAATCTTCTCATCGTAATTTAGTAAGCCGATAAAATGTAGCTACCCATGATTAAGCAATAACCACAACAACCTTTGTTCAGTAAAGTTGTTTGCTCTTTAGTGCATGATCGCATGATAACCCCATAAAATGGCGCATCCTCGTACAACGTTATTCGTTTCGATTAGATAATTACTATCAATTTGAAGTAGAAAATCGCTTGGGCATACGTTCTAATGATCAATAGTAAAACTCTGGTTGAGGAAGACGAGGATCAGCCGCCAATAATTTCAATATGTTTATGAGCACTTTCCTGAGCAATACTTTCTCAGTTCTGTAACGAACCCGATAGTGTGCTGGCAAGTAATGATTATGGCACTAATTCGATTACTCCCAATAATTTCTATCGGTTTGCATGGCTTTTGCGGTTTTATTATCCTTAGGAACATGCAAAGGATTTGTTGGTTTGGCGAGTATTGGAGAAGATAACATGTCCTGCATTTACATTTGTGTCGTTAAATTGAACTCTAATACAAGTACGTAAGGTGTATGTCTTAGTGCGTGTGTGGTCGGACAAATAAGTTTAAATGCAGCGATTGAAAGCTCGGCAAGAGCAGTATCGGTTTCCAATCGTAGCGGTGTATATTACTGTAATTGCTATTCAATTAGAATATTTGGATGTTGGTAATAAAGTGCGGCCATTTATTGATGCAGCAACTTACATGTTTTACTTCGGAGATCCCACACTTTGAGGGTCCGGTCGTGACTGCCCGTGATCACTTTTGTGTGTTCTCCGAGGAACTTAGCTGCCATCACCTTTCCGCTGTGCCCGGTTAATGTGTGCTGTGAACAATTAAACATTAATAATTAAAGTTACACACTCACATGTAACATCTGATAATTTTAAAATCATAGTTGGTAAACACTATCATTTTAGCTACACATATTATTCAATTATTTAACAAATACTACAGTTTTTTAATACCTAGTGTGGTATTGACATGCGCACGTATAGCGTAAGACAAAGCGTTTGATTCCTTGTCTGACAGTTGATTTTTACAAGTGCAATTTATAGTAGGTAGAAATAGAACAAAAGCATCATTCCGAACCCTACAGAGATAACGTAAGGCGGTTTCCTATTGCAATATTGCTACGGAATCCTGCCAGCCTTCGAATACTTCTTTCTAATCTTGCAGTCGTAATTTTAAGATTAGCTGGACAGAGATAATAATAATAGTGATTGACTGCAAGAGAGTTGGAGAAATGCCCACCGAGTTCGAGCGCTTTATTGACCATAAATCTAATTTTAAATCATAAACGCACTCATGCGCAGCCGGGACCGGACTAGACTGGACGGGTATCAATATAATAGGTACCAGTACCTATTATGAATCCGACATTCATATGCCAATTGTCTAGACACAAACTAGATCTACACCTGCAAAAGAAAACTTCAGACATTTCCTGAAAATCCAGACGTAGTTTTCACCCGACGATCTATTACTGTCACGCATGTTAGTTCAATGTTTCGTCATAATATCACAAGCGTACTACACACTACAAGTAACCTGTCTAATGAATCATGTATGATTCATGTACTGCTAAGCTATTGTGTCTGCTTTGTTTACGCGGAAACGTTTCAACTCGAAATAAGCCGGTCTGTTGTCATGCGAAAATTTGAAAAAGGTGTGACATTTAAAAAGGGTATTGTCTGCGGCGGAATAATAAAGAAGTGAAAAGGTGAGCCAATAAAAACGCGGTGCGCAGGCGCTACCGTGCGTCGTTGGATCACCATTTACACGAGCTCCCGGGCCGCGAGCCACCGACAACGATTATTGTCTTCACTTTATGGCCTCGTGATCCTAACAGCTTCACTCGGCCGAACCGCGACCGCCGCTCACGAACCAAATCGCCGTAACCTATTTGCATTTAGATTGTCTATTAATTAGCTAGCAAAATTATCCCACAGTAAATTAATTTAAGTAGGCGCACCATTTAAATTGTATATTTAAAACGACGTCAGCAATAAACATAGCGAAAAACAAAAGGATCCTTGCCTATTTGAACCGCGTAAGTAGGAGATACAATAGAGCGATAGCACTCGAATAATTTCCAGAGGACGCACCGCGTAATGAGGCTGATGCGAGCCGAAAGAACCAATGAACTTATATGGTAATCTAGACTATTTGCCGAGCACTGATGGGATTTATAAGAAAGATCGTAAAACCATTCCGAGCCAATACACGTACTGAAATGGCCGTCAACCAAAGCGCTCCGCCTTCAAACAATTCATTGGCCAGAGGGAAAAGTGCCACAATAATAGAGTGAACTGCACTAAAGGCCATATAAGAGATTCAATGGGATCATTCACCAACGTTATGGGTTTTGCATGACATTAGGTTTCAGGCATAATAGTAACGGAAACGTTTCGTTAAAGTCATAGTAAATCATATAATGTAAAGATTTCTCGGACAGTCGCATTCATTAATTCTCTAGTGACAAGATTTAAAGTTCGCATAATTCTTTTTGTTAGACGATTGTAAGAGACGGATGTCTTTAAAACATTTTGAAGTAAATATTTATCTTAAGCACCAGCATCGTTAATTCACTACATAAGCACATGCCTGCCAATACGAATTAGCAAAGACATGAATCTCGTTCGGTACAGGCAGTCTATTAGTTATAATTAACAAACATTCTCACTGGAACCATGACGTCGCCCTAGCAGATTTATAACACGAGTTTATGCATAACATGACAGGCTTGTAGTTAAACAATCTGGGCACGCTCAAAATGTCTCCATAACTCGGTGGTAATGCGCGCGCGGACGTCTGACCCGCTCTCGCTGCTCTTAATTACAGACAAAACGCTCCGTTATCGGGCGGCGGTCAGCAAGTTTCATTCCATTTACGTAGTGGAAACAGTAACATAAACAAAGGCAGGGCACATAGCGCAGCGAATACAGCGCTCTGCACTCGTTCGACCCGCGGGCGCATAATCTCGCGCATGCCGCGTTTTTCCGCCCGCCTTTACTTCACACGTGTTGACCCTCGCTTGGAACCGTTTCACTCGCAAATTCGCTGCCCATATCCAACGATTAAGGGTCATTACTATAATTGCGCAAATTCAGTTTTGGTACGAATAAATTCTACCACGCGTCACACGGCTTGGTCCTGAATTCTTCCCTGAAACCGGTACATAAAATTTATTAACATTTAAAAAGTTAACTGGAGCTCGACAAATGACATCAGGATTTTTCAAAGGCTTTAAACTTTTGTCGGTCAATTAAGAGGCAGATGAATGATGGTTCGCTCGTGTTAACGCATTTTATTACACACAAGCCAGAGTGTGCGAATTCGGTGTTCAAGAATAACCTGAGTTCGTAGAATTCGGTCCTGTAAATACGGCCGAGAGGAATTAATTAAATTTAATTCGTGAAACGTTATTAGCCGGCGCACAGTGTTTCCCAGTGCGCTCACTGTGAGCAACGGGACCTTATCATCGCTCTTAAAATTTATAGTGTAAGGGCTAATTAAGAGTACCTACAGTCATTCGGTTGGTTCATCCCGTCACGAGTGCGGCGCGGCTGGCGGGTTTGGCTGTAGTCTGCTTTTGGTGGGGACGCGGTGGGGTTACGACGATACTAGGGCCACACTAATTGAGGGGGTTAAGCGATATCATCCGGACAAGGCCCGCCGACTTAACGAGCTAATACGGGACGATGCCGCCGCTCTCTCGCGAATAGCTTTCCAATGCAAGGGAGTCTAATAAATTGTACGATTCATTGGATCGGGACAACAATACATAATAGAATTAACTATGCTAATTGAACAATGGTTCATATCGTAAGGAAATTATCTGCATTATTAGTTCGATTAATTCAGAGCGCGTAATTTATGGTACCTACTTATTTATTCCTAATTTGATATTTTGTCAAGTCAGGGTGATCAATCTTGCTCTAAAAGCATAAAATAAAAACTGGTTTCTGATTAAAAACATTAAGTAGATCACAAATTAAGTATTTGAAGGCAGCGATGGACAAACACGTCCTATCGCGAAACAATGAAAGTCACCTAAATCCAACGAGATACCGGTAAATCGCGTATCAGAGATTCGTTACACTTATCTCGCTATGAATTTGAATATCTGAGTGGCCGTTAGAATATATAAATAACGTACGTGAGCCGGCAAAATGGCTCACTCCTTATAAATCAGTCGATTTGAATTGCGCTCCCTCATTAGCGATTCAAACTACGGAGCCTTCTGGAGAAATACACAACTTATTACTTTGCCTACAAAATTGAACATTGTATACAAAATATAGGCGCAGAATTACCATCACCATATTGGCTTATCGTTTGCAGATTAACAAATGATTTCGTTAATTGAGTATACCGTAAGCTTAGTTACTCTGTATTTCGTTAGGTTACGCCGCGCGAGGGTAAAGTATGCTGCCTTTTTACGCGGAAAGTGTAAATCCACTTACACTAAATTGTCAACTAAGGTGAGAGTGAAGAGATTATGATTCTTCAAACGTAGCGGCTATCAGCACTTTCCATCAGGACTACGGGTCAACGCGCACGAGATACTGTAAATCTCTCTTAATTTGATGACATGAGAAGTGCGCGGTGAAAATGAAAGCATTCGTGGAAAGCGGAAAGATAGTTGTAGAATATACACTCTTCTATACTAATATTATAAAGCTGAAGAGTTTGTTTGTTTGTTTGTTTGTTTGTTTGTTTGAACGCGCTAATCTCCGAAACTACTGGTTCGAATTGAATAATTCTTTTTGTGTTGGATAGTCCAGTTATCGAGGAAGGCTATAGGCTATATAACATCACGCTACGACCAATAGGAGCAAAGATATAGTGGTAAATGTGTACAAAACGGGAGAAAGAAGTCACTATTCCACGCGGACGAAGTCGCGAGCAAAAGCTAGTAAACTATAATATGCTAAAATAATATTAAGTTCAGTAAAATGAATGTAAAAATCATTCCAAGAAACGTTAGGACAATATTAAAGCGCAGAGGTTTTTGGTAATGGCCGATGCTAAAATTAACGACTTCTCAAACCCTGAGCTTTAGGGTATTTAAAAAAATTATACTAGTTGTAAATATCATTTTAATTACACCCCAGGATTATGTTATTATGGCACAAACGATGTTAGCAAACCCTTGATATAATAACTTAACTGGTGAAATGATCAAAATTCTGATATAGCTGCCTGATTTTCATAAGTGATTGCGTAACATTACCTATAAAGATGCAAGAAAGCAACTTTGTGGTAGCCCTTGATGATAATGTTGCATGCATATATGCCACTATCAGTTTTGATTTATAGTCGTCATTATTCTAACGAGGAAGGTTGTAACTCGAGCTTTTCATCGCCTTATAATTTTCTTTCATTTCCTCGAAAGCGGTTGCATTTATTGTAATGCTGTTCGCATACGGGACGCAATGCGTGGCGCCTGCATTTGTTTTTGTAATTATGTAACCAATTATGCGTTTGTTCTCCGCACGATGTCGGTCTGGGCGTTTCTGGTTACTTCCTAGTTGCGTTTATCTCGGCGCATAAACAAAGACAGGTGGGCTAAATCAGCCGGCGCGGTATGGAAAGCGACAACTTGATGCAATCAACGGCGAGTCGCCGCGGGGCGCGGTATTTCTACTGGCAACACTTAGGACCTACTCTGTACGAAATAGTCCGTATTTCTAGATACAGCCATCTCTTTTATTAGCAAAATCAAGCTGGGCGTGAGCGGTAGAGACGGCTAGATTAGAAAATACAGTTTGATTAATTAAGGGCTTAATTCTCGGTATGCATGCTCTTTCTCTTATAAATAATTAGGTAACAAAGGATAGAATACCGTGATTCAGAGACGTCAAACTAAACAGCTGTCAGTAGTTAAGAAAATTTAGGAATCCAAAGATGGACAGACGACCTTGTAAAGATCGCAGGATCGCACTGGATGCTGACCGCTCACAACCGGTCGTTGTGGAAAGCCGTGGGGGTGGCTTAGGTTTAGCTGTGGACGTCTTTTGGCTGATAATAATAATGATGATGATATGATGACGAGAAATCCATAGATAGACAATTTGAGGGAGCCATCAAGAAGTCAGCGTCACTAAATTGTTTATAGACTACACTTAATTGTAAAAACTAAACTGTGCAACTGATAACTTTTATTTTATTTATTGTTTTTTCAAAGTATTTTAGAATACATTCATCTGCCAAAACTGTTCAGTTTAACGTAACTTGATTATTGTACTTAGTCTTCTTTCATATGTTTAGAGATTCATATGAAAGAGACATTTACTTTCTTATTAGTCGTCGCATACCAAGAATCAAGCCCAATCTCTGTGATACAGTAGTAGGCCGCTGCAGCGACATAGTGCGCATACTTTATACGTTAAGTAGCGCATTAGATGGGTTACAATTAGATTCAGTGAGCTACAACTCGACCACGATGTTCGACTGCGGGGTAGACATTACGACCGGCCGGTTACCTCGGTGAAGCTCCTGTTAACAAGACTAGATGCAGGCAGCATAAAGCGCAATTGATTAGGCTTTAGCGGTGGCGGTTTATTAGTGGCATTGTAACATACAAAGTTGAGACATTCTGTTTCATTGATTGATCTGGGCCCCTATTTTTGATTCACTCGCGTCAAGATGGCGTGTGATATTCATGTTTAAAGTCGAATTTCGGAATTAATACCCGTTGTAATCTACATAAAAAGGATTTGAAAAATCATTGCTCAATTTTGTGAGTACGTACGTCTAGATTTTGAGTGATTTCTGTTGATTTTTTATGTGTTTTCGAACGAAAATCACACGCCATATCTAAGCAAGTGATTCAAAAATAGGTGCCCTGGGTTTAGGGAACTAAATTGCTTGTTTAATGGTTTTGAAATTTTTGTAGAGATGCAATGTATGCGAGTACTCGTGTATAATCTCTACAGGTTGCTATTGTGACTTCCGGCATTTTCTTACGTATTCTCGTTGTTATTTCTTTCAATATATGTTACTTAACACGTTCCGGGATACTATTCCAGACACAATAGATGTTTTATTGTTTTCACGCCTGTAGGCGTTCACTGTCCCGGAACGTGTAAATTCTATTTTATTGACAACTAGCGGCCCGCCAGCGACTTCGTACGCACGTTTTAGTTTTACTCCGTTCCCATAGATCGTAGCGAAAAATTATAAGCCTATACCTATACGCATTAAACTACTTGTATAGCCTTCCCTGATAAATTAGCTATCAATCATATTCTATAACCTTACCAATAGTTCCTTTGATTAGCACCTTTAAACAAAAAAAACGAAAACATCCAATTTTAAAATATATACATAGAAATGCGTACAGATAAATGTTATATTCGACGACGCGTTTGGTATATTGGTTAGCGCTCCTGACTATTACGTTGGCCGTCGAGGGTGCGAATCCCGCAAGGGGTAAAATTTTTGTGTAATGAGCACGGACATTTGTACCTAAATCATGGATTTTATATATATTTAAGTATTTATGGGAGACGCACCCGTCATAATGGTTGTCTGGTACTTCGTAACACATGGAAGATAATTCCTTACCACGAAACCAGACCATTGGTGTGGTGTCTGGCACATATGTATTTATTTATTATATTTTATGTACACTCAACACGCAGCCCAGTCTTTAAATGGTCAAACTAACACGGGGATATTATCTTTTTTATTTTACAACGAAATAGAAATACTTCCTACGCCCTTTCGTTAATCGTACTTATATTTCTTTCGGGTACTAATAAGACCAGGCTACTCTCTGCGCTTACACAGCATCATGCCACATACAAGTGGGAGAAGCGAATTCTCTCAAGTCTTCTCCTCTTAGCTTTGTTTATGGTTATAGCGAATACTCTACTTTCTTGAATTCAAATCGTAAATTCAAAGGGACAATTCTATGTAAAGATCTACGCCATCATCATCATCAACACCCAAAAGCCGTCCACTACTTAACATAGGACCCCCACGAAAAGTTGCAGATTGGACACCCTTCGACCACAGGAGTAGCGTAGAATATCCACCGACAATATGAACAAACGATCTGCAATCAACACTGGACACATACCGCTTGATACCTACCCTTTTTGAACACAAAACAATATTATTTACTATTATAAGGAATAAAATATCTTCTAGAGAACAACATCAATAACAAACATGTGTCAAAACATTCTGTCTCAGATATGTCAAATGATTGTCAAAAATGAAATAAAAAATATTTCAATCATAAGCACCAAGAAGTATTGATATCAATTTTGTTGCAAATCATCCCCAAAAATAGCTTTCTACCCCTTTTTAACCCCGTTACAAGATAAATTTTAATAAAATTTGATACACATTTTTCGTTATTATTTTTAAAGAATGTTTATGCAAAATTTGAAGTAGATCGGACCAAGGAATCACGTTGTCCCATACAAACTTTGCTCCCCTTTTTCACCCCTTTAGGAGTAAAATTTCGAAAAATCCTTTCTTATCGGATCCCTACGTTATACAAAGAACACAGCCTCCAAGTTTCAAGTCTCTACGACCAGCGGTTTAGGCTGTGCGTTGATCCGTCAGTCAGTGAATCATTCAGGACAAAGCATTTTATAATAATAGATAATAAATTAAAAAAAAACAACAAATCAGACTTTTAGGATATTTTTTTGTTGCGAAAGCAGTTTCAAGGTTTAATTTGACAAGTTTTCAGGGTATAAGCAAATTGCAGGAGCTGTATAGCACATAGCATAAATCGCCAAATTTGGTTTTATTGCAATGAAATGCGAAAGTTCAAAGCATAATAAATAAAAAGTGCAGATAACCTATCAAGATAAATTATGAAATAAAATGCAAATAGAATTTAAGTTCGATTATTACTTAGTAATATAATTTACCGTTGTTATTAGAGGTCAGTTTTGTCTAAAATTTAATACGTTGTTACCTCGCAAGCACAATACCGTTTGACGACAGTTTGCCTTAAGGGCGGTTATCCAATCAACGAACGATCGCACTTGAGTAGCGTTACAAAGGATATCTACATCAAACCGACCTCAACGGAAATTGATTCAACAACGTGAAACGTATCAACAAAAACCATCAAAAATATCCGACATGACAACTTTACGAGTAATAATTACCCACATCGAATATCACTTTAATTATAACATTCATATCAAGTCCCATCTTATTAATTAAAGGTTGATCAAGAGAGCAGATTGAGCTTCAAATGTAATACATATTTGGCAGTCTTTAATTCGTAATTGAACAATTTAGAAAGCTAATTCGGATTGGTTTGTACTCGCCGACAATTATGAATCTGTGTATTAATACATTTTGTTTGGCGAAATAAATGTTGCCAATTATTAATATGGTAATTCCATTTCCCATTTAGATGAGATAAGTCGGATCCTTATCTAGGTGGTGGGTAATTAAATAGATATTAATTTGCATACGGAACAGATAGATGAATTATTTTAAATGGTATAACAGAAGATTCGCGGTCATTGCGCCGCGTGAGAATTGTTAACTCATATTTGGAAATTAAACATCATTTCTTTGCATAGTTTTTGTGGTTTAATTGATTTGTTGTGTTCAAGTTGGCAGGGTATAATTTTGAAGAGAGTTGCGAATACTTATCTCATACAAAATTCAGTTACATTTTACGGATGAGGTGCTATCATGATACAATTTACATTCGAAAAACTGTTTCAGTATAATTAGGTATCTAACCCCGTGCTGGATGTCTGAAGCAAGAGTTTTGACATTTCGCGTAGACAAATTCAATATTCTGATTTTCCGCTCCATTGAATATCCTTCTAACTCACGTAGCTATATCTTTAATAAATCTTTAAAAAATATTTGTAATTTTTTAAGCTTGATTCAAACATTCTTCTCAATCAAAAAATACACGAAAATACAAATTTCTTTTAATTGAAAGAAAATTCTCCAATCATTCCAGTTTTATCCATTTCAATAACAATTATTATCATTTTAAAAGGTTCTAGAAATATTCAATCAGCTTTGATCTCTACTTAATACTGCCCCGCTTTTTGTTTAAAGTGCAATGCATATTTTAGATTTCATTATACTAAATAGCATTTACTATAACTAAATATCACAGAAAAGTAAAGTCTATATTATTATACCAGAATTAATAGACCAATATTATTAGAACAAACAACAGTTCCGTCAGATAAGAGACAATGATAGAGCGTTTCCACAGCACCTAATAACTCTGACGCCGACTATAATGAGTAGTTAACCCACAAACAAAGCAACCTTTCATCCATTATAAGCGCATTCTCACATTTAATCTGTACATTGGCTGCGTGATTCCGCCGCATTAAGTTCTGAACGCTTCTCCGATGCGACCCGCACATACATTTCTGCGCTTGATCAATATGAGACCTATCCATAACACTATTTTACACTTCGTTAGGGAGTAACTGCCCGAACGGTAAAGCGCTATCGATACTTTGTAACTCTTTACTACCCGTAATCAGAATATGCAGTGAAATTCGCTGACAAGAGAAATCAATTTATAATAAACTTTACATTATGGATTGTCGGTATTTAATTGGGCACTAAAATGAAGTATGTCAACTACAGCCACTGATAAAGTAAGCCGGCTAAGCACAAATTATTAACTATGACTATATATTTTAAGGTACACTTATCGTAACGTGCAAGTAAAACGGACGTGTTTTGGTTTCGAACTCATAAATTTACAGGTGTATCTGTAACTGAAACTTAATGAAATAAAGAAAAAGTAATAACACTTTTTCATATGGACTACCGAACAAACCGAACCCAAATTAAATGTCGATAAACTTTTACTACTATAATATTAACTGGTTACAAAAGCTCAACTATAATATTTGGACCAAATTAGTTTAATTATACTAGATGTTCTTGATTGCAAAATAGATCCGTATCGACACAATGAATTAATATGATATCCAGCTGGCAAAAAATATATGGCCAAAATTAATGATCAGGACATTAATAAAAGCGTGAAAATAAATCAAAATATCGCTCATTTGCAAGAAGGATGTCACAATTAAAAATGAGCATATTTTGGGAAATTAGATTTTAAAGTTTGTAAATTTAATAAAAAAGTAACTGCTCCATGTAAGACCATATAATTATTTTTATTTTGTTCCCCATGAATTCAGCTTTTTAAAATAGTTTTGCTTGTAAATAGAAATGCAGACAGTTTTTTGCTATTCGTGTTTAAGTGTGAAAATGGTAAAGTTGTGTCGTTCTTGTAAAAAAAAATATTTTAAAATTTGTGAATTATCTTGCTTGTGTCATTGTTTATAATAAATAGTTCGTATTTTTAGGATTTAAAATGAAATACTAATAGTACAGAAAATAATATTTTCATGGTTATTGTTTTATTACAAACAAGTCCAAAGCAAATGACAGTCTAATAAATAATTAGACAAATAATCAACTTGATAAAATGAATATCAAATCTTTTATAATGTATAAAATTAAAAAGCCACAGGATGTATGAGAACCACTCCATCAGTCGCGTTAGAGTTTCTCCTGAATTTAAGACCGCTTCATCTGGTAATCCAGGAGGAAGCAAAGGCAGCTGCCCTTAGACTCAGAGCGAACGGATTATGGAAACAAAACACAGTGACTACACATTCAAAAATCCTAGACAGGACCCTGAAAGAAAAACCGCTTTTGGACGCACCCATGGACAGAACACTAAGCCAACATGTCTTCGACAGAAGATACAATATCCAACTCACTGAAGAGTTTAGAGACAACTCTACCTGAGTTGTCTCAAAACAAACTGTGTGTTAAGGAGGTTCGGATATACACAGATGGCTCCAAAACCTCACAGGGTACAGGAGCTGGAGTCTTCTCGAATGACCTAAACATTAATATATCGACTACTCTAGATAAACTAAACACAATCTTTTAAGCAGAATGTATCGGCATCACTAGAGCAGCACAGGCGGTCGCAGCCAGAGATGTAAAAGACCAACACATCAAAATCGTCTCGGACAGCGCATCGGTGCTCCAGGCCCTACAGATCAATAGCATCAAATCTGTCCTTATCTGGGAGTGCCATAAAGCACTCCAATCCATAGCAAACACAAATGAGTTTACCTTGCAATGGATCAAAGGACACAGCAACTCATTAGGCAACGACGCAGCCGACGAACTAGCCAAGAGAGGCTCAGCGACAACAGTATATGGCCCGGAACCATTACTACCTATACCGCAGGCCCAAATAAGAACTTGGCTACGTGCAGAAACCGAAGCAGCACACCAAGCAGAGTGGAGAGATGGTGAAGGTTGCAGGCAAACAAAGAACGCAGTTCCGGAAGCTTCGAAAAAGCTTGCCCGCAACCTCATCCGGTTACCAAGAGATAAACTGCGCATGGTTATAGGCACTATAACTGGCCACAGTCTCTTAAACAAACATCTATTTACAATAGGTGTCACAGACAGTCCCCTATGCAGAGGATGCATGGGGGCAGAAGAAACACCACAGCATGTGCTCATGGAGTGCATGAGTGTGGCGGAACAACGGGCTAACATTTTTAATTCCCCGGCCACATTCCCGGAGGCCTTTAGCAATCTAGGCAGATTGCTAGCTTTCTGGGAGAGCCTGGGGTGGCTAGAATGAAAAAGGAGGGACATACGTACAATGGCCCAATCGTGAGGCTAAGTGCGGAAACCATCCCCAGTCAAACTAACTAACTAACTTACTAATGTATAAAATTATAAAGAGTTATAATAATGAGTATAGAATGAACGCTGAACGCTATTCTTAGAATTAGTTCTAGTAGTTCCAGTAGCTGTGGAAGAAGATGAGGAGTTGCTGCTCACGGTCAGAACGGGCTCTAGTTCACGTTGATCATTTATATTCATGTTGGTCTCTGTTAAATTTATTTTGCAGTCTTCTTAATTCACTGATGGCAAAATTTTTCAATAGTCAGATAAGAAATTCGTCGAACAAAATACAAATATAATTTGTCGAACAATACAAACACTATCGTAGATAATACGTACATTTAATCGACTGAAAACAAAAAATAATTGTATAAAACGTAATATCAAAAAATGTTCAACCATTATACCATTATACCATGCGCGGCGTTTAGCAACAATAATAGCTTTTCAAACAATGTGTCGTTTAAAAACTTTAACTTTTTTTATTTATTATTATCAATAACGTAGTAAGTTAATTAATTTATACAAAGCGGATTATGTTTGATTATCAATAACGACACAAAGCTAAATAGGACTCATATTAGAGACGAAAATTTCAAGTTGAACAACGGCACAAAAGATGATGTGTCGTGTTTGCACTAAATTTTGAAATTTGCTCGGTTACTAACCTTATCAAGAATAACGTCATAAAACGATTTGTGTCGCTATTAACAAGAACAAGAACGTGCAATCACTTCGACGACCTCGCGACAACTAAAATGAGTCGGTATCGAAAAAACGTACGCGTTCGAATGAGACAGACACATAGCGACACAACTTGTCTCGTTCGCTCATTTAACGGTTACGAGTTGTGTCGTTCTGTCAGAAAATAAAGTAAAATTTTCTCATTCTTTGTGTATATGTAACTAAAAATCACCGGTTTTTTAGATGTGACGTCCTTCTTGCAAATGAGCGATATGTGTACACCATAAACCGTTGACTAATAGGAGAGACAACCATCAAAAATCCTGTTAGTTGTTTAGTACTAGAGATGATTTAAGAAGGTAATTAATTTAAATTAGAAAGCGAGTGGCTGCTTGCCAAAATTATGGAAACAATTTAATAGTTTTTTGCGATTAGTGTCATCTCTAAAGTGTGGCTATAAATCAATGTAAATATGTGCCTAAGTGTACCGTTGTCTGCAAAGTGAACAGTTAGTCAATTAACGAAATATTTGGTGTGTAGCGGTCAGGCTGCGCGGGCGCCGGTAGAGAATTTGTCGTGCTGACTCCTGTTTTATGTTTTGTGCACGCGCACACATATTATTAAAGCCATCAAAGAAATGCACCAGCAGATGCCTCCACACAGATATCAGTGCAAGCTTTAATGAAATAAATTAAGTAGGTGCATTTAGCGCTTGTTTTTTTTCCCTTTTATACTTAAGTGTTGATGTTTATAGCTATAACCAAGGCAAATAAAGCGCAAAAGCAAATCTTACTGTAAAATTCACTTCCTTAATAATAAAGTTCAGTGATTTGTTCGCAGTTACTAATATCTAAATGACTGCAAATATCAGAATGTGAATTGTAATATTATTGTGCTGTAATGATATTGCATTATTACAACATCGATGATTGCATTTATTGTGGAAATGTCTTGTAAAAGGCTTTTATTAATATTTGTAGTGGGTATATGTGGCATAATGTTGCGTTGTGGCCGTTTAAGGCGTAGCACGCTGAGAGAAATGACTTCGGCGGCGGGTACTGAGTTTGCTATTATTAATTACATTTGGTCTAACAAACAAGAGGTCCGGTAGCCGCAGGGCACACGGCAGAGAGGGGAGGGCGGGGAGGCAAGCGCACGACGCGACAACTACCGCCAATTTATGTGTGGGAAGCGCGGGTCGTGACCCCGCGACACGAAAATTATTAATTACCCACATAAATCGGCAGCATTAACTAACTAGAGTAAGGGACTGCTTCTGGCGAATTCTCAACCGCTCATGACGCTCTAGAGAACTCAAAATTGATATCTGCGAAACAAAACTATTTTTATGAATACTAGAATGAATAGCATCACGAATCTTCATAAGATTAAAATAAAATCACTTTTCATGAATCGACGATAATAAGATGAGATACCAGATAACAACTAGCTCACTTTCAGTTATAAAATTTATATATTTTTAGGATAGCAATATTGATCAGTAAAACGAAAGCTTGATACAGCTATTATTAGTGATAGACAACGCTTCCGTGATAACCTGTTGATGGATGATAAAATTCAGGCCGCAAAGGTGTCTAATCATGCCACATACTATTCGCGAGTCACTCGATTCGCGAAAAAAATTGACAACGGTAGTACGAATTACCGATGCAGTACACCCGTAACTCAATAAATCTGAAATCCAAAACCGAATAATCATTGAAAATATTGTTTCGCACGCTCATGTAAAATTGCCGTCAAGTATGCGGTAAAACCAAAATTGGGCGGTCGAGAAACGATGTGACCGTGTTACAGATGCTGGTAATGCCTTTATGGCGTGCCAACACCATCTCTAATGTGGTTATAATGGCAATATCGGGCACCGTGTGAGTGCTAAGTAATTGATAGAGCAACTCGCATTGTCTTTGCTATTAGCGGCGCCCGCGCAAGCCCCGCGAAACTCGCAAACATTGTTGTCGTAAACCGTCTTAATTAATGCAAAGAGGCGCTAATTAATTTCATATTCAACGTTGTTGTGCACCGTGAGTATTTCTCTGTATTTTTTGAGATTCTAGTTATAGTATCACATGCTTTTGAAAAACGTTTGAGAGGGAAACAGTTGCTAAATGGTGACAAAAAGGAATGGTTTAATTTTATGTATGTTCCATGACAATTTTACAAATAAACTAATAAAACATTGCAGCAAATAATCCAATAAATAAGTACCATCCATTTCCAAAAGCCTCTGAAGGTGTTAAAAGTGGTAATACAAGCGGAAGGCATTTATTTTGTTTTTTGTCGCAGTTTCAAACTCGTTTCAAAGTTAAATCTTTACTTACTTCGGCCACGAATTTGAACACTTACTCGTGTGTTTTTTACTTTAAGGTAATAATTCTTTTTTTTGGCGGCTCGATTAATGAAGACATTAGGAGTTCGTTCACGGAGACCAGCGCTAATATGCTCTACATGTCGTTAGGCATTTATAAAACTGTTGTCATAATCAAAGTTATAACGTTTCTTTCCGCTCGTAAATGTTCCGTTTAGAACTGCCTCGAAATTGATACTTAATCAATTATGCCGCATGATTCGATTAACATGTAGTAATTATATCAATTCACACATATGTTTGCTTTTTATAACTTGATTGAAGCGATAATAAGATTTTATCTCATGCCTTTGCTACTTTTATGACGCTTTAATCGTTTTATATCAGCTTATTAGGAGAGAATAAGGTTACATGTTAACAACATACTGTGACTGAAGGGTCAACGATTTAATAATAGGGTACAGGAATCCTATGTACTATAGCAAAAGCATCTCTTAACTTTCTAAGCACCTGTTGGGGAACATGGAAATGTAGCGTCGTCGTTCCAACTCGCAAAGGCCATTTGAAACAATTTGATATGGCCATTGTAACAAGACAATAACAGTAAACAATAAGCAAACACGCTTTCTATTTTAAAATGTGTGCCCCTAAAAGCCGAATTTATGCATAATTATGTCGAAGTTACAATAATCTTCGTCGACCAATGAAGGGGTTAAGGACAAACAAAACAAAACGAATCTATTGATTGTTAGAATTTCGTGCATATTTTAGTTACAATGGGCCATTCTCCAAATTATACGTTTGGTACGCGAGAAAGTAATGATCGGGATCCAATCTACGTGTTGTGAATTGTTTCCTTTTCAAATGAAAGTAGACGGATAGATTTTACCCAGACATATTAAATGAACATTGAAGACAGGAAATATGTAAGTGATCATTAGATGATATGTACGCGGATCGGATTTGGGCGTTCAATCTTGTGAGTGCAGCAATAACTGATATACCAATAAAAATAGGCAAGAGGTAGAGGTATTTTTTGTTTCTTAAAATTACAAATAGTCAACTCATTATTTATGTATTCGACAATTCATGGATGGATACACAGTTAGGAATATTTATACAGTTGTGGACTGTACAATAGCCGCATCAAAGTTTACTATGTTGAATATACAAAGCCACCTGTTTGCACGTTAGCCGGTAAGGACTAGCCGTGTCTGTTCTTGAGAACTATAAACGTCAGGGAGGAACACGTCTTGTTATTTCAGGGTAAATATAGTTAAATCAGAGCTGGCACTTGGCGCGGTGAATAGCGTGAACGTTACGTTTGGAAGTGGGCGCTAAGTGTTGTGGTTTGGGTTACAGTGTAGGCAAAGTGTAACAAACAAAGGATCGTTCGCATTTCGTACGGCGTGTCAGACAATGCGCAGTCCGAGCGCGCAAGCAGCGTGACGTAGGGTGAATGAATCCTAAATCAGTCGGCGACACGACGCCCGCGACTCCACCGCACCACCCGGCGCTGTTAACCCAACGTTTTCCTGCATGAGCGGCTCCAATTTTATCCTAGCCTGCCATTCTCAGCGGTATTCTAAACATGCCGACTCGTAGAAGGCAAAACGTCTCGCAGAGAAATGGCCGGAGCGAATTTCGGTACAACTATCATCAACGGCCTACCGTATCTAATGTGGTTTACGTCGCCAGCATCATGGAAACATTCGTCACAAATATACGAACGGTCCTTGACTTCTTGTTCGGTTAACAGAACACTGATTGACTGTTTCCTGACATTAAAAGACGTACCTTTGAATAATTACTTAAAAATAGTGGTACTTGGCAAACGTCATCTTTGCTATTTCCACCTTTTAAAGCAAAGTTTTAAATTTGAATATTGGAACAGAAGATAAACTTAGCATGAGGTTTCTGACAATTTAAAATTGTAAAGCCGTTTTAGGTAAGGCGCAGACCTCAAACTGTCACCTTACTATATATCAGATGATTATCGTACACGAATCTTGTAGATAAAATCTGGAGTTTTATTCTATATTTTTAAGTGGATCATGGAATGTTTACTGAAAAACTTTTAAAATATAAATATTTTAATCAACATAAACTTTAACTGTGAAAATACCAGAAAGAAATGGTTTGCAATTTTACAAAATTTATTTGCAAAAACATTGCTTTTTAAGCCAGATAAACCTGTTCAGAGCATCTGATGAAATTAATTCCAAAAAACGTTAATGAGAGAGGAAGTTCTAGTAATAAAACAAATTGGACATAACGAGATCCAAGAGTAAGTATTTGCATAAGAAAAAGGATTAAAGACCGTAAACCTAAATAAAAACAGTTTTGGTCCTAAAACTCCAATAAAAAAACTACAAATAAATGAATACTTTGCACTCTCTATTATTTACGATGCTACGATTATGGTCTGATTAAAAATACAAGCCTAATAGTATTCAGATGATGCTAAACATACTCGTATATTCCAGAGCTTAGACTGTATAGTAGATGAAGTCTGTTCCCTCGTTAATCGTTATAGCACTGAGTAATGTGTTTTTCAAGCGTATCATATTGCTTACAGCACCCTATTTTTACTAGGGTTTCATTAAGGTGGTAAAGCGCGGAAACAGTATGCGCACGGCGATATCTGCGCGAGGGCATCTGCCTTAGCGGACTCCGTGGGCACATCAAACTAACAGCGCGGAACAGGGAACCACGCCAACTGACGCCAAAATTCGCACCTATACGCAAGCAACACGGACACAGCCCAGCTCCCGCCGACCACCCAACCGAGACAGCACGCTTTAATCTATCTGGAATTCTAACAAGTGCACATTACTGTTTTTATGCCAATGAAAACAGGATACCCCGGAAATCTACCAGTAATTAATATACCTGATGCTCTTATTTATCGGAGTGGACATGAAAAACGCGCCAGCTCAAGAAGAATCGCCAATAAATTTTTGTAAGCTCTTGACAAGTTGCACTGCGAATCTTGTGCGTCTCTCGGCTGGCACGTTGTAGATAAACATAAATCTGAACATAATAAACTTAGTTCACTCTGACGATACAATCGTGGGAAGAGAGACGTTAAACTGCTACATAATTGTTTGAAGACATGAATAGTCAGTGAATGAACGGCGTTAAGATGCCAACTATGCGAAAGTAGCCTACCATGACAGCGGGCGACCGGATAAAAAATTAACGTGTTTACAATTAGCGTCACTTTAAATGCATCATCGTTATTAAAAGAAAAGCAAAAACCCGAAGGACAGCAGGAGCAGGAAGGCAAAAACGTGTCATCGTTTGCTACAAACGAGTGAAACAGCGTAAAACCGAAGATGGTGTAGAATTGTTTAGCCAAGCCTATTAGTCACGGTTCAAATATAAAAGCTGTATAAAACAAGCAGTCGCAAATATACAAACATTGTTTCGATTTATTTAGCGATGTAGCTGATAATAACCCGGAGAAAATTAAATGCTGGGTTTGATCGTAAGATATAGCATATTATTTTTAACCATCTGATAGATATTGGCAAAAAATATTTATCATCAAAGAGTTTGGAATTTGTTGCGAGCGGTCAATAGCTTTATTTTTTGCGCCAATCCTTTTGCACACAGAAGCATAAATTAAAAGGGGCGTGTGGTTATGATTCTTTTGATAAAGTAATGCGAACAATAGTTAATAAATTAATACGCAACCGAGGTTCACGGTTCAGCGAAGATCCACATAAACAGATAAAAAAAACCATCGCGATTGACTTCGGTCCACATATGATAGTCTAGCCGATAACATAAATTATGAGCGTCGCCTACATCCTATGTTTTGATGTCAAGGAACTTTTCAGGATCGAGATGGTAATTTATCATTGTTTTTGTCCCCCATAATGTATGACCACTCCTGCATATTTAACTCATTTAAATGTATGTAATGAGCTTCATATTACATTAAGACGAAATAGGAGGAGACTTCGCACTTTAACATGATATTCGAGTACCAACATTCATAATTACTATGTGTAAATAATAATTACAATTTATATTGCCACTCTATATTGCAATTTATATTGCATGTAATCAAAAGTTGACAGTGATGATTTTTGACAAAGTTTAAACAAATTGTTTTCCACAAATGCTGAGGAGCACACACCGTTATTGGTTCCGTGCACACCACTGTATACACACACACGCACACTTTAAATAGGAATAGAACGGCTATATTTCTACAAACCTTTAGAAAAAAAACCTATAAGCTTTCACAGAATTGCGGAAATGCTGTAAGTAGGTATAATTGCGTGATTCATAAATTGCTTTGTTCTTTGCTTTCGACTTTTTAACATTTGCGGAGTAAAAAATAGATTCAACTTTGATCTAATCGCAGTCTAATCTCGGATAATTGAGTGAAAGAGATACATTTGTGTCCAATCCCTCTGCCGATTCCATTGGTCACGCGAGCTCGCGATCAGCTTATTTTAACGAGATGTAGACGAATGCACTTTTTCTATCGGCGTTTCTTTGCGTCTTCTTTAACTCAGGACTTGAAGGAAAAAATATAGATTTTTGCTATGCAATGGACAGTTATTGAACGAATTCACAATTACCTGGATGACTTCGAAATATTTGCCAAAAAGAATTTGATCACTAGTTTTGGAAGCTGCATACATGAGCAATTTAAACTCTATTCTGAACTAAACAGCAAAACTAATAGATCAACATTGCAATATTTACTTCTTTATTGTACAGTCAGCAGAAAGTATAGTATTTAAACGTTTACGGGTGTACAAAATGACGTCCTAGTACACAGCCGCTCTATTGATTACAGTAGTAACTCGTGGCTAAGTAGATGCAATTAGTTCTAGTATTTAATTACGTTATGTCTGCAGAAGCTATAAGCTGGGGCACCGCTTTCTCCGGATCCTCAATTCAGCTCAGCCTAGTGCGGGTATGTATTACTAGGAGTTTAAATCACCGCTTGTAAGGTATGTTTGAATTAGAGCTATAACCATAACTTACATTGATGCTTAGCAATACGAAGTTGTTGTTATTACTATTGAACTTAAAATACCTAGTAATTTACTGCAAAAGTATATATCATATAAAAGTATATACATACTATATTAAGATACTTCTCGAACCATCAAGCGTAAAAATCAAGGCAGGTTTCTCAAAAGTGAGTAGCCGTGAACAAACATCAGTTTTGTTCAGCTTAGAGACATGTGAAACATGTCACAAAATATTAAAATAGCCGAGCATCGAAATGTTAACAGGAGGAGTACCACAAAGTGACAAGGATATAGATCTGTCATGTACAATTTTTGTGATGAGTATAATTCAATTGAATGGTAGTTGTATCTTGAGCCGAGACTGCGAGGTTGATATGAACCGCACCTGCTTGGGTGGCCCTGTGGGTCGGCATTTCTGCTACACTACGCATCCTACATTAATTAGATAAAACCAACTCTAATCTTTCGAGAACACGCTCCCTCAAGCGACCGCGCATTTCTGACGCGATTTTGCAAACATTTAGAAACGGTACCGAACAGCGATTAAGATAGCACTAAACAACACCGTAAAGTATCTTTCATTTCTAGCAAAACCTGCCAACATTATCAATCACAATAAAACCACACATAATTGACAACGTTGCTTTTAGTGCGTACGTTTTAAAAATATTACATGCATAATTTGACTTAGATTTATGCGCTGCTGTCAAAGAAATATTTTTATGAACACTAATCAGTAATAAACGGGTTCTAAAACTATTTTTTGTAGTCACTAAAGGGATTACCAGATAAATGAATTAATTACATATTCAAATGGTTGAATGAACTCGAGTTGGACGGCTTAATTAAAATAACAGGTACATTTAATTCTCATTGGGTTGTTGGGTAATAAGTATGATCGATGCGGTTGAGCAGTGCGGCAGATGTCACAGTAAAATGGAATATTCCTGCATTTTTGCCAAATTATTTTTTTTGATTTAATATTTTTTGACTAACAGAAGTGACAATAATTGAAAATATTTCAATTACATAAATGTTTGGAAATAAAATAAATACAGTAATCAATTTACCGTCCCTGCCTGACTGATGTTATAAGATGAGCAAAGCTTTTAACTCAGTTAAATGTTGCTGGTTGTTTCGGATATTGCATTGCTGTTTTAATTGTTCCGATGAAAGGCGAGCTTCCAAACTGTTAATGAATTACATTCACATCACTTTATTATTGCATTAAAATTAATAACTTTGTGTTTATTGCACATTAACAGTGCACAATAATTAATCATAACGTTATTTTGCATCGGCAGTTAAATTGAGTTTGATTGAATTCTGGCAATTAACCATATAATTTGGAATGTTAATGAATAAATTATAAGGGCCTTTCTGTTTTACTGCCAAAGTTTTGAAGCCTCCAGAAACCAATTAACCTGGAATATTTACCATTCCAAAGCATCAATCATAATTTTAATACCGTAAAATAAACGGTGTTTTTCTGGTAGAGATGGGTACAAGTAGTTGAAGAAACAAATGCGAACGTCGACACGACAAGCGTACATTTGAATACAAACATTGAGTAAGCTTGTAGTTGATTTTATCGGGTTTAAAGTATTCAATGTATCATTAGGAAAAGCGTTTAAGTGAAAAAGCACGCCGTTAAGATCTGAAACTGTGCGAAAACCGGCGCGGCTGCGATCTAACGTCTAAATAATGCGCGATTAAGATCACTGCTTTGAGACAATGCTCAGAACATGAATTGCGTGTACATCCGCGGTGCGCTTGATGTAATTAGAGGACGAAGGCGCGGGCGCCGGTAGGGCTGTCACAAGCGATATCCTAACTGGTTAAATTTTTTTTGGACAGAGATAACAAACTTTTTTAAAAATTGTTAACTATTGTCTAGCCATAATCCTTCCTATCCCCTAGTATGATGGATGGAGAACAGCATGATGAAATACGAGGTTACAATATATAAAAAGATTCAAAAAGGAAAGATTTGATGTCACAATCAATCAATCAATAAAACATTTGTTGTATAAGGTTTAGGGACATACCATTTTTATATAAAATACTAATAATGTAGTTAGTATTCTTAAACTACAATATATTTACTTCGAAAATTGCTGTCAATTCTGATGTAAGTTACTTTAAAATGATTTATATTTATAACTTGCACGAATATGATTTAGCTGTAGAAGATGCAATAGCATATTTTGGTTAGGCTTCGATTCAGTTTGTGAGCTTAGAATTTTGCCCTCGCCAAAATCATCAAGCTTCAAGCAGTCTATCTATTTACTTTTTATCAAATTGAAAGCGGCAGCCCTATTAGAAAGCACAAGACGAACGCTATCTCGGCATCCGGCGGCCCGTATCGTGTGAGAGATCGGGCGCCCGGCCGATCGGCTGCCACACCACCGCGCGATTAACAATAAAATACCTGTTAAAATATTTGTTAAAACCGACCACCGCGATCTATGGGCACCATCGACGTGTCTTCGGATTCGCATCGCGCACGCAAGGCAGCCTACTTAAAAGGGAAGCGCGCCGAGATTCCGCTGAACACGAACATTCCGCATTTATTAATTGCTAATTTAAAATGCCTATTATAGGAGCGCAGATTTTGTAACAGCACATTCTAGTCTTATTTATTTTATTTCCATAGTTTATAGTTTTTTTTGGTACAATAACATTTGATTATGTCATTATACTTACCACACATTACAGATAACGTAATACGAGCAAGTAAGAATATTTTTAAAATTATATTCAATTCGTCAAGTCATCACTCTACCTCTTTTTTGGTCTACTTAAGAGAGATTGGAAGTCATTGGCTATTTACAGGGACGAATGGAAGGTGTTGGGGAAGACCTTTGGCCAGCAGTGGGATGACATAGGTTAATAAAAAAAATATTAACTATTAATTATGGTGCAATACATTAGGAAATGACACCCTTTGAAGGGTGGATCCCTGAAACACCACTGTCAGACAACTCATTCTGCGATAGATCTCAAGATTACTATCCTTATCCATAAACGTTTCATCCTCTACTTTACGTTATGATGTGTTAGTTAATAATGTTAGTAACGTTATAAGTGAACAGGTCAGTGCGGCATCAGAAGATGATTGAGGATATATGCGATTGAAAATTGCCCTAGGGGTAAGTAAGGTTGGGTCCTGTATACTAGCGTTTTAAGTCGAGGAGGCCAGCAAATACGCGCTGTGGTTAACAACCTTAAATAAAATGTATCATCATGCACCAACCGTTTCAATAATTCTTAACGATTTTATTGACATGAGGTTAAAGTTTGAAAACGTTTTTAAGGTTTTCACGTCGAGAGCGATAGAGCTATTAACCTTCTCAGTAAGTGTTGAGTAAATTACTTGTAGTAACATTCGTTTCATAAAATGATTTCCTTAATTGAGACACAATCAACCTAAATTGTTCACATAAACATCAATTACTAAAGCTATAGAAGTACCTAGGTTTCTATGAGCTTTCAGTCCAACATCGACCCGCTATCAATGTGACCACACACCACGCTGTGCTCAGGACATATAGCGTTGGGGCGTATCACGACGCGGACGGTTGGGATCGGTTAGTCGGCGGTAACTGTTGATAATTAAGAGTGGTGCAATGGTCAGTGCGGTGGTACTCGTAAGTGGTAACGGTGCGCCGGCGCACGCTTCCGCGCTACGCCCATTGACGGCGACGCCGATAAACACCGACCACCTGTTTACCCGTATGAGACGTCAATTACATTGTGATAGCCAGGAGTGATGTACAATCTATTTCATATAATGTGCTCCAGTCATTCATAGAGCTAGTGGCTATACATTGTATGGAACGAAAATTTCGGAAATAAAAAAGTTTTTGTAGAAATGCAGAACAATTTTTCCAGTTTATTACAACTACAACATCAACTTGTTAGCAAAATAAGTGCTAAAACTTTATAGGCACTTCGAAGTTCATGGCGGGATTTATGTAGAAGACTAATTAAAGTTAACAACATCATTATTTTGCAATTGACTGAAGGTATCTTGGCAATTAGTATTGGGCTACAAGTGGCGATACTTCAGACATCAATATAAAGTACACAATTAAAAGGAAATTACGTCCTTAACTACAATGACATAGCAATTTAGTCTTCATTGGCGTATACAGTTAGGGTGCTTGGCTCGTAGCCTAAATTCCGCAGGCTAATATAAGGACTATTTGGAGTCCAATTGACTGAGCGAAAGCGAGCACATTAGAAAACAAAGGGGTTTAATGAGAACGCGTATGCTTACTGCGATGGGCCGCATACCAACTCTACCCGATCCCACTTCTACCAGATTATAAATACCTAACAAAAATACCGTTAACATTTAGGCGATTTAAGGTAAAAATGCTTTAATTATCATTACTTTTATTTAATGTCGACTGATGATATATCAGTCGACATTAAATAAAAGTAATGTGAAAAAAATATATTTTACATTAAAACACAAGTGTATTAATTACACTATATTTTTTTAAAACAATCTCAAACACTTTTCAATAATGCAAATTTTCAGAATGTGTTAGGAACATCGATTTTTATCTTTTTTTTATTAAAGGAATAAATAGTTCAGCTGTCATTTTCATTCAAAAGGGTATCAACTCAATTAATGTTTTTATGTACTTACTCGTATATATAGTTATTTTCGCTTCAACTGTACTCTTTCTTTTTTCTATATGCAAGAATTAAAATCGGGTAGAGTTAGGATTTTTGGTTAGGTATTTTAAAATCGGGTAGAGATGGGATCAGGTGGAGTTGGGATGAAGACCCCGCGATGTATTCCCTTTCTCTCGGCCAAGTGCCATTACTGACCATACGCGCCAAGCCTGATGAATGAAGACCTATTAGTTTTACACTTGACTGGTATTAGTCCTTGTTCGAGAATTGCAATCAGTTGTATTAACTACGGTTCCTTTCAGTTAACGAAGTAATTATTCAGTGTTTCAGGTTAGATATTACAAGGTGAATATAAAGTTCACATAAACTAGTAATCACATAACAATTTATCGAACATAATATGGGTCCATATTATGTTCGATTAAATTTAACAACATCATTATTATAGAGGTTTTCATAACCAGAAATCCAAGTCATGAAGATGTACCAACTCATTTAGCCCATTACAACAAAAATGAAGCTATAAAGATTTAGCATTTTACAAAAAAAAATATAAATGTATATGTATATGTACTTTAAAAATATACAACGTAATTTTTCTCCGACCACTAATTTCAAAAGAGCATAGAGATCTGTAGATTCTCAAACATTATTTATATCACGAATTAGTGGAATGCGAAATGTTATAAGTATATCAATGAATTGCATCGAATGTACTAGTAAATATTAAACGAATGTTATGTACATAAATGTTTGAAAGGGGCAGAATTATTGGTCTCAACGAGTGGACCCCCATCGAACTTGAGGTACAAAACGCTCGGTGACTGACGTTGAAAAATAACAACCAGTGCGCACGGGCGTATTGCAAATACGAACTAAATATTTATGTACCATCATTCTTTTCTCTTTGTATTACATTACAGAAGTAATATGAAGACGTCTTAGAACCGCGGCCGAATGGATATTAGAAAAATATATCGAGAGGAGTTTACGAACTGTCACTTCATAGCTAGTGTTATTGGGTTGCTATGAATTGCACGGTAATTTGTCTTTTTGTCAAACAGCTTATAGGATATTTGGTTCTGTGAGTCTGCCTGTGACCACGGATGCTGTAAAGCATTCGAAACATCAGATTAAAAATAAAAATTCGCGAAATCAATCCGTAAAGTGTGTTTTAATGAGCTAAGGATACAAAAAGTAATAAAAAAAACAGCGGTAAGAGGTTTTATATGTATTAGTACCAGCATTGCGCCCGTGCCAAGTCGGGGCACCCGCCCCGCACAAGTTTCACAATTTTCATACTACAATGACTCAATGTACTTATTCTGGATTGATTTCTAGCTTCGAAAGGTAAATTGGTTGACATTACAGCAGTTATTGAGGTAATAATCAATTGATTACAAGAATAAGCTCTAATTCTAACTAAACAGTAGTATCTTTATCGCCCACTTACCGCAGACACATTCGATTCCTCAAACAAGAATATTATAATGTTATCTAAACGGTGTCGCGTACGATACGAGTGGACATAGAAGGGCAATGGCGCCGCTACCGCAGCAGTATCCACACGATTGTATTTGAGGTATGCCGGGTTGAGTTATCGCCGCTCGTCGGGGCCTTTGCCTTCACGCGCTTCCGCGACCGTCGCAGCCTCCGATATGAGCATGACGCCGGCTCTTTGATAATGCTAATGTTCGCGATAGCCCGATCAGCTACCTCTCGATACTTACACACAATGACCGCACCGGCTAAATGGGCATTGCACATCAACCACGGATTCCTACGCGGCGGAATATTTGCCATATACTGATAACGGGGGTCATCTCCTAACGACACTTCTGTCTTGGCCGCGTATCCGATATGCAAATGCGGCGATTACGACCGACTGTTGCCGGGTTACGACTCGACAATTGTGCCGATGTGAATCATCGGATGTAATAAATTACTCCGATTGACAATAAACAATAAGGCTGTGGTGAGAGAGTGGCGCAACACTATTGAATGGCGGAGTCATCATAATTATCGGGTCTAGGGGCGGGCGGAGCAGTACAATCGCTCGTAAAATGACAACATGCAGGCGCTGAGCGAATAGGATGCACGCGCCCTAACATTGTGTCGGAAGTTCTATTCAATCTGCATGCCGAGCACTGGTGGAACAGACCAAAAGTCCGTAATTATTGCTGAGAGCCGCACTCCGCCTATCTCGGCGTGCCAACTTTAATTAACATCAATACTACGCTCGTGTTTAAAAGCAGAGACGTGATATACGCCGCAAATTTATCTTAAATGCACAGCCTAGAGCTCGATTTGTTACATTAAGTGAAGGTCTTTCCTTTGGCAGTCGCTACTAGTAAGAGTAATGTCGAAAGCGTTTTGTATTTCTCTTGGAGCTTTGTATTATGAAAACACAGAGATATAATTAATCTAAGAATTATTTTGAATATAATTTTGCAAGCTTTCGCAGTCGCCGTGACACCGGTGACTACCATTTGAGCAAATCAAAATTCACAATGGCCCGGTACGGCGGCGTACGTGATCGCAAAAGCTACCTACTCGATTTAATCACATTTAATTGATAAAACCGTTACGACGTAATGACGGTGTATTGTGGAAATAATTTGTACATATTTAAAGTATGGCGTGCGTAGAATGTTTCACATTTCCTGGGTACCGTAAGGTAAGAGGATGAGATTTGTGAGACCGAGTAGGTATCTTGCAGCAATGCGCGAACAATGCCGCTAAACATGACTAATATAATTTGACTGTGCGCTCTGTAATCTGAGGCACATTACACATACGAATCAAGTTTTTTAGTTAAATTAGATAGTCTGGTTTAGGTAGGTGTATCATTACAACAAGGAAGATGTATTACGTTTTTTGCCCACGGTCCATATAACACAAAGAGAGGAGTGGTCTGCCAAAGTGCGAATTGAAACACGCGAAATGTAGGGTATTGTGGTGAATGAAATTTATCATAATTTTACAACGTAATTTTTATGATTAACGTATAATTTTAAGAAACCTAAAAGCTTTCTTAACTTACTAATGCATGGTATTCTGTTACTATGCATTTCCTGGTCCCGTTTTTTTTTGTATAATTGACGGAACCATAAATATAGCTCTGTCATACTGCCAGGTAGTGTGGTCGATATGAGTGCCGCGCTTGCTAATGATGGCGACGGTTAATGAGACAAGGTTCGCAGAATGCGTGACTTATGAAAAGTGGGAGAAAAAAATTTAATATTAATGACAAGTCTGTAGAAGACGAACGCTGATATAACGGTACAAATCGACCAAATTCCTGCATGCATCGATCTCTAGGCTGTTACATCGGTCACGATCGACTCAAGTGAAAACATTAGACGTGTGAACCCATCATTTACTAACAAATTTGTAGTGCGTTGAACTTCAATGTAATTTTGTAAGTGGTCATGGAACTAACTTGGTGTTATATTATCGAGTATAAAATAGCACAACTTGTGGTTTTCTGATGATCGTTTTTTGGTTAACGCATTTGCCCCGCGAACACTAGACGCAAATAGGAACAATTTACTTTTTCATTATGGAAGAGCAGCAGAAAATTGCATGAAATTCTATCATGATCTTTTTAACTGTGTGGGAGAGATATATTAATATACCACGCGCTTATTCTATCTATACCAAATCTCCTTAAAAAAATCTTAGTGTTTCCTCTATAAAGATGTTATAAGAGCTTTTGAAACATTGTATACGAGTACTTAGGTCAATAGAAAAGGCTATGGGAATATTGAAATTTAACATAATCGTAGCAGTGAAACGTGACGTCGGCCACAGTTAGCCGCAATGAGTTGTGGCGGGGGCGTTCCGGCGTCGCGGCCGAGGACCGAGTGCCGACGTCCAGCCACAACGGAGCCTCCACGAAAATTTATTTATCAGGTATCGTACCGTACATCAGCGCCTAGGGACAGGGCTGGAAATTGCGGGCGGGCGAGGCGCGGCCGATGCGCCCGTCGATACGGGACACTGCTCACTTCCTAACATAAATTCGGTGTACGGGAATCGGATATTATTATTCAATCGGACGATCGAAGTTCGCGCGGGGGCCATAAGTCACTGCGACGCGAGCGCCGGCGGCCGCCGTGAGCGGTGGCGCACGACCGCCGATGCCATCGCGTCTGCGAGGACCGCTAGCCGCAGCCCGCGCCTGCGCCCGCGCCGCCATCTCCGAGCTCCGCCGACTGCGACGCCGGGCTTTTACGAGAATCGAGACTCCGCATTTCGCTGCTAACGGCTCTTTGCTTGCACTCAAAAATATACGCTTAAGTTGTTAAAACCTCGAACACAATGAGAATTGCGAGTGATGAAAGTTTTTATTACACATGTGTACTATTTTTATTACGTTACCTTTCTCGTAAAATAAAGCACAGATGATGTAAAATTATAGTTTTACTCCTTTTTTATTACATACAATTTTATTCAGATTTTCATACTAATTTTACAAAAAAAGAGTTACGACTACTTAGGTTTTACAATAGTTAACGCAGTTGATACTAGGAAATAATGCGTATAAAACTACCTCTTTCATGTTCAAATGAGTTTGCGAATTTCGTAATAATGTGTCTAGACGCGTTTTATGATGCTATAAAGAGGAAAGGTGTCGGCTTTTTAAGAAAAACTACTGAAAAATTACTACTCGTAGACACGCGTGTTTAGTTACAAGTACTCTATCTTAACTAACTAAAGCCATATTTGATTTTTTATTAAATACCAGGAGTAACTTTGAGCACTTATATCGGACAGTCACAAAGATACCGTTCGCTATTTATTCCGCATGTTACATTTTACACATTAATTTGTAAGAGGGAAGAAAAAGGAAACCGATCATTAATCATCTGCGGCAAAGAGGTCCAACTTGTCAGATACTAAGTAAAGAAGATGTTTATTTACAAAAAAAGTCGGGTTTCTCATGCGCCACATAATATTATGAATGATTGCCTAGGAAACCCAATTACATGCTCTCATTCATGTCATGTGTCCTACGTGAAGCAAAATCACAAAGAAATACAACTATACCTATAAACTATATGTATAAATATTGATCAGTTACCTCAATAATACAGACCAATAGCCCTAGATTCCACAACAAGGAATTCATTGCATAAAATATACAGCGTAACACATTTGAATACGTTTGTATCTTACTTCAATCATAATTTAGTCTTACTTTATTAGTTAATCATAAAATACTTACTGTTACTACTCGAGAAGACAATAACGAGCAGTTTATTACAATTACAATCTTAATGAGCTTTTATAGCCTACAATTAGTTCTTTTACTTGAGGCGGCACATAACTGTCAATGCGCGGTGTATTTGTACGATTCCACGGCTAAATTTGAATTGATTGAATTTTTCGATCGATTATGCCAATTGTTTTGACCTTTCACTCGTAGTTTTTCTTATATCGATACAGTGACACAGCTTGAGCTCCTTTGTTTCAGAAATAGCAAAGAAACAGAAAAATATAAAATAAAGGTACGGTACCTTTTTTTTTTCTGTTCCCTATATCGATCGGGTATTTAAACCGATAGAAGATTAAATGCCGGAAGTGGTTTCTAGGGAATGTAACGCAGAAGCTTTTACATTCATATATTCTGTGTAACATCAATTATGGATCGGTTTGGTTACGAGCTCTTCAAATATGTACATTTTATAAAAAGAGACAAGTCATCAATATACTGAAATGCAAGCTAACATAACGGTTATGTGTAAAGATGAGGTTTAGATGGCCGTTTAGTTTAATTTCACAATTTTATTTTAATCGACACGATCTATTACAGACATAGACAGGGCTCGATGCTGGATATGCCATCGGACTAAAACTTATCTATTTTTCTCTTGTTACTTATTATTAAGTGCCTGTGGTGTCCCACTGCAGGGCAAAGGAGGAAAAGAGTTCCTCTCTTGTTACTTAATGAAAAAAAATATATCATTATTTTAAAACGTCAAACTAAACAGTAAAAAATTTAGGAATCTTTAGTCAATTAAGTAAGGATATCAAACGGTCACGATAAAATTATCAAAAGGGTAGTAGACTCAACTTGTTTTTTTCTGAACTACTGACAGCTGTTTGGTTTGAAATTTCTAAATAATTAAAATCTGACTCTTTTCATTTAATAAGAAGAGAAATAGACATATCTTCAGTTTTACTCCCTGGTATGTCTAGAATCTGGCCCACTTGGAGGCTTTTAAGTATGCGAAATTATTTAATAGGTTTGTTAGGTTCGTAGTACCATTATAAATTCCGTTGGATATACTCGTAGTATAACATAGCTATTGCCCGCGTGTAACTCCACCAGAGCACCTTCTGTGTCTTGTTACGCATGTTTAGACCACAATGAGCGATCGACCAGCGTTCCACTTGGTGCACATTGCTTCTCAGAACGTCTACGTTAACTTCTTGTAGCTGCGATGCAAAATACAAGCTGATAAGGAAATCTACTTCACGGCGAAGGATACCTGGAAACACATTACGTATACAAGCCCGCTGCAAAATGCCATAAGGTTCGAGGTGACAAATGTACGGAAAACTCTATGCTACGAAGTACCTGGTTTTAGGGATTTTATGAAATCCTATGTATTGTTTTATGACGTAAAGAGAGTTTAATTAAGCAATTGACTGGTGTAAGATAAAATAAATAGGAAGGTAATCAACATACGCACCGAATTATTATTTGTTTGTATACCGAAAAAACAAGAATGATCCAAGAAGCAGCAGCTGAGCTTTGTCAATGCTTGCAAAGCTCGGCCACTAGGATCCTTCTAACCACCATTTTTTTTAACAATTTGAAAGAGTTTTAAAAAAAAATGTAATAGTAAGCATGTTGGATTTAATTAAAGGGAAAATGCTGTTGCTATCTATCACTCTTCGGCGGCAGCGGCGTTAATTATCAGGTGACGTTGCGTCCAAATGTCTGGTTCTTAATGAAATATCAATTATATGTTCATATGAACTAACTATTATATTATTAGAATAGTATCGCTTGTACATGAAGCAATATACATTTTCGTCAACGATACCCATACGTCGCGTACAAGTGCACAGCGTTACGGACATTTAGGCACAGCAACGGCGCGCGCCGCACAACTCACTTCACAGAACGTGAACTTCTTGATCATGGAGTTGACCAAAGTCCAAGTGCTTCATGAACACATGACACAATGTCTTTTCTTAGCAGGTGACGTGTTGGAAGGAGGTTATCTGGCTGTAAGATTGATTCTACTTGCCATCAGGTGATTCGTGGACAGTGTACTGAAGCGATTTACGCTCACACAAAGACGATGGATTATCAGATATGTATCTATAAATAGACTATCGCTCTGCACTGTAGATTAGAATTAAAAAGCGCTACTTACCTATGCAATTTTAAACCGTTAATACGCAAGTGTTTCTTTAGTCACCATTGTAAGTCTGCAGATAAACAATCATCGCTTATGTTTTGTCGTCTAGCCTCATCACGTCTGCGAACAGTAAAGGTTCACACTAAGGTTGTGTATCTTCAAACGTTTAAGAATCGTGACTGCACTCGCTGCCGGGAATTCGGCGTGAACATGCGAACAAGGACTAAAATAAACATAGCTTTTAGAGATATTCCAGGAAACTAATAGAGATACGACGGGGAACGTAGAGCGGTTAAAATTGTTGAACATCTTTATTTCAATAGATGGAATTGCTGCAAGCAAAGATTTGTTACCAGTGACCTGATTTAAGCGCCCTATACACTTCATAATTAGCAAAAGTTACAATTATACCACACTCGTACGAAAATAGGACCAATATGCAATTTATAATTTTCAGAACATGCTTCGCCAATTTGTTCTAAGATAAATATGGTTACCTTTACGTTCCATCCCACTTCCCCGCAGTTTAATTCGGTACTTCAACCGACTCTTATACTGACGAGCTTCATAAAATTCAAATTAATAAAGGGATACGGTAAGCTCAACACGGAACTACGAGAGATATACATGTTTATTACAGTAGCCGTCGGGCGGTTACGCATATTTAGGCACAATAAGAGGTACGGGCATGAGCGCTGCCCAAGTGCATTGGTCGGTGGTACACGATGCAAGAACTCTTGCTTGCGTGCTGTCTGCTTTTCGCTTAAACCTGGCTTTAAGTCACGGGCAAGGGAAAATATAGATAAGTTTTTTTGTGGAATAGTTTTGGGTTTTGACTCTAGCTAAATAAAGTCAAGCGTTTACAGGTGGAAGCTACATACAATGGAGAGTGTGTAGAATGTTCTTTCAGACTCTTGGAATTGTTTAGGTGATATCATTGTTATCTGTTAATCATTTTAATATGTAGATCTTTTAGGTGATTTTGATATTGATAAGATATTAAAATATTGTAGGCATCTTGATTTTCTTTTCATATTGTTTCCATATCGTTTCAATAAACTTATTCACAACCTCACCTAAGAGGATTACGTGCAATCTGCGTTCTTGAGCAGAAAATATATCAAACAGGAATTAGCTTGGCGTCCTTAAAGCCTATTAAAATTATATGCCTAAGGAATCAATTATATGCCTAATGGTATTTTTGAGTTCATTATAACAAATAATCGTGCGTTCCTTCAAAGTTCCTACGAACACAACTTTGCAAAGGCTAAAGACATTTAACACATTTAAGTTGGTTAAGTATTTTACAATTTTCTGTTTCATTGTTAGGTGATTACATTAATTAGAAGTTATCAAAATAATTAGATCGCTAAGCGCTTTGTCCCGGGACCGCCGGCTTAAAGGTCATGGGACAAGCGGGCTTTGTCTCTAGCCTACTAAAAGAAATAACTCTTGCTTTGCCTCTAATTGATACTGCTACTGCATTGTAAGTATCGTCATTAAAGAAACGAGCTTATGCAATATTCATCCGACTATTGTCTTCCTCTTACTTTACACAAATACAGTTTTGCTGTTATAATTTCATGTCCAGTTTAGAATAGTTAATTATAACTAAACCATTTTCTGGGATTATGAAAATATAATTTAGTAAATTATATTTAATTGGAACTAATTTACTTTTACTACACCTGCTTAAGTCGGTTGTAATAACACTGTTTACGATTTTATTTATTATACCAACTTAGGAAGTAAATTAAACTGAAGAAAACCCTAAACATGTAAATTCAAAGAAATTGGCGGTATCGGAGATTGTTCTCAGGCATTAGATCAGGTATTCTCTTCGGCAGTGGCTTGAGGCCAAGTTAAGGGATTATAGCAGGTGAAAAAAGTGAAAAAAGGTATTCGAACAGGAGCAGCGTGCTGATGATGCAGCCATTAGACAGAGTGCGGCGTGCAGCGGCCGCAGCGTGAGAAGCGCCGACAGAGCGTGCGCGCCCAATTCCCTATGCAAATGCGCCTGCGCATCCACCGCGCTACCGCCGCCGTGCACTACCTACTTTCGTTAACGCCCATAATAGACCTCGCCAACCCACTCAACCCCCCATAAGAAAGCTAATCGCGCCGCCGATGCACTTTCAATGCATTATTGGCGACATTAGAAAGGGACTGCTCCGACTCAAGCTTTTTACTGCGCATCTCAACAATGGGGTTTAATAACGACAACCGACTGCTCGTTACCATCCGACGATCTCATGTCGCGAGAAATCGCCTCCCTATTATTGTCCAATGCGGCGTAAGTGTGCAATAAAAGCAAAAATTTGCGAACAGGCTCTTTTTATCTGAATACAGACCTACATAATACATGTATAATGGGAACTGTCGAGAGCGGAATTCAGTAGCCGATAAATGGTCTTAAGTTGCGTGCGGATTATATTGTTAATTATTTTATTGGATTCGGCGTTTGGAAGTTCGATACCGTTAATGAAATAAGACGTTTTGGCTGTTGGAATTTGTTATTTTTTTAATAAGTGCCAGGGCATGAGGTCTTTGACTGGTATACGGTGTGCGATCTAATATCGTCGGAGCGGATGACATGAGATGAGCGGTCGGCGGGCGGAGCAACGTCAGCGCGCAGATTGAATCGGACAGTCGAATGATATTGTTGGAATTACAAGCGTTTAATCAGGTAGAATGCGCGAGCTACGCCGTCGACAATGGCTGCGCTGTCACGGCGCACGCTGATCCAGCGCCCGATCACGACCGCGACATCGGAAATCAATAATCGGATGATTTAGCCACCGCGCCGCGTGCGAACCTGATTAGACACGATAGTGCTGTCGCGTCTCCGGAGACGCGAGCCTGTGGGGCGATAGGTTATCATAGTTCCGAACATCATAACTACGACTGTGTTATTTCGACGTGCATCGGCTAACGGCACGACACATATTTTTCAACGATATCCATCTCATGAAACCGCGCACGAAAGTCTGATGTACAGTAACACATTCGGTATCAATGGCAATAAGTCGGTCTTTATGGTCAAGTGTACTGCGGGTACGTAATAGAGATACGTAATATTAGATTGTGAATTAATATAAGATAGACCTAGATCGATACAATCAGATCTGGTTTAGATGCTGTAAACAGTAGCGGCTATAAGACACGAACACGGATTTGAAACTGTAATTTCAGCATTAATTTTGGTCTACTTGATACTGGCTTCAGTGAAATACGCAATATATCTTTACGTTATTATGAGCACGCAAACATGTCAACTGTATTCGAGTTGTTTTTCAAATGAGATAAATGTTGAAATGAGTAATATCCTCGTAAAACTCATCCACATTTACGAGGATATTAACCCATTTGATGTAAGCGGTTGTTTCCGCAAGAGTTGAATTATCAGAAGCGCCTGAAAACGCAGCCTTTAAGCGAACGTTTTATGTCTTCGCGCTTATATGATAGTTTCAACAGGTACATAATTTGATACCCGAAGAGCTTTTCAGTTAACGATTGTGAGGAATGCTGTTGCATTCACAATTACTACCTGACATGAATGAATGAAACATAAGAATGCCAAAGGTATACGCTTCTTGTTCCAAAATACCACTGATAGAAGTGAGTTAATAAGTAAGGGATACGATTGCAAATGATAATCATAACTAGTCTTTCGGTGATATAATATCCTAAAAATAATTTCATCATGTTATGCATAGAGAAACTATAGAATCTGTGATAGAGTAAACAAAAGCTTCCCGTCTGCACGTATCATTGAATTAAGTCGAAGATGCACCTCGACTCATCTTTACTTAATACCATAACAAAATTGCAGAGTGACTGCGGTACTTATGGAACAAAGGCTAATTACATTTCGTGAGGTATCAATGAAGGGTTCAATTACGTCAGCGGGTCCGGACTATGTAATCGGTGTTCCGAGCGCATTTCCCGGGTGTGGTGTATCTAGATTCTAGATTCTAGAATAATCTGCCATTACCATGATTTATATCGGAGTGATCGCGGGTTGGTCAGGGTTAATGACAGAGCGGGCGTCCGGCCGTGCGCGTATGGGCGCGCGTAATGAGCGGGACCGAGCGCCACCCTGGAGCGCACTGCGTAGCTGGCTGGGGTGCACATGACATCATGGAACCCAAGAACCTTAAGAAGACTTTAAAAAATACAACATTACGATACAGTAAAACGTTACGAAAAAAATCGTAATGAGTTGTGTCTGTTAAGTGTTATTTGCCAGATATTTCATCGAAATGACGTTCTACATTAGCATTGTTCGTTGCTAAAATCAATTATCAAATATATTTATTCATAAACAGGTGATTTTACATTTCTACATTGCAATCGAGGATTTATTTTAAGTAAATTAATACTTGTTTCAAAATATCCCCGCTCTTCCTTCGCATAATAAATGAACATGATAACAGACATAAACAGTTTTATGTACAAAATAATAAAAAAGTACTGATTTTATTTTCGATTATATTAAACGTTTAGATATTAGAATCGATATTTTTATTCATTACATTGAATGAATTTAATTAAAGAATGTTATATGTGTCAGTTACACAATATTAAAGAATTACACATGCACCTTACATGTGTGTATTTGTTGATGGTGAAGCAGGTCCTTAATATCTTAGACATACTACCAATACCAATAAGCTGTTACTAGCAGCCAGGGTTCTAAAAAAATAAAACAACTAATTACAAATGTTGTTGTTCGCGATGCCAAAGATACTGCTGCCAAATCACAAAAAATATAACTCATGAGCTCTATTTATATTTTAGGCCATCAATTTCCGTAGGCGGCATAGCTAGATCAACAAAAACAGTATTTATCATAACTCTAAGATACCGATAGATGGATGGCATGATAATACACATCATTAATGAGAAAAACAAATGGAACTAACCAACACCGAGGCGTCTCACGTCAAATACATAACGGACTAGCAGGTAAATGACATTGATAGAGGCAATATACCTAACAGTATTATTAGTCATGCCGATATTGAAAAACGCCTTTAATTAATAATTTATTTATACCAATATTGATTTGCATAAAACTTAAACAACTCTAAAGAGGGGTTTTCGATACAGCTAATTAAAAAACGGAAATTCGTAGCATAATAATTCATGGTTTAGGGTTTCTTAATGTTGATTTATTAAGCGTCCTGCCATTACAATCAATAGCTAAAACCATTTCGATGCAATATAAATATAGAAACATGTTTTGATTAAAATTATATACTACTCGCCGATCGTATTTAGGTTAAAACAAAATGATGGGAAATAAACCAAAACAAAAGATTTTAAGTGCAAAAGTAAGCATCATTTGTAGGGTACTAGTTATTTCAGGCGACATGATTAAGTAGTTAAGTATTTTAAACCATACCTAATAACAGCCCATTGTCATGGGTTATCTTACATAATTTCTATATTTGTCATAAAGAAGCTGCAAGTTCGCTTTCCACAGCTCATAATTCTTTCGAGTTTAAAAATAATAACTAGTACAAGTTTAAAGCCCTGTAGCCTGTTAAGCAACGTAAATACTTCAATTATTCAATTAATCGTAATTTAAAACGGTTATTTCAGTTCTCCGCAATTCATCACCATTAAGATTGTGCATTATGTGTGGACACTTTTAAAACGAGCGAAAAAAGTTTGAGCCACAAATTGCGGGATGTCTAGCGGCGTATCATTACACTACTAGTAATTATCCAATTCGATGGTTGTTAAATGTATGTAATTTTCGAACTGGCGCTCTGACAACGGTCCGTTTAATAAACTAAAATAATGAGAGCTCTTGCACTGCAACACTTTAGGCGATTGTTGCCGCTTCGTACGAATGTCGACTTACAACGCTGACTATTAACGCACTACTAGAGACGAGATTCGCATGATGAAGCGACTAAATATAATGCAATTTAATTAAAAGGTTCATAATATATTGAATACGTGTGTCTGAACGTGATATCGGTGCAGACTGTGGGTAGCTTCGCGCTGATCGTGCCTGTCGCACTCAATCACTATGTTCATTACACAATTATTAGGCCCTGTACTGTCAGTTTGGTAAGGTATTACAGCATACGTATATGACATCTTGTCATTAAATAACCCTCCAATGATCCCGCTTAATTCCTCGTCTCGTTTGACAGGTGAGCTGCAACGATAAATTTCCATTTAACATTGATGTGGCCGAGCATACGTGGATACAATTAATCACTATAATAAGTAAAGATAAGTAATTATTAAGGTTTACAATCCATTTACTTATTGCAATAAATATAAAACATATTGGAGCAGGATATACTCGCAATAAATAAAATTAAACGGAAACAAGAAATGGCGACTACCACCATACGATTAGTGTTACAAATATTTATTTCAATTAAGGAGATTTAATTGCATTAAGGACATGATTCCATTAAAATCGGGATAATGAATATTTATGTGAAAGATAAAATGTCCACTTCAATTTGTCGATAAATGTTTTGATAGGCGATACAAACAAGGTGAATACAGTTACAGCGAAATAAAATTAAAGTTTTATAGACCACGTTACGGGGACATAAATAACATATTGGTGTTGTTAATCCTACTGGTTTTTCAAGGCGTGGACATTAGCATGGATGACCGAGTGAGCGAAATAGGAGTATAAAGTTTATTGTGTCGTGTGAACCGAGCAATCTGTGTCGTATTCAGCGATGGCTATGTGTCGGGTACCGTAGTTCTCCAAAATGAGCTCGCTCCATGTCAAAGAGTTAGTATGGTGTACTTGTAAATCATGAGGCGCCGGCGAGCTTGGAACGGTAGAGACGACGCTGACAAGCGGAGCGATAAACAAGGACTATATCTGAGATCGCACTGACGATCGCCGGACATTAAGGGCTAACAGTCCCGTAGCGTGGTTGCGTGAACGCGGTTTTTGGTTCTCAGTCCGATTCCGCGATATGAGAGTGAGGATATCTCCCCCCATCAAAATGCTAATAGGCACGCGTTGGCAAGTTGGCTGCTTTACCGTCATTCAAGAGATTTTATCCTCATGTTTCCCTTTATGATACCCAATTGCTGATATATCATTAAATAAATCAGTTTTCCGGTATGGACGAGTTAGCTGTAGCAAGTACTCAAATATTGCAGCACAATGCCATGATTGTACGTTTTCGCCACCGCGGCTTTCATGGCCAAGAGTTCGTATTTTCAGGGCGACACGCGCGGCAGCCTTAAAAGGAGTACTTAGGATGCGCGTAATAGGGGCTGCGCCGACGCATTAGGGAATCCGCAACGCATGCTGATGAGCCGTTCGGTCAATTCAAGTCGACTGCCCGTCGGATGCGTCGAGCCCACGTCCGATGTTCGCGTAATTAATTACTGCAACAAATTGTAATTGCGTCTTTATAGCGCTACATTGTTACTCGTATGCACACGGTGTATGAGAACTGGTTGGTCGTGCAATTTGCTTTATGATGGAGGCGCCGGTGACGCACTGACAGATGAGCGTATCCCATTATCGCCGATCGAATGTCGTCACAGATACTCTTCAGTCACCGCGCACGTCGACGCGACCACTCGGCCCAAGTAATATTATATTCTTATTGTTTACCAGCCAGCTTTAAAGTTGATTTTTATCTTAATCTTTCTCTGGTCGACTAAACTAAAATGTCTAATTGATTACAAAGTTAAAAAGTTGAGTGAGATAGAAGTTACGATAAGTACTGAGCTATTTTTGTAACGCTTGGCTATTTTGAGAAACGTAAACGCGATATTTTACACTTGCATAAAAATGTAGCGATCCCACAACATATTCTAGCTTATGTTACGATCGATTTTACAGCGTAGTTAGATTTTTATGGCATTATTAAGCATTCGATATTTTTTTAAGGGACATAGTTTATGCTGCGGCTTTACTTGTTTTACCAAATAGATTTTTGCATATAAATATTTCAATATTTTGTAAGAATTGTGTATTTTTGTAGTAGTTTAGTTACTTGAACCACAATTATTGCTACGAATTAATAATTAAAAACGATTTTCAGAACACCTACATCTTCTAGTGATGACAACTGGTATGGTTTATTTAATGAAGATTTTGCACGAGAGTAAAAAAAACAAGAAAAAATAAATATAAATCCTTCATGATGCTACTAGTTAAGCGCATTTATCAAGAGTATGTCTAATTATTCAACAAAACTTTATATAATCTATATGGTAGCTGCGCTTATCCAACGAGGAACAGTAGCTTATAAATAACTTATCTTTTCATAATATTTTATATCGGCGCGTTATTGATCATTTTGCGATCGTTTGAGAACGTTCTATACCCGACTAGTATAAAAGAACAAAACATTTTGGGCTTATTCATACACCGATCTTTAAATTTCAGAGCAGTCGCTCAAAGAAGTACATTATACTACGTGTTTTCAGGGTGTCCAGAAAACCTGATCGTTATAATGACATATAGTAGTCATGTATTTTTTGATGGAGCGGTTAGTTTTTTAAAGTGTTAAAAATAAGATGTGTGTATGAATAAGTGTTTCAGTGGCGCATTGATTACCCCAGATCGGCGGCGCATTATTCAATGAGGCGCCAGTAATAACCGATGCGCATGAGACGCGCCGTGAGTACGCTCATATTGACACAATAAGGGTGAGTCGTTTATTTACCATAGATAAACGATCGAATAAACGCGATAAATACACAATAATTAGTTCTAGTAAATTAAATTTATTTAAAAAAAGCGACTATATTAATTGAAATTCCCGTGTAATTTCACAGCACTAAAATGTGTTTGGAAAATATTTTGAATAGTTCTGATCGTATCTGTGTGCAATTTTATTTATTTTACTATATGCATATTTCAATTGACGCGTATTTTTACATTATACTGTTAAATTTTTTTTTTCACAAAGATAATTGTTATTATGATCGCCGCCATGTAAGAATTTCATGCATACTTAAAAGGTAGTTTTTGAATTATTTTATTCGAAAGTACAAACATAAACGAAGTTTTTTTCGTATTTAGATAAGTTGCGTCGTGAAATGACTGTGCCTTAAATGACGCATATAGCTCGCTTACCAACTAACCTACTAAGCCCCGGGGATGTCTGGAAATATACTCATAAAAATTCATGTAAATTCTTCTATCATCGTTTCGTGAGGCGAATAAACGGACCCATAGGATAAATGAACACTTTTATGGCGACTACTTTATTATAGAATTAATGGCCACGCGAATAAATACTCTTGTTTTAGAATTATTGAAATTACATCTTTTTACGCAGCTGGTGTTATTTTAATATCATTCTGGTCGGCGTTTTATGCATATAAAGAGCTATTAAATTACTAGGTTTTATTATAGGTTAAAACAAACATAGTGACTCTTTTTTCTGCATTATCTAAATTATATAATATTAATCACAAATAATAACGATATCTATTACGTGAAACTTGCTTGATACACAATGGGATATGCTGGAATTTATACATAATGTCTTGATATGGAATTATATGAGTTAAGGCTGGTAATGCGTACTGTATAAAAGCCATTGGCACTTAACTTCATCAATGCTCACAGAGACCGCGTTTGCTAGAAAGACCCAAGTGCCTACTTACTTTACACCATAAAATGGAATTTCGAAATTAGCTGGAACCTTTTAACATTGACACTTAGGTGAGCCATATTACTCATTCTCAAGCGCTGGATTACATGGCTCTAAGGGGTAATGGTATGCTAATGGCCATGAATGGGCGATGTAGCGCACTTGCTGTCTACGCACAAAAATAGTTCACCCTCAGTCAATCTATATCCATTTAACGGACCTCGTAGAAAAATCGCTTTTAAAAGCGCTAAAGAGCAAGCATCTTTGACATACCATTGGTATCCATTTTTGCGCTGACAAAGCGCTAGTATTGACTAAAGCTCTGCGAACGTAGAGTAACGATAGCGATCGGCAATGCGAGTGTGAAGTTTGTTTAATTGGACATAAATTCGCGTTCCGAATATCAACGACATAGTTATGTACAATTAGGGATTTTCTAACACGACGCGGCCTCCATAAGGGTTCCCCTCATTAGGCGGGAACACGGCCGCTGCGAGCGCCTCTGCCCGCCCTACTAAATATTCATCAGCCAGCAAATTGTAAATAACAATCGCTTTTATGGTACATTTAAATATTGAACACCATAAAAATTTATTGTGAGTATACCGTAACATTGTAATTATCGATCCGGTCGACCTTGCGCGTCTAACTGCATATGCAAAACAAAAAACGCGATATCCGTTTTGCTCGGGACAAAAATACATCGATCTAAAAAGGTTCTGTTATTAATACGCTTAATACACCGCCGCACGAAGGTATTTTCATTCAGTCGTAAATAAAAATGGAACGAGTGTGAGTAAACTTGTCCCGTAAACAGCAATGCGAGGGCTGTCGTTGAATGCGATTTATCACGGCGCACATCGGCGGCGTCCGACGTCGTTAGAGCGGGATAGAGGGCTGTTCCCCTGCGTGAGTGAGAGAGACACGACGTTCCAGGGATCTTCGGTCGGGAGGCAAGGACGCCGTGCAAGGCCGCTCCAAGTCTTTTGCCCTCTTCATTCGTACCCCCCTGTGTGAGAGACCACTCATTTCGATTGCGATTATACCAACTACAGTGTATTTCAAAGAAACCCAAGAGTCATAATCTCATAATACAGACAGATATTTATTTTATGATGCTTTCCATTACTTTTATTTATCCCTAATGGAATGCAAAACATGATTTAAAGAAGTTTTTTTTACCTTAAATCACTTTAATCTATTTGTCACAAAATGTATGTTGGTTATGATTTTTTGAGTGAGTATGTACAAAATACAATCGATTAACTAAGCACGATGTACATAATAAAGAAAAATATTGCCAAGTTAAATGTATCAGTTGTCTAGCCTATGTTTTCGTGCCAATTAATTGTTAGTGTTTTTGAGTGGTAAAATTGTAATGAGTGTATCTGGCACAAAACAAGTTTACACCGGATGCGATATGTATACGATCAGCTATAGTCACACGATATGAGCCCACAGTTTATACAGAAGAAGGTATTATAGTCGCAAACTGTACAAATCGTTAATTCCCGGCCCAAATGGTCATTTCGCAGTTTATACTCCATTGATATCTTGTTCATCTTCATTGCTTCATTGGCGAACATTTCGAGAGTCGCTTGCGTCGTCACGAAGCGCTAAAGAGGTTAAAATGTACCTTACACGAAAACAAAAGGTTGGTGTATTTCATCTCCATTCAATATCAGGTGTGGTATCGCGTTGTAAATGTGCCGTTAACAATAAAATAAGACAAAAGTGGGCGCGAATCTGCGAGTTCGCAATCGTATGCTGGCGTCCACAGACGGGTGGCATCTAAATAAACTGTGGGTGCCGGTCCATAACTCCGGAGTGGAGTAGCGTAGCTCTCGGCGCTTAATATAAATTGGTTCGATTACACAATGACAAGATTACATGCACTACCGGTGCGCCGACGCACCATCTAACGCAAGATTTGCTCCACGTCGAACGCGCGATTAACTAGCCCTCAATAGCTTAAAAGCATTCATGAAGCACTTTTCGTTTTTACAACGATAAGCAAATTGTCGTTTAATAACGCCGCCATCGCACCGTTTAAGCGTTTATAGACTAACTACTTCACGTAAAAACAAAATTCAACAAAAGTACCGACATCCGCTAGGGAAATGATATGGCTAATGTAGTTTACTTACTAAGACGTGCCAATGGATAATGAAAGTAAATAAGCAATTACGCTGAAAGTGAAAAAATATTTTCTTAGATAAATACAACATTATTTGAGAAGCCATTTAATAGAGAAAGTAAAAAGCCTATAAACTGCTTTACATATTATTAAGGGAGCATGTACATATTAGTATACATCAGTCATACACAAGGGTATTACACATTGGTAAATTGCATTATTTTTGCCTGAATTGAATCAAACAAAGTGTGCAAGTGAACTTGGAAATAGCGTAATCGAACGCTGCTTTATTAGTGGTTAAAATACCACTAACCTACATCAAACGTAAGTGACCATTCACAAGTTATTCAGTTCAGTTACGTTAGTGCATAACTGCAATTCTAAATTCAATTCTGCCGTGGTCGCCTGAATATGAGATCCGGTATCTAATAGCACGTCGGGGTTGGCGGTGGCCGGTGTCTGATTTCAAAACAAACCGAAGACAGCCAACACCTGCCCTGCGCCTGCGCTGAGCAAGCGCCTACATCTAGCGATGCAGAGAGGCGACGAGCGATGCGGCCGTGTCGTGCGCTTCTATCTGATAGTGACAAAACGAACACGACCGTCGATGACTCACCACGCCGCACCACCACTTGCGCGAACCAGCCCTTTTTATCATCCATCTTGATTTAAAAATTCATATCGTTTAGCAATAATTGGACGCCTCACTCAGACCCGCATATTAACCCGGGACAAGCTATCATCAGGGTAGCCTTTGTTTTAATAACTCGTACTGAACTGTCAACACAAAAAGAAAACCGGCATCTACACTTTATTTATTGCAATGGCTCTTGCAACAAGGAATAATAATCGTTATCTATGATACAGATGCAAAATAATTCACGAAACAAGTTTGATTAAAATTCAACGGCTAAGCGTAAAGATGTGGTGCGATCGAGTTTACGAAAAGATATTGACCCCAGATCGAGGTGGACGGCAGATGATCGATGATGGAATTAAACTTGGCTTAATTGATATGTTAGGTGGCGCTTCGACAAGTATCCGGCTGTTACGAGTATTCGTGACTAGAATCTAGAGCATCGGTAATGAGATGAACTCACTTAAGTTTCACTAATTCATCCGTTTAAAAGCGCATTGCTGGCTAAGCTATCGTTCGTGTATGTAATTTTAAATTACATTCGACGACCGCATTTTGCAGCTTAATGACATTTACAAAGCATTGAGTGATTATAAATAGATAGAAGAGCCGATCGGCGCTAAGTGCATCAACACGTACATGACAAATACATTTTATATAGATCTTATGAAGGAGGCGCTATTAAAACGACAGGCATATCATGATACAAAACGAACGAGAATAGACAGAGCTAAGGCGCAAGATATAAATCAAAATGAAGACAAGACATCGAGATCGATGCAAGTAAAAGTGTGGCGCCCGATCGGCAGCCTTCTACTATTCTATTTATTCTTTTCAATGACGAGTGGCGACTGGGGAAAACGAGACCTCTTTTTATCAGCGCGCCCCAGTGAGCCATGCAAATGGCAGTTAACGTAACAGCGTGAGGTCTCGATAGGCGCACGGATTAACGAGAAATCACCAATAAAAACATATTTGGCGCATCAAAACATCTATTTCAGGCGACTTTTCGTTCAACTTCTCAATATAGAGGCGTTTGCACTCGCAAGAGTCTTCCTTCCACAACAATGAGATTTCGTGTCTTTGACCGTGATGATCTCCAGTCAGTAGATAATAGACGCAATAAAACTTTTTACATGATGAATGACAGGCTTATTTGCATTAGTGTTTCTTGCTAGGAACACCACGTAGAGGGCGTGGGGTGAGATGGCCGATAACGGGCCCGGCGCCGGAGCAACAAGCTTCTCATTTGGCCGATCAATGTTGGAATCAATCGTTGTGCGAATTTTCATTGGCGAATTAATTCAGCGGACGCGAGATCGAGTAACGGTCTCTACGTGCCATTGACATTCGTCAGTGGCGAAGCGCGGTGGACGCTCTGCATCACGACTCGCGCCGGTGAACGCACTGACCACAGCCTATGCGTTTATTTCGCGCAAATAACCAACTTTATTACGTTTCCCTCATTAAAACATTGCGATGAACATGAAATGTAGGCCGGGGTGAACGAGCAGAAATCTTATTACGTTGAAACTGGCAACTAGATATCATAGGTCAAACGTGCAACTAACCCGATTAATTCAGTTTTTCATCTTTAATTTGGCTCTATCTTAAACTAAATGCGAACGTCTGATTTATAATTTATTTATCACGTTATACAGTCAGTGATTAATAAGTCAAAATAAATATGGACTAAATATTAAATGATTATACTAAGAGCTAAAATGAGGATGTGGATTACTTAGGATGATTAAGAAGGCTGGCCTGCCTAGGGATATAAAATACATTTCAATTATATGGATATCGGGACCTAAATCGAAGATCTACTATTTAAGAAACCCTTTCCATTGAGATAAGATCGTTCAAGACTTACATTGACTTTTATTGAAATCAGTTACCACGCTGTAAGTAGGTTTATTGAATCTACTGACAGGTTGAGATTGGATCGTAATCGATAATTTATAACTTGTTCAACATCGCCAATTTAAGGTGTGAACATTATTATATTTTGTTAATCTAGATACAGGTGTTTGAGGTAAATAGCTGTAGGCGCGGAAACCATTTGACTGAAACGAGGGCTGTAATCGGTTCGTAGATTACTTTTATTGTTGGGTAAAATCTAGATCGCTCTTTAGTACGAATGCGAGAGTAGTGATATTTATGACTACCTGTAACGGCAGGTGAGTCGTTTCGTGAATTGCGTTTGCGTTGAAAATCTAGATGCGGTATTTCAGCACACACGGAAGGGAGACAGCGGTCTGAGTGAGACAGTTGTTGCCAAAAGACAATGCGGTCGATCGGTCGGCTGTAGAGCGGTTGTCTGTGCCGCTGTAACGTTTCATTAAATAACCAAACCGCACGACTTCTCAGTAATGAATGAGTCGACGCACACCACAAAGTTCGGTTAGCGGTTTTTTGCCGACTGCTCTCCTTATACTAGATTGATTTCTATTATTACCCACCATTGAACTGTGAACACTATCGAAATGGAGTAATTGCCACCTGCAGACATTCTAGATACATCAATAATACGTGACATGCGAACTTTCTCTCGAATTTGTGTAATTATAAACGATATGATCAGTGTTGATTTGAACAAATGGTATGTACATTTCGAGGGTTAAGGTTCGCATTATGCGCGGGAATTAAGATAGTGGCATTTGTTGAGCGAAGGTCGAGAAGAGTTATTGCCGTGTTATTTGCTGCTTTTTAAAATTACCATTGCCACTATGTCATTGTAATCTAATGACAGATATAAACATTCTTCGTGTCTCACGTTTAATATGAAGAAACATCAACAGTTTCCGTTAGCTTTCACTTAAATCAACAAAGCATTTTCCAGGCAATTATCTAATTTGAAATCATAATAAAGAATATTATACATCTGTTTCAAAGTGAATTCTACTTTTATTGCAATACTAGAGAACTTTGTTCCCGTTCCGACCCAGCCCCAGTATAAAAGTAGGTACTCTTATTTTATTTTATTTTCTGGGCACTTTTTAAAATTTATTTATTTGTTTAAACTTCATTGCACTGTGAATTGTACAATTGGCGGACTTAATGCCTTAGGGCATTCTCTGCCAGTCAACCGCTTCTTCGCTTCGCTTTTTTTTCTTTCATAAGTTCCATCTCCTGATAATAACGAACAAAACAAAAAGAATTAGGGAAATCGGTACAGCCATATGAATTCATTTTATATATTATGATTGGATTAAAATAGTATGATCACAATTAAATACCAATAGTTAAATGAAAACAGAATACATCATTAAATAGTTCAAGCCATGCGACTCTGTGCTAATTGATCTGAAATCCGAGCAGATATCGTCCGTTCGGCGAGCATGACCATAAGCATCGATAGAAAGGAAAGCAGTGCTCGTAGATCTGTGTGTTTAGTACAAATACAGTTATGGGGAACAAAACCTTGTATCGCGCCTTAAACGGGACGGAAATTTATGGCAAATGGAATTGAGACCTATGAGTAGTAAACGAGCACTGAAAAGCGTTACAGGAACTCGTGTGCAATAAAATTTGCAGATTTACAACTGCCTACAGTAAATACTGAGGCTGTTTAGTTAAGCAATGAAACCAGCAGACAGTTCAATGACATGGCCATTTCATAAAATTGATATAATTGAAGTTTTTATGCATGGAACAATGCAAAATGCAATCAGAATTGTTAGGTTTATACCACCATATCATGTATATGAAGAAGGGTTGATAAGCTAATAAAATTAAGAGAAGCCAAATAAAACTTTCTTCTGAAAAGTAATACGAGATATCTCTAACAAAATGGCCATAATAGAGCACTCACTCTTAATGATATTGTTTAACTGGTATATTTACCTTTAATTGTTATATGAATTTAGATTTAATGGCTACAACGGAATGCTGAAAGGATACTCAAAAGTTGAGTCCACATTGTTGTCTAAACAGCAGATCCTTCAGGATATTATAATGTACAAATGATATAGCTAGACTATGATAATCTATCTTTACATATATGTTATTTAACTAACTTCAAGAAGATTGAAGATCGCAGGATCAAACTGGAGGTATACCGCTCACAACCGGTCGCTGTGGAAAACCGTGGGGGAGGCCTATGTTCAGCAGTGGACGTCCTTTGGCTGTTAATGATGATAATGAATTTCTAATAATAATTATAAATTCATTTATTTCGGCAATTTAAAATTCAAATTACATTTTCCATAAAGTTGTTAGTAACAATTGTTTATTTATTTAAATAACAGAATTTACAATTTGAACTCAAAAAGACAATAAGATAGCATAGCTTGACCCGTAGCCATGAGTACAGACAGATATACAGACCTACACGCAAGCGGTATGCAAAATAACACAGGTGTCCGAAGATAGCGGACAACACTGACTATAAATTAGCAAGTCGAGACTGGCGTTGACAATGACTAAGCAATCATCGTTAAACAGCAGACGATGTTTAAAATATCGACACGACCAATTATCCGGAAACTGATATAATGACTGGCGACTGGTGGCGATTTATTCCGGAGGCATAAACTTTTGTTGCTTTCGTCGAGTTCGATAATGAGCAAAGTTATAAAATTATGTACTTAAAAGCATTCCAATCATACCTGCATCAAACTAAAACCAGGTTTACACAAGCAATAAACTAAAAGAGTTCGTAAAGACAGGTCCTAAAAACTGTAGTTACTAATCGCAGTTCGAAACAAACGCGATTATATTATAGTTCATTTACTAAGCCCAAAGCATTTTCTTTTTTTCACATTTTATGAAATATTAATTGTCTTGCGAATTTATAGATTTATACCTATATATAACAATAAGGTACAGTCAGCAGAATTTCTCATGAAAGGTAGTAAACATATTATTTTTTATGACCCTGTTAAGAGGCGGAAGCGATTCTCTAGCTAGAGTATTAAAACGAAATTAAATAGTCATAATATTAATTTATTTTTCAATAATACTATTTGGGCGGTCAGATTCTATATGGCTTTTATTTATCAAAAGTTAATTTCATCCAACATCTTTATTGACGCTATAGCTCCGATTTCGTATTAATTTTGAAATTAGTATGTAACTACAAAGTGGTCACTGATAACGGGAATAAAAATCGGGTTCCAATAAATACTCAATAACTGTTAATGAAAAGCATAAGGTAAGCTTGTAAAGAAGTCGTTAACTACAAAATGTTCAGTTCCAATTAAAACATACAGTCATAAATTTGAGCTGATAAATATAAACTTAAGCCAATATATTGTTTTGTTTACGTTTCGTTTTAGCCCATTGAAGGCGTTACGTGACCGCGCTGTGGGAATGAGTGGCTTCTTGGCCGACTTTAGATTAAAAGGTAAATAATGACATAGACAGTCCCTTATTGGCATAACGGATAAGAATCTTTTACTTACTGACTGTTGTAGTGCAAACACGATTAAGAGAGCCATTCGACGGTTTGTTTTATTTTTATGACCAACGGATACAGGATACTTTGTAGACAAAGCTAACGAAATAAAAAGGCTAACTTTAATTAAATGACTTTGTATATTTCTTCTTATTTGCGAAGTCAGGACAGTACTCTTTGAGTTAAAGAAAATAAAATAGCGTTTAAATTGTATGTGTAATTTGAACACATGGAAACCGTATTTTAAAGACTCTCGGTATTAAAAAGGAATGCAACCCTAAAACAAACATAATATCCGCAAGTATAATGCCATCTTTATTGTCTCGGCATAGTATTCAGGATATTTCCATGCGCATACATAAATATGTGTAGTGGTGTTGATTAGTGAGACACTATGCGCATTGTAGGGTCGTCCGCATTCCCACAACGAATGCTTGAGCACTGACTACTACTTCGTGTGCAAACTAGGAGAAATGAGTGAACTGAGCACTAAGGGCAAACGGTACCTACACATCATTTCATTTGCACCACTTGCGCGCAAATGATCAACAGTCCTAAGTTTTAATCACAATAAATACTGAGATCACCCGTCGGGCGCCATATAAATGCAGTTAGAGTGCCGATTACTTAGGCGTCGGCAATAAAAATTATATTAACGCTTTGCAAATACAGCCCAGCAAATGATCCAATTTACAGCGTATGACTATGTGATACTTTACAGCTATAAAAAATACGGCGGCACAATAGTGATGTGTGTCATTCGAATCGGAGTACGTCATCAGCAGAGGCAGTGTTTTGTTTCAACGACGTCAAATGGCGTTCGTAATCGTGTCAGAGCGATTTATATCGAGTTAAAAGTGGGTTATGTGGGTAGACTTGGCCGTCCACGTTTCGTTCCGCGAATCACCCGTATACTTACGTCTGTGTGTCCAAGAAAATGGCCTGTGAAAAATGGAAAGTGGAGTGGATTCGTCTAGAGCGTGTGTTTATGTCCGAGAGATAACGTTACATGTTGGATAAATGGCATAGGTATGCTGATGGGAAAAAATGAGAAAAAAGTTAAACGCATAATTACACTTCAGTAGATCGATCAAGACAACACACACTCAACGGCATGCCTGTGAAATCGGAATTCAGACCAGACTTATCGGGTCTGATATCTTAATATGGAATGGACGAAATTAAAAGAAACTGAAAATATGTCTGGTTAAAAGAAACACATTTTGCATTTTAAAGTTGTCAAAAGATTGTTTACAATATTCGCCTAGCAAAGGAAAACTGACTTTGGGGACTTTGTCGTTATTGACGTACAGTTTAGGTCTCTGGTGCTTAACCACTTTTCAATGAAAATTGCACACACAAAACATAAATGGGCGTCACTTCACAAATAAAAGACGAAACGAGGTGCAAGCATTTTGGGCTCTTAAGGTGGCCAGTGACCACTATATTACTTCTAGTTGGTTAACTAAGTAAGGGGAATATGTATTTTTCTGAATAAGGTTACGGATAAAAAGGGGGAAGGGAATGACAAAGTGCGTAAAAACGTCGCAGGGGCGGCGCGTGAGAATCGCAACTGTCCGTTACCATCGTTCGCCGGATAATATCTGCGTCGTTATGATCGTGACAATCTGTTTGCCGCGCAGTTGAACACCAGATTTATTATTATACCGCTTGTTAAACCATTTAATAAATTTAGAGACGCACGAAGCTTATTATATTACAAATGAACAGCCGTAATAATCACTCTTTAAACGGATTATTAAAATACCTTAAATTCATTGCATTCATCGATGCATCGAAATCGAATGACATAAAGCCCGTGATATAACGCTATTCTCTTAAAAATATGACGGTAATTGTATCCCTCAAAGGATCCGCGTTCATCCAGAGACTGCATCCCGTTACGTTTCGATAATAATAAAAAGGAAAATTAAGACTTACGACAAAAAATCCGATTGCTGCATAATCAGCCGAGCCTGGTTTGAATAATCATGTCTGATGCTTACCTGAAAAAATAAAAAGAATATTGATGACTCTGATACCGTAAAAGATGCACGGTTAGTACCAATAAAATGAAAAATTTATGAACTCTGATACGGGATTAATCTAATTGTATGGAAAGAAAGTTAAGACTCGGCCAGCAAGGATAATTTGGATTATGGAGAAAGTTAAAATAATAATAATCAGATCTCACAAAATTTAAGTGCTGTGGAATTAACAAATAATATATATGTTTTTTATTGAGGCTAAGCAGATATTTGTCCTCAATCGCACCTGATGTCAGGTGTGGATGAGGTCTAGGGTGGTGCATATCAGCCTATTAGCAACCTATTAACTGTCTATGTCTATTATTCTGTCTCCGAAAGCTTAAAGTAGGAATTCAGTTCAATTTATAAGATATTTAAAAGAATTTTTTATGCGAGAGCAGTACTTAGAAATAATAGTGGTCATGTAAAATATTCAATACGGTTTTGTCGCTCGAGGCGCTTATGTTAGTAGAGAAGTATAGAGCAGCGAAAGTTCCTATAAATTTATTTTCTAATTTAAAGCAAAAGCGTTTTTATGTCGGTGTCAAGAATAAAATATGTGGGTCGTATAAGGTGTGCGTAATTACTAATCGTTAATTTAATTTGTGGTATATCACAGGACACAGGACGCGCCGCTCGCAGCAGCCGCGTCGCATACTGCCTGTGATATATCCTTTGCATATGGTAATTCAGCTTCTAGTTACAAAGCATGAAAATGCCTAGCGATTTCCACTTGCTCGTGTTGAAATTAATGAGAACTTATTCCGCTACACAACTAATTAATTCCGATTACTTGGATGCTAACTATCCGAGTACATCCGCCGCTTTAATTCTAAACTTTAAAGCAATATGCTGTTAAAATGCTTAACTGCCAATTGGACAGACATCTTCGCTCGTAAAGCTTAGTTCGTCTTCCCGTCTTTTACGGCACAGTTCCTTCTGTCTATGAGTAAATAACACTGAATAGAAAAGTAGCGTGATAACGACTATCATCTAGATACATTTCCCAAGGAGAATCATGTACTTACTTCTGCTCACATATTTATTGCTGCGGATGATAATGATTATGGATAGATTTGTATGTATCAAGTGTAATTGATTGTTTGGCATGTTTAGTGGTATTTTGTACACACGTGGTGTTAGTACAGATAGCACGCGCGGCCCCAATCGTGACACAAATGTCACTATTACAGATGAGGGAAAAGTGAAATTGATATGTTCCTTTAAACACATCGAGCAAGTAAACTTTCAACAGGATCCCGAGAGAAATTTTTGAGTCACCAAATTGTCCAAACAAGGTTATGATGCCCATTATGTAAATTGGATTTAGTGCAGACTAACAACTTCCTACGATTGTCCAAAATGTTGGCTATAATGGATAAGGTAACGGTGCAAACATTCAGATCAACCGAATTAAAATGATTATGAGAATTTGAGCAAACAATTGGACGAGTTGGCCACACAGGGCAATTGTTACTCCACTAAAAAGTTGGAGCAATCATGGCAGTCGAGAACGCTTGACATCAGGGATCCTATTTTTGAATCATTAGCGTTGATATGGCGTATGATTTGCATTGATAAATGGTCAATTTTTAAGTTTTGTAACTACTTCCCTTAACGTTTAGGGTGTTTTTAGTTGTATTTTGATTGATTGATTTTCGGACGAAAATCACTCGTAATATTGACGCGAGTGATACAAAAATAGGGCCCAGAGATTTTACCTATGTCACCTGTCTACTTTGAGTGAATGTCATAGAAAGATACCGTGAAAATTGGCTTCAAAACTAGCATTGTATTAAGATAAAAGATACAAAAACAAAATTTCCATTTACAAACTAGTACACATCTGTAGACTGGGTGACAACACTCGTAAAATAAGAAAGCCTAATAGAATGAACATTTAAATTGTAGCCCGCGATACAAAAGCGAATTGCCTTTACAGGTATAAGTTACTGAAGGCCTACTACTAAAAACGAAATCCGTCAATACGATTACCGTTTTTCGGATCCGATACAATTTTAGTACGGAATACTTACTACGAAATGCTTCGGATCCGCAAAACGAATATCGATTTGACGGATTTTGTTTTTCGTAGTAGGCATTCTGGTATAGTTTCGATAATATAAAGTTATAAAGTGGGTACTTAGGTTTGTTACACATTATTACTAGAAATAAGTTATTTATACTGCATAGTGGCAACTGTAGCATGGTTTAAAGTTACAGAAGTATTATATTTGTGTGTATGGTTCATACCAACTCTTTGAGGTTAGGCCTTTGCCGAGCAGTGGGATGGAACAGGCTAAGCTTATTATGTTTAGAAAGCATTTGGTTCTGCTTATTAGTAACAATCAGTTGAAAGCAATCGTCCGTGTTTTCAAACATGGCTTAATATTTGATGACTTCACGACCAATAAGTCTTGAGTTTACCTTTTTAGTTCCCACAGATTGTGTACGCTGCATCACGTACGAAACGTTTATTTAATAAAAATTAAATTAATACTAAGAGAGCAAGTATGATCTATTTTTCCGCTTAGTTAGGAGCTTGTTCGCACTAATGACCGCTTCTGGAACAGAAGCTTAACAACTCCTAAATGAACTCACAAGATTACGCCACGCATAATGTTGAGGACTAATCAAAAACCGGTTTAGACGCGATCGTAAAAATTTGGTCCAGCATGAATATTACCTCAAACTTTGGTTTGAAACTACTTTGCATTTGCTAATTTATTGAATTAACGGGAAATAATCAGTGACGACCACGAAAATAACGAGCTAACATGCTAAAGGATTTTGATTTCTTGCTAAATGGTTGCAGTTAGTACGTCAGTTTTAACAGGGTCCTAATACTATTCATTATACTCCCAATAACTATATTTTACACGTTAATATGATGGCACACGTTTATGGCAAAAGCCCGGTACGGTATTGCTTAGTATCTCGTTAGTTAATATTTACCTCCGGCCGTTTTGAAAGCTTTTCTATTCCGTGGCAAAATATGAGTACGTATATATTCATGTGAAATATCGCCAATAACCGCAACCTTACTAATTTTCGTTTATTACTTAATTAATCTGCTTATTAAATATTAAAATCGGATAACAGATGCCGTAAATTTGTCAACGTGTATATTATTAGTGGATATTTCAAGCTTGCTGGGTAATTTGTTTTGTTTATGATGATTAGAGCCCATGGTGCGAAATAAGATAAGTTACAATTATGAAGAAACGAGAGCACAATAAACCACAAGCAAATAGGATAAGATTAATAGAACCATTTAGGTTCCTTTATCCTTATATCGATTAAATGAAATAAAAAAATAAAAAAAATAAAAAAAAAAATAAGAAAAAATAATTAATAATAAAATAATAATTAATTATTAATAATTAATCATTCATATGACCGATGACCTAAAAAAGGTCGCTGGTAGTGACTGGATGAGGAAAGCAGGGGATCGTGCACTTTGGCGTGCCCTTGGGGAGGCCTACGTCCAGCAGTGGACTGCAACAGGCTGATTGATTGATTGATTGAATCATTCATAAAATTAAGAAAAAGAAAAAGGTACGAATTAAGATTAATATGATTGTATACATAACATGGTTTTATTTGAGACAAAAAGTATAAATCATGGATGGATACTATTTTTTTTTATCGCATCAGAATAAGCATGGCTTCTGAATAGATTTAGGGCTATTCGTAAACAGATCACCATGACGAGGTGCAAGCAAGAATGGGATCCCGACGGAGCCGTTCGTACGGTCTCCATCTTCACGAGGAATAATCAGGAAGAAGGTGGTGAATGGAGTTAAGTGTATAGGTGGTGAAACGGGTAGATAGAAAATGAGTTTAGCCTAAACATAAACTTGTACCACGTTATGCAATAGTTAAAATGCTTTAGAAAAGTATGTTCAGGACCTATTACACCGTCACAATTTTTCCTGTAGCCACAACGAATGCCACCAGCCGTTTCCATTGATGTCGCATTGTTGGTCATAGCATTATCCGTATACCACATTATTTATCAGCGCGAACACCATAAAACAAAGCTCACCGTGTCGGAGCAGGGCACCGCCACCGCATACCGCTTTCAATAGCCGATAATTACATTGCAATTAGGTGTAATGAACGCGGGTGCTCTTTGCGTATCATGGTCTTATGTACGAGAAAATTATTTCAAACTTAATTGCTACTAACCACAAGGCTACAGCTCTAGCTTTTACTAAGCAAAGCTTTCAGTGCGCATGTAAGTGTGCGACTGTTTGCATACCGTAGACAGCTATGAATATGCGTGCTATGTAATTCGCTTAAGTGCTATGGCTAAATTAGATTAAATATACATGCGTGCAATTATAAACTAAACACAATTAACAACGGTAACTTCAATTAAAAGGCAATGAAAATCGACCGGGATCTAAAATACATACGTTGTATCGATTAGTTGTTCCAATGAAAATAGATGCTTTAGTTGTTGAAACCCTCAATGAATGTTTGAAATTTATAATGCAGTTTCCTTTACTAAAAAGTTTCTATGTCATAGTACTTGTAAGTATACAAAACAGAGTATTTTAGATGAAGATGTGGCGATCCATGGACTAATACCTCTCTACCTACTTACTGTTCGTTCATGTTCAATGCCTTTAAAAATTCAATAAAGTAGAGCAGCGAAAGATTGATGAGTTTGTGAATTAAAAGTACATTCATTAAGTACCGGATAGAGAAAAAAAATTAGTCTTGTTTGTAATACACAGTACCGCAGTTTCAACGATTGAATTTGAATTGATAGCATCTCGTCTTATGCCATTACACTACCCAGTATGCCCACGCTTTTGTTTTTGCGCGTTCATTGTAATCACTCAATGTTAGCTTTAGCGATATTATCGAATGTCGATCAGACATCAATAGTTCGTCATGGGTCAGTAACATCAATGAAATACTAATGAGTTCCATTTCTTTGACTTTTCTTTGTTTTACTTCGTGTTAAATAGAGACTTAAAAAAGTGAGTATTTTATGTTTATAATAAAACCACACAAGTTGATAAACAAAGTCATTTTCGCAAAATATGACCAGTGATCACAAAACAATAAGCTTACAAATTGAAATAATATATTTGTTTATTTTCTGTTTAATGAACAATTTGACGTAACGCATAGACTCTTAGAAAACCTTGGCCTGGGTCCTTTGGTTTATAATGATGACAGACTCTTACCAGAAAAGTTATAGGTAATAAAGAGCTTTAAGTACTTGGCGTAGCAAGTTTTTTTTTGGTACGGAACCATAAGGCTTCCGTATTTTTACTAGTACCCTAAAGGGGATTGTTGCGAGACAGATTCAGATAAGATCAGCTATATGATAAAATAAATTGTTCTACATTTCCATTACTTCACAATCTAGAGTAACATTTCCTGGTTCATAGAATAGTCGTAAAAAGCTCGCGTGTTGATTAACGCGCAGTCGCGGAGCGTGTGAAAGTGGACGTCATCAAGGGAAATGCGCACGAGTGTGAATTAGACGAAGGAAATTAACTCGTAAAAAACTGCATACGAAGGATGCTGGAATAGGAGGGCACCACACGGGAGTGTGGGCGTATAATGTCCGCTTCTGGGCATTTGATCCCATCCACGAGAGCACACAACGAGCGTTATTACATCCGAACAAGATGTAAAACGAGGCTTATTCAAATTGTCAGACGATCCAGTCACAATACCAGGTTGGTGTGTGTAGCATTTGCATAATCTCGTGTAACTTTCTAATGTCTCTATCTATACCGAGGTCGCTCGGTTGCTTGGGAATCCTGAAATATAAACATTTCAGTTCATTTGTTGAATGTGTTCTATTGAAATTAATTGAAAGCATAATATGAAAAACATACAAAATAACTTCCATATGGAAGTATGTAATAAACATTACATTGTAAATATTATACTTAATGCGAGTTTTTAAAGCTGTTTGATATCTAAACATTGTAAGTCAGACAGGATGAAAAGGAAAGCACCAATGTTGAGTTTATGGGTGAGATAAAATTATATGCTCGAATGCAAGCTTTTTGCACATTAAAGTATATTAGGTTTGGGTACGCATAGGCGCGATTATGATTCAAAACGAGATTATATGATAATAAAGCGCTCGGATGAAGTAAATATTTCTTCTGTATTGTAAAATGACTGCGAGAATAAGCATCTGCTATACTAAACTTATTTAACTTTACTAAAATTATGCACAAATTAAATAAAATCAAAAAAGTAAGTAGAGAAATATTAGGATATTAAAATGATAAACGCTACGGCTAGTTTGCATTACGGAAATGAAACGTGACCATTGCTGGGGCCAATAATGAATAAACCTAAGCAAACGTTCTACAGAAGCAAAGTTCACGAAATGGCCATTCGGTTCAATTAATTTAATGTTTAACTGCACTGTAATATAACTAAAAATATGGTCTTGTATTGTAGGAGATACTACGCCACAGATAATATGTTGAATTCTACTATTTACCTCTACATGAGCATTACAAGCTGTGATTTATGTGAGTAGTTTTATAAAACTGTGATCAAAAGTACCTACTATAAAATCTATGCCATAAGCTATTATTTTTATACAAAGCGTTAATACGACGACGCGTTTGGTGTAGTGGTTAGCGCTCCTGACTATTACGCCGGCCGTCGCGGGTTCGAATCCCGCAAGGGGCAAATGTTTGTGTGATGAGCACATGAACATTTGTACCTAAGTCATGGATGTTATATGTATTTAAGTATTTATGGGAGACGCCCCCGTCATAATCGTTGTCTGGTACTTCGTAACACAAGGAAGAAAATTCCTTACCACGAAACAAGACAATTGGTGTGTTGTCTGGCGCATATATGTCTGGCGCATATACAAAACGAACTCACTAGTGTAGATTTGCGACAGCATAACATAAAGTGACAACTTTTAGTCATATCAACTAATTCTAAAGTACACTGCTCAACAAAGTCTAGGGAACAAGCCAACTATATGACTTTATTTGTAAAATCTTCTTTAAAAAAGTACTGATCTCTTTGAGGTAAATAGGTAGGCTGAATGTTTATCAAACGTTGTTCGAATTTTAAATAAAAAAAAATTAGAAACAAAAGAATTTTCGTAAAAGGCGGGAATCTTTCACTTTGATTGCTGTGTAGTGATACTGTATGAGAATTTTAAAGATAAAAATTTGTTTTATTGTTTTATGATTTTATTGAAAAACAAAATTAACTGTTGTTATTCGTAACTTTTGCGACTACGGCCATTATGTCACGACGTCATTTAACGCGGGAAGAAATGATTCGAGCTGTAGGAATGTTGGAAGCTGGGCTACCCCAACGCGAAGTTGCAGCTGCTCTGAATTCTCACGCGAGCGTTATCTGCAGACTGTGGGCACGTTACAGACTTACTGGCGATGTAGCCGAAAGGCACAGAGGCAGGTATAGGGTTACTACGGAAAGGCAAGACCGTTTTTTGCAAAATGTCGCAAGGAGGCAACCCACCATTACGGCTCGTCAGTTGGTAGAAGACCTCCAGTCGCAGCACCAGGTTGCTATCAGTGACCAGACTGCTCGGAGGAGACTCCATGAAGCTAATCTTCGTGCTCGCAGACCACTAAGAGTGCCCGCGCTGCGTCATGGAAATTGAGGACGTCGATTATTGTGGGCACGTGAACATTTGCAGTGGACCGTAGATCAGTGGGCACATGTACTGTTCTCCGATGAATCTCGCTTCGGATTTCATCCAGATTCAAGAAGAGTGCGTGTTTGGCGGATTCCTGGTCGGCAGAGTCGGCTTCAAAACCCACAGGAGGTGCATCCCTACCAAGGTGGTACAATCATGGTGTGGGCTGGAATCCGCCTGGGTGGACGGACGGATCTCGTTTTGATCAGGGGAAATTTAAATGCAGAGCGATACTGCGAACAGGTAGTCCAATCCGTGGTTATCCCGCACCGACAAAATCTGGGCGCAGATTTTATTTTTATGCAAGATAATGCACGACCACATACTGCGAGTCAGGTGATGGATGTGTTCCGCGAGTACAACATCGAAGTGCTGGAGTGGCCTGCTCAGTCCGCGGACCTCAATCCCATTGAACACGCGTGGGATTTACTAAAGAGAAGGGCTTTTAGAAATCTCCCTCAAAATTTGAACACAGCAGATGAACTTTTTTCACATCTCTCCAGAGAATGGAGTCTTCTTCCACAAGAGACAATCGATAGTCTCATAATCAGTATGCCACGACGATGTCAAGCTGTTGTTAATGCCTTAGGGGTTCCAACTGATTATTAAAAAAGTCCCCGCATATTTGTTCTTAACTGTAATGTTTTAATTTTTAAGAAATTTTATTAAATTAAATTTCTTTGTTTAGTTCTGTAATACACTTTCTTTGTTTTTCATTAAAATTACCTCGTAATTCAAAAACTGAATCCTTTATTTATATACGCAACTAATTAAGCATTAAATTGCGCATCGATTGGTATATAAACTTTAAAACAAAAATATCCTACTACTATTATAAAGGCGAAAGTTTGTATGGATGTATGGATGTTTGTTACTCTTTCACGTAAAAACTACTGAATGGATTTGAATGAAACTTTACCACAATATAGCTTATACATCAGAATAACATATAGGCTACAATTTTTGAGGTTTCTAATGTGAGGTCGTAAAAAAACACATTTTTTGCGCTACTAGACGGGACGAACCTGAAGTCCACGCGAACGAAGTCGCGGGCAAAAGCTAGTATAAAAATAAAAATATTCCCTAAAAACCTCCTGTTCCCTAGACTTTGTTGAGCAGTGTAGTTTAACCTGATACACGAAAAAGTGAGATTTCATAGCTTTTTTATTGTGCTACCAAAAACGTGTGAATATGCAATGTACAATTTATAGAACTACTAGCTGACTCAGCGAACATTGTTTCGCTCCCGGCCCCGTCCCACCCCAGCCCCGTTTTATGGTAATAATCCTATCCCGGGCCAAGACAATTCCACCAAGTAAAAATCATGAAAACCGGTCCACCCTTTTTCGTCTTATAGGCGGTGCAAGTAACACGATTTTTTTATTGATATATAAAAAAAGATTTCAATATCGGTGATATTCAAAGTAAGGAATAACCGAAAAAAATGTTTTTTATTTTATTAAAAACATATCTAAAAACATTTTAACTTAATTCAAGAAATAAATAATGATAATTTACGAAGCTGGCTGAACGATTAAACTGAATCACACAGCGGGTTACGTTGGTTTACTTGACACAGAAACTTGAGTTAAAATGGCAGAAAGTTGTTTGCATTGCCTTGTATTATTATTGAGATTATGACTAAAGTTATTTATTTTATAAAATTATTCTGTACTGGACACAATGAAAACAAACTTTTTAGAGAAAAAATAAAATAAAAAAATAATCCGCCTTAAAAAAAATTACTCAAAATTAATTTAGAGTCGGTGGGAATTATACCCTACGTTGGAATACGAGTATACCTGATTGAACTAAAAAATAATCATTACGCTATCTTCTCGTTTTTGTGACATCTGTGGGCAAACATACATACACTTACGAAATTTTGCACACGTCTTTGAAAGCATTAATAGATCAACATACTCAAATATTATCAAATTCCACCGATATTACATAAATATCGAATTGATAACATCCTTTTTTGAAGTGGGTAAAATGGTGATAAAAAACTTCATGGTTCTAAAATAAAAGCTTACAGCTATATAGCGTTATAGCTTTGTTATGTTAATGTACCCGAAAGCATAGTAGGCCTATTATCATTTTACAAGTAAAAGGTTTTATTATCATGAGTACTGAGTTTTAAACGACGGAAAATTGAAAAAGATATAAATTAAAACAAGCTAGAATAATTTAAAGTACCTATATTATTCTCAATTGAAAATGCATTTATTTCAAGAGCAGATATCAAAGATCTACAATGTAAGAGTAATGTTTACTGAAACATAATTTAAACTGACATGGTGAAATTCATTTTGCAGGTATGCTCTTCGTAAATCACGATAACTCTGTGTAAGGTATCAGGGACGATGATTTAACAGAAGTTTATCGGGAAATATACACGGCTGGAATGATAAAATAGATATTGGCTTAACTAACGGGAAGTGTGTGTCTCCTCGAAAGTATTAGAGTATACATGAGTAAGTACTGGTCTTATTTTTTAATTTAAATAAAAAAAAAACTATTGTACGAGCATAATGTAATAATGTAGAGGCCGGGTTTCAATTAGTGTTCTTAATATTATACGAAATTGTGCTTAACGCCATTCAAATTTAAAGTGTGCAATTATTTATACTTATTATAATTGCATGTTTTAGCAAAACACCATCATTGGCGCCCAACATTTATTAATAGTTTTAACTCTCGAGTAGATAAGTCTACAAAGAGTGAATAAAATCGTTTTGTACAGGCGTTTACGTAGGCGGAGACTCATTAATTTACGAGAAGCATATACGCGAATACTGAGCAGTGGCATCCATTATCTATAAATACAGTTATTTTATAAAAAGATGGACACTTTTCGATAAATAATGCTTATCGGAGTTTGCGGTTACTCTTAACTAGATTCTAATAGCTCAAAGCTATATCGTTTTCCACATCGAACACCGAATTATAGACAATTGACAACTTAACAAGATTAAGTTGAGCAAGTGTGATGTAGTTATTAAGAGTGAGGCTCGATTACCGAGAGCAAGACACTTAACGCCACCTCAAAGAAATATTAACACAATAAAAGCTCACCGAGTGTAAAGTATATTAACACTGCTATGATTCAACAGCCGTGTCTGACGTGATATAAGACTTAATATTAACACCACGGAAGCATAGTAGAGGCATTAAGTTTTGCTGCGAACATAATTATAGAAATTGCATTTTGCAGGAGGCAGGAATGCAAAGGACTTCAGACCCCAGGACCTTTGCTGCGACAGCTAAATTAAATAAAGCATTCTGAAAATACCTAAGAAACCGAGAAAGACAGCTTAATTACCACACTAGTTTATTAAAATAAATACTGCACATGAATAACACATGCTTGCTGTAAGAATACAATAAGAATATAAGAAAAGGTTAAGGAATGGATGCCCAGTGGAAATGCGGGCTTATGATAAAATGTGTACGTCTGCGTTCAAATACATGAATATTTAAAAAAATGTGCTATTGTTAACTTTGATTTATTAAGTTTAAGATTGGGTACAGGATTTATTGTGGTTATTCAGCCATTTATTAATAATTAAAACAATGTGTTGAATAAGCCTTGGTATTGTTTATTTTCATGTTTAAGTTCTATGACCTTTTAAACTGACCACATTTTTCACGTGTTACATAATTCAGATTAAAAATTACATGATATTTATCGATTCAATGCTTCATTTGCATATACAAGTGCAAAGTTTTACTGTTCAATGCTTACACTCGTAGCTTTTGATCAGTTGAGCTTGATTGGATATAACAAATTACTCATACAAAACGGTTAGGGCATTAATATTTTTATTACAGTCTTGAATCTCTTACGGGCATGCAGATTACATGATCTATTTATTGGAACTAATTGCGGAACTGGAAGCTATAATTTCAGTCAATTATAAACAATAAGATATATATCACTGGCTAATAAATGAATGAGCAACGTCATAACCTCGGAGTAATAAGCAGTCAGCCGGGAACTGATGGGAAACGTAAAACATCTTGTTAGATGATCTTGGGAACATTCTTTCATAATGTAATCAATAAGTAGTGAGGAAGTATGATGAATTGATGAGAAACAGATGCATCGATTACGGTAATGATATTGAGGGCGTCTTTATTCCAACCTCGCACGTATATAGACATGAGTGAAAGCGCTATTTGCATCTCGACAATGACTCAGAAATAAGTTAAAATACTGAATAATCAACCGCGTCCTTGTGACCCGTAGAAAGTAGAGGTCGCGGCGTGATCTTCGAAAATATCAGCGAATAAAAATACGCCGATTAGATTGTTTGTAACAAGTCAGTAACAGTGAAACATTATTATTTGCACAGCGTGAAGGAGCCATTTTGAGTTGTAGCTTTAATTCAGATATTACATACAATGTGTGGGATTGAATTTCAATTTCTATGGTTACCTAATTGAGTTATAAGAAATAATTTCACTTTTAAAGTTCTTCATTGTTAGTGCCTGACATAAAGGTCAAACTTGTTCAAGAAACGTATTGTTGACTTTTTTGTTTCAGACATCTACAGAAATCGTAACCACAGACGGATGGTTACTTGAAAAAGACGTTGGTTTTCAAAAACTTAGATAACTAGTTTTTTTTCTTCTTAAATCTATGTTGTAGGAAATTTTCATGTAAATTGAGCTATATGTTCCACTTTACACACTGCTGAATAGCGTAAGGATTGCGGAACTCAATTTCAGGTAAAACTATGGGAAATTAAATACTAATTAAGTTGCAATTGGATTGTTTAAAAATGTGTGAAATAGCGAAATGTATGGGAAACGGCATATCTAGAGATCAGCCGCGGCGGGCGGCGCGGCGTCGGCGCGGGCGCTGGTCCGGCGCGGCGCTCAGCCGTGCGCCGTCCGAGCCATCTCTCCCTTTCTCTCCGGCCTATCGCGCTCTCTCTCCGTCCTTCGGCGGCTCGTTCCTCTTCTTCTTGCAAGGTTAAGGTTACGTCAGACGTGTTATGTTATAACCGTTGGGGCGCACTCCGGCAAGTTCAGTGTCTCGTCGAGAGTGGCCGCGACACTAGGCTCGCGACCATTGAAGCGCGCGCGCATCACATCGAGGACTGTGCCCAGCCTGTGATATACGAACAGTGAAAAGTTCATGAACTTGGGTGTTGAATTTGTTTGAACTGTACCACGTGACGCAGACGCTTAATTGCGTGTCCCGCGAACCTTCGAAGGTACGTAAACAGGACGCATGCAATACATTATACGATTTTTTTATAATTATTTCTCCCGGGGTTGTAACTAGCGAAGTATAAGAGAGAGATATTTTTCATGCGAAAGCGAAGATCAAGTCGAGGGCATTCGAGTGCATCCCGCTCAATAAACTGGTTTATTAAATATTTTATGGTGGTTTGGCGGTTGCTGCAATCAAGGACACGAGTGCATCTACGAGTAGATATACGATAATTAAGCACTTATTGTGAAGTTGTTGTTGAGATAAGCTCCGACGACTAAATATAGGAATATTCTAATCTCAATAGTCTAGTTAAATATGCATCGGATAATAATATCACAAGAATGCGTAAGCTTCAAGCGAGCTTACATATTTTGTGCGTTTATTTCCTTAGTTAATAGATTGTGACTAGTGTTGTAAAAGTGGGAACACTTGTTATTCTGAGGATACCTAAAAATCTATTATCTACTTCGGCTATTATTTTTGCATATTTAAAAAAAAACACATATATTATTTTATAAATATTAAATAATTTTTCACAATGTACAATTAATTTTTAACTGTGATGATAAAAATATTATAAGAAAAAAGAAAAAAATATATGTAAACTATGAAATTATTGAATGTAAACTAAATTGAATATCAGTTGAAATATAAAGTATCTAATACGACATTGTAAGAAACACAAAAATATACAAAAGCGCCTAGTAGGTGATGTTCGTAGGAAAACTCCCTGCAAGAGTCGCGCGCGAAAAGAGCTCGTGTTACCAATTAACAGGAAAATTCCTCTTTTGTAACGCGATCGTGGAAATAACGACGTAAAAATAATAAAGAGTATGACGTTAGTTGCTCGTACCGTTAAGGTAGCAACACAAGGGGGTTTTTGCGAGCACACCTCGGCATTCGATCTCGCATGGAGCGATAAGCTCTAGTGCGCATATACCAATAACGATGCTATATTTAGAGTCGCTTCGTTTGGCGCCTTTGCCGGAGGATTTATCATTTCATTATATCACATGTATAGCGTGTTTTATATTTTATATAAGTAATTATTTTATCTCCAGTAGGTACAATATATAAAAAATAATCCATGCTACGTTCAAACACACGCGCGGGTATGATACTGCGACACGATGCGTGATATTTAAATCCGCTCGAAATACCAGCTCTTAGTTGGAAGAATTTGTCCGATTGAAAAACCAAATTACGAGTTGAAAATTTATTAAATAAAAATATAATTTCAAATAATTAGTTTGTCTTTTTAACTAAAGCTTCATATAATATTTTAATTTTTGTAAACGTATTTTAAATGATTTAGAAAAATATCTTCAGAACAGTTATTGTTCGTAAAAAAATATTTTATAAGCAAAATAGTAAAAAGAAATTACAATAACTATAATTAAACGTGCAATAAAAAGAACAAAATGGCGGTCATGTTAGAAATACAAGCAATAAAAACAAATCCGATGTCGAGTGCAAAACGCACAAAAAGAACCAGAGATAAAGAAACGTTAGAACGACGCCGCTAGCCGACGGACACGCAAACTTCTTGGTCATTTTATCTGCAAATGTTTTAAGCTCCTTTTATTTTAGATTATTTTATACAAGTTTATCTGACGGAGTTTTCAGCGATATTCAAAGAAATTAACAGAAAATGATTTCAGACAGTTTTTTTTTTGCCATATTTAATGTTTATTTTTATCGGCCAAGTTAGAAGTGTAACAATAATGGTCTTATTAATGAGTAAATAACAGTGTTTGTTTTTTTAATATGCAAAGTAATTAGTTTTTAAAAGAAATAATAGTATTCTGAATACTCATAATAATATTTTTAAAAAACTCGCAAAGATATTTCAATTAATTGGGAAAATATAAGAAATTACAAATTTGATCGTTATACGTTATTATAGTTTATACGTATTTAAATTAAACAATTTTCTTAAAAATTATGTCGTGTATAATAAAATTTATAATGCCATCCAAAATAATTTTACCATTTCGATGTCAAAAGGACGGGTCATACAAAGTCGGCGTATCAAAAATCCGTCCGCCATACAAAAGACTTCAACGCGCCGCTCAATGCGTCACCTACGCCCGTAGCGTAGCGTGCTACGAACATCCGATTTAGCATCAAAACGCAATAGAAAGAGTAATGACACAACAGTTAATAAAACGCAATGATGTCGAACATGCACAAGGTTTTAATCTCTATGAAATACAGTTACTAAATATTTTTAACGCAAACTTCAGGATCAAAATTGCTGTTGAAAACTTTAGAAAAACTGTAATGATATAATGTATAGCACATGATGTTATCTTGATATTCACATAAAAATACGATAGGATTAACGTCACTAAAAATGAATTAATTGAATCAACATACTTTATTTATGCAAAGTTTAAAATTTTGCCATTAAGTGGCAAATGTAAAACGCTATAAAAAGCAAGTAGGCTCAGTTTACCTTTAATCACAGAGAAAAAATATTAAAAAATTAAAAAATAACTATAAACATTAAAAAGGGTTGGATAAATATTTATAATTTCTATTTTTGTAAGTAATAAATAAGATAAGGAGAGTTAAAGTAATTATATCGCGGCTGTGTAATCAAAATAACGGAACGCTTATGTTCAAAAGCTTGTATATTCTATATTTGGTGCGGAATTTGCAATTAGAGCTAAATAGCCTAGTATCAAGATAACTTATTGCGAGTGCTTGAGACTTCGGTACCAGGTGTGAATTTCTTCTTTGAATATTTTTACAATAAATTAACCTACCTGCCATGGGCATTTACCGGCCAACAAGATTCCTAGTTCCATTTTATTTTCAGTAATTAAATAGACAGGGGTATTATTATTATGCATTCAAGTGAGTACTAACTTTAAAACTGAAAATGCTTTCTACATTTCTGCTGGACAATCGGGAATTATTAGAGCTGTAAATATGAATGGTGCCACAAACAATTTCAACTATAGAATTTAGCAAAATGAACCAGCGCTTTTAAATGTTCGTGAATATTTATAATAGGTGATAAATTTCAGAGACGTTTATGACAACTTCTTAACTTTAAATGCAAAATCTAATGGTGTGGTCCACTGTGTTGGAGTAAGAAATAATTTTAGTGTCGGATAAAATCACGGATAGTTATTATGTGATAGCTGTCACAGTTGTAATAGGCTTTCTGCAGCAGTTTATTTGTCATGCTCATACAATTTAAAACTGTTAGAATTTTCGACTTTAGTGGGATATTTCGCTGCTTCTATGTAATAGAGCTCATGGTTTATTTTTTATAGTGCACTTAATCGTAAGTGGCTGCATGTTTAACCATAAAGCGAGTTTTCACCTTTATGGAGAAGAGGAAAGTTTATGAATGCATTTAGAACTGAGGAAAGGATGCGGTTTGAATGTCGATTTTTTTAATGTAACATAAAGCGAACTAGTCTATTTATAATATTGCTTGGTGAGCTGGACTTGGCTTTAGAATTTTCAAGCTTAGCGAGTTTGGACTATCGTCATTAAGTACAACTACCTAGTTAGACCAGTTAGTTCAAATTCATATGCCGCTTCATCCGACAGCATTATTGATTGATGGCTCGGTACAAATTACCACTCACGAGACACTACGTTCAGACACAACTCGATATTGAAGGGGACTGAGTATTTCGTGAGTAAATAGTACCGCAATATGCAAATGCATTTGTATACAAAATTAATCAACGTCAGCGTCCTCGTTAAACTTAATTAAGAAAAAGGACCAAAAGTGTGTCGGGGTGTGATATAAAAAAAGTAACGTTTCCCACGCGAATTCATCTGCATTGAGGTCCATGCGGCGGATTACCTTAGGTATCTAGGCTGGCGATAGCAAACGGAACCTGGTAGCTTTCGCAGGCCACTAAAGTATAACGAACGATTTCGTGTGCACGATCGAGGTCAGGGGTCAGCATTAGTACCCTGGTCCTTCGCTGCTGCGCGCGCTGTCTTGTTAGCTAGAAATGTTTTAATACAAGTGTACGCCGGGTCATCAGATGGAGTTTAAGGCGTTTGTTACGCCGATACACATAAATACGCTGATACAGGATCTGATATTGTGCGCAAGTGAAATTTATTTATACAGATGCGATCTCCGTACCCTGAGTAGTATTCAATGATGTTTAACGGTTCGAAAGATCCTTTTAAATTAACCGCTGACTTTGGAATGCAAATTATTAAGAATGTTAAGTAAATAAAATATGTATATTATACAATATATTGATATAATTAAGGTTATTAATCCAACAAGAAGTTTAGTGACTTAAAAAAGCATGAATACAAAATATAACAATACGTCAATCACGCACCAAACTGTTTCAATTAGCTTTGTAAAAACTACATGATATCGCGATATGTATCTTCTCAATTCACTTATACTGTGTAAATTGTAAATTCTGTTAACATGGTCCGGCAGACCGTGAAATCTTTTTCGATTTCAATTAAATGCAATCGCGTATTGAGAGGCTTTACGTGACACTGATTTCGTATTACGGTAACGGAACACTGGCTCGCGTGCTTTTTTTTCCCACTCTCTTGCGAGTTTGAGTATATTCTTCACTGCATCAATAAGTTCTAATAAAAAGTACATTAAAAGCAACAGGTTTTGAAACGTATTTTAATTTATTCGTGCTCTGCTCTGCGTTTAGCTTCGAAAAGATGATGTCGCTATGATTTATTCATATGAGTATTGTAAATGATGCACCTTGTTTTGTAAACAGAAACGTATCTAAACGCGGAACGTGTTGCAGTTAAAAAAAACAAAGTATCTTAGTGAATTGAAGCGAAAGTTTTGTAAAGATGTTATTGATATCTATTGAACAGAGAAGTCAATGTATAGCAAAACAGGCGTACACAGTAAAAAGCAACTACTTAGCTCAAAAGAAAGGGGACCTAATATTGGCCGGAACGAAATAAGAGTCTGTGGTCTAGATATGATTAATAGGTGCCCGACAAAAAGCCGCAGAATCAGTGTTCCTATTCCGAAATCTTATTACGGTTGGGCACATCTGACCCCGTTGCCGGCGCCCCGAGATTATAATTAAGAGGGTCACGTGAGAACAGCAGCTGCTAGTTCGTGACTGCGCCCGCGCAGGCGACACGCCACTCGGAACTATCGGGCACAAGGCGAGACTGCGTTCCGATTTCCTGATTATGACTGGAAAAATTGTGATTACGATATTGGTATGTCGCTAATTTCTCTGCGTCATTTGCAATGTTGAAGCGCCCATTGAGACGACGATGTTTATAGTTGTTTTTTTCAATTGACCGGTCTATCGGTAACCGACGCGATGTCTTGACGTTTGAATACATAGAACTGTTGTGTTGATCAATGAAATCTATGCAATGTATCAATGATAATATACTTAGTGCAAAACTCGCGAAGTACATATTTATTTATCTCTACAAATTCGCAAAACGAACAAGCGTGCATCCATCCTACACAATTAACGCTTCCATTGTTTTTCGCAAACGTGTAATATGAGAACAAGCTTGATTTTATCTAGGCTCACATTTCATGCAATATTACCGAGTTAAAAAGTTGCACAAAAGTATTGTAACTAACTAGTAACGGAGCCATGGAATTCGAAGCGGGCACGTTTAACAAGGTGCAACACAATTTGTATTACAATGTAGAATTCACAGGGTTTCAAAGTGGTTTAAGTTTTACTATCGCCTCTCGTCTAAGCTTGCCGCAAGCGAGAACGTGAAAGCGATTTAATTTGACAGTGATGGTTATATTATAAGAGATCATTTCGAGGACGAAAATCAAGTAACTTATTTCTAGGAACTCCACAACAACAAATATAGCTGTTAGCAGTATTTACAGTACTAATAGTGGCAGTAAGTAGAACTCAAGGAAGAGTAACCTTTCGGGGTCAGCAGTTACTCTAATGCAAAACAAACTTATTCAGATAAGGCTTAGCTTTTAGCGTCTATTCTGTGGCCTGCTTTCCTTTATCTAGCGCCATAAGTCTTATAAAGGAGTATCTGTTTTAAACGGTGCGCTCTCATCACACAATCACACTTTTCGCGGGTTAGTCAGTATACAGGGTGTTATTGCAAGGGGGTGCCAAAATATTGGAGGCGAATGAGACTGTCAATATAAACAACTTTTACCATGGGGTCATGGTCAAAATCTTAAATAAAATTTCAGGTTCCCCATACAAAATCAGTCACCTACATTAACAATAATGTATGGAGAGGCAGAAAATAAAATTAATAATTTAACGATGGTCCCATAGTAAAAGTTGTTCATATTGATGGTCCCTTTCACCTCCAAAAATTTGGCACCCCCTTGCAATAACAGCCTGTATAGCCTTCATTATTAGCTGATAGAACTTCATAAGTTGATCACCACCCTAGACTGCATCATTACATACCATGTGTAATCGTGAGCTTATTTAATCTGGCAGTTTATAAAAAAAGCAGGACTAGGCTATCCTAACCTTGCCCGTATTTATAAAGGGGGCGGTGCTGTGCGGTCGTGCGCGGGGTCAGGATGGACGCCATGCCATCAAGCGCTTTCCATGAAGGATTTTAATTACGTCGCCGGGGTGAACGACCGCGCGGTGCGGGTGCGAGCCATTCGACAACTCTTCCGTTAACAGGTGTCCTACTCATTGTTTGTTTTTTGTTAACACTATGCGCTGTGATAGATGTTTTTTTTTATCAGTTATAAAAAGCCGTATTCAAAAGAGTGTTTAAAATTGAAATTGCTTGCTGATGTTGCTACATGTTTTGATCAAATAGAGTAAACAGCATTGGACTGATCGGAATTTCGTCAAGCACTTATTAAGTGAACCTGTTTGTGTTTTGTATAGTAGCAGTTTTATAACAAGTTAGCGGTCTAAAATACTTATTTTAATGGCTGTTAAGAACAAGTGACATAGGCATAAAAAGCTTAATCGGTCAGATTTTATTGATCAAATAAAGCGCGTAAGCAAAAAAATATTTGAAGCTAAATGTTTATTTATGGCGAGATGAGTATGCAAATCTCACTGTTATGGAGACAATGTGGGTGTGAGCTGAGTCATCTCAGACAGCGTGCCCAAACATTGACATGCTAATAAATAAAGCGATATTTGGCACCAAACCGGTCCGCGCACCGTTCGCAATATTAACCTAAATTCAAAACTTTTTATTTTGCACTTTAAAAAACAGCAAGACACAAAACTTTCAATTCCGTCATCATTGACCGAAGTGTTTTCGTACGGAAACGATGTTTGAGATCATAAATCTTACGGAAGTGGGTGTTCGTAATATAGAGAATGAGATTCTGACTGAATACTATGATTAATGGAGTAGTACAAACAGTATATCATGGTATGCTTCAACCTGTCATTACATTCATTAACATATACTTATTTCACAAACATTCAATAAATATTCAATCGTAGAGTCAGTTTAAATTTCAGCTTATTTCAATTTACAACTTATCTGAACAGGTGAATCACTGAATGTGAAACTATAATTAGGTATGAATTATTTATCTCAATAGTTGACTTACAAATGTTTATCGATAACAATGGGCATTGGCGGTCAAAGATACCAAGAGAGTTATAAATATAATGGTGCAAAATAGAGCAAAAAGCAAAATGCTGAACTTTGTGGCAGCAAAAAAATGATCGATTGCATTAAGAATTTAATTAGGAATCTGACAGAAAACGGCAAACGAAAGAGGCTCGAGAGAAGCTATTAAAATGTGATTATGATTATTTATTTGCATTAAAACATGGTTAGTAGATATATCAGGTCTTTCTTAACATTAGTAAAAGTGAACAATCATGTTTCATCGATATAACGATAGGCAAACATTTGTCTGTGATGTCTCGTGTCCACGTGGTCGAATCACAGTGGGACGAATTTATTGTGATTGTGACTCATAGCCCAACACACATCTTATATGACACGGAGAGTGGACTGTTAGCACTATTTGACCGTAAATTTCGCTTTCTACCACTCCAGATGTCTTCAATTGCTAACTTGACCTAGGTATAAGATGTCTTGATGCACAAATTCATCGATCCGCGTTGACTTTCAGTGTGAAACTTTTCACAAGTTAGACAACAAAAAGGTCACAGCCCGTTTACATATTTTTTTGATTATATATTTCATCTGGTTTTTACAAAGAAAAACGGTAACTTTAATCATAATCAAAAGCACTGTCAGTAAATTATCAAATTAGAAAAAACATGATTCTGATGGAATCCGTGTCGTGAGTCGATAAAAGGCAAATAATAAAAGTAACGTTTTTGTTCAATCTAGTTAATGGTAAAAAACCTAAGTGATCGTCATTTTTACGCAGTACCATAACAATGTAATAATAACAAAAAAGTTAACAAGCTTTTAGTTAGTTATGACTGAATTTGAACGAAACGATACAGACGTCTATGATTTCGACAACTTTTGAAGACAAGCAAGATTCAGTTTTTGTGCGAGTCCTAGTTCATTATATAATGGACAAGTGGTTACTATGAAAAGTAAACCAATTTATTGACCGTCTGAAAGTGTCAGGAAAAAGTAAATAACAACTCGGAAAGTCTGAAAGACAAGTACCGTTGCATTATTCGCGGTCAACCTAACAAACAAAACTAACGAAAACCAACACTCGCTATTAATCATTTACATAGCGTTCGCAAAAATTTGCATAAGAGATTTGCAAAGAAAGCTTTCTAAAATCCATCGAAAATAGAAGAGCGATAGTCATGAAAATATCTTTCGGACGAATTTAATAGTTATCTCGAATGAGAAAAGCAAATAGCGCCGATATCGTGTTAATAGCCTGTGAGTCAACCGTAAAACTTGTGATATACAAACGTGTCCTAGATAACGGCAACGAAAATTATGTTTGGCGAGATTTACACTAGCCCCAGAGGCCGAATGAAACACCGTGTGAGCCTAAACGCGAAGCGTGGCTGTAAAGCGTTTTATGCTCTATAATACGTTGCAATTGGAGCGAGTTACAACGCCTGCAACGTGCTCAAATTGATTACGGACGATACACGCGAATCGTCTAATAAAATCACTAATGGAACGGTACCGGTAGCGTGCGTCGCATAACGGCGCCGTCGCGGGCCGCTCCCACGGCCGACGCATTATGCAACCTGCGCAGGCGTCGACGATCACAATACGAGCTATCAATCGCGGCCGCGATCTCAAAAATCAACCGTAAGTGATGCCAGATGCAGGTGTCGCTATGCACCTCGCGGAAACGCCACCTGATAAACCGATCGCCATCTCATCACGCAACGGAATATACGTGCCTATTTCATTACTACTATTAAATGTAATTTGCCATTAAAACACACTACTTCAATTTGTTCTAATTAGCGAATGTGTAAAAAAAATACGAGTACATTAAATTAATGATCCTTGAAGCGGACGTCGATTGTGTGGGGTCAGCTTAATTATGTGGAAATAATTATTGAGAGTAGAATTGCTAATTAAGAAAACTATTCAATAGAGAATAAAAGGAGAATACTTCCTTTTCAGTTTTTCATGACACGATCCTAAACTAATACGAGAAAATATTTATGACGTTTTTTATTATGTGGCCAATATCCATATTTTTAGGGTTCCGTAGCTGAATGGCAAAAAACGGAACCCTTATAGTTTCGTCAAGTCTGTCTGTCTGTCTGTCCGTCCGTATGTCACAGCCACTTTATTCTGAAACTTTAAGCATCACATAGCTGAAACTTGGTAAGTAGGTGTATTTTGTTCACCGCTTTCCGATTCAGATACAAAAAGTAAGAAAAAATAATATTTAAGGGGGGGCTCCCATACATGAAACTAAAACCTAAATTTTTTTTTTTTACTCAAACCTATGCGTGTGGGGTGTCTATAGATAGGTCTTTTAAAATGATGTTGAGGTTTCTAAAACAATTTTTTCTAAAAGTGTAAGGTTTGAGATATAGACGCTTCCGAAGTGGTAAAATGGGCGTCGTCCCCCATCTAACTTTTGACCTAAGAAAGTAAAAATTTTGAAAAAAATATATGATATAGATCTCAACAAAAACTTGCAACGAAAATTGGTTGGAAGGAGATCGAACCAGTAGTTTTTGAGATATTGCACATTTTTATCAACCGCAAATATAACTTTGTCTTTCATACAAACACTATGAAAAACAAAGTTATTTTTGCTGTCGCAATATATTGTGATGTTTTCGTTAAGTGAAAGTAAGTGGACCCTGAATTTAGTTAAGGGTGGCACGGAACCCTCAGTGCGCGGGTCCGACACGCACTTAACCGGTTTTTTTAAACTGAGATGCTCATTTTTCGCAAGCTTTGTTTAATCCCCTAGAGTTTTCGCAACCCAAGCATTGAAAAACATCTTTATACTTATAAATAATCACTAAAGCGTAGAATAACTCACAATATCTGATGTTAAGATGAAAAGTTTTAAATATAGAGCTACTTTGTATTATGTAGGTGAAATAAGTGATTTTCACACCAAAGCTATTTGGCATACGAATGAACAAGTTGTAAGAAAAGTAAATGTTGATTTAATTTACATGAAATTATCCTCATAATACAATCATTGCTACTGTTTCTCACATACATAATCAATACTGGTGTGAAAATAAGGCGAGCATACAGCCACGACGCAAATAGAAACACGTCTCAATACATTCTGTCACAGCAATCATAAATTGAACAGGTGAGCACTGTGTTGCAATGCGAAATTATTGCAGATGCCAGCTGAATACTAGTTTGGTAATTTTAACTTTTTGCATTAGTAAATAATTCGTTTTGCGGGTAGGCTACCCACTGATCCATCCTTCTAATTTCTTTGGCGATCGTGATTTCCAAAAGCGTATAAGCACGAAAAGTAACGTCTATTAAACGATCAGTGAACTTTGCATTGAAAGACTGTGGAAAATAGTAGTATTTATAGAAGTAGATGCGACGGCGACTGTCTACGTCGTCGCCGGCGCACGTTTCAGTAGCCCGAATTCGGTTGCGGCGGGCACGCGCGTGACCGCAGCCCGAAACGCACGATCTGCAAATTATACAGGAACTCCAATGCGCTTCTCGAATTGCCTGCGGTGGCACTCCGCAGTTTTACACCCCGCACTTCTATTACCGAGAATCAGTGTGTGACCCACATACGGCCCACGTTCTGCACCTATTTGGTGTGGCATGAATGAGGAATGTCATTTACAGAACGCGCCGCTAGGTTATACCGCAATGGGTATGCGTCCTCATGCGGTTGCAGGCCGCTGCCTTCCCTTAATTTTATTTCCCTTCTGCGTCGGTTTGCAATCAGCTCCGTGGACACGCAAACAATGCCCATGATTTCATCTGACGGTCGTATATTCTAACATCCGCGCCGGGCTTTACCGAGAACGTGTAAGCCGCCACCGAACAGTCGCTCGTCGTATCACAGCATTAAATTACGACCTGCGGAATTGTGTTTGTACTTGATACCACTGTGCTCATGACAAATGTCGTAATTTCCATACATAAAGCTCTTATCTCATTTATTTATTAAGAAACATTAAGATTACCTGCATTTAGTAACTTACTTATTCGCGCATCGACTCGTTCGTTCCGTTTCCATCGAGTTCTATTAATAAACGGCACTTAGAGAGTATAAATTGCAATCCTCTGTCTGCGTGCATATTTTACCTTCTATGGTAGCTAAAATAATTTAAGTGATTTACGTGTATAGGATCATCGTAAATTACAGCAGAGAAAGTGGGTTTAAGTTTAGTATCAATAAGGCTGTCGACTGCTATTATCAGTTTAACCCTCACCTCAATTAGTCATTTTATTAGGTCGTAAAGAAGCTTCGATATTCATACATAAGTTTTCGCCCCCAATTTAGATCAGTGTGCCAAATGAATAAAATGTTGGCATTCATAGCGATTGAGTCGTGACGATTAACGGCGGCACGAGAGTGTTGAGACGGTCAAGCGCTCGGTAACAAGTGCGCTTTACATAGATCCAATGCAAATCGAGTAGCGATTTGCGCTCGCATAAATCAGAGCTTGCTTACTCTGGCACCACATTTCGTCAATTAACGTCAACAATATTGTGCCGCGATAAAAGCATGCATCGTTGCGCTTGATTTATTCACAACCGCTCAGATATCCGATGCCGATAGCGACCGTGTTTCCCATTGCACTGCATTGCATCTATTAAACTGGACGCAGACAGAGACAAGTAAAAGTTTCAAGAATGAACATTCACGTAAGACCCGCGGGGCATTCGCGTTAACTAGAAAGTGAATTACAAGCATAGAATAATTTGTCCGGAGCAGTTCTAGTAGCAGTAGCAGGATAAAATTACAGGGATACACTTACAGAGGTACACGTACTCTTGGTAAGTCCTCGTGTTGCATTATTATTATTTGAATAGTAATAATGAATGAAATTCCCAGTTATTTCCAGGATGCCGCCGGTTAAAGTTGTTACATAAGGTGTCCCGAGAACGTGCCCTGTCATTGAGTTATGAGGATGTTTAAGAGATGTAATTCCATACTTATGGAAGTATTTACAGGCTCACTTGGATTGGGCGGAACCGATGTCCTAGATCAAGTAAGCGGTGGCTACGATTATCTCTGTTTATCCTGGCCGGTTATCATAGAATAGATGTTTCCGATTAATTTTCGCCGTACATTATTATTAACGATTGCCATATAGGAGACCCTCGCTGCCGGTGAACAGCGGGCGGAAATAGGAACGTCGTGAGATCAGCAGGGCGATCTGCGATGTGATCGCTGGCTGGGAGCATCGACAATACGCAATTAATGAAGCGTCCGGGCTGTCTCGTCTTGCGTAACGAGCCGACGAGTGCCACTTCTTATCGCTTAATGAGAGCTGCGCCGGCGCAGTATTGTCGCAGGTGGCTTGCGCTCCGCTGTGGGATATTCCACCAGCAGCTACCTCATCAACATCAATCTTGCTGCAACCATTTCTGCATCTTGTACTGTTACTCGATTTCTATTTTGCTTCCGTATTTTTATATACTAAGAAAACTTAAAAGACCATTAGATGTCCCTGGCAGGTATTAATCCACTATCGATTCTAACATTTTACAGGGTCAAATAGACAAACAATGGTAGTGACATCTTCCGCCTCCCATAAAAGCCGGTATTAGTGGCATTTGAACAGTATCTTAAAAATATTAGCTGTAAATGTCCTCTTAGCTCGATTTATGATTCGTGATAGCGTCAAGCACTGTCTGCAGTTAGTTCTATTGCGCCGACGATCGCGTTGGGTGTCCTTAATGTGCTATTTATTGGTCTTGAACGTATCTAGATCGAAATCCTGGGTTGGAATTTTCAACGAACCAGTTATTATATTCACCGAGATCTTTTACATTTAATAGCTTTTCAGTTTTATGTGAGAGTTTTCGATTTATTATACTCTTTCACAACATGACACATGCCACATGATGATGATTAATCTTATTTATCTCACGACAGGTAAAATTAAGTATGAAAATCTATTAGGTAGTCCAAGTTACTATTGGTTGGTTATTTAGTAATATTTTCTCAATTCAATGCATTTTTTCCACCTTAAAAAAAAGAAGGAATATTTTCACTACGAGTACCTATCAGTGTCTCAGTAAATAAATAAAAACACCAATCTCAGTAATTTAAATAAAGAAATAAAAAAAAGGTTACATGTAAACATTGCACAGAGCAGTAGATTCAAACCAATAGCTGTAGTCCGGTAACTTATTCGATCAGTCCCTTGCAACCCGGCAGTGCTTGGAGTCGGGCTTCGGGACTCCGGGAGGTGTTGCTCGGGTCGTGTGTCGGGGGCCGAGCTATCTAATCGGGCGTCGCTTCGTCGCCGGTGGGCGGCGATCGGGATAACGCGCCTGCGCCCGCCACTGGCGCGCCCACACGCCAATTATGTGGGAAGAGGTTACGATTGCTCGCCCGATATCGCTAACGCAAACGGACCTACATACAGTGCGATCGCCGGCATTAATCGCTACTATTGCCAATGGAACTCCAATTAATGGACGAATAGTACCCCCCGATATTCTAATTGTCTAGAAAGACGTGTTACATCTCTGATGCACATCATGATTGTGATAAGCATCGACATCTTTGACTTACGGGACTCGAACCACTGCGGCGCATACGCATTGCTCAACTAACCAAAAAGAGCGGCACAGATACAAATTATTATGATTTATCTCCAAGTTAATATTTTAAGCATGGTCGCGTAGAGATTGAAGAAAGTAGGCAAGTACATACTTCCGTCAGGGCAGCTGCAATTATTTTGATAAAGACATAAGACAGTATCATAGTAGATTGCATCATAGATGGAATTCTGTGCTCAAAAGTGTAAGTGGGGTGTAATAATTGAGGCGGGGAGCGATGGTATCGGCGCGGGCTCATCAGGGAGCACTCCGTCTCATCGATAGAGCGGAGTCAGCGGCCGAGCGACGTAATTATAATAAATACGGTTCACATGCGAACAGGAACCTCGGACGCGTCTGCAGTCGAGTGCACGCCACCGCATTCTTGCAATTACGTAACACCTCGCCTGATCGCACTGATTATGAACGGCACGTCTTAAAAACTACTCCAGGAAAGGGTTAAAACTCCCGTTAGATTTTTTTTCCATTTGCTTGCACTCGGGTGTCTTTTGTTTTTACATTTCCTCTTTGGTTTATTCGTATTTAATCTGATGCACCTCGTACTTATTTACTGCCATGAGGATTTACAAAACACCGCCGGAAAAGGTAACGGTCTGTTAGTTAAATACCAAGATTTCTGGGAACCTTTGTTTGAATTGTGGTTGGACATTAGCACTTCTTTGTGTCAAAACATTTGGGTATACAAAGTGTTTCATTGCGATGTATTTTCAAGTATCATAACGGGATCTCATATAATTTACTGGGATGAGTTGTTAGATCCCAATAGTGAGCATGTAATAAATCGATAAAATTGCGTATGTGTATATATTTTAGAGGAATATAATGTGCGTGTTTCTCACGAAGATCATAGCTATAGCGCAGTGAATAGTTTAACAACTGCATTTGAGTTATAACCAATTAGATTTACAGCCACATTCAGCACAGTACAATCACGTCCGATCATGTAAAATAGGTCAATTAGTCGTCAAGCTATAAAGTAAGTAATAAAAAGGTGCTGACTTGCAGTATGTAATCAGTACGTATAATGGGCGTATAGATTGGTAGATATGAGATATTATGATATTAAGAGCTATAGGCACAGGCGCCGACGCCTGTCTTGCCGCTTGCGACAAGTGCATCATCTACCCTAATACAGATTAACTAAGTAAGCATAGATTATGTTACGCCATTATAATGGAATAATCTCATAATTCAACGTAATTGGACGACGCATAATTCCTTAATGTGTCTACAGTAAAATGAAAATTATGAATGTAAACATAAAATTACGCTCATTGCAACTAGCTTCGCCATCAAAACTTAGTTTGCAGCTGTGGCGAAGATTCTTGAGGCGGTATGGATGTAAATAGCAATTGTAAAGAATATGCCCTTGAAAAATAAAAAAGCGTTTCGTCTTTAGTTACCCGAGGAAAGTGAACACAGTAATGACAGAAGGGCGGTTCGGAGTTATTACAGTAATGTCAGGTTGCTTCGCCTTCGTTCGCGAGCGTTACATAGCATTTTTCCTGAGCGTCAGCGAAACTAAAAAATAACACAAATAACCGGCTTGCCACAAACTCTATTAGATTTCCAACTTACTTTTTGCAGAGGTTGTCATCCTCTAACTCGATCTCGATGCGGACGTGAGAAAATTGTTAATCTTATTTTGTAGTGCAGTTTGCATGGGCGAATGATGGACCGGCTTTTGAATTGAAATATTATTCCAATTGAAGTCATTGTTTACAACCAGTAGCCAGTACGATCACATAATCATCGGTTTATCAGGGAGTTTACTTAAGTATGCATATTGCTCTAGCACATTTAGATAAGATGTAATGCAAGCTATTTACAACAAAACCAAGTTGTAAATTACATACTACAGACACTTAGACCCTGAAAGCATGAAGATATCTGATTGTTTAACAAGCATTGTACATAATGGAGATGCGCTATTATGATATGATTAACACCTTTACACATTAGCGATGACTTGCATGGCTCTCGCGACGATGTAGAAAGGAAGAGTAGGTGTCGGAGCCCAGTTGTGACAGGGAAAGCGCCGCGCCATATCACGAAAGGGAACTTCAAATCCACACCATCAACTTCACTACCGTTCACCTCATTCGATCTAAGATAGGATCGTACACAGGAACTAGTAAGGGCACTTTCTTCACGGCATTATTCATGTTTTTTCATGGCTCGCTAAGAACGGATGGACGGCCTGATTAGCAATCGTGTGCAAGCGGTTCAGTTTACATAGCAGTAGTTTACAATAGAAGCGACGGGTCCCAGTCATACCGGCGGAGCCTGAGGCCTGATCGGATTTCCCGTTTGCGATTATTGCCTTTCTTTATTTCGCGGGGCGGTTCGTTACCGGCGGTATCGGTGTGTAACGGTGCTCTGTGGGCACAGGCATTTGCATGGTGAGCCCATTACGGCGACCGGCGGGTGGAAGTTATTAAAATACGTTTAAGATCGTACCGCATTTGGCGGGGGCGATAAAGAGTAGACATTGCGGAGTCGTGAGCTAGCTCCGAGGTTTATTGCGTTCGGGATGCGATCGGGCTCTGCGGGCGAGTCGGTGCTAACGTAAACAAAGAGGATTGAGGTGTTTCGAGGGAGACAGCGCGCGCCTGACGGACCGGGCAAGATCTCGTTAGCAGCATTGTTGCGTCGAGGACACCGACATCGACGCCGGCCCCGTTTCGAGTGGCCACGATTCGCGTTACTGCATCGTCTCTAGTAATATATTTTACACAGAAAGTGAAACAAGTAGTTTTATATACGAACGCCATCAAGAAAGTATTCAAGAAATGAGGTTGCACATAAGTTCAAGGACATAAGGTTAGAAAGTGGGTCTATGAAAGGCAGTGAGTGGTCCGGTACTCCGGTAGTGACACGAGCGCAATCGCGTGACAAGTCCGCGCGAACATTATCATTCCACGTACGATGCTAAACCACTTATTCGGCTCGTGGTGACCGTTATCCGGCGCACGCACGCTGCCTGCATCAATGGCATATTTTTCCTCGGCGAAACTCTTGCGCACATTTACCATTCAAGGTTAACCCGGTCAGTGTGGCGCATTGTTTACACGACTGTCGCGGTGTTTGACTGTATACATTCCTGACTCATAGAAAACGAAACACTACTATTAGCCAAGTCTCATGACAACATAATAATTTCACTTACTACAAGATTTAAAAACAATTGCGTATTATGTATTTATTTGTACCTACGGCGTTTATGTCGAGTTCTTAGAGAGCTTATAATATCAAATGCGTTTTTTTTTGTATCTGTCTACACCCGTTGCATGGCACATCGATAAACTCGTTTGTCGCGCGTTTTACCGCGTCTACCTAGATAATTTATCTCCACGTGCATTGTACAGTCTTTTAATATATCTATAACGCGAGGTCGTAGACAATTTGTCTCTAGTGCGTAATGGCTGCATTATGGCTGCCGTTTTTCATACAAGTTTGACAGTTTAGGAAAGTTAGCATAGCGTCAGTTATATCGACATCTTGCGATCGTTTATATACCTATATCTACCTATACCGCGTCGCGCGCGACGCGACAAGCCAACCCATGCAACGGGTGTACGTGTCTGCGATTAATTTTAATCTAAATGTGCAATACGAGCACTTGCTTATTCGTGTGTAAAACTCGGCACATTTCCGACATCTAATCCTCTAGGCTGGGCGTGAACTTATAAGCATCCGGCGCTCTAGATAACAGCATGCGTGTCTGAGCCCAATAACGAAGCCGATCTATAAGCGAACTTAAGCTATTACGTCAATAAACAAACACCGTCAGTTAATTGAATACGCATCAAACCTACGCATCTAGTTAACGTTAACATAAACAACATGTAAATTAATATAGAGTAGAATTATAAATAAAAATTAGAGCACGAGCAGGTTTTGCTCTTCTAAGGGTCGTAAATTCGCGTTTAACAGAGATGCATAAATTGTAAAATTATTGTCGGCAGAATGAACTAGTAAATTGTGTGGATGTCAGTTATAAATGCATGTTTTGTTGCAGGTGCCCAGGTCCGCGTCGGACATCACTCACGGCAGGCGTCGACAAGGTAATTATAACGTAGCGGCATTATTATCAGATACAGTTCGACGCTGTTGATTTCGTGTCAATGACTCGGTCCTCTATCAATTACAACGTTTAAAAAACACTTTCGACCGTAATTAAATCAGTGTACTATGAATATTTTCGCCTTCACTATTATTATACTAGTAAGTCGTGTGGCGAAACGGTACATGAAACGTCAGCTTATAATTACGTAATGATCAGATGATGACGAATATAATTAGGCGTATGAAGCCGAAACTTTTGCGGCATAAAATAAGCTTTAACAATTTGTTGCAATGATACAAATTGTCATTAAGATTTCAGGTCAAGACAATATAAAGAAAATTAATGATCAAAAGTTTTATACGCTTCCTCGTCGGTTATACTTTTGCCAATTTCGCCGTGTAGCACTAATAAAGCAATAAAATGTTTCGAGCCGTGTGAGCGTTTTAACATCTCCGTCAATAACCACAATATCGCTCCTAATTGCATTTCTGCAACGGGACTTGTAATGAGTTGCTACGTCATTTCGATCAAACTAAACATAGAATTCGTCTGATATTTATTTTTCTGGAACTAATCGTGTAACAAGTTAGCTATAGTTAGCGGATCATGATGCAAAAATTTGGCCAATCAATTCATTTTAGTCTTACTGTTTTCAAAACCGTAGCATGTGAGGCATTGACCTGTTACTTCGCGCCAATGTAGTTGCCATTCCGAAAATACATATTCCAATATCATTGCCGGATATTACGCTTCATTCTTCATGACATGACACATGCGACACCTTGAAATAAAAATAAAATGTATTTCATACCAGCTCATTAATCATATTTAGGGCACCAAAATGACTACACATACAGGTTATCGATCTTACAATTAGCGTTACACAATTCAAGCTGTCAGGGAAGTGTGATTCGAGTGCAGTTTAATCAGCAGCTCTCATCTGTGAGGTGTCACTTTATTTAGGACATCTCGTACGGGATATGTGCTCGTTCATCGAAAGTATACCACATCCGCGAGTGTGTATCATGTGTGGGGTTGACAAACCTGTTTTTCTTTCAAACTGGTCGAGCGAACTAGCCTTTTAATTAGCCCGGCTTTGATAAACGCGTCCCTCATAGCCTCATATTAACAATTGCGTTGCATGAATGCGGTTAAGGGGAGATGCAAGGGATTAGAATTCTGCGAGGCTGTTTGCATTAAAATAGTTACATTGATGATCATGGTCATGATGGTCAAAAATATTGCGTTAAATGTGGAGATATATGTCAAACCGTATCATTTCTTAAATATTCTGTTTTTTTGTAATTAAATGCATTTTCATCATAACTTAATATAACAAATAGAACGACAGGCGTTTACATAATCAATTAAAGCAACATAATATTTTGAAAAGAAAAACACATAATAAATAAGCCAAACATAGTTACAAATTTATTAACTTTTCTAAAGTAAAAAATTGAGGTAAATAAACAATTACAAACCATCTGCCGAAATGTTGCCAAGTGTTATGTTTAATCTGGACACCAGACTAACTTTTATAGAGATTTGCAACGAAAACTCTCAATTACGTCCATATACATTGCCCTAAAAAATCAGTGTTGTTTCGTAATGAAAGGCACTTCAATAAACATACATCAGAGTTAGTACTAGATACCTCTCCTTAACACTTGCGCTGGCAGCATAAAAGCGGTTTAGCCTTAGTTTCTTGCAAATGTTGGTATCTGTGGGATCATACTAAAGCATTCAGCAGTTTAATTTATCCTCGTAGGTATTATAATAAATGTTATTAGCTCAGGTATCATTGCTCATGTTAGAACATAAAGAAAATTATATAAATTATTGATTAAAGATGGTGAATGTGAATGGCTTAACAAAACTCTACATACAAAAAATAAACGGTAAATTATTCAAGTTAAAGAGTCTTTTAAGAAGTTCTCAAGTAGCCTTTAACAATGAACTACTCACCATGTCAACAGCCTATAGATATTGTCGTATCGTTCCACATAATTGATTGTAAAATGTACATTCAGGAATATTAAAAGCTTTTTAAGTCACTCGTGCAGCTACTGCGGAGGATAACAGCAAGGAACAATAAAAATAGTCTCTGGAAGACGGTCGTGGTTACGTCCTGTGTAATATTTATCACCACAACTAAATGACAAAGTGGCACGCAGCCGTGAGCCTGGGAACAACGCCCATAGCAGCTTCCTAATGTTTTATGATTATCTGCTGCTATTGAAAGACACGTAGTGGGCATAGCATGAATGGCACTTAATATTTTATAGGCTGACTTAAACAGCTCAAAATTTATGACCACGAAAAAGCATAGACAAGACAAAACGAGAGGATAGCGCGAAGAAGCATAAAACACTCGTGTTATGGGAGAAATATCGGTATTCAGACACTGACTCTGAATGTGGTGGTAATTGCGTTTTTTAATGATTTGAGTTAGCACCGCGAGGGTCGATAATGGGTGATCGCGTGCTGACGAGAGGCAGCCTGCTCAATACGAGCACTCGTCATGCCATCCGTACATTTTAACGTGAGCGCGATCAGAAACACCGATATCGACACTCTAATGAAAACCCTCTGAATAATGCATTAATACTAGCGTTAAATCGTGAGCACCTACAATCGACGTCGCGACGAAAATACACATACTAGATGCAAATTGAAGTCAACGCCGACAATGATAAGCTTCCGGAGGCGATTCGAGAAATGCAAACGTCTAAGCTCGGCTGGTTTGAAATTAATCCCGTTTAGTCGCAACGCGGCGCCTGGGTGTCAATGTGGAAAATGGTGGCCATATTTCAAGACTTTATCGGAAGATGAAATATACCCTTCACCCGTTCGGGTCATGCGACTCGATAGCGAGTGATTTATGCGACGTCCGGGGTGCGGGTCGTTAATAAATATTCGGAGAAGATGAAAAATAAATAAGATGTTGATAGAGAGTCTGTGACAGTTAGGTTTTGATGTCAAAACTCGGGTAGAGTTAGTGTTATGGTGTTTGTGCACTCACGAGCATAGCATTTGACGGTAGGGATGATAGGTGGTGATGGCGGCAGCATTGGCAGCGGTCGTAGCCGTTCCCGGTGGACGTGCGGTGCCGCTCGTGCCGCATATCACGCCGCGACCTGCGCTCACCTTCCCTATTGAAATGTCAGTGCGCGGACCGGTGACGAGACAATCGTAAAATACAATGTTAAGGTCACATCATGACTTCAATAAACAATCCTTAACATGGGAAACGTGACGTCGTCGCCGGTGTAAGCGGGACCCCCTGAAAGTGTGCCAACCATGTTACTAAGTCAGCGAAACGTCGTGATCGCGTATTCGATTCTGCTGTGTCTGTGTTCCCTTCGTTGTGTTGGCGTTTTATTTTACTCATTTATAGTCACGAAGACTTGATTGTGGAACATGTCACTGTTAATTAGGAACAAGCTATCATGCAATTGCTTTTCATGTCAATGTCAATATAAAAGAACATAATTTAATCAAGATAAACTTTAATTTAATTATGGTAAAGTTCCATTAATCAAATTAATTAGCAAAGCAAATATATTTAGTGAACATTCAACGGAATCACGTTTTCTCTTTAGCAATTGTAAACACAGTACACGAATACCTACAATGCATTGTAACGTTGAGTAAAACCACGCAAAGGTCAAAGAGTTGAGGCGGGACAGGGCAAGATGCCCGACTGGTCACATTGCACTACCGTTCCCGCGTTCCACATACGGCATAGTGCATGCGAACGCAGTACCATTGGGGTCGTCGAAGATGCCCGCTGCCATGCACATAAACGGTTGCATTTCACTTTAATCGAACAGCTTACATATACGCGCCCGTACCGCCATTTACATCAATGAAACACTTGGATCACATCCAAAACGGAATCGCAGTAAACATGAGCCGGCAAGAATTAAAGAACCGATAGAAATCTTTACCCATCCGAGAATAACTTATCATAGCAATTTGTATGTCATCAGGACACGGGGCAAGCGCTAGCGTAGCTAGCTAGCGTTTACTTTCTTATAGTGGCCTCAAGAAACTAGTTAAGAGAAAGTAGGATTAGTATCTCTAATACATTTATCGTTATATAACACAATCGAAAGGGCAATTTGCAGGAGATTCACAGCGCGGAAAACCGCTGAAATATATGACTATAATTTTGCAGTAGGCGTATGCTAGGAAGTTGGATTGAACGAGTTTATTAAATTTCTGTAGAGCGTTGAAATATAAATAAGGAGTTTCCGTCAGAGTGAAACAAATTCGCGCCTACAGACGTCCAATTAGGCCGGCTGTATCGTGCGTATCCACCAACCCACGTGTAGAAAATAGGCACTACTCATAAATATTTATAGCGAGCACAAAGCCGTCTTTATACACTTCCACATTCACTCGGAATTATAATGGCTGTCACAGTAGGATCCCGAACAAGAGCCGAAACGGCTCGCATTATGAAGAAGAAAAGATTCTCGCGACAGTTTCACTTGGCAACAGACACAGCGAATAATTCCAATAGAAATGACACAGAAAGAAGTTTGCCACAAGAATGTTTAATGAAGAGGCTCGGCCGAACGAAGGTGACATTACTGCGAAGATTTACTTTCGTGTTAACCTCCGGTCATCAAGAAAGACGGTTTTTGTCGGTCGGTAGTTCGGTTGCGGTAAGAAACCACGCAGACGCTTCAGGAAATTGAGTGCGGTGTTGAATAGGTTGTCGAATAAAGTTGGCGACGACAACGCCAGGCATTTCCCGTTGCGGTGGATGGTGGTGCGAGGCGGCTGGCAGCCGGTCTGTGTTGTATCGTACGGTAGCGATACAGTTAGCCTGGATTAAGGCGGTTACGGTGTCCGGCGCTGTCGCTGTGATCTGTCAATTAGAACCCCATAACCTTGTTCACATCACTGGCCACTACCACCTCTAACGACAACAATTACTGTCTCCAACTAACAATGACTGCGCGTACACACTCCTTGTTAAGTTAAGCCAACCGCCGAGAACCAGTCTTTATTCGACGCAATAAAGACAAGTGCAAGGTCGAGAACAATAAAAAAGGCTGCAGAAGATTTTTGAAATAAGACGGTTCGGTTAGAATCTTCCGGCGTTAATTCAATAGCAATAGCGGATTTCACGGTTGACGATACAACATTCCTAGCAGTATTTAAGATTTTTATGTTTTTTGTCATGGTATTAGTCTATTTCATTTTGATAGTGTTACTTTCTACGGAACTTTAAGCTAACCTCAATTCGCATCAGGTAGTATTACTTTTCTACCGAGTGTTTCAGCCATTACTTTTGCCGAAGGTTTTTGGGTACTAGATTTCAAGAACAGTAATCATTTATAGTTGAGAAAAATTGTCACGGATTGTCAATTTATAATAGTTGGGGCAAAACCGTTCCACGAAATTCAGAAACATTGTGGCTCGAGACAGAATCACGTTTTCTATTGTAAAGATATCCCAATAACTTTGCAATTCAGTGGAACGGCGGCGAAGCGCGTGGCATCACGTAGATTTAGTCCCAAAATGATACTCGATGTTGATGTTTTCGAGGGTCGACGGCCGTCTCTCAAAAACTTATTGAATTACTTGCACAGACATAGCATACAATTATAGTACGCCTATCGAGAGATCGAAAATACTGAATCCATTAAAAGTTGCTATCGAGTAAATTGTCTCTTGGGTGGCCGTGATATTTGCAAAGCGTCAGACCGAAGGTGGTAAATGGAACTTAGTTTATTTCTCTATTGTTTGAAACGTACTTTATATGATGGTTTCTAGGGTGCGTGGTATTGAACGGCGTGAGTAGCAGAACTCAGTGGCTATCAAGTTTTAAACGACATGTAAGAAAGGAGAAAAAGACAAGTGGTGATATAAGAGGCGTAGCAAGGTAGCGCGCGTGGGCAGTTGTGACGTATTGTGAAGGCTGCGCTGGTATCATGCTAGATCTATCTATTGATTCCCGACGTGAGCCATTGTAGATGTGCTCGACGAGAGCTGGACTAAGGTTACGCGGGCGCAAAACATTAATCATCAAGGGGAATCGTATTGCTTGTAATTGTAATCATTGTGAACGATTTGCAAGGGGCATTTAAATAATCGATTCGCAAAGAGCCGGGCTATTATAAAAATATACTGTTTACTTTTAATTTATTATTGTAATGGTATCAATATACAAGTATTAACGATTCCGATTTATAATGCACTGATCATTTGTTTTGTCGCAACAGCCATTTCATTTGATTCAAATGTAAATATTAATCTACCGCAGTCATTGGATATAAAAGCATATTCAAAATGCATTTTGCCGTAAGTCATTTGCGTTATTAACTCCCTATATTTCTAATGGGGAAGAAGCACTCATAGCAACGACACAAACACGTATTGTATGCTCAGGCGCATGCCTTTGCGAGATAAATCAATATTTACAGGTGGTTGACCTGACTTCCTTCTTCAACTGGTCGAACAATAAAGGATAATGGTGAAATAGTTCACATAAATCCTTTTATATTGATAGTGCAACGACATTGAACAGTTTAAGCATTCAGAAGAAGATTTAAGGTAGACATTTACTACTGTACATTCACGCTAAGTGGTTCGCATTCAGTACTGTTGCCGGTGATGTATTCAAACGGATCGGAATTATGTCTAGATATCAAGGCACGAATTCAACTGCGAGCACCCATGTACGTGGTTCAGCTGCCGTTATCTGATGCGAATTTACTGCTCAAGATTAAACTAGTTTAAACAGTGTATCGGAAGGGCACTCGGTAATGGCTTCTTTACGTAATGGCGATAAAAACATTTCCTCGTGGTAGCGCTTACGTGAGAATACCGCTGGGGCATGACGTTGACTGATCTTGCGCCTGCGCGGGCATCGTGACAGAGCGCCGGGATGGGCAGCGTTGACACGAGAGCGGTCCGGCCAGCCCCGCTCGCGCCTCAGATGCGCAAACACCATAATTTGCGCGTCAAACTAATCGAGACAAAACGCCCGACAATTGGGTCTCGCGAACCTTGAACTTAAATTACAAAACAAATAACGGTATATAATTCACCCTATTTCGACTACCCGAACACTCGCTAAACAACTAGAGTCATTCGAGCGTGTTAAAAGTTTTATTAAAAGAGATCACGATTCGTGATAGGTGAAGTTTAACTACCTCTTTGGTATATAATTTACGGTCGATCGCGATAATGAGGATACATTAAAACAACGCCTGTCGTGATATGTGAATATATTAAAATAAATAGAAGAAAAAACCCAAGAGATAGATATCGATGAGCCTGTCTAAACAAATAAGCTCTAGGGACAGCAAAAAACCTACGTCTTGAATCATCTTTTGCTACCGACCAACAAAACGATTCAGACTTTTTGTCTTGAAAATAATTGCGATCGTTTAAAAGAATTACACGCGATATTTATCTAACGTAATACTTTACAATATTTCAGTTACGGTATTATTAAGTGGCTATAAAATAAAATGCATGGGATTGAAAGTCTAAGATAAAATCAGAAACATAAAAATATATCAAATGATTAAGGATAACATGGTTTCATAAAACCTCCCACAAGTCTCGCTGGTTGTTCTATAATTGCTATATAAAGCAATTAGGGATCATTAATCAAGTGCGTATTCAAAAAAGAGGATTGAGAGAACATCACTCAGGAGGTTATATTGCCGTATAAAAGTATTTGGAATTAATTGGTGGAAATGCCTTTAACTTACAGAATAAAACGATAAAGTAGTTAGGTTGAATAACATTTTAATTAACTGTTACAAAACGCAACTAATGATAAAACGAATATCAATGGTATTGCTGCTTGGATCAAACCATATATTATATATTTGTGTGTTTTTCTCCTAGTTTTCTATGAATACGAGATGCGAGTGAACCGGCAGTTTTATTTTTCAATACCACACCAATCTATTTCGTATAATCTACCAAATTTGAACCATTTCCGCTGTAAAATTACGGTATTTTTTTTCATCTTAATATCGCTAGATTCGGTGCAGCAACTCCCACACTATTTTAGTAACTGTCCATTCCTCGTTATTTGAGTGTGAAATTGCAATTGTAAGTGGCGCGTATACTTTACCATGTAACGATGGGAGTCGAGTTGTGTTTGAGGTTCAACGATCACTGCGCCTAGTGGAGCAAAGTATCTGCCGCGGATTGCTTTTTTGTGGCGATACGTATCCAAGCGTGGGATAGAATACAACACCCGGTGACGTAACAAGTCCCGAACAGATGATTTGATTAATGGAACAGATTGAGAAAATTGAGTTGGCATGAGATAAGTGGCCGTGTTTCATTTAAGTGACGCGCGCGAGATGTAATGTGACGGGTACAAATAGGTTTTTTTCGCGACTATCTACTGTACGGTAATTAGAGCTGAAACGGAAATGTACAAGATAAAGCATTTGTTTATATGCTTTTGTCTTGAGCGATGGGCAATTTTGTATTGTGATTCGTTCACGGCAGAAAAAATGGATTGTCTGGCATTTTGACAGGTCAATGAATGGACTACGATGACATGCAAGTTTGCCGTTAGCGCGGTAATGTAAAACACATGTTTGCAGATAAAACAAATAGCATTTACATTTGAAACAGAACACAGGAATATCCTCTTTAATTAATAGTAAGAATTTTATCTAGGCTTCGAGTGGTAATTAAGACTCGGTAACTGTACTAACTAGTTGTTAATTAATTTTAAGAGACATTAACGATCCAGATAAAAAGTAACATAATAAAATAGGATTATCCGTTTCTTTCACCGTTACCAAAGATTGCTCATTAGATGGATTCAATAGCTCATTAGGGGATCTTGCACCTACCGGATAGTCTGCGAGGCTTGTGGCCTGTGCGCTGAAAGAAGCTACATTAGCATACGGTACGTCACATACATAGTCATTACCTGAAACAAAAACAAAAAATATATTTTAAAAATAAACTTTTCATAAAAAGTTCACACGAAAACATAAATTGTGATTTTATAATTATTAAAAATGTAGAGTAGCAAGAAAAACTACCAGATAATAAATCATATTATTTGAAGACATCAAACTGAAGTCAAATAACATTCCAAGTGGAAATTACACCAAACAAATGCTTGGCATGTTAAGTAACGTACAAAACATAATAACAAACGTAGCGTAATATTGCCCGTATTACGGTATATTCGTTACTCGTACTGCAGTTAAACTTGTGCTTAAATTCACTCAACGTTACGGTGTTACGGCCACTAATGCCCCTAAACACTACGGCCGAGTACACTATTAGTTTCTATAGATTGTATGTACGTCGATTCGTACTCTCCGACAAATATCGGCAACAATGCGTTACGTAATACGAGACTTACGCTTAACTCTATCTGACATGATTGCATGCATATAAACGCATTTGCACTCTACGCCATGTGTATTCGTCAAACAAATAGCTTTGCACTTATGCAAATAGACAACAGAATTATTTTTTTTATTAATTTTTAACAACAGAATTCAGTGCACATTCCGGGAATTTCTTAAGGTTAAGCGGTCGTAATTACAAACCGATACTGGGAAGTCGTTCAGTTCCTGAATCACGAGTGTGAGCATAACCCCGCGAACACAGCGCCAGCGTGTGATTACGAGTCATCTGTCTATAATTCAGTATGTCATAATTGAGATACGCTCATGTGTAAACCGCGTAATTAACAATTGTATCTTTTTTCTTTTGATTGCAGGACGGTGCAGTGGTTAGCGGTAGCGGCTCTGGAGCTTACAGGTCAGTGACCGAAGCACCTTACCTTCTTGCGATCGGAATTCGTGAATCTTCAGAAATAACACGTCATTATGTCTTATTAGACGTTGAGGAAGCACTTAGAGCAAATGTACGGAAAATAACACGCTCGCGTCTTCTGGCGGATTGTTCAGGGATCTATTATTGCACCTATTAAATTAAATTGTGAGGCCAATAATTTAGAACATTAAAATATTTAATGCAACATGAAAAGTGAATTTCTTGTAAGAGCTGTAAGTAATTTCATAAAAGTGAGTAAAACATGGCGCGAATAGCGTTGGCCGCAATAAAAGCGGTAAAAAGACCAATACAACTCCGTATTAATGTCAAATTACCTAAGAATACGGTTCAGAAGTAACGACTTGGAAGTCAACGAAGTGGAAACAGATATACAGTTAGTTTTTTCGGTTAGTCATACGTGTGTCTCGCAGGTAATTCAGGGAATTGAACGGGATCATCTTTAATGCAACGTTCATTATCAAATTTGACGGTTAAAATGAAACTGGCTATTATCATGTGGTAAATGTACCGTTGTCGGGCAGAAATAGAGCTAAAGAAGATTGCCTAAAAATCATATTGTGGTTGTTTCAATACGGTGAGGGCACGTTAAGCGCTTGTAACATCAGACATAATAAGAGGGTATAAAGCTTTATGTCATGTTTACATAAGAAATCTCATATGGATTAAATTTTATAGCCGATAAAAAGTAAAAAGCGTCTTTCGAACCGAAATACACAGACTGGTACATTCTCAGGGACCACATTCCCTTCTCTTTTTACTTGTATTAAATAATTTCGCGTTCCTGATTTTCAAAATACCGCAGACCGGTTTCCTTATGCCATCATCCTGTTACTTATACCGTTTTCCGTCAGGTACAAAAACACGAATTTCGAATCGCAGGGCGTCAATGTTTTTGGGCCATTAAATTAAGACGACTGTCAGAGACGTACTTATTTATAAGTTTAAGTAGAACAATCAGATTATAAGAACAAAAAGCATCTCACATTCATCTTAATTTCATATTTCCATTACCATTGACATCCTTTGATCACCAGCTATCTTTAGGAAACAAATATACGTAAACGGTCAAGGATTCGCGCCTAACCACCCGTCAACAACGTCAAATCGAGTACATTACACTATACGAAAACGGGCGTCACTTGGAATACTTTGGTTTGGAGTGACGCCCGTTTTTGTGTCGTGGTGCACGCAACGCGTGTGTTTTGGCTCTGAAGGTGGTTAAGCACGTATGACTTCGACCGTACGTATACAACTTAAGAAACATACAAACGTTTAAAACCCGTCTGACGCTCAAAGCTCCTAATTGCGCGGATTAGTGGATACGTTTTTCATGGCATAGTTTAATCGGAATTTCGTCGTTAGTGTCTTGCTCGTTACGGTAGAAGGATGGCGCGAATTATTCTCACTTATTGGTCGGCAAGTTGAAAACAGCGTTTACCACATTGTTCGGGTTACGACCTGCATCGTGATGCGATTATTACGAAGACACACGCTGCGGCGCGTTCAGCAAACGCGTTACAATGTTTTAGAAGCTTAGAGGAGACTATATCACACTAATGTAGCCAATTTATCGGGTAATTGTAACTTTATAGAATTAGTGCCGCTTGTTCTTACCTAGAAATTTTAGCTGACACATAAACGAGTCTATCTTTTCTTGCTGCATCTACAGTACACCAACTGACTTAATCCATACGAGTATTGAGTTTGTACAAAATAGTTTTTTCATTTGATGTTCGCTGAAATGTAACAACTATAATTATTAAAGTGAGTGAGGTATTTAAAGAATCATTCTGCACATTTTGCTTTACATTTCTGAGTTGCTACGTGCACGCAATGTTATTCCATAAACTTGTTACATTGAAAATAAATCACTTCTTAGCGAGAAAATAGCAAGTAAACACGTTGCTCAACTATTTGAGTTCATAATTTACTGTTTGTAAATTGATTGTTAATTTCCTCTAATGTGATTAAATGAGCCGCCTGTCAGGTTAGTGATTTATTATCGCAGGATCGCTTTCGCGCCGACGCGTAGCATCGTAGAGCGTACTACAACATTCGTAGCAATGTAATTAACACACACTTATGTTATGTTACATCATAATCATTATCATTTACGATAAAATATATCTTAGAGCAACTGAGTAAGTAATTAGAAACTATTCTCAACCATGAACTTGTTCATATTTTAACAACGCAAATCAATATGCATGCAACATAGGCAATGTTTGGATGATTGCACCGATACCTTTCAAAACATACAACGCAAACGAATCTCAAACCAGTTGTCATGTTCTGCATAAAGTTTCCTGATCACGGAACAATAATCAAACAATGATTCCGATCTAAATAGATTTTATGTTAATTTAGCGAACACTCAGAATAAAGATTAGTTCAAAGCGAGCATGCAGGTAGTAATACAGGAAATGTCCGAGGACTATCCACCCCGAGGCATAGGGTATGCATCGGGAAGCAATCCTTGTATAGACTATAGAACAAGCAAAAGGCGGTCGCGATGCTCGCCAGAGGCTTTTAATTGACAATGGATAGTAGGCGACCTGTATAGATCGGCCGGCCGATAACATTTTACCTTTAACCCTCTCATTACAGTGTGTGATACCGAGCGCTCCGGCGATCATGCCTCGTTTGTTGACCAACGTAGCCGGCCAATACATCTATTTGCCATATCTTCGGTAATCTGCACGATTAGCTCTCGTTGTGTGATACCGAGCGCAGCCTTTAAAAGGCTCAAGGAAATTACGGTCAAGTTCATTATTTGTAAATACATAATTGCAGTGCAGTAGGTGAGTTCGTAAGTAATCAACTTGACTTGTGACTTGGTGGGATCTTGACAGTTTAAGTGATCGTTTCGTTGATTGGCAATACGTTTACGGAGTTTAGAGTTGAGTGAAAAGCTCGAGTGACATTAGCGGTGGTGCAATTAGGCGCGGCGCGCGCGCACTCGCGGAGACCACCCGCTGCCGACGATGGATCATTAGCTTAACAATTAGTTTTACATCTTGAAAGTAATTCCAGGCGTTATAGTTACAATTTCATGTGTAATTAAGTGGTTGTTTGAACGACTTTGAATGTTTACGAGCTGTAACAAGTTTCTTATCGGGCCTTGTGCCGACTGGACTCACATAGGACTCTCATTATTTAGGGCGAGTTATGAATTTTAGTTTATTTTATATGAGAAACTATAAAAACCCTTAACAAAGTTTTTTAATAGTGCAGTATTCTCACTACAAATAAATCAACTAGACAAACCTAAATAAAGTGATTTAAAAGTGCAAGTGGTAATACTAACACTGTTAGCGTGTACCGTTAATTATCGTTTTGCGTGGTGCGCTATCAATTAACGCTGTTTATGTAACCTAGATATGTTTAAATGATAAGTTCTCAACATGGTACCGTTATAGTAATGTTACTTACACACTATTTGGTAGATCTTCTTTTCAAAGGCGTGCTAAATGAATGGCATTTATAATGTTTAGGTTGAATAAACAAATCGTAAGTAGGTAAAAATTCGTAACGAGCTAACAGATTTAATTCCCCAAGAAAACATCAAGATGGGTTGCCCAAAATAACGTGAGTCTGGTATAAAAGGCAGTAATCCAAACAAACCACAAAATTTTGACAGTGAGTGGTCAAATGTGGAGTTCACACGAGTTCCGCATCATGATAACATCAAACAAGTCTTAACGTGGTATAGTTAACTGTATTTGTAATGTTGCATTAAAATGTACATAACGTAAAAAATCTAGCCGGTAAAAGCAGCCGCCCCGCGGTCGGCTAGTTTGTTTTACGAGCATAGTTTAGAAACCTGCGAGTGTCGCAGCCGCCACCTTGCATGCAGATGCGGGGGACGCTGCAGCCGTAAATATGATCGCGAGGTGGGATCTGTGAGAACATAATTGGATATTCGCGGTAAGCTCCCGATTCGAAAGATAAACACGTCGAGGAGAGCTCGGAGGCGGTGTTGTCAAGTGTCCGTCGAATGCTATCGGCGCGCGACATCTTCGTGCCTAGGTCGGTTTTTCTAAGCGTGCGCGGTGCGGTGGGCGGTAATGGCGTCCGCCCCAACGGGATTCGCGCGCCGACATGGTTTCGCGTCTCATCGTGCGGCCGCAATACATCGCTCTACTTAAATTACGTGCGAGCTTGTTCCGGTAAACTATCGCGATACGGACACCATAAAAACGCTGTTTCGCTCACACCTGAGACCCGGCTCGATAAAGTATGCCCGAGTTCTTAGAATAAGTCCACTGGTTCCGATGCGATAAAGCTTTTATGGCCACTCTACGTTATGGACTAAAAAGTTGCAGGCCGCTTCTATTCGGTGCAATGTCAATGATGTCGGTCAACGACAGGTGGACTGAGTAAAAGAAAAAATCTGTTGTTCACCGATTGCACAGCATCACGGTGAATAGCAACGATGTGCTTAAACGAGCCTCGTAAACGGCCGATCAATCGCCGATAACGGTAGGCGCGGGATGACGTGACGCTAAATAGGTGTATTGACCCTTATTCAATATCGACTGACTAACAATGTAGTGAACTATGTGTACTGTTTGTTAAAAAGGCCATTTGGTATATTGCATGACGATAGGTACTTTACCAAATTACATACATAAAGGTGATGATGATTACATTGTACCAAACTCCAATATTGCGAATCGCACGGTATCTAAAGTAGATTCTGAACGATAAAATTCGTGGATTGTGACAACAATGGGCCGTAATGGGAGCCTCCCACGTTCAACGGAACCTCTTCCGCCGTTTAAGTTGTGGGGCAACCGAAAGTAATGAGAGCAAATAAAACCAAGTAAAAGAACATTATCTCACAATGCATACCGTTATACCTCTTGTCTTATCAGATGAGTGATGTGTTTGGCTGGCCAGAGGCCACTGATTACCACTTATTCGCTACATTAATCATTCGTGTTTGAAAACAAAACAAATGTAAGTAATTGTTTTGCAGTTGGCACAAATTCTTTTTTTTTTGATGCGGGGCGTGACCGCTGGTAGTATGCAGTTAAACTTTGAAACTAAGTGAGTGACAGTTCAAATATGAGCAGATATAAATTAATTACTTAAACCTAATTAATCTTAATAGTAAACGTTTTCTAATCAATAAACGCCGACAATGTAACGGTTATGTTTACGCACCGTGATTATTTTATCTTTCGATCTTGACCCACTTCCTATAGCTTTTAGCTCGATATTATTGGTTTTATCTTTTATGGAGGGCAGTAGACGTAGATGGTGGATGGATAAAAATCTAGCATGATTATCATGTAGCGCCGCGTCGGACGAGTATCATGGTGCTTTTGAATGTACATGATTGAAAGCGACCGTTCAATTTATCAAGAGGCTGAAGCGCTGGCGTCGATCGTCATATTGCGTGCCGGAAGACCCGCCTCACCGTTATAACATTAGTGTTTTTGCATCCGACATCAGTGGGACAGGAGTGCGTCGTCGCTCCCGTGCACCGGGAAGTCAATCAATTACATATTAGCTTAATGTGACGCAGATGGGCCTTGCGTAGTTCGCGCCTACTGATTTGCATGGTGCGCGCAAACCGTTCTCGCGGGCTAACGGCGAATACGCGCTTGCGAGACAATCGCCTCGTGATTGTTGTTTATAGCTTCTGTCCGCCCGAGGCGTATGTCATTCGTCACTCTTTAGAAGTCAACGTGCGTGTAACCAATTACGAGTACTCAGGTTAAACACTGAAAACGACGTGTGAGCCGATCGTTACTTTGAATAGCAGAATTGAATACTCGAGACGCGAACAGGAAACGCTGTAGAGGCACGGAACACGATCTCGCTGTGTGTTCGCGGAGGATTTATGCGGTATAAAATTCAGTTCATTAGATGAGAGTTAGAGCGGGATCATAAAGTAGGTTTTAATTGTTGGTGTACGGGGTATCTGGTGCGGGTGCGATAGGTTCGGGCGAACAATGGCGGCGTGCGCGGTAGGCGGAGGCGTCGTGGTCGCCGCCGGCTCGGCCGCCCGCTCTTTCCGACTCGCGCCTCGCAACAAAAGCAGCGCGGCCCGCCTACGAAACGTGGCCGAACTTTCCCAGGCAAAGCACACAGGATGCTGATTACAAGAAAATTGGCGGGTACGAGCACTGTGTCAATGAAACCGCGCCGCTTTCATTGTGCAAACATCGCGATAAAATACTGGAGTAAGCGAGCCGGCGAGCGTAAAGGGGTACACGAGTAATAAAGTTCTCACTTCTAATTTTACTTCCAAGTCTACTAAACCAGCAATGTTTATAGATGTTGTAGGTACTTTGAGTCCGACTGAAGCTCACGGGGACATGTAGGAATACGTGCTAATAAATTTGCCATGCAAAATAGGTGGAAGGGCAAATAAAGTCTGAATTTCATAAAAGAAAAGGATAAAGGAAGACAGGATCGACGTGAGAGTGGAGCTAAAGCATAAAACGAGGAGGCCTGCCTGCAATAAACATGCCACCGCGGGCGCAGGCCCAATGCTCATACTTTTCACCTGATGTAAAAAGCTTCGCATTTATTACTAAGTATGCCGCCTCTTAATGGATTTTAAATGTAGTAATGTGATACAAACATTGGTCGTAATGACAAAAAAAAACTAATTCTTATTTGCAATGAGACAATTCTAAATGTTTTTTTTTTGTTTAAAACTCGACAAGAAATAAAAGTTATTTATAAGCTTGTAAAACTAAGACAGAGTCGAACGTAAATTCTGACTGATATCGTGAAAAAAGTTGTATGTTTAATGCGCTTCTTGCATGAAGTATAATAATAATGTAGGCAATTTATAATAAATATATATAAAAAAAGCTTTTACACGGTGGATGCAATAAATGTGCTATTTATGACTTTGATTATGATGTAAGGGAATTACCTCCGCAATAGCAATATAACTTTGATTGGAGGGACGTCGAGTCAAGCCTGTCGATGATTATGTCCCTTTAAGTATTATTACAGAGTATGAATTTGTTTAATAACGAGTTTACGTGCCGTTACTCTAAGCGGTCATGGTATGTGTAGGTACAGCGTACTGTTACCGCATGTACAATTAGTATTACTAACTTTGCTAAAGCAATTTGAAACGAGCTATAGGCACAAGATATCAACAGATTGAATCTTCTTACTCGCATGATTCCTAATTCCAATCTCATCTGGCTTAACGGTTGTCTACACAGCGATAGAATTGAATATGACAGCGGCTAGTAAATGATGGACAAGCTTCAATCATGTTGTGCAATGTTTGTGTACGATCAATAACTGTTTAATAAAGTAGATACATAAATCATATTGTAGAAGAAAGTAAATTGAAATGAATAAGGTCGTCGACTAAAGTAGGTAGGTTATACTTTCATTATAATAACTGAAAACTAGAAAAGTTTCACTTTTGAATACAAAATCCAATGATAATAAAGAAACGTTTAACTTTTTATGAATGAAGTAAATTGAACATGGATTATGTAGTGAAAAAGTTAATAGAAGAAGACAAGAAAGTGTTATAATATCATCGTTGAATACAAATGACGTGCAGAACAGAAACACAATAGAGCCGCGCGCTCCTCTATTTGTACTAAAACGATCGGAGCGATCAGTTCGATCTCGTTTCCGCAGCGCTATTGAAGTGTTAACTAACAACATTGCGCCGCCAACGAGCCTAATCAGTGAAAAGTAGATTCGTTACTTCGATTCCGAGCATTAGAGCGCGCACGACCAATATCTCAGGTTCGATCCTGCGGACACCCGTGAAGCCGCAATGCAATTTGCAGGTACCCAGTGCCGCGTCGGCGAACTGATTGAGTCTAACCTGTAAACCGTATCTACCACGTACGAGCGGCTGTCATTATGGCGAGCAGCAGATTCCTTGTGGTCGACAATCTTACATAGTCTTAAAACCACTATTTGTTTTTACTACCGACTCGTAGGACCTAACATCATTTATGGCACTCCTTCGATTCGATTCTAATCGAACTAAATTGCTATTCGAATAGCCCAGTCAATACCTCATTATCATAGTTCATAACTTTCTCGCGTCCAGACACTTATTCATATTTCACTCGGTATCGACGGATGTATCACCGGCTTGATAGCAGATTCTATTTACGAGTGCGGGGCACGGTTGGTTGCTGTACGTAGATAATGCGAGGCGATCGTATTGCCGTTAGTGCAATACTATAATACAATAAGGTATAGCATACTTCGACCTACGACAAGTCTGGGTACTGTTAGCCATCCGTGTTCGACAGGAGACAATGTGATAAACTTCATGACACACACGCTAAAACGCATTTTGTAAACACATGCCTTGAATGCTGCCGCATTGTTAAATGTCAGACGATACTTTTACATCGGCTTGCAGTCGGCGTGGAAAGACACCCGAGTAAAATTTATATCTACATTGTTGTGGTGAAAATAAAGTTTTGTATAGTTGAGTTATTGAAAACTGAGAGAACGCAGCGATCACAGGCGTAGGCGGGTGTATAGTTCTGATGGGATCAAAGACTGAATCACAATCATTTCATCGTAATCGTAGCGGATTGATGACCGTGTTTTACAATAACCGAGAAACGGCTTATTGTTATTGAAGTCGCGCGCGACAGAAAAAAGTCTTCGAATTTTCTACGTATTTGGCGATTTCATTGGAGAAGGTCTGAGGAGCGCGGGCGGCAGACACGCGGGCTTAGAAGTGCTCGTGCGCAACAACGCGGCGCCTACCGTTACTGCACCACTTCGCGGACAGTTAGCTGCACGGCCGCGTGATGCCGATATGACGGCCGTCGCCACCCCATGCGCAAATGTGCATTGCGTGCACGATAAAAACGCTCCACAAATCACGACACTTACCATTACAATCGACTCTCACATATGAAGCGGCAATAACAATGATAACACCTGACCGGGTCACCGAGCGCATCGTTAGCGCTGTCCCCAAGTCGTTAAGTAAAACACGTGTTCTCGTTGTGCGAAGTGTACCGGCGACCAGCTGTCATGCGGTCGTGATGGATGGGGAAATAAGCGAGTGATATTGCCTAGTTTGTGGAGTAGTAAAGATCATTGTCTGAAAGGTCGTCGGTGTGCTTCGCGTCGGCAGCGTCACCCGCGGCAGCGTCGTGACCGGCGCGCGTGCGTCCCGCTGTCATGCGCTACCAGTGATTATCATGTCTCGCGCCTGCGTCACGTCGAACCATTGTGCGATATCCGAGATTCCATTTCAGTTCCTTGACATTGACGCAATCGAGCCAACGTAATAAATACTAAAACGAATGAAAAACATTGCGTTACATTGCTAAAAGAATAGATAATTGAAATTCGAGGAATTCAAGATTTGACTAGTGAAAAAATAGATTAACTTTTCACGGTTAAATCACTTATCTATGGTCTTATCATACTTAAATAACGAGTCGCGCTCTGCCGTGGAATGCAACGATATACTTACAAGTTTTGTAGAACGCGGTTGGAGAAAAACAGTGCCAATGACATCCGTCTTGCTATGGGCCGGTCTCCGAGAGTCGCAAACGCTCAAACATCATTAGCTTTCTGCAGCAACAATGAGACGGATGGCACGTCTATCCACGGAACGTTGCGGGAAAAGTCCGAGTAAATTAGTGCCGCGCGGGGAAGTAATTGCATTTCTATTTTTATTACACCGTACGTATAATATAAACAAGTCAACAGTGTAACTTTTGTGTAGTCACCGTGTTAAATCTGAATTTAATTTTACGTTCCTTTCAAGCTGCAAGGCGGACGACCGCGCGACGATCGTGCGGCGTTCGATCAATAGAATTCGTGATAGTGGTCACGTGACATGCCCAATTTTGAGGCTCACGTTCACTTTGCTACGACCTAGCTAGACTAGTTAACAAAAATATTGTAATTTTTAAACTACTTACATTCAAAAAAGAAAACTTTTCTTTTAGCGTTGAAATATCAAATGCTTATTCATCTACTCAATTATGTCGACTCTACCAACAACAATTGGTACATTAGACATTGAAACCCTTATTTGCCAGCATAAAGTCGATAGAACCATATTGGATTAGTATTATTGCTGGCGATATTGGTTTGTTAAAGTTGATGACAGCAAAATTACAACAATCGCGGATAAAGTACGGTAGCGTTTGCTCAGTAAGAAATGTTATTAGTTTGCGTAGGTTTGCGCAATTTGTTTTGTATAATGTTGGCTGTTGGATACGGGGAAGTGGAGTGCGGCTGGCTCGACCTCCGCGAACGCAATAATTGAGCATAGAAATCAAATTACAGATGATTGATGATGCCGTTACAGCACGACCGAAGCCGCAATGACGCCTGCCGAGCGGATCGTGTCATTTGTGTAATAGGAATTCGACAAAATATTCACCACACAAAAATGAGAGGACACAATTTATCAACAACTAGATCAATTTCGACTTCAGACATAATTGTTGCCTTATTTATCACAACGCTGTCTATTTATACGTGGTAAGTTATTTTCGTCATCAAAATATCCGAAGACTCTAAGATCATGTATTACCATTAATCTTCGCAACATTGGATGTTGAATAATCTCAGACGGTGTTAGACTCGTATTATTTCACGTCAGTTTTAATGGATATGCGTTCGCGCATTGTGCGATTCGATGCGCCCTAAATGAATCAGTCGCACGATTTTATCTATCCTTCGAAAGTGTAACCGGTGCGAATCAATCTTTTCAGCCGGGAAACGACATTTGCAATTTTACGAGTGGACCATATAAAACCATTAGTGGCCATAAATGCCGGTTTAGCTCACGCGTGTGATGCTTTACAGCGCTTGAAATATCGCATTATAGGGACTAAATGCCGGTAGGGTTGTCGGATATACGACCTATTTTCCACATTTTCCACAACTGCCTACATAGTAATGTGAAATGTGTAGCTTTTATTCAGAAATTATCATCGACGTTTTAAGCACTGGAAGTTTCTATAAGCATGATTTCCAGTGAAACGTTTAGTTTATAACTGAAACTTGGTTTGTCTAGAGCAAAATTTGAACCTGGCAACCTTAATACTGTTTGACTAAGAAGCAGGCCGCAATTGACATGCCACGCAACGCCCTTCCGCTGCACACAATTAAATTGGCGTGACGATTGCTATGTGACAAGCAGTTAAAAAGGCCGGGCTGATTGGTATTTTTCAATAGTAACAACTTTCTAGCGAACTTGACCACACAGATTCCGAGTAGCTGATACCTCAGTGTAATAAATAGAACATGCAATAAAAAGTTCCGAGAAGCGCCATTAAAACAACCTAGGAAAATCATTTACTGCACAAACTCATTAGAGCTTCGCACATTAAAGAGCTTCCCATTATTAGCTTTATCTTATTTTTACATTCTTCCTTTCAATTTAAAGATAAGCACTAACTACGCTCCTAATAGCAAGTCGTTTAAACTAGTACAATTAATTGTAATTTCACTGGAAGGTACAATCAGATTCTCATCAAGCAATGTTACAAACCATTTCTTATTTAATCGATTAACTTCAACTTACAGATTAACAGTCTCGTGTTTCTCCCTGGCTATGACAACAATCTTTGTTGACTATTTCACGAATTAAGGGGCACCAAGTTTATTAACATTACTAGTTGTGATAGTATAGAGAAATAAAATAAACTGAAAAGCGCAGTATGCGCCACTAAAACGAATGCCCTGCGGCGTGCAAGTCTCTTCTATTATACTCATTTATTGCTTTATTTCATTCGGAGTGAAAAGCGGCTCCAACTTACTTATTGGTGCTCGGAATTGTTGAACAAGAGCTCCCTTGGGTGCTATGACGGGTGCGTCTATCATGCTGCCTGCACTTAACTAATAGTAGGCGTGTGTAATATCTGATTTTTTCGATATCGAATCAAAACTATATATCGATATTCGATATCAGATATTGAAACTATATATTTTCAAAACTATATATTGGCGTATCGATGTGTATTTCGTATCATTGAATCTAAAACGATATTTTGAAAACTATCTATTGGCGTATCGATGTGTATTTTTTGTATCATTGTATCAAAAAAATATGTTTTTCTGAAACAGTATACAGTTATATCGTATCATAATATGATATCATTGTTGTTGTTTTTCTTAAATCTGTTCGGATTATGAACTTATTACTTAATTATATCGAAAACTAGCGGACTTTGTTTCGCCCCGGCCCCGTCCCGCACCAGTCCCAGCCCCGTCAAACGGGATAAATGTATCCTATGTCTTACTGGTTATAAGCTCCTCTTCACCGTTTCGCCCCGGCCCCGTCCCACCCCAGCCCCAGGCCGGTCTCACCCCAGCCCCAGTCCCGTCCCAACCCGGCCTCGTCCCACCCCAGCCCCATCCCACCCCAGCTCCGACCCGTCCCACCCCAGCCCCGGCCCCGTCCCAACCCAGCCCCGGCCCCATCCAACCCCAGCCCCGGCCCCGCCCCAACCCAGCCCCGGCCCCGTCCCACCCCAGCCCCGGCCCCATCCAACCCCAGCCCCGGCCCCGTCCCAACCCAGCCCCGGCCCCGTCCCACCCCAGCCCCGGCCCCGTCTAAGGGGTATGAAAAACCTGTTCTTCGTATTCATATCTGTTCATCGTAGCGCAAGTGCCTAGCTAAGCTAAACCCTATTGCATCGGAATACAGTTTGATATTCCTATATCTATGAATCATGAATATCGAGGCATATCGTATCACATCGATGCGGCGATATAGTGTTTTGAAAATATATAGTTTTGATGCGGGGCGATATCGGATATCACGATATTGATCCAATATACGTTTCAATATCTATATACGATTTGAATCGGCCATGCCTAACTAATAGCACCGTTCCGCGATGGCTCAATAAGCATTTCGATGCGAACACACGTCGATACATTTATTATGACTCCATTAGGCAGACACACGTACAATGTTACTGTAGTTAAATAACTGAACAACACGCTCGTAGCATATCTACCGCATCGATAAAAACATTGAAATGAATACATCGGATAAAAAGACATTCAGATCCACAGTTCACAATACAAATTTATTATGATAGTTCGATACATACACAACTTAATCCCGTAACTAATGGTTTGTTTAAAATCATATAGCACTAAATCAAGCTTCGCATAGCAGATGGAAGATAGCGTTTACTCTAATAGCGTTAAGTAGGTACACAAATTACGCATTCACGGGAAGGTATGGGGCAGCAGAGTTATGGTGTATGGGAGATAAGTGGAACCGGTTGGCTCAGTGCGCTCGAGGAACAGGTGCCAATGCGGCCGAGGCCCTACATGGACGTGACAGGACACAAACCAGTATTAGACGAAATTTACGAACCACCTCTTGTGTACACAGACGATAAAATAAGTTTTAATGGCACAAATCGATGCTATCAAACAGATGAATCGGCCGGCACCAGCGCGAGATAAATTGAATACAAGCCGGAGTGCTTTACGTAAACTTATTTGTAACGAATACTATGCCGGGTGTGGATATTAAAGAGAAACAAGAAACTTATATTGCACCTATTTATCTTTTAACTTATGAGACCACTTTATAAGCGTAACAGAGCTGTACTTTAGCTCGAACAATGTTCATAAGTACAATACCATTACTTCAGTTGGGAGATACTTGTTTATTTATTTTTGGTACTTTGGAATTTATTTATTTAAGAGAACTACATGAAATAATATTTCGATTAGGTAGTTAACTGTCTCGATGCCGGTGCTAACAAGGTATATTACGTCCTATAAAATGCCGACGTCATCTTCAACAATTACCAGTGTATAATTGAAGTGTGTCATTAAAATTATTCCAAAGAAATACGGGAGATAACTACATACCAAAGACAACTAAAGTAAAAAGCAAACTAATGGTAGATGAAGTAATGAAAATAATAACACCCATGACTTAATAAAAACTACCACATGAGAAAGCATATTTAGTAAAAGAAATAGCCATAATGAACGCGTGCAGCCGTTCAGTAAGAGTATCATTATGTTATAAAAATAAATGGTATAAAAATGTTGGAACTCTCTCAAAAGTAATCAAAGGCGAGGTAAAATAAATGTAATTGCAGACAACACCACAAAGGATGATGTGGGCAGAAATAGAAACAAATTGCGATGTCGCACCCGATAATACATCCAGCGACCGCAAGGTGCGTCAGACGAGCTCGACAGGACAATCGCTGTGATCCTAGGTAATAACCTCTATATTGTGCGAGATCAAATTACAGAACAATTGCAGAGGCACCCATACCTTGAGCGCACATTGAGCCCCTAGTCGCGGCAACTATCGCGATCACTAGTAGTAGCTCGGTCAAGCTACTAGATGCGACCTCTCAACGCAGACACCAGTGGCTTAGTGGCCGCCAACAGTCACCGCTACTACTTATAAAAAAATAACAGGTAGCCTTGTTCTATAGTGGATCGCACATTAACGCACGCGACTGAAAAAAAACTCTTCCGCAGTTTGTGGTCGCGGCTAGTGGCCGCCACCAGTGGCTCAATGTGCGCTTGCGCTAAGGGTCTGCCAAGAAAGTCGCGGGATGCGGATCCACCGTCTGCACCGAAAACCTACTTCCGATTGCCGCTCCGAGCCCATGCTGCCGTGAACAACGCTATAAAATTATAGGATTTAGATACCAGTCCCTCATTGAGTTAGCATGATTAATCGCGGAGAAAACTAGCCGGGATTATACGTTAGTAATTCGAGATCGCACGTTTTACGCTGCACCAATCATTAGTAGAGTCATTCCGAACACGATCGAGCGATTTTTTCAAACGAATTTCAGTTAGAACATTATGTAGACACTGCGATGTGTTCAGATTACACATATTATACTCTTGATTCGCATGAACTTCGCAGCGCTTTGTGTTGCACGTTTGTGCTGGTTCTTAGTGGACAACCACACTGCATTGTACACGATGACTTACTCAGTAATTCTAACTGGCTTCTTTGTGTTTGCAACCTAAATCGAGGAGGTCTATTCAGCTAAGTACCCAGTTCTTTTCAGCTAAGTAAGAAAATCTTTTGCGAAAACAACTCATTATAATTAAATACCAAGTTAGTTAGTTTGTTCATATTTTAAACGCTACTTGTTTTAGTGCCCGCGAGTTATACAAATAGAAAGAACATTAGAGTCGTTGCAATCCACTTGATTGCTAGTACAAAACGCCTCAAGTCCTATCGAGGAAAGTAGTTAGATTTTTCTAGAAATTGTAACCTGTTTTAAAAGCAAGTTAAAGACGATCGTGCAACTTTTTATCCTGAGGTATACAATATTAAGTTACTATACAAAAAACTCATCCATAAAGGAGACACAATTCCAGAGTATTTTCTATGTAAGCTTACATTTTAGAGCGAGTTTAATAAAACATTTATCAACCTCTAACAGAAACATATCGATGCACGAACGTAATGGTGTAAAAACATAAACTGCTGTAAGCGACCGTCATTTGCATAAGTTGATTGACGATATGCTAACCAGCTTTCGCGACCGACACCGCGTGACAGTAAAAGCCTTTCAGTTCGAGACAGAAAGACAGATTACAGGTATTTGTTTGCTGGTTTCTAGTATCTTAATTGAACAATTTAGAATTAATCTTACGAGCTAGCGTAGGCGGTAGCGGTAGCGGGTAGGAGACTACGTATTTGCGGTTATCGAGAACAGAGAAATCGAGATCCCCTCGTTAATGTAAATCGCGCAGGGGCAGCTTTGCCGGCACATCAACCCACTAACCTCTACCGAGAGGACATCTGGAAATCTTCCAATGTCTACTCACCTTACCTCTTTCCCGGTTACATTGTTTACAGGTGAGCATTACATACGGCCAAACAATTTCATAAGCCATTATGTTAGCTCAGCCAGCATAAACATTTCGCGGAACACTTAATTGTGATAATAAGAGTTACTCAACTGACTATAAAGTTGGTCTGTTAGTGAAGTACGTAATTATGTAGAGAGTTACCCATGCAGAGATGAGCTTATCTCAGCCCGAGTATTATACGAATGTAAGCTACATAAACGTAGGAACAAAAACATTAAAAACCTTTGGGTAAGCAACGAGATACCTAGTAATAATAACAGTTATTTTTAGAATTCTCCCCATTTCCATTTGCAGTAACCATGAAACATATAAAAGAGTTGGTCATAATGCAATGTCATATTCAATGTTAGCATTACACGTATTAATGGCATAATAAACTGCATTCATTTGCCGGCTGGTCATTTATGTTATTAGAGTCCATGAGTTTAGTAAACGACAAAGAAGATTGAAATAAATGATTCACTGTGAGAATGTTGTCAGGTGATCAATAATAAAATTTTATACGAAGCGTCTAGATGGTAGTGAGTAATGCATTCGTGGTTACGAGGATGGGATTAAGTATGAGGCGATAGATTCTCTCGGTGGATTTATGTGGTATTTTTTGTAATAGCTGGGTACGTACAATAAGAGACATTGACGCCTGCTGTCGGGCGGGTGCTTGTGAAGGCGGAGAGGCGCTTCGTCAGCACTTGTATAAGGAAGCCGCCCCGGCTATTACAGAACGACACAACAAATTACAATTTCATTCAATGTTAATCCGCAGCACTCTCAGCTATGCTAATGGTTAAACTAGACACGCCTAATAGTTTACGGTCAAGTAGATTAAGACATACAGATTTTCTATTGTGTTCTGACGAGGACATCTATTCATGCGACGCGGTGGTGTCAGTGATGTATTTGGACAGCTTCTGCTGTTGACTTTTATCGCGATACAGCCTACAATGTTATGATGAGGTTGTTAATCTCAATAATACGGCAGTTAAAATGAAATAAGAAGAGCACCGCTTTTATGTTCTGTACTTATAAACATTTTGCAAGCCAGACTCTTTTGCTAAGGCAAGTATACCTTTTAATAATGACATTATAAACTTGAGAGAACTCTACTTTCATGCTATTATTATACTAACACACATACACTACGGGTTACTAGAATGTATGTAAAATACTACAAGTGCACATAAATACAGGGCACGGCTGAAGATCAAATACATCGCAGTGCAAGATAACGACCGGTCTTCATGCAGATTGAGCCATAAAACTGATGTCTAGTACGAATCGGAGGCGTCACATCAATCAATTATTACTAACACGCAGGAGCGCAATAGTTAAACGATATAAGTACCTACTAATTATTATTATAATTTCAATCAAGTCCGTTATTAGTATAACCACAAACAGTCTACAGCGCAACACTTCACACACGCTTACTTTTTAAATCGAATCCATAGAAGGTATAAAGCGTATAGTGCATTTCAAAGCGGACTATTAACTCGTCTGTTAAGGGTACGAAAGAGATTAAAGCGATATTTTTGAGGTCTATAAGCGTCGTGCGCAAGAAAAGGCATCCATAGTGTGCCAACGGGTACGGGTATGGTGAAACGTAAATAGCAGGTTGCAGCCATCCGGCTCATTGAATGCGCTGACCCCATCTGATCGTCCGCACCGAGACTCGCTAGCGCATCCACGTATCGCCAACATTATTCCTTTTAAAAACACATTAAGAAACTAATCCATTGAACGCTTATATTAGGTGCTTATTTGTTTGTACGAACACATCGACCTGAATATGAAACATTTTTTAACGGACAACTTGTTCTTTTTACGCCCGTCACTCAATGTCGTTATCATGACGATCTTTCAATATCTGTACCAATGACTAAATGGCATCGTGTTCATTAGCAACATGTTATAAAATTAAAAATCGTTTTTTAACGAAGCACAACTGCATTGTCCAGAAATACCGGAGCTTCTTTCAACTTTCCTTTTGCTGTGCGCAGCTCACAATGCGGCCTTGCACACAGGAATCAAAATACAAACAAAAATAAGTGTACAAGCAATTCAGCAAGACAAAGAATTGTGTTAATTTATTTTATGTCTAGTCTCGAAAAAACTAGACATCCCTGACTACAGCTGCGATATGTGAAAAAGGTCCCAAGAGTGCAATAGCATCGTTGAAACAATCATCACAGTTAACGAACAAATTAAAAGAACTTGTGACGTCAAATAAAAATGAAATAGCCAGGCCAACGAGGCTAACAACCAGTTACCTACTATAAATAGATGCAAAATTATTATTAACAAGATATGAGAATATACGATGCGATTTTGCTATCGCTTTGGGCTTCATATGTATGAATATGCGGTCCTGTTAACCTAAAAGGAAAGAGAAAAATATTTTCCAAGACCTATTTAATTAAAATTATCAAGAAGGGACAATTGTTGTGTTAGATGCAATGTCTTGTTAATTATAATTGCCATTATTATTGTCAAAAATTACACGTGTTTTTTCTATTAGAATATGCAGAAGACACCGTCCTTTTAATCCCATTAACATAAAATAATCTGACGATTTCAGCTCGTTAAGAAATAAACTACTCATACCTATTTATTTATGTGAATTACCCTTCCTATAGGTCAAATAGAAAACCCACTCGCGACAGGTTTACGATACCCTATGTCTCGTGGTAGAGGCTGATGGCCTACTTAGTGCGGAGTACGGTTTAGTGATCCTATAGCGCACGACCCCTGTATGCGGGTTAACATGTTATGGTGATGAGATAACATAGATCCTTTATCGACTGATATGGCTTGCACACGCAAGGGCTAGGAAATTGCGCTCGGTTGTTCGTGTAATATTCTCCGCTGTGTTCTCACAGTGATGCGCGGGCGCATTATGTTGTTTTTAGTCAAATAGTGGGATTTTTTGTGCAACGCATTTGATTGACTGTAGTCACTCTTATTATGTTTGAATTTGAATAAATAAAAGATTTACCTATATTTGAATTTTGTGCACAGAATAGTTACGTAAAACGCTTATGTAAATGTGGTATAAAATAAATCACAAAATTAATTTCAAACTAAAAATAAGAAACATAATCATATACTTGCCCTGTTTCGAATTCATTTGAATGAGATTGAATTACGTATCGACAACATGAAAAGCTACAAACGCGTGTAAGTTAAACGGTATCTGATCAAATGCATTCAAACCTCCAGAGTGCAGATTAAGATCGTATGGGCTCATGACCAGGTTTACTGCTATCCTGTGTAGGTCAGAGCCGGCCTTAAGGCACACCCTGCCTAGGTAAGGTCGGCTACGGCCAAGATCGGAACTCCTGTTATTTCACACCATTGACGCCGGAGCCAAACCCTATTTATTAATACCTCGCAGCTTGAACTTTGCCAGGGAGGAGCATGACAAATAACAACGTCTCGCCTCCGTTCCGTTGCGATGTTTATTCTAGAAAACTGTTAGACGCCGCGCACGAGATCATTTATAACACGGTTACATCTCATCGCTGGGTTATCTGGTAAATTTTACAACTAATTTCGTTTTCGTGGGGAAGACGCTCTGTGAGTTATGCTCTAATAAATTTCACAAGTCAAGATGGCAACGGAAAACCTAAGTTATGCCCACATGTAAAGGGAATAAAACCAAGAGTGGATCTATTTTAAGAATAGTTCTTTGCTCGGCGGCATGTGCTAGCATGTTCGAAAATGAAACGCAAACAAAAAGTTTTCTTAAACCGGTATGTGTGACATAGGGCAGACGTTTATGAGCGCATAATTTAATTTTCTTAATAGACATGCAGATCAAATTACTATCGCGCCTCAAGCGACGCGACGCATGAAATGAATAAGGTTTCCTAGGGCTATATCATTCATGCGCGAATGCATCGTATCTTCAGCCTCTGTAATAACATAAATAATTACTGCATCTCTTGTAAATTCAATCAACAGTAAAGATCAAACAGAGGCGTTAATACATCTAAGACTATTTACGATACTGCCAACGGGCAATTCGCTAGAATAAATTAGTATTGCTTAATTTATAACATTCAACCATTTGATATTGAACGTTTAGTTAATGGCATTTTACTAGAAACATAACCACAATTAAGAGTAAACATATTGATTCATTAACATCAATATGTGTAGTCTACGCCTAATTGAAATAAAGTTAAAAATATACCTGTGTATTATAATATTAACCATGCTTGTTGGATACGTGTTCAAACATTATCGTTCAGTAAATGATGTTAAATTTTTGGGCCACTAATATAATAAATATTTTATACACAACAAAACAACATAAATCTAACAACGACATCGTCATTCAGTTCAGTCAAAATCATTATAACACTATGTAACTATCGCCGTCAATATAGTTAAATAAAATGTATACCTTCATAAAGTAGGTAACGCATTGTAGTAGTTTGTAGTCCATCGCAACAAATACCTCTAGTAATGTGGTAAAAAAGTGACTGACAGCTTTATAATATAACAATATAAGAATTATTAGGCTTCAAGCGTAGCCATTAAATTTTCACAATAAAATCGGAATAAGTGGTACCGTTGACCACGAGACAAACCGTTACGCATCGAACGTGAGACGTGAGCGTGACGTAACGCGGTCTGCCGTCGTTTCGCGTTGACGAAAAACCCGTCATTTCACGTTATCATTACCATAATGAGAAAGTTTAAACAATTTCCCTGTGCGAATAAATACCGTTACATATTGACTGATTGTCGGCGTAAAAACTTAAGTGATGGGAGTAGAATCCGAAAGTCGAAGGAATTATTTTTGCTATTTTCTAGGGAATTTGAGGAAGTCGAAATTTTCACCGAAGAAATCGAGCGGCGGAACTAACTCTTTTAATTAAAAAACAAAGATGTGTTCGTAGTGTTTTGTTTTACCACGACTCAAAAGGAACAAAACGGCAACTGTAACCCCAATACTTGAATCCAGCGCAAGAAACGTACAATCTTAGTAGGAGGAGTATTTGAACAACTCTATTTTCCCCGTGAATTTCCAAACAATCCAATGTGAATGCATGGTGCAGATTTTTCTCACGATTCATTCCTTATATGAGTTTTTCAGAAAATTGTATCTCGGTATGATTACGTAATGATACGGTTAATACGAGCTTCTGTTAGTGAACTGCAGGTCATATATTACAGTTCACCAGCGCGTTAATTACAATTTGTGGCAATTATTCAGTTAATGCCCTTAGATAGAGATCATAATTGTTTATTCTCACACATTGCACAACGTAAGCTCATATATTAATTGTTTCATGGGTATTCAGAGCCTGTTGCTAAGGTTCGCAAAGATAACAAGGGCTCATTGTATCATAAAATAAAAAGCACACAATAAATTCTTTGGTTTAAAAAATCTGTACATTTTTTGGGTTATTAGGCTGTGGATGAAAACAGAATTTCACTTATCGCGCTGAAGTTACAAATTGTTGTTCCTATCAACCCGACACATCTCATCGTGAATTGCGGCAAACGACGCTTGATATTGGCCATAAGATATCGGAAGATTTTACTCAAACCGCGTTGAATGCTTGCGTGCATAAACTTGATCGGTTTTATACACGATAATTTCTGAACTTCCCATGCAATTATGGCAGGGGTATTAAAGCGTCTCGTAAAGCTTTTTTTTAATCAACACGTCTTTTGTTACAGATAACAAATGTTGCCACGGCCCCTCTCCGAGAGTACAATGCGGGTGTTAATCAGTTTGGTGTTAGTGGCGTGCGCCGCGGAGGCTGCTAAAAAGTTTGAGGGTACGCTCAGATCAGCAGCGGAGGCGCCGCCGCAGGACAACCTCGCAGTGGAGTCGGGTTCGCCCGAGCCTGCGGTGGTCGCGGCGCCACAGGAGTACAAGAACCCTGGCGCCCCACCTCCTCCGAAAACAACAGACGACGCTCCAGATGAGATAGAAGACGACTCCGTGCCCGAAACCGCGTCGGGAGGAGTACCACCATCAGCGCCGAGCGGAGTGTCGGCTCCGTCCGCGCCCGCTAATTCACTCGAAGAATGCGACCCGGAGATGATCGGATTTGAACTCGTGACCGGGTAAGTTTTCAATTACATCCTTATGCACTTTTAATGCAGAAGAACACTTGCGGAGTAGTGACCGGTAATTGCGCGGGTAATTAAGACTGCTAAGTCCACACAACGGTACGAGAAGTGAAGTTATCAAGATCACACTTTTCTCACAAGATATTTATCATGAAAGTGGCTTGACCATTTCTGTAAAAACATCTTAGTTAGGCCCATTCACCGGCGAATGAATGAAATTAAATAATAAATATGAGTCAGACTGGAGCTTCGATAAGATTAAACCGGGTACCTATCACATGAATAATCATAAAGCCGGCAGAATGAAATCATTTTATTATAATATCAACTGACTTGAGTACAGTTCAATGTCAGAATTAACTTGCCGTGAAAAAGACATCAACGAGTTAGCTCGTTATGCTCCACTGACTCGTTGATGTCTTTTTTATTGTAATAAATTCCCAAACAATTGGACGAGTATCTTATATTTATGCCCGTGCCGTTTACATATAAACGTCCATTGTGCAAACAGCGCAAAACGCCGTCAATTAAGGCCGGGCTTGTTCGGGGGCTTACTCTATGACGTTATCTCTACGTTTTTTGATCTGACTCACATATTAATAGACGGAGAGATGCAAACATGCGGGTATAGTCTCTGAGAGTAAGCACCCCGGCGGTCGCATATCATGTTAACATTGTGGCGTGTCACACAGGTACGTATTCTCGGCGCCGTCGCACATACTCGACGACATCCCCGGCACGCTGATGCTGACCGACTGCCTGGAGCAGTGCCAGGCCAACGACACCTGTCGCGCAGTCAACTACGAGACGGGACTGTGCGTGCTGTTCGGATCTGACGCGGACCAGTTGCCTGGTGAGTGACGATTGACTGTATGTGACATAGCACGTCGCGTTTTGATTGATTGAATAGTTCCTCAACGGTGTGTCTGCGTATTGAAATGAAGTTCGCATTTGCATTCGTTTCGCATGCGTAAAACAAACGGACAGAAATACCTGATTGAACTTTTATAATTTAGCCGCTTAGAGAATGCTATCTTGACGTTTACAATTCTGACACAATATGTATAGGAAAATTTATGTCAGGAAGCTTGAGATTATTTACATACATTTTGTGTCAAAATTGTAAACGTCACAAAAGCATTCTCTGAACGGCTTAACTATAGTAGCACGCATATTGTTTTTCACGGGTATGGTCCTAGATAGCATATATCAAAATTGTATCTGTATACAATTTTCACGAAAAACTATCAGATTACCCCAATCACGAAAAACTATCAACTGCGTAAGAGTTTCGAGAAATGTCAAAATCAATATTTAAAAAAAAAAATACGCACCGCCTGAGGCACTAGTTCAATTTTCATACGAATTGACATTTCTCGATACGCTTACGCAGTCGATAGTTTTTCGTGATTGGGTTACATCTTAAAAAACGACGTAGCGTTATATATTATGCAGTCAGAGCTAGGCCTGAATTATTTATAGAATAATAAAAAGATGGCAGTAAGATTTTATCCCTGTAACTTTGTGACAAATGGTACACAGTGTACAAAAAGAAAAAAGTCATCGTTCTTTTTGCTCATTAAATATTAATGAACTGATGGTCTTAAATAACATCGAAGTCAAAATATTAATGTAAATAATATTGATGACATGCACGACCATTTCTTGTAGGTAGTTGGTTTAAAAACCATTTCATCAGGTATCAATTGTAAAAAAATATGACAAGTTTATTACTTTGTGGATTACTATTGAAGCATATAATTGATAATAAAGCTATGCATGAGTGCGAGGACAAAAAAGAAGTTGGTCGTGATCGAAGACTTATAAATGTATATGACAGGGCATAGTCGGTCGATTTTAATGTCAATTCTGTTAACATAATGATTGTGACATGCTGATGACAGCAATTTTTTTGTATACAAATTATCACAACTATTTTACAAATGGATAATTTGTGCTTCTGCCATCTCAGAACTAATATTTTTGACATACTTTTTGCTTTACGCTTCAAGAAAAAACCTAGACACAAAGGTTAAGTCCACGCTCAGACTTCAATCATTAAAACGGTAATATGAATACTTGCGCACACACAATACCCATGTATTTGATATTGTGATTCACTAAGTGGGATAAAAATTAGGACGCGACGCGGCCGTTCCTAAACACGAACGGAGATTAAGTGATTATGCATGTGAATAGAGGAACAATAACGGAACAATCATGCGCAGCGTAAGCCATAACCGGGGCATATAGCAGGTGGCACATTAATGAAGCCAATATACTCTCGTTTGTTCGACATATACGTGTGAGCTCACAAACAAGCGAGGCGTTCCGATTTTTTGCTCCAACACATCATTTGAATGCCGATAACGGCAATGCTCGCTCATCAGGCCTTTTTGAGAAAAAAATACTTTCGCCGCGAAAAGGAAAACTTGACCGAGTCTATTAACACGAGTTAGTGGAACATGCCTTGACCTCTTAACCGTACTGTTCGAATTATAAAGGATGATTCGTGTTTTGTAAAAAGCCGACCGGAACCTCAGGCTTCGTTTTTCTTGTTTGGATCTCGAGATGTTATCGAGATGTATTATGTTTGATTAATCTCTTTCATTGGTACATCGATGTATCATCCAAAAATGTAGGTACACGTTATTTACTTTAACCTCAAAAGTTACGAAGCTATGTCTGTACGGTAGAGCATTGCAAGATTTAACTACAATCGGTTTGTATGCAATAAATTACGATTATATATTGGTACAAATTAAAACACAATATAGCCCCTTTGTACGATACTAATATAATGAATAGCAAACCAAAACAAAGTAAACAGTAAATGCGAATCAAACACTGAAAGCATTAATAATGTTGCGATTTCAGCGTAGGGATCCAATTACACCGCCCGTGCCTAGACGTACACTGGATTCGCTAAGGTTGAACGCCTCTTTACTCAGAACACTTACGTTGGAGCATGAAGAATTTAATGATGATATGCGTGTTTAATAGAAAACGTCCTTATTCTTGCATTCAGAAATAATAGTACCGATTATTGTAATGCTCTTAATGTATCCGGTTTTGTGATTTGGTGTAGCTCTACGCCACTTTGATCGTGAAGATAAGCCTAAATAGTATCTCAAATGGGTTAAATCTGATCTAATCTACTAACTATACATGCAATGCAATAGAACTTGATAGCAATAGGCAGTTAAAATAATGCGCTTTAAATAATTTCATAGGTTAAGTTCTAAAAATGACAACTTGTAATCAGGAGGCTTAATGCGAATAAAAAAATCTATCGATACAATCTGATCATAGTTTTGCGGATTCGAGGCATTTCGTAGTAAGCAATCGTTACTACAAAATGCTTCGGATTAACACAAAAAAACACAGAATTTTCGCAGTAGACCTCTAGGCACTTAAGAGTTAAAAAAATAGAGGCCCTCAAAAGAGGACGAAACGAGTCTTTAAAAATGTCGACTAAAAACTTTTTTCTTACAGGTGCACTGACAAAATCGCAGTTCCCCGTGTTCACGATCTACGCTCAGAAGTCATGTTTGGGAGTGAGGCCGTGCGAGAGGGCTTGGTGCTTCGATCGCGTACGAGGATATCATCTCAAAGGGAGAGGCAAGAGGACACATACAGTCGGATCAAGGCAGATGTGTCTTGACCTCTGCCTTGGAGAGAATGAGTTCGTTTGCAGGTCAGTATCGGTTGGAGGTTGGTAGAAGAGTTAGGTCGTTGACCTTTGTAAAGACGAACAAAAAGTTGCGACCCTTAACATATTAAGAAATTACATGACTTCAAGCGTAAGCGCATTGTGTTTACTGAACTAATACGAAAATCAGATTTACATCAATCGGAAGTAAATGCTGAAGTAGCATCTGAAGAATAAAACGTGAGCAACTCAAAAAACCATGGGCATAAATATAAAATTTATGCTTCAAAGCGTAACCACAATAGGAGGAAGCGGTAGAAAATTATTGAAATCGCCTTCATTCGTTATTGCATCGAGCGGTTACAAGTTGTCCCCCACAGAAAACATCAGCTAGCCCGCGTCGCACATATAAAATGACACAATCGAAACATTCAGAAATATTCCAATAAATAGCCGGCGGAAATATTTACTGCAGGTGAATTTTACAGCAAGCGAAGTCTGACGCTATAAAAATAGGCGTACATACTAACTTATATTGAGAAAGGGAAAAGCTTGATTTATATTATGATTCACGTAGTATGTTAAGTCAATTCAATTCAAAACGGACGAAACCGGTGGATCTACTCCATTACTCTTCCAGCAGTATCACGGTTACTGTGCGGACTGTGCGTATGATTGTCGGGAATATGGAAATTTTAAGACCTCTTTCTTATATCAGACTATGAAATTATTAAGCATGAATATATTCTTAATGCATGTTGACGAGTTATTTATGGACGGTGGTAGTAAATCCGCGGTGGGAGATAAATTAAAACATCACAAAGAAACGTACAAAGTAGAGCTTTCTATGGGCGGAGTGAGGCATGAATGACCTCAGAGCTCCTTTGCCCCGACACGACCTGTACAGTACGCGACTCTCTAGACGTTTAAAATGCTAGCCATTAGTACAAATAGGTATCACTTTGTATATTAATGCGTATTTAAACCTGCAGTTCGTAGCACAAACTGCACTTTAGACGACAATGTTATCTTAAGATTACCTACTCGAAAAAGGCAAAGAGTTTTAATTAGTAAGACGGTTCTTGAATCAATGTAAGTAAATCAAGAAACTTTTTTGTAGCAGCATGTTTGCTTTGTATCAATTTCCAAGAAAAGATGATAAAAAGCAGTATATCAAGGCAGACCAACAGCATGCTCATTCTAATCGTTAATTAACGATCCTGGGGTATCATTGCAATAGTTTAGTAATTAAAATTACGAAACTTAATTATATCGGATTGGAGATACGTTAATTAGCAACGCAATTCGCAGGCAATTAGGACGATTTAATTACCATTTAGGGCGATATTTATAATTAAACATAGGTAGTGTTGAAGTTTATCACCAGGAAATTCATTAAGCAGAGTTTAACGTTTTGCAAGCCTACCCATAAATCTGATATGTTAACAATTACTTTCATTTACTGCAGATTTACTATCACTTACTATAAAAGTTTAGTTTAGTTTAGTTTACTATACAAGACTAATCAATACAATCGCACTAATCGGATAGACACGATACGTCATGTCTTTATTATAGTCGACGAAGTTATGTTACAAATGAACTCAATTTAGGGTCATTTATTGCCTTTGGACGAAGGATTCAATATTTCCCGATTCAATTTCGACCGTGTGAATCTCCGATATTATCGTTTTGTTAGATTTCACCAGACATTCATTTATGGTATAACAGAGTCAATCAATTTGCTTCAAGTTTTCAGCGAGTTGCTGTAAAAGGTGGTACATCTTTACTGTGGATAAGTCACGGCTCTTCCTGTTAGCCGTTTGGTTTCTGAATCCTACAAACGAGCATTATATACAAAGCAGGGAGGCCAATTGCGCTGGCCGCGTCTCAGGCGTCTAATGTAGCTAGACATGACTGTCCTATTGTGTTTATTTCCTTGTAAGGTTTTTGATATCATTAACATAAATAGTATAGCAAGTTTGACGCTCACATGCAATACACGTATTTCTGATGGCACGTTCAGTTGAACAACGTTGTTATTTACCACTAATAGACTACACAGCTTCTACCATACAGAAAAGTAGAATACTTAAATTGGTTTTAGATTCGTTGAATATAACAATAAAGCTATGCAAATTATGTATTTAAGATTGTGCGCATTATATTCGTATTCAGACGTAATGTACGACGAGCAAATAAAGCTAGGAATATAGGGAAGTACTTTCCTATTCCAATAGGCCATTAATTTCATTGTTCATTTCTAGCAATGCATTACAGGCCGTGATCGTAAGGGAAAGACACACATTGAGATAAACTTTCCCTACAAAGATCGTGACCGCAGCCGAGTCGATATACTGGCTCCAATTTGAAATCGACCTTTAGTTTATAAACTTCTACTTTCATCTTTAAGGATACATTATAAAGCCGATCCACTGAATAATTTTCTTATTGTCTTTGTTTCTCAGACGTCGCTATTTTGTAACAAAGGCTTTACAATTTTAAGTAATCGTGCATTAATGTAGACTGCTGTAGAAGTAAGTGTAAACAGCGCGGCAAAAGGTTCGGCGCGGCCGATTAAAGTTAGACCCGGCGACTGGAATGAATTGCGCGATTTTACGTGGTCTCGACTAGTTCGACACGTGTACCGTTCGGTACAAATCGTCGTATCTCCATTGAGAGTAGCGGCAAGCGAACCCGGGCGCACCCCGGGCGGCGCGCATCGCGATCGTCGGCGGTCACGACATTTGGCAAATATTCAGCAAGACGTGGAAGGCGCGCGGTGTGGGAGCGGTCTGCCCTATCGCTTCCTACTTTCACGATACAATAACCGATAAAACACATATTGTTCGCTCCGAACCCTTCGAAAATATTTCACTTTTATTGGAATCGGAAAACCGCGGTCCCGCTGACTGCACGACTGGACATTACATGTCTCAAAACCGTTATGTGGGAATAAAATTCAGCCACATTATGTTCAGTGCGAGTCGTTGTGGCACCATTACAGATATGCCCTAAGGTATAAGGTACATCTGCAAAGTTACGGTTTCATATTACGCCTAATAGAAATTATGATTTAGGTAATTCTTACCTAGCATAGGCATCAGTCTCACACAAACAATATAAATAAAATTGTAACAAATTATTGCTGTGTCTATATTGTGTTTGTGATGAGAAATAAACTTGATTTGATTTGATTTGATTTGATTTGATTTGCTCAAATAGCCTATTCTTTGAGTGGGAACGTGGACCACCAAAGTGGTTTAGAAATACTTAGGAAGTAAAGTTGCGATTATGGAGATTTTATTACGAGCTAGTTATACTATCACATTGTTACTTTGTAGCGTTTATTAGAAACTAGCCGATAGGAAGAGATGAGTAAAATTTACAGTGATGGTAGTCAATCCTGATGCATAGTCTATTAGAATCTAATTTATTGTAACGAGTATATACCTACCTATATACATGGAAAACGTTGCAGCAAAACAGATTACCGGTAGTTGGGTGTAATTATTATGCGATGAGGACGACGCATTCACTCAGGCAAGTCTGCGTGGTGTTTAATGAATACAACGGCTACCAGTAGCGGGACACTCTAGCAATCATGAACTTGAGAGCTACTTTAAATTAATGTTTTCTTGTAATAGCCCTGTGCCGCTATACAGCGCGAGATTACATAAAACACTCACGCACTTGCGACAACATTAGACAACACTGACTCAAGATACGGAGTAATACAAAACGTATTTTATTACGATACGACCACTAAAAGTGGAAATGTTTATAAAGTTTCCCACTGTTACTATTATAATACAAAAGAATTCTCGAGTTGTCCGCAGTCGATATGCATTCTCGTGTAAAGGTCATCTGATCAGATTCGATAGTACATCAGGACTATAAAGGAGTAAAGCAAAAATACGATTTTTTGAAAAAAAACTGTTATTGGATGCCAACTCCTCCAACTGGATTTAAAAACATCAGAACGTTATAGTGTTATTATCTGAATTAAAAATAATCGTATATTTGCTGATAAGTCCTCTAAGAGTTTAAGAGCAAGCCGAGATGATAATTATGCAAATTTCACTTATAACAGTAAAATTTTCCAATCAACCAAGATAAACCACGAAGCACTTGATTTCACCGCTAAAATTGTTGCTAAAAGAGGCAGACATGAAATGTAAGATAGCTAATATACATTAACATAATGAAGCCAGGCTTATAAGTCAAAAGATAAGTAACAATAAATATTTTATAGGCATATTACTTCATCTGGACGCATATTGCTAATATCAACGAAGCTAAGAAATATTAGCAATTCATAATGCGAATTTATGGGGTATATCTACCTACTTTCAACTTTACTGCTCCCCTATAGATATTGAGTAGGTAATGGATTTAAATTTTATGTAGCAACGGGAGGGCAAAGTTGGTTAATAAACTGTCGTAAATAAGAGCACGAAGTTTCTAATATGATTGAAACCTAAAGCTAATCTAGCTTGACGTTAAGTAAGCAAACATCATTCATGTGGTTAACTCCCTGGGAACGTTCACACAGTAAATAAAAAGGGTTACAAAAAGTGCCGCTGTATAAAACACTGTGTAACCTTGTTACAGATCGGCGAACTACAACAACAAAACTGGAGAATGTGTGCTGTCAAACATGGACCGAATCACTTTGGCGGGAACCAGCGCTTTCCAGCCTAACGAAGGTAAATTAATAATCAAATAATACATACCAATACATTTGCATATTATCACACAAATACCTTACAATTAATATTTTACTTTATCAGACACTGATTACTTGGAAAACAACTGCGTCGAAGAACCGACCAAGCTGTGCGAGTTCAAGAAAATGAGTGGACGCATCCTGAAGACTGTTGATTCCGTCTATCAAGACGTTCAAACAGTTGAGGAGTGCCGTGAGCTCTGCCTGAACTCACCTTTCCGGTGCCATTCGTACGATCATGGGGACACTGGTGACCACGTCTGCCGTCTGTCACATCATTCGCGAGCCACGCTAGCTGATATTCAGGTAAATAGTTTCTTTGACTTTTCGTGATATTTTTTTTGCGAACCCGGCGAGGTTTGAATCTCGGAATTCGTCGGAACTAAGACGAATCCGATAAAGTGTACACCACCCGTTTCCGTTCACGTAGAAGAAAGATAAGATAGAAATCAATATGTAATGGAGTAAAAATAAAAGAAAAAGAAAATTATAATATAGGTAGACAGTGGCTATTTTAACAATTTTTTGTCATTAGGACCCGTACTTGGAAGTGCCCGAAGCAGCCACATACGAACTGTCTTCATGCTACAACGTCTCCATCGACTGTCGTGCCGGTGACATGGTTGCGCGTATTCAGACCTCCAAATTGTTTGACGGCAAAATCTACGCAAAAGGAAGTCCTAACTCATGTGCTGTCGATGTGGAACAGAGTCTTGAGTTTGAACTAACGATGGAGTACTCAAACATTGAGTGCAATGTCAAACAGAATGGTCTTGGCAGGTAAGAAATTCAATTTTGCTTTGCATATTTTTAATAAATAAATTGGTATCTAATTGTACTAGAAAAAAAAACCACTTAAACGCTCAGAGATCGAAAGGCCGCCGGAGGTCGCGTAAACAATAGAATGTCAAAAGAATAGTGATAAACACATCCGTGAGGGTTTCCACTATTAAATTAAGGTTTATTCATGAAGAACAAAACCGATACAAAACTTACGCCATTGAAAGAAATTGAATAAACCGAAAGAATATTGAGATCTCACATTAATAATGTAAATTAATTTGATTACAGATACTTGAACGATGTTGTGATTCAACACCACGATACTATCGTAACATCTTCGGATCTTGGATTAGCCGTTGCTTGCCAATACGACTTGACCAATAAGACCGTTGCGAACGAAGTCGACCTTGGAATCCAGGGAGACGTCAAGACTGGTCTGTCAGAGGAGGTCATTGTGGACTCGCCCAACGTAGCCATGAGAATCACCGACAGGAGCGGGGACGACACCATTGCTTCTGCTGAAGTTGGAGACCCCTTGGTAATAATTTCACCTTCAACATTCGACGACAGCTTCCACATAATTATTATTGGTATGTTGTGCTAATATTTGATATTTTTCAGGCCCTCCGTTTCGAGATCTTGGACCCCAACTCGCCTTTCGAAATATTTGTCCGAGAACTGGTCGCTATGGATGGCGTCGATTCCAGCGAAATTACTCTTATTGACAGCCAGGGTTGTCCTACAGACCACTTCATTATGGGACCTCTATTCAAATCAACGACAAGCGGAAAGGTAAGATATCAAATTTTATAGCGTCGTTAGCAATCAACAGCTATTATTGACACCAAATAAGACCAGAGGATTTATGACTGCACAGTTTATGTTATTCTCCACTTCCTTTACAAATTTTAATAGCCTTTTCAACCCTTTACTGTATCATTTCATAAATCACAATAAAATAAGAATTTATGTGAAATTTTAATGAGGGGTTATAGTAATGGTACAGTTAGATAAATTGAACTTTTCGAGCGTTTGAATGTGAATGAGAGTAATATATCTTCAACTTTAATTTACAGATATTGCTGTCGCACTTCGATGCATTCAAGTTCCCGTCCTCCGAGGTGGTGCAATTCCGCGCTTTGGTGACCCCGTGCATGCCGACCTGCGAGCCTGTGCAATGTAATGGCGGCCCCAACGAGCTCCGCACCATCTCATCTTACGGACGCAGAAAGAGGCGTTCGACGTCCGCGGCACCTACCGAAAACATGCTGCTGGTTCAGACCATTCAGATCACCGACAAATTCGGATTCGATAAGCAGCGAGCAAAGAACGTTACCGAAGACTCAGTCTACATCAGGGAGACCGATGCCACTTGCGTCAATGCGGCAGGCGCTATGCTGGCCGCAGCCGCCTTCTTAGCAGCGCAACTAGTCGTTCTAGCAGCGTGGACCTGCAGTTGGCAACGTCGACGTGCGGCGGCCAAGGCGGCCGAGCTTCTTCCGGGCCCAACCGCTCCTTCCACCCTCTGCAAAGTATACGATGCCAGTTTCTCGCGTGCGCACCAGAGGCACTTCTGAGTACACGGAGGCATGTCGACGTGATCAGCGTCCGCAATAATAGTATATTTAGTAGTTTAAAAACCCCCGTCGAGTCCCGGCTCGTGAGGCCGACGTTTCGCCGGAGAGACACGTCCACCTTTAACGAAGCGTAGGGCAACGATAGCGGTTATTTAATGGTATTGTCCGAAGTCTTCCGCGCGGTGCGCTACGTACGGGCGCGGCGCGGAGGAGCGAGGCACGGAGACGGGGACGACCAGAGGAGCGTATGCTGTGTGTGTGACTGCGGATGGATGCGAGGGTCGGAGTGCTAGGTGCCGAGTGCTGTGACGTATGTGCGAACGCTCGCTTGTCCCCTTCTCCGGCGCCGTCGGCGGGACCGCGGCCGTGAGTCGTTATCAAGATCACGTCGCTCATTCGTTCACTTTACGGTCGGATGTCCACTCGGAGATCCGACGACGTATTGTACCATATTTTTTTTAAAGTAGTCTAAGCCTGATTTAATGATAGTGATAAGTAAAAAGTAACATTTCAGTACCTTTAAGTAGATAACCGAACGTGCGACCTAAGTCAAGAGACGATGGATTGACGGCCGTCCCGACATCGTAATTTATTTAATTTAGCGTAGTTTCTTTTTTACGTAATTTATGTTTGAGGATTGAATTATACCTATTTAATAAATTCCTAATATAAATGAATACCTAAGCGAATACATGTAGCTTACTTAAACATGTGCTATCGTCTGCGATGTAAACTGAAAGTATTTTATTATGATGCTAGTGCCTTAAAATTGAGATGTTAAATATAATAAAATGCTGTAATCATTTTGTACTGTTTCATCCGTCCAATTTGTCAAACCTAAAATAATATTTCAGAAATTATTCCGTGGTTTTCTTTTTTACCCTATTACTTACCTGTAATATTGAAATAATTACGCATATATACAAGAATATAAGTTTAAATGCTCTATGTCTAAGTAATCATAAATGGGCATGATATAAAATACAAGCACAGACAACATGTAAACAATGCTCATAAATTACACATTCCAACAACTACAGTACTGTAGACAGACTGAAGGATATGCCATGGCTTTTTGTCAAAAAATATGATTCCGAGTTAAATAATATAATGAAACCACAAGATCAGTTAAATCAGTATCAGCGTCAAGAACATAGATAATAGTAAGTACTTGAATTTACCAATTAAATTAAAATGCTATCTACTTGCATACGACCACATATCTATATGCCAACCTTTATCTACACGAAATGCATAATGAGAGCAAAATTCTCATCTACTCTGAAATACTGACAATTAGGTAGTTTCTTGCAATCACCAACAATTTGGCGAATCCATCAATATTTTAGGCTAACATTTCATTGATCATTCTTATTAATTTACACAATTTAATTTTTAATTACTATAAATTTTTAATAGCTCTATGAACAGTTAAAAGTACGTCAGTTGAACTCTGAAAACTATGACGTCACAGTTTCAAATTGTTTTAGTAAATCTATGGAAGAGTAGCGTTTTGACAATTGATAAAAAGTATGTACGTCAACGATTGGTGGTGGAAACTAGCCGATACTGGCATGTTATAACTTTTATTATGCAGGCGACATCTCGGTATTTCGCAAAGGTCATACCTGCCGTCACAAGCCGGCCACATCAATCAGATGCGATCTGCGTCGCCATCACGTGTGAAAGGGCACGGCTCGCTCGCTCGTGCTCGCGATTCGATCGCGTGCGCTTGCGCCGGCACGCGACGCGCGACACGTGTCGAATGCTCCCATTAGTACGCCACCTGTACGCTAAATCTCTTCCTATGTAGATGGTATCCTTGTGTAAAATGGCGAGGTTGAGAGGAATAGCAGTCATGCTTGAAAGTACACAATCGGCATTTATTGACTACGGTATAGTATGATCTACATTCTATCTATAGTAGGGGAGCCCAAGAGGGGTTTTCGGGATTTACTAAAGCGAGGCGGATTAATATACAGGTGATACTATAAGGAGAATAATTTATGGAAACAACATCCATTTTACGACAAAATCTTCATAGCTGGGTATTAGTGTAAAAATTTGTGATCCTCTTATCATAGCTGAAGAACATTCTATATTTAGCTGTTTAAGAAAAAACAATACATGTCGGGTTCGATTTCTAAATTCACAGCATGGATTAGAAGAGTGAGGAACTGAGGACATTAGTGTTTTCTACTGCCCAATGCCCATCAGTTATGAAACATTTATCAGTAGAGAACTTAAAGGTAAGCTTCTGTGACAGATTTGACATTGGTAGCACAAATAAAAAATACAACGCTAGGGCTGCGTAACGTCTGTAAATGTTAAACAAGGTAAGGCGCCGTATAAGGTGTCTCGCTTGAAACTAAAGATACATCATGAGCGCGCTCAGTTTATTGACAGAAGACATGCCCAGAAGTGGAACTGATTATGATAAATATTAAAAGTAAGTAACTACAGGCTATAATTATAACCCAGAAGATTTAAAAGTGTATAGATATATTTTTGTTCTGCTTGTTTATACATATTTTCATCTACCAACAGTATTTTATTGCTTTAATTAGGATTAAAACAATACAACAAGTTATTGTCTTCGCATCGGTAGCTTCGTCAAATGAATTCGGTAACGGAATGACTTGGATTTGATTACCACATAGAATGTGATTTTCAGTTCTCAATACTGACGAGTTACGAATGGACCATAACACTGTTAGTATTTTTAATGTTTTATTTACAGGTTGATGGGTATGATTGCGAAACTACGTTTTAAATAAGTAATAATCAACATTATCACTTTGACTATCAATTGAAAAGTAACTTTCACAATACAAGCCTGATTTTTATGGCAAGCAGATAAACAATACACGTCACATGCATCGCACTGATTCTACAGAATCTAGTATTGAAATGGCAGGAAAGTACATGCTGTTTAAGCTTATTGCTGCTGCTTTGTATTTGGCGTCAAACACATTTCCAGTGTCGTAAAATCATACCATTGAATACAACATTGTAGCGAAAGATAAAGTCGTTTACAATAATATAAAATATTCATGAAATAGACGGAACAGCAGGAATGATGGCGACCACCGAGGGGTACGTCGTCGTACCGCATGCGAATCGAAGCGAGGAAAAAACAAAAGCCAATGCGTACGTATTCACGGAGATTGACAGGCGTTTGTAAATTGCAAATGCATCTTGTTTTGGAATCGCTACAAGATATGCCGACCACATCTCGAGTGGTGAGCAACACGGGAAGATCTCTCAGAGAAATCGTATTAATTCCATTTATGATAGCTTTCCCGATCGTTCTTATTGAGCGAGTATTTGTAGATGTAATCGCGCGTTTGGCATCGCGACACAAATGAAATATCGTCGGACCAGCCTCGGTTCTCATGAAATATGTAATCTGATTAAGTATTACAATAAATGAGTCACGGTGGGTACTCAAGCTCAATGACCACTAGAACAATAAGCAGTTTAACATGAGTGGTTATAAGCATTAACATTAATAGGATGGGTTGCAGATATTTTAGTTGGAGAATCTCGTAGTTTAGCGATGCCTGCAGCGTGAATAAGAGACAGGTCAAGCTAGTTTCTTTAGGCAAAGAGCGCGGCTGCTACACAAGGGCCTGCACAGCGTTTTTTTGGCATTTTACTGACTTTACGTTTGCGATATTTTTGGAATTGGATAATATTACATATGCCAACTTTCGTAAGTGTAGGTATGTATGTTTGTCCACAAATTTCTAGAAAACAAAATGTGATAACGAGATGCTTATTTTAATTCTAACTAAGGGAATAGTACAAGTTTCATCAATCAGTTTAGTTGTTTCAAGATATGTGTAAAAATCTAAAAATCAAGAACTAAAAAATAAATTTTAAAAAATTAACTGCCTCCAAAAACTGACTAAAAAGCTGTTAAGCGCATTTATCTTCTTCGAGCATTTAGTTAGAGAAAAAAATTCATTTGGAGTCGGTGCATGATCTGCGAAGACTGCAGTTAGTGTACTAAGCTTGACATCATTCACCGATTTTTATAGTTTTCATAAAAGGCAGGCTTGAGCGACCGTGTAGTGGGCTCAAAGTTGGACAAAGCCGATATGAAATTCGAAAATTTATTTTATTATTTTTTTTCCATCTACAGTAAAGTAGAGACTACACTTATAAGGTGTTTATTGGATAAGAGTACAGAGAACATTATTAATGGTTTTAGACTTTACAGAGGGCTATTGTTGCGGTAAGTGTGCATTGAGTGAGCCTTTTGAAAGCGATCTAGGACACACTTTCGCTGGGAAAATGAAAGTAAATGAACACAAAGCCTTTCATCTTCCTAATATTTATAATTTCTTAACAAAACCAAATAATGGTTATAGACATTTTTGCATAACTTACTAGTGGAGACAGTTTTAACTTCAAAAGAAAGATAGACTTGAACGTATTTGACCATTTTGGAACCTACCTTCAAAAAAATCTCGATATCACTCCTCGTTTACGAAAAATCCGTGGATAAACATACATACCTACACTTACGAAATTCAGCACGTGCTTGGAAGCTTTAGAAAATCAACATCAACTCAACAACAACTCTAATATTATCGAATTCCAACGATATCGATATTATCGAATTGTCGAATTGATAAACTGTTTTTCTTTGTCTGTTAAAAACACAGACGTTGGATTCTACAATATAACGATTGTATAGCAAATATTAAAGATTAAAACCTTTATGGTTCGGGTTTATTGTTCGTCGAGGTTCATAAATCGCCAAGTAGGTATAGGTACCATATTGTGTGACCGTGACCGCAAGATAAAAATCTGACAAGATATCCTGAGAATGGAAAGATCCCACGGGCTGAATCATGTCTTTTTACGTTTTTATAGAAGATGTTAAACGTTCTGAAACAACACGCATTAATTAAAAAAAACAACGTCTGTTTAAAATACTAAAGCGAAGGCCGGTAATACAAAAACCATTTTTTAAACAACAATAACAATTTGATTCTGGTGAATGTATGCGAATTACTTATTATCTACTTTCATGAATAAAATAACATAACAACATACCTAAAACATATTACAAGTGACGATAGACCTGCACAGGGACTAAATAATTGCTTCCAGTCAACCCCACAGACCGTCAATGGTGATTGCACACATTTTTTTTAAGGAAACATCACACTAGACCGCTGCCATACAACTTGGTACTAATATATTATACACGCAGTCCAATGACTCCAATAAATATTCAGCAGATTACTGCCAGTTCCCCTGATATAAGCTATTTGTAGCGAGACGTAACTTTAAAAAATAGAGGGCTATCGTAAACTAGAAATTGTCAGTTTTGCCGTAGAGGGAGATTCTGTTAGCAGATCGTAAATCTGTCAGGAGATAAGTGCTTATCTGGTATGTTCACGAAGTGCAATCGATTTTGGTCTATTATATTGCGATTCCTCGGCGCCGGTTACTGATTCGTGGCGCAATTTGTGTACTTATTTGCATCAAGTTAGTCCTTCGCGACCGCGATCACGCAGCTCACTCTGATGCGAAAATAAACAGAGAAACTGAACACCGCAAAAGTACGCCATCTGGATAGGACACATCCATCTTGTCAGCCTATTTACGTCCTCAGACGGACACACAAAGACTTACCCAAATGCATATTAATTTCCTACGGACAACGCAAATTATTGCCGCGGGTATTTTTTATTTTCAATCAACGTTTAGAGTACATTAACTACAGTTATAATGGACGAAAATGAAAGAGGTGCTTATGAGTTTTTAATACTGAACTCCCACGAAAAAGACAAGCGCCTCGTTTTTAAAACATGCAAAACGGTATAACGAGTTAGTAATAATAGGGAAATAATGCATCTTATTTTCATCGGTACGCTATCGGCGCTTCCAGGTATCCTTTCAAATGAACATTCAGTAAAGCAGTGGGCGTACCCTCCAATTTGTTGAACTTGAGGTCCTGATTGCATGTTTACACAAGATCTCGTGATGACTTGAGCATTCGAAACCACTCTAAGTGGGTGGCACGAAATGACATTTGTTATAGTTATTGAACGTAACGATATCACTGCAAATGCATAATTTCCTGTCACGAATATCACGGTTGTTAAACTTATTGAATTTAGTGCAGCAATTGCATTATGTAAATGTTCTAGGAAAGGATATTGAGTAGTGGATAGAATTTGAAACGACACAATGTGGGTTATTTTGAAGCGTTCTACTTCGATACGAATCGACAGTTCGAGTAGGCATTTGAATAAGCATAGAGAGCAATGGTAGATACCTATTTGGCGTTTAAAATAGGAACGTTGGTGTGTTTTTGTATAGTTTAGTCACGGATTAGTCGCGGGCGGCGGTGGAGCGGGCGTTGTTCGCACAGTGGGACGAGATGAAACATCCCCGGTCCGTCGGAAGTGATCAGAGCGCGATCACGACGCGCCGACGCGCGCTAACTATCCGCTAATAGAGGATCGTGTTCGTGCCCCCGCCTCCCGTGCCCGATGATAATGTCCGCACTGACGGACACTATTATTGTTCCTGTTCGTTTATCCAATTATGTTCGTATCTTGTGCGAGCGCCTTTATATCGTTGCCAACGCCGATGTTCGATTCTCACGCTCGTCTGCGTTAGCTTTATATCCATTCAACAATCAATTCAATGCAAAAGTAAACTTCTCAGCTCCGACAAATATACGACTATTATATTAGACACCACTACAGTCTAGCTAAGCCGTTAAAGTCAAGCTTGAATGCGTCCATTTGCAATAGCACAGACATGTTCCGAGAAGTTGAAGCAAAGAGTAGAAAGATTGAAATTCATATTTTCCTTAATACAAAATGAGTAACTAATTAATATTCACTTAAAAAACAAAAGAGAAAGAGAACTTATTGCGGTTGAAGGTACCAAAAATGTTGGGTACCATAAATTGTATCGTTTACTCTTAATTTACATCTGCCATATAACTAAGCACTTTTTATTCTTACAAATTTTTATGAGTTAGGTGTGTTGGTAGCAGAGTTAATTCGTACAGTTTAAAATTAATGTGTCGATTGATATAACAGTTCGCATACTCCTTGTAATATGACCGACGATGTACGATCCCTATCGTTTAAATGAAAGAACCACCCGCTGATTTCACAGAACGGAATCCGCAAATGGATTCTAACAATATCATATCAAATCATCATTGCAAATATAATGGTATTCCACCTGCGCACTCTCATCATTCATCGCATATTATCCCCAAAAGGTCAATAGCAAATGATGAACTTTAGTTTAAGCTCTGAACTTTCATCGTTCAGAAATAAGTAATACCGACTCATGAGTATATGACATGATCCACCTTTGGTCGCATCATAAATGATTGATTGATTGATTGATCATCACTTTATGGTAAAATGCTTGGATATTCTTAAAAAAACAGCAGAGCTAAGGAATAGATAATTTGAAAATATACAAATAGTCGTATAACGCAGTTAAATATACTTAAAAGTTAAATCGGATTCACGTTTAATAATGAGCATGTTACGTATTCGACTATTTACGACAAGTATAGTCTCTATCCCTGAATATAGGTTAGTGAAATAAATACAATTTATTTCGACTCCGCAATTTCACCTATAAATCATTCTATAAACATTAAACCTAGTTATAAAACTCATAAAATATCACTTTTCAATAAAACCAGGTTAAAGTTAGGACTTGGATCGTGAGTCTAGCACGATTCTCTCATACAAGACGACAAGTCACGGGTCTTTCCGTGTCAGGCCAGACACGCCGCGAGAATGAACAATCTGCGCAAGCGCATCTCGTCCCAATTTCATAAATCAATTTAGCGACATGATTTTATGAACGCAAACAGTGTCTTTGGATGTCTACTTTGTACCATGTACTATTGTTAACTGCCTCGGTGGCGCAGCGGTTAGAAGGTCGCATTTTAAAACGACGGCTGCCCCAGAGGTCCCTGGTTCGATTCCCGGGTCGGGCCAAAAATATGTACCTGGGTTTTTCTGTTCAGAAATTCTCAGGGTAGCCCGGAGTTTTGAAGCTGGCGGTGTTTCCACCCCCGTGCCTCGGGAAGCACGTTAAGCCGTTGGTCCTGCGCCTGATCTCTCTCCGGTCGTGTCAGATTGCTGTCCCATCGGGCTATGAGAGTGAAAGGAAGAAGAGTGGAACTGTGTTTGCGCACACACTTATGCACTATAATATGTCCCGCGCAGTCGGTTAGTCGTTGTGACTGGTCACCGTAGTCGAAATCGGCTAGTATTATTATTATTTCTAATTTTAATTTCACATTTTATTTACTTCTTTACCAGAAGCCTACCAAATACGCATCGTATTATAGATAAATTTGATAGATTCGGCATTGAAGCTTGCCCTTATACCTGGGCTATTATCCAGCTGCACTGAGAATGCTATTAAAAAGTTTTTAATTCTGACAGGAAATATATGAACATAATTTTAAGGCTTTGGTTATTTTAGTATAAATTGATTGGCCGGTCTTTGATTCAGTTTAACTGAGATATTGTGTCATTAAATGCAAATAAAATTTTAAAGAATGTGTTATTAAACACAGATTACGCAGAAATAAAATAGCTAATCAATAAACTATCTTTTATCTATAAAATAAATACAAAGAATTTATGTGAAAAGATTATCATTGCAGATATCATTGGTTAACAAAACATACACTGCTATGATTTTCTTAGAAACAAAAGAACATGATCTATCGCTATGTGATGTACAAGCATTATGCTGACAGTACTATAATTCAAATATTCAATTATTTAACGTATCTGGTAACCTCCAACATGCATCACAACTCACCCTTTGCCGTTGATCGCCGACCGACCACACGCGGCTCGCGAAATCATTGGACGCACCCACGATGTAAGCACCGGACGAGTCGAAATCCACCGACATTACGCCTTTATTTGAACCCACTAGCGTTCCTTTGTTCTCCACTAGTCCCACTAAAATAAAATACGGTATTAGCGAAGTAAAAGAATCGAAATATCAATAAAATGGTAGAAAAGCGAGCGCCTTGAGGAAAGTTTATAGCAGCGGTGAGCAATTACTCAGCATTGTCTGTCATATTGGCTGTGCTTGGCGGAAAAAACCGGTTAAGTGCGTGTCGGACCCGCGCACTGAGGGTTCCGTGCCACCCTTAACTGAATTCAGGGTCCACTTACTTTTACTTAACGAAAACATCACAATATATTGCGACACCAAAAATAACTTTGTTTTTCATAGTGTTTGTATGAAAGACAAAGTTATATTTGCGGTTGATAAAAATGTGCAATATCTCAAAAACTACTGGTTCGATCTCCTTCAAACCAATTTTCGTTGCAAGTTTTTGTTGAGATCTACATCATATATTTTTTTCAAAATTTTCACTTTCTTAGTTCAAAAGTTAGAGGGGGGGGGACGCCTATTTTACCACTTTGGAAGCGTCTATATCTCAAACCTTACACTTTTAGAAAAAATGGTTTTAGAAACCTCAACATCATTTTAAAAGACCTATCCATAGACACCCCACACGCATAGGTTTGAGTAAAAAAAAATTTTTAGGTTTTAGTTTCATGTATGGGAGCCCCCCTTAAATATTATTTTTTTTTACTTTTTGTATCTGAATCGGAAAGCGGTAAACAAAATACACCTACCTACCAAGTTTCAGCTATGTGATGCTTATAGTTTCAGAATAAAGTGGCTGTGACATACGGACGGACAGACAGACAGACAGACAGACAGACAGACAGACAGACAGACAGACAGACTTGACGAAACTATAAGGGTTCCGTTTTTTGCCATTCGGCTACGGAACCCTAAAAAGGGATTGCGAGCGCTTATAAGCAAAATGGCGATCGCTCAAATAGATGGCGGACTGTGTCGTAGAACTGACAGTTAGCTATGTAAGCTCAGCTGCTCCGATCAAAAAAGTGCTGAACACTGTAAATGCTCTCGCAATCGCCATTCACCGCCAAACATTGCTATTGCGTACTTTGAAAACGATGTATAGTTGATGCCAGCTACATAACAATGCAAAAAAGTGAGTCTATTCGGCATTGCAACTGAATTCCAGTCTCTTAGGCCATACTTGTATGGCTGACTGTGTCACCGTATTCTCTTTTCAGCGTGTAATAGTAGACTGGTGTCGGAAACTTTTTTGCGGCGTTATATGGCATCTACTATAATATTCGTAGTTGTTATTTCACACAAGAAAACTAGGTTTGAGAAATATGGTGATGTACTCACTCTTTGACAGGTCCCACAACTTAACCTTTCTGTCGGTTCCACCTGTCGCAACCATTCTGTCGGTTGGACTCCATTTGACGGCATTTACTTCACCGTCATGAGCATCCTGGGCAACAAAACAAATTATTAAAAGTACCAACCATAAACAGTCTGTGGAATACAGCAAATGAATGAAAGCGATAAAGTTAAATGGAATGTAACATAATCAAAGTTACACAAAAGAGATGAGCCATAAAAAGGCATGTTGTCTTGAAATTAATGAAAATTGGGCAATGAGTTTAACTTTTTTCATGACAAATTGTTTATTAAAGATACAACTATGCCTATGCCTATTCTATGCCTGGGCTAGACTTTTTGTTTATTGAAGTTGGGAAACATGAGCAATGCAGAAATGAACAAATAAAGCAACTTCAAAATAACGTGATCGCGCATCTATCCGAGCCTCGAAAATCGAAAATAATTGGTGTTGGTGCAACAATAAGACCCCTTTGTTTTATTATAATATTGCTAATATTGTTGCGACCTACATTCTTAATAATGGACTTACAAATCTCAACGCGACTTTGGTCGGTAGCGTCGTCGCATAAAACGGCATAGATTCCATAATCTTGTCATCTGACCCACCGGGCGATCCACCGCTACTCCTGCTACCGCCCTCTCTCGCCGCTTCCTCCAGCTCCTTCCGAAGCTTGTCACTCTTCTTTCTAGAAACAAATGACATAAGAAATAAATTACTTTTCAGTAACATTCCGATTTAGCCGCCTAGAGAATGCTATTTTGAAGTTATCAATTTCGACACAAAATGCACGTAAAGAACGTCAAACTTTGTGGAAAAATTGAAATCTTCGAAATACCAATTTCTGGGCAACAATATTATAGCGGTGATCCGTGAGGTTCGACGGTGGCCGTATACAAACCGTAAAGCATATTGCAAAAGCATTTATGCATAACCAACCACCGTGCTCTCTTCACGATAATTTGATCGCCTAAAACTAAAAAGTGATACCCCTTCTAACATTTACCGTCTATGATTTAACACCCGTGAGTAGATGAATGTATCAACACTGTCAATCAACATACATTACGCAGTGGTCGAGTGGTGTGAGCTAATTACAATGAGAGTGCCAAACTCCATGGAACAGGACTATTTACAATTCAAAAAGTAACTAGATTACAAATTAATACAAAACTGCAATTCAAACACCACACACTTATATTATTAATTTACGTGTATTAGCAAACAATGTTAATCAGCAAATCATTTGCATACCTTGCATGTGCCAAGTATCTGAAATCAAAACATGCAGAAATTCATGCGAAACGTAACCGTGCCTGGGAATCCTTAGGTAGTAAAATATTTACAAAATATGTATATCCGAAAATAAATGTTAAATACAACTGAAAGGAATCGGACCGCAAGGTTATTAAACAAATCCAAAATATGGCGAGTGAATTATACAAGTATAAGCATTCATTGAGAAAACTTATAAAAGTATCCACATGAAAGAGGCTATTACATCAAAAAGTAAACATGTCTAAATGTGTTTAGTAGTTACATCGTACATACTCCTAAATAAATCAAATTAATATAAATCTACGATAATTTTCCTGTAAGAGTAATACATATTATTGTAGTAAGTAGATATCTTAATTTTTTTATTATTTCATCATTTATAAAAACTAATATTACTTCAAAAAGGTGTTTAGTATTATGAACTTAAATGTTTAATACTATCTTCTACATGCACACACTCATGAACAGTGTAAGTATGATATGGTTTCGATGAATGCAATTATTACATGTTTATATCTCAATGAATAAAGAAAAGATACTTCACAGAAGGAACTTAAATAGATTTCGATGCTGTGTACGGATAGGTAGGAACTTACATATTGAATATCTACATAGAATCTATGAACGACTAAAATCTTAAAAGTTACAATCAATGATACAGAAGAAAACAAAACGAAATATGAGTCAGTTTCAGAGTGCAGTTACGACATATATGGACCATTTTTTTATGAAAGAGATAATGTTCAATTATTTATGAACGCCACAATGCCTTCAAACCACCACATTCTCATTCACATTATGTCACACTCACCCGAAACTAACTCTACCAAACGTGTTGATCAAAAACGCGGTAGGGTTGCTTGACCTGTTGAAGAAATTAAACAAAAAGAAGCAAAAACAAAAATCATCGATACACTATGCAAGCTGTAAAGCCGCGAGGAACACACATGACCCACTCTGTCACAACAACTGCCTTCATAGAATACACAAAATGTAACATTGTGCAGTGTTTACTACGTTTGTCATGTATCATTGACAAATAACAATTTGCTTTGCTACAGTATATGATAGCAAGCTTTCTTTAGCAGGTAAAAAATAAATAGAATACAAGACAAACAATTGATCTACTTTGCAGTGCACATAAGTGATATACTACAGAGCAGCGAGCGACATACACTAACTACTCGGACATGTATGTAGCCAAGTGTAATTACAACAATTTGAAACCAGATGCCCCATAAAATAATGCAATAAGTAGGTACCTTCAAGATATTTAAGTGATTGCTACCAATTTTGTATGAGAGCAATACAATTATTTATTTAATTTTGTAGAAATCTATCAGATCACGTCGTTATCTGGTACTAACAGTTCCGGAGTGTATTATTGTAATAAAAATAATACATGCGGCACAAACGATGTAATTATCTACGTAACAAAAAATATAACTTACTTGAGAAAATGCTCGTTTTCTTCATTCATTTTATCCGCATCTTTAGCTTTGTACTTTATTAATCTATCTACTAAAGACCGATTTTCATCCTGAAAACACAAATAATATCGGTTAAGTGCAGGACAACACAACACTTATAAACTTTATGATATTTAAAGTACCTTTTTGAATATTCTGCGCATTTTTATAACTAAGCACCGGCACTAATTACACAATACACGTGCACTAGTATTTGCGATCAAATAGAAAGAGGTCAAAAGCGTACAAGCCAACTGAACGTTTTCATTCAGACTGAAGGTAAGTGGTCTTCCTGCGATATTCCTAGATACAGTTTGCCTACGTTTATAGTACACTACGATAATCATATGAAGATCGTAAAATATACAGCTTGCTCCATTTAACGGTGGCAGAAACCATTACTTTTAATTAATGAAAGTAGCGTCAGATGTAGGTGTGGTCGTTTTATGGATCTGTTTAACGACGTGTTGAAAAGGAAAATGCAATCAAATATATTCAAGGTTATCCGGCTACAATAATGTACAAAAGGTACAGCTGTAAAATCTATAAAGCGATAAGAAGAACTTAGGTGACGGATAAATGAACTATCGCTATTATTAAAAAAAAAATAATTTAACCCGCCAAGTTCAAGTTGTACCCGTGCTCTGATTCTCCTGAGAAACGCCAAAATAATTCGACATATTCAGTTGGATGTATATATTGCGTTCATTTACAGGCTTTACAGCTAAAGGGCTTTTTTACGCTTTCCTAAGACATAGATGGACCTCGAAGTAACTCATGGTTCTGTTTTAGGTACGGAACCCCAAAAAAATGAACACGCTGATATGATTGCAGAAAACCTCGAATTGGATTGGCACGTAACCAAGTTTTAAATGATGCTATAAAATCTGCGAAGTTCCAGCGGGATAAATTGTTCAAAAGTAAAAACTAACATTACAATGCCAAAAATACTACAATATCGCATAAACAATAACACACTATCACAAAGCGTGCTGAAATATTTTTGCTGTAACAAAAAACTTATTGCGGGACTCATTCATACATTATGACGCTAAGCCGTCGCTTTTCTGAAGTGAGTTTCTATTATTAGCATTGGAGAAGACTAAGCTCTTTTTAAATCTTCTATCTATTATTATTCCTCCTACCTATTATTGACATTGAAGGCTGATCGCCAAAAGGGCAAATGTTCTAGATTAGAGACCCTTTGACCAAAAGCGCAGCTTAGGACGAGACCGCTCACAGCCGGTCGCTGTGGAAAACAGTGGGAGAGGCCAATGTTCAGCAGTGGTCGTCCTTTGGCTGATAATGACTATGATGAGGAGGATCTATTAGGCTGTCCTGCGTATTTGACACTTCATGAAATAAAAGGTAAGGCAATTTTAAAAGAAGTAATATGGTGATATAGACCACATGGTTAAGGAGCAGACAGACCAAGCGCAACGTAATCTTTATCGTCACCTTCGAATAATGACTAAAGCGAGTGAAAAAGTAGTCGGTCGAATGCCATAATTAATGAGTAAGAGTCCTATAACAGCAGCATCAGTGATCGAAACATCAATAATGCAAAAAAATATACATGACCCAGGCAATTAATTACATAAATAAGAGGCTACAATGAGTCGCAGTGTACGCAGGAGACCTATTGGAACGTAATTTATTAGCCCGTGCTCATAGTACAAGCTGTAATTACCTACTTAGCACTATTGAATTTATTAACAACAGTTTCTTTGATGAATCAAATATTTCATAAATGTTTGATTCATAATTTAGTAACATTTTTACTTAAAATCTGATTAAGTACGGTCACTTTGTGGGCAATAATCTGATCGCAAATATACTTCATACACGATAAAAGCTATAATAAGTTGCTAAATGCTCTAACTTACGGGATAATAGTAAAAGTAAACATATAAGTCAGTCACGCGGGCTTGTTACGTCTTGACCTCTTTATCAATGCTAATAGGTAGTTGTCGTTAGGACTCTATTTGTATATCGAGAAAGTAAGCTGTTTTGTTTAATATTTATTTTTCCTTTGTCCTGGCAATAGTACACAGATTTGGTATGGTAGTACAAATTAGTGCCGTTGTTTTGTTTTGGCCACAGTGAAAGTAATTAAGTATGTCAAGGTGATTCAATACACCTACCAACTCGAGGACTTTAATTAACATATTATATTTTAAGCCAACATGATTGTATCATAAAGGTTTCTTTATTATGTTTTCCTCCACAGGCAAGTGGGTGATGGCATTGAAATGGATACTACTTATAAAGAATCATTGAGCAAGCAAATAAGTTATGGATTTTTATTTTTATGGACTGGGTTGAATTTGAAAAAGTAAAAATCACAGTTCATACAAATATAGTACAATGAGAACCCTCAAAGTAAAATTAATTTCTTGTATATGTTATACATATTTGTTAATTTAATTCATTCTACTAAATGTCCAGTTCAAGGTCCTGAGTTCGTCTTTAAATAAAATTACTATGCTAAATTACTATGCCGACATAAAAAGACAAATTATAATAATTGGTATGGTTTTTTGTGTATATCACACTTACTTGAGCTTTTCTAAGTTTCTCTTCTATAGCTGCAAACGCCATTTGTAATGCTTGGTGTTCATCCCGAAGGACCTGATTCAATCCTTGCAACTCCGACATATTTGTTTCATACATTTGTATCTCTGCCCGAAGAGATGCAATTAAAGCTGTATTTTCTGAAATTCTAAGAAAATTTATCACAGTTAAATCATAATATAGTGTGTCATAATAAATCATAATAAATAATCAATTATTTAAAAAAAACATTTCATCAACTTGATCTTTTACATGACTTGACTATTTTAGCTTTCACATATTCCAATATCAAGTACGAATCAAAATTAAGATTTAACTTTAGGCAAAAATTGAAATAAACATTGAATGGTTAAGAATGTTTAGACACTTACAGTGTCATATTTGTATTCTTAAAAGATGAAATAAGAAGTATTTGGCCTAGTTAGCCAAAAAGATGCTGGTTGGAGTCACGAACATGCGCAATTTTTGGTTTCTTATTTCATCTTTTAAAAATAAATGGATCGTAGTTTATAACAATCTCAGGTAAGATTATGAATACATCAAACAATGAAAGATTGTCATCTTGCAAACTCAATCGATAAGATTATTTATCAAGGGCTGACCTGAGTTGATCTACTGAAAACTGAAAAAATGCTTACATATAATTTCTTTTGATAATAATTCATCACACAATTGATCAATTACATAAATAATTGCAGGTTTAGCAGATACTTGTGTCCCGGGATAGTAGTGTACATCTTTATATGGGTATTATGTAATGTAGCCTATGTCTAAAGTTTTGCACACCATAATAGTTGTAATTCATACATAAGTGCAGTAAGAAATACTCACATAATATCTTTTGCCTGTAACTGCTTCTCCAAATCATGTACTCGAGTATTGAGGTTGATGATTTGCTGTGAACTTTCTCCGCGCCGTCTATGGAGGGATGTTAATTCTTCCTGTTGAACTAATATTTTCTGTTCTAAAGCTTGTATTCTTTCGTTATTTCCCGCTCCTGTAATCCATGCAATGAAATATTTATATTACAAAATGGTAAATGGAACTGAGGTCTCTGACAGAACAATTTGTAATCAATTACTTGGTAAAAAATTCCAATCTTCATCACTTGCATCCATTTCCTTTTTAACACAAATTAAGAAACACTTAATTGCTTTACAAAATAATGAGTAACAAAAGAAATGATATTTGGCAGTATGAATAGGTACTCCCATAAACAACTCAATGAGGGTAGGATTTTTTTTTATTTATCTTCTAGTTGCGTTATTAGAGTAGGTAAAATATAATTTCAAAAAGTACATCTAGCTCTTAAATGAAATAAAAAAAGTACAACACTCACCTCCACTTGAGGTCCCATTGTCAGTACTTGAATATCTGATTCGTTCATTAACTAACGTTAACTGTAAGTTTTCATTTTTCAGAGTATTTACATTGTCGAACAGTTTACTTTCTGAAAAGAAAGAAAAACACTTTAGTAAAAAGGTAGTGTTATTAATGAAACCGTACCTTGCCAGAAACCGTGCCTTGTTTCTATAGTGTTTTGTCACTATACAAACTTAATGATATAAATTGCACTTGTAAAAAGCTCACGTGTAAGACAAGAGCTTTGATTCCTCGTCTGTCCAGTTACTTTTTACAAGTGTAATTTATATTAAATGTATTTCAAACTGCAATTATTCAGAAAGTGTCCATAGATCATATTACTAAACTACAATTGAAAATAAATAATTGATTGATTCATAACTACGGTTATAATAGTTAACAAAACTTCTCTGTTAGATGTTTGTTGTTACAAAACATTGCAGCTTTAGGTATAAAAAACAAAACACATTTTTCATTTTAACATTTTACAGATAAATTTCTGATGATTTGTTTCTGTGTGGTTAGAAGTAGGTTAACTTTTACGATATTTGAGATAAGAGTAATATACCCCAGACAATAAGTGATGAAACAATGGCTTGTAGATAAAATCTTAAGCATTTAGCTTAATATTTCAATGTCAACAAATAGACAAAGACTATTTTAATTATAGGTTATGATACTTACGAAAAGCAATAACATCCTGGAAAGCAGCCGTTTCATACTTATTCCTAGCTTGAAGCTGATTTATAATAGATGTTCTCCATTCACCTCCTTCCATTTTAACTCGATATATTTAGAGTAATTTAAATTAATTAAAACTTCAGACCAAAACAAACAGATGTCATGATGTTGCAATACGACTAATGGAGTATTTACTATGAAAATTAGTGTAAGAAAGGTATTCTACGACATACTGTTAAACCAGATAGCTTATTATAATACGAAAAAAAATGTTACGGAACATTAAATATTTGATTTCGTGCAATCAATCGTTCATCAAAAACGACAAACGAGAATTAAGGAAGGAGGAAACTGACTTTGACACTTCTTCACACTTGTTTGACAGATAGATAGGGTACGCTCCACTTGCTTATCGTAACGCCCACTACGCCCGCAAAGCTTACTCCACTTGAAGACCGCGGTGGCGCGGTCGCTGGTCTGGATTCACGATCGCAGCGACTGAGCGCGTTAAAATTTCAAAACATTTTATATGGGAAAGATAAAGTTGAGGTAGATGGCGCTGTAAATTTTCCATACAAAATTTTAACGCGCTTGCAATCGAACGTGAGTGGAAAAACTCAAACTAAGCCTTCTGAAGTTCTGATTGATGATGAAAATATAAGGGTTCCGCTTTTTGCCATTCAGCGGAATGGAACCGATGTACATGGTCTTGGCATTTTTGTAAACATCTCCATGAATCATAATAATATTATACTGATAACTTCGAAACTGAGATGTTTGTGATGTCAGGTGTCGTCTTCCCCTCTCAATTTAATACTCCTTGATATTATTGTGTAGTGTACCAAATAAATTACATTTCTTTCTTTCTTTCGTTTGTATTATTTATTTTGTATGAAGTAAATGTTCTCCCCGTAGAATAAAGGTCTTTTGAAAGAACTTATATTGAGAGGGAAATTAAAATAATGGCGACAAAAGTGACGTCATTGGCAAACGTCTAAGTTTTGTGGTTGACCTCTATTATATATGTTGGTAGGTAAGCGAATCGATGGAAATTGGTAGGTTAGATAAGCGAATCGATGAAAATAGTTAAACCAGAAAGCGTCGTCGTGTCGCAAGTGGAACGCACCCTTAATGACATCTGTCAATCTGACGTTAGCATACCATTTATAGGGACTAGGTACTTTGGCGTTTTGGATAAGATATAAGATCACAGATTAGTAAGAGTATCTTTAAGAGTATGGATAAGATCTACCGAAGGTAACCGTGTAGCAACCGTGCCTTTTCGCCTCCGGTAAATTTATTAATCATTATTTTTTTAAATTGCTCTGTAAACAGTAAAAAGTGACATTCATCAGTTTGAACCATAAAATTATTCTAACCCTTTTGGAAAGGAATATTAATTTTATGGTTTGAACCATAGAATGTAGTATAGTACCATCTACTTGAATATTCATTGCAGAAAAATAGCTCACAACACAATATACTTAGTCGAGCAATAACAACAAATTACATCACTTGTTTTGATTAGGCACTGTTAACACTGTTTACGTTTTCCGATGCGCTCACTTTGAATGCACAAAAAAAAAGGTGAAAGTGCATCTAATTACTGACCTTTTTATAGTTATGGAAGGTACAACAACAAGTGAGTGTAGTGAAAAGTACAAATATGTGAAATTTGAGGGTAACCATTTACGATTTATGACCTATGGGTGTCCCACAGTGCATTGCGATTTCTCGGATAGTAAAGACCTTCAGTCTAGTTTTATTTGTTATCTATAGTAGGACCGTCTACGGTGCAAACTATCTGTTCCCACACCTGCTTTGATACCTTGTTGACGGATAACACTGTAGCCCGCTGCATACTAGGCGCATCTCACCAGAGGTCGCTTTAGTTGAACGCCCGCTACCGTGAACGCCATACATAATATTGTATCGCTAGGCTATCGTTCAGAAATAAATATTTATAGAGACAATCGGAGTCTTTTCGTCCGCCATCACCGCCACCTACCTTTACAATACAAATTTATTTATTTATGTTTGAAGACTTGCTAGAAGCACTTATACACGTTCCAACATAGACCTTACCACAGCACAGCTTCAGGACAGTTGTGTGGGCCAGAGCTGAGAAGAAGCTGTGCAAGAATTACGGTTACCTAAAAAAAAACAGTCAAAAAATTTATCGATACTGATGACGTCATCAATTAGTCAAGCCAAGCCCTAGTGTAAAGAAATGGTTTCTTATTTTACTGAAAATATCTGAAATTATTCTATTGGAAACTTTGATATATGGCTGCAAATCACAAAGGAAGTCCTAAATTTACTGTACAATTTGGCATCGGAGTCGATTTCACTCACAAATTTTATAAAATTACCAAATTTTTTATCAATGATTCATATTATTTACTGGTGAAAAGTATGATTTTCGGGATAGTATCCTCGGCGCACTTCACAGTTGCTGAAGCACAAGCCATTTCATCTGAAATTGTTATACAAAACTTAAATTATAACTTTATCCATTCATAATTTTTCCAAAATTCCAGCGACGGAAACTTGACGTTTCCACTAAATCCATTATTTCTTAGAAAACGGTCTCGCTGTCATAAGGTCTTTCGCTGTCAAATCCTATAGAATTTCACTAAGTAGCACGCTCTTTTTAAAGCGAAGATTTTTTTCTTTCTCTATGGTTTGAACTTACATGATCAGTGGCCAAATCAGTGGTTTGAACACCGAAAACTATGACGTCACAGCATCGTCACTGTTTCAAATCGCTTCAAAAATAAATTAAAAGTTTTTTCCTTGCATATAATATTGTACTTGACTTGATATTCGTTTTTGACGAAATAATTATTTTTATAATGTAGTATCCCGGCATCCCGGGTATCGGCTCCTTACGTCACACTGACTAACACGTCCGTCCTTTACCGTGGTGGCGAGTAAACTATCCCCACTACCACCCCGCCCCGGCGTCGTCGGGGAACCAGTGTGCGCAGGAGACGACAGAATACTTCCTTCTCTTTTTCACATACACTACATCCCTCCCTTGTTTTAATTTAAATAAAACTATTTATTTTATATCTCGATTAAATCATTTATGAAATCATCAATTTATACATATACATATTCATATTGATATTGGTATTGACATGTTGATATATATATATATATTTTATCCTTCTTCCATCCTCCCTTATATTATAAAGCTTTTTTTTGCTGAATGCAATACATCAACGAGAGCAGTTTTTAATGAGTTAAAAGCTGTCTGCTGCCCTTCCTACCATAACTATCTGATATCCAATTTTGTTGTCATTCTTCAAACGAAGCAGTTTCTTCAAAGTTCGGTCTTTGTAGCCTCATTTGGTATCCACTTTTCTACATAACATATTAATCTCTTATAGATTAGCAAATCCGCTATTATCGTATAGGTTTTTGCGATATTAAAAACCTTTCGCAAAAATGAATGTTATCATGTGCCTTTAGTCCGGGTCCGGGTTAAGTTCAAGCTGATGAAAAGCATACCATATGACGTCTAGTTTACTAAATACTTCAACGTCCTAATTATTCAGTAATATAAATTAAATCAATAAAAATATTTATCTCTTCATATACACTCACTTCAGACCCTACCACAGCTTCGAGCAACTGTGGGCTAGTGCTGGAAAGAAACTATGCAAGAAACATAATTCACTATAATTGTCAATGCCTCTTTTAAAAATTAACAATGTTTTTGGTTGTTAAAGTAATTCATACATTATGATATTTTTGAATAATTAACTTCTTTTTAATACCCTTCGTCATTAAAGCTTTTGAAACAACCAAATCATAAATCGGTTAGTCTACTACTTATGTTTCTTATTATTTTTTGTACATTACCTTATGAGAGAAATAACGACCTTTTAAATTCTAAATTGTGAAATAAGCATAACTTTATTTTACTTTTTTGCGTAAATAAACATACAAATATTACTTTTCATAGAAATACTGAAAGTACAGTACAGTTAACATCCTTTTTTTTACCACTTCTAAAGAACCTGAGGTTGTAATGTAGATTATAAGTTATAATAGCTCAAACAAGGTATGAATATAGTTGGTCAATTGGAGGCAAGTGGTAATTTTCACGTTTTGTAGCACGCAAATGCAAACATCATTCTCATTAATTGGAATGATCTATTCTTACCCCCTCTACTTTTCAAATATTATGTCCTATCACTCCAAAAGCTCTTCTATTTCTTTTTTTGCGTCGACTTTTTCTGTGATACAGGCTTGACTTATCAATATGTTTTTATTATCATCATCATCAAACTCTAGAACTTGGCCGTTGTCAGCGGAGCTTTCCATATTTTCCGAGTTTCTACCATTTTCTCGACTTCCTGATACGATACGACGTTAAACGTGAGCTTTATTTGCCCCACATAGCTTATTATTCTTCTTTCTCGCTTCCTTCTATCTTTCTATTCTTATTTATTTTTTATTTCAAGACTTTATTGCACAAATTAAGTGTACAAAGTGTTCTTCCCTCTATTAAGGTTTTGATCAAATGATTGTGTCGAATCAGGTGCTCTAACATTTTTCCTCTTCTACCTTCTAACGTTTCTATCTTTTTTTTTACATTGTCATCCAAGTTACAGTTCTATATGCCCTCAAACATCGAAAATGTTTCCTAGTTTCCCTCCTCTAATTACGTAGAATATTGCATTTTTATCCTTATAATTTGAAAACTGAATTTTAGCACCAAAGAATCCTTGTGTTATCAAATGGAAAGTATAAATTGCACTTGAAAAATGTTACCCTGACTCTGTGCCAGACGAGGAATCGAACCCCGTAAATGGATAGTACTCTCATATGCCAGAAAGATCCTATCTGATTGCTTTGTTTGTTAAAAACCTGTATTATGTATTTTCACCACGTTGTCACTAATTAAGTTTACACCCGGAATAGATCACCTTTTTTTACTTTTATTCCTCCTACTGTACATTTCACCATATCATCGTCCCCAGCATTAAAAGCATAGTGAATTTTCTTCCTCTGATTTGTTAGTACTTGTTGTTTCTTCAATGTTTCTCAGTTCCATATTCGTTTGTTTTCACCTTTTTATTGGTAATTCTGATTTATACATAAATTCGCATTCGTGTTCCTCTTCAAATGACTGCTTTAAAGTGAAATATTTTCACACATTTTAGACACCTTTTCTTATAACAGGGTTTTTTTTTACAACTTGTATATTTCCTTTATTGCTAATTTTTTAATTGTCTTATCACAATTTCCAAAGTGTTAGCATCTATAATGATTTTATTTAAAGTCATGTCGTCTCCTGACTTCAAAATGTTTTATGTTGTAGCTTTTTAGAATTGTACTTCTCCGTGAGTTGATATTTTAAGTCTATGAATTTGCATTTAGAAGCTTGCTGCCGAAGTCTTATTTTTTTTTCTTATTTTCGCCTCGTTTTATACCTCTTAATTCGTGTCTTTTATATGTCTTGCTTTGCTGGAGGCAAAGTATTTATCCATTTTGTTTATGGCTATTTTGAATACATCTATTTGACCATCTTTATGTTGTAGTCCACCACAATTCAATAAACTTGCCCGTTTTTGACTGCTTTGTTTTAGGTTCGCCGCTGCTTTTAGGTAAAATTTCACTTCTATTTTCCCACGTAAGTAATACCGAACCAACTTCACCATTGCATTCAAATTTTTCTAAGAGAAGCTATCAACAAAAGTTGTTCGCTCGTAACCCAACCACACCATTCATTCAATGACCATTTCCATGTTATTCATTTTCACCACTATCAACTATCGTCATTTCAAACTAAATGCCTACCTAATCATCATTATTGTCTTTATTTTCATCATCTTCATCGTCGTATTATTATCATCGTCATCATCATCATCTTGCTCATCATGATCATCATTATCATCATCATCATCTTCATCGACATCATAATCGTCGTCGTTTTCATCATCATTATCATCATTGTCATCTTCTTCATCATCAACATCATCGTCGTCTTCATCATCATCAACATGAACGTCATCGTCATCGTTATTATCAGTGTCATCGTCTTCATCGTCATAGTCATCGTCATTATCATCACTATCGTCATTGTCATCATCATCATCGTCATCTTCATCATCATCATTATCATCATCATCATCATCATCTTCATCGTCATCTTCATCATCTACATCATCTTCATCATCATCTTCATCATCATCATCATCAACATCATCATCATCATCAACATCATCATCATCATCTTCATCATCATCAACATCATCATCATCATTGTCATCGTCATCGTCATTGTCAGTGTCATCGTTATCATCGTCATCATTTATATCATCATCATCTTCATTATCATCAACATCATCATCATCGTCATCGTCATTGTCAGTGTCATCGTCATCATCGTCATCGTCTACATCATCATCATCTTCATCATCTTCAACATCAACATCATCTACGTCATCATCAACATCATCATCATCGTCATCGTCATGGTCAGTGTCATCGTCATCGTCATCATCTTCACCATCGTCATCATCTACATCATTTTTTTTTTTATTCTCTTTATTTTTTAAAGGCTTGGTCGCTTAGCGATCATGTCGCCTCGTTATTTAAATCAATAAAATGTTTATACTGACAATTCAAAATATTTTTTTTGTATTAAATAAAATGCTTTGGCATCATCCGACAGTGGATGAGCCAGAACACTGTTACAATACCCTACGTTGAAATGGGTTTGGTTACCTAAAATTGAATTACGGATATTTATCTACATCATCAACGTCAACATCATCGTCTTTAATATCAATATCGCCATCTTCAAAGTCATTTCGTTAAATTAACACCATTTATCAAAAGACTACTATTATATCTAATAACCTTGTTTTATTTTATGTTTTTGTGTACCCAGTCGTGTATCGCCCCAATTGCACGCATGTACATTTTATATTATGTTTAATTTTATTGCAAATAAATACCTTCTGTTAAGAGCTAAACTCCCATTTATTGGCCTAATAAAGTAATTTCTTACCAAGAATAAACTTTTTCTGTGTTGTGTGTGAATTTGAAACCATTTCAAATTCACACCCTATCAATAAGACAAGTGGGTTGGTATTATAAATTAGACCTTTACTTCAAATCCTTCCTTACAGTTATTGTTATTAGTTATTAATTGTATTTTTAAATGGAATACAATCAAATGTTATATTCAGCTCATCATTGCATAAAAGAAAGACTGGCCTTCACAAAATTTACAGTTAGTCTTATATAAGTGAAAAGTATCTTAAGAATTTATTACTGCATCTATTTATTATTACTATCATCTATAATTATCTGTATCTGCATGTAAAGAGATGAAATTTAAGTTGTATACACTCTCTGTACATCATTTTCCAATTTCGCTAATATAATCAAAATATTTTGATTACCTCTGTATTATGTTTTATCCTATCCTATATTAGATATACGAGTACTTCATCATACTATGTAAACATGTTTTGGATTGACAGTGCTAGCATACCTAGACCCTATATTATGTAACTGTCTATAATTCTGGTTTGTGTACTTAACAAATGAATTTCTCAAAAACTGACGAAAGTCACATCAATTAATCGCAATAACATACGAATAGATATTATCAATTATTAATGCTATAACTTAATTATTTCCGAAACACCACATTTTCTCGTTCGTCATAATGTTACGTTTAAAAACTTTACGTTTAAACAACCATTGAAATGCATAAATATCAAATACCTATATAGGTAATACAATACATCACGTACCCCGCTTCATTAACCATTATGTTTTGCTGCATAGCCTTTTCATACACCTACGTTTCACATAGGAGGTACACATGGACTTCATGGGTATTCACATAATATCTGTACGTAAGGTTTTATTATCACAAATGAATTCCCCTAACATTAACTATTAGGAAAACATTATTTGGTAACCTCACACCCACTGTGCCTGCGATACGCTTACTTAAAATCGTGTAAACAACACAAACAAAGCTATTTACCAAATATTTATTGTATTTTCCTTCAACATTGCGTAAAATAGGATACTAATGAGCTGTTAGCAAATTTGTTAAGCCCGATGTAACTTCAATTATTGTAGTAAATGCATTATGAGTCTTATATCAAATACATATTGTTTTCTCCCTTTTTTTTATAAAAATATAATGATTCACAGTACTTACATCCTCGTTGCCAAAATGTAGTATCCCGGCATCCCGGGTATCGGCTCCTTACGTCACACTGACTAACACGTCCGTCCTTTACCGTGGTGGCGAGTAAACTATCCCCACTACCACCCCGCCCCGGCGTCGTCGGGGAACCAGTGTGCGCAGGAGACGACAGAATACTTCCTTCTCTTTTTCACATACACTACATATAAGATAAACAAAAAACTCATATTCTACATATGCCAGTCAGTTTTATCGTTAAACACTGAGATCTTTTCTAATCAAATAGTTTAAAAGTTAATAATAGTAGATTATTCACCTAGGGCGTTAAATGGTGTCGGGGGCCACCTTGAGTCACACACAACGAGCGAAGCGTGAGGAACTGAGGATTGTGGATTTGAGGCCCCGAAGCGAGGGCATTAAAACGGGTTTAACATTACAATATGACAAAATGAATTTTGCTGATCATATAGCATGAAAAAGATTTTAGCAAACAAAACGTGTAGGCATAGCTGGGCACCGTTAATCAAATAGTTAACTTCGTTAATCGTTAATCCGTTACAAAAAAAGTTAGCTTCGTTAAACGTTAAAGCGTTACATTTCGGAAGAATTAACGCAAGTTAACGTTAATCGTTAATCCGTTAATATGTGTAAAATTTCATTTTTTTATCGTTGCGTTAGTGAACTTATAAAACCTGTTGGTTTAGGTTCTGGGAGTAAACAGGTTAGGGACAAAACGAAATACTTGTGTAATTTAATCGTCGGGCATTTCGTGCATATTTTCCTTCATGCAATTGACATGTTGAAGTTCTCATCTGGGTGCCAATTCCGCTAATTGAGTCTTCACTGAGTTGTGCATCACTTGTACAACGATAGTGCTTTGATACACCTCGCTATTCTGACAGCGGCTGCTGTAGTGACTCTATCGTGCTACAGTAGTGAGTGATTTTCTGCTAAGTAATTTGACAGCTTTTTGACATTGATTGATAATTCTTCATCATCATTATCATCATCATCAGCCGAAGGACGTCCACTGCTGAACATAGGCCTCCCCCATGGCTTTCCACAACGACCGGTTGTGAGCGGTCCAGTGCGATCCTGCATCCATGTTCCATGCCTCAGGTGTGATGCCCTCTAGCAGCACGGAGTTAAACAGCTTCTGAAGGTCTTTGAGTACCGGTGACAAATACTTCTTTAATAATTATTTTTTATAATTTCAAAATACTGTATCAAAATTTATAAAAATCACAAACTAAAATCGTTTTGATGTTAAAATGTTTTCACCCAGAAAACAGCCGTTCAATTGCAGTACTTGAGGGTATAGCGGTATTGTATTTAATGAATACATTTATGAATATCTGTTCCGCGAGAAATGCAGTATCGTTGAACGAGTCGTTTGATTTCATGTCCAGCCACATTTGAACGAGACTTTGCGCTTTACTTGTTAGAGAATTGGAGCTTTTTGGTTTTTCAATAGACTGTGTGACAGAATTATCAAAAAACTTACTTGTCTGCACCTGTTTTTTGCGCCGCGCCGCGGTGCCGTGCGGTAAACAGTGGGCATTGGATTAACGATTAACGGACTTAGCTGCATATTAACGGAAGTTAACGTGTCCGTTAACATTTTTGAAAGTTAACTTAAAAGTTTATCCGTTAATCAAAATGTTAACTTCGTTAATTAACGATTAACGGATTAACGAGTTAATGCCCAGCTATGCGTGTAGGTAGTCGTAGTAGCGTTTTGATAATTTACAAAAAGGACTTACGTCAACGATTTATTTAAAAATGCATGGTCGATAAAGTTCGCAAACACTAAAACAGCATCGAACAGGATATTTTTTCAAGCAGTGATATACTTAAATGGGTGATTAATTTAATAAATTAAAATAAATATTAAAGACCTTTATCTCCCTATGTCTATATGTTCCGAATAAGATCCCGTGCGCATAGTGTTATATCACATTTTGTATCTAGGTAGGTAGGTTTCTATAGGTAGGTATGTAGGTAGGTAGGTATCATCAGAGAGGCTATTACCAGCAGACAAGATGTACCTACTCGGCCGACGAAAGGAATCTGTTTAAATTGCACCTTTTAATCCGGGCAAAGCGAATAGACGCCGACTTTGCGGCGGGCGCCCGAGCGGAAAACAGCATCCCCGCTTCTTGAGCACAGCGGACCAGGAAACTGACTAGAGATGCTAATTAACTCCCGAGATATCCGCGAACAATACCATCCCTTTTAAACAGTCCGAATAATAATTCAGCTTTCTTTATTCTTCTGAGATAAGGTCCGTCTGCACTCCGCCAACAGTTTTCATTTTGATAGTGCTGCCTGCTTTATAATAATTACGTTCAACTCAACAAATTTCTGAGAATACGAAAAAAAAACTAAGCGTAAACAAACCTGTAGCGTAGCCTATTTTCAGAGCATATCCAAGTAGAGAGATGTAGGTAGGTAAGTAGTAGTTACCTGTTTAAACCTAAGTGTAGACTTAATAAATTATTGTTTTGTTTCTGTTGCACTAACGACTTCCAAAAACTGGTGCACGTATAGGTAAAGTGTGTACAATAGTTGAATGTTGGTTACCATAATAAATCGATTACAAACTTTCGGAATCGCCAGCCAGCCATTGTGGCGGCAATATATTCGGCTTAATAGTGTAATTTTGTTGGCTCTCGGTAATATCTTGCGGTGGACTGGCCGGCCTTTGCGACCTCTGACGGACGAACTTCCAACATTTTATGTACGTCAGGGAGAATGTGACATGAAACACACACTGTGCTAGCCTAGCCTAGGAGCCGAACGGTTAATTTTAAATTGATCTTTTTAATAATGAAAGTTGTATGTAGGTACCAAATTGATGGTCTCATTCAACTCCTATTGGCAACACCTTGCTTGCATAATGCAGCTAGTCCACTATTATATTAATAATTGACTCATGGTTATACGGAACCGCCAGTTACCTACTGATAAAAAAAAACAACAAGGTAAAAAGTTCCATTTAGGATTTTCTATTTTTGTAGTTCAGCATTCAATAGTGATATTGAAATCCATCCTCACTGTTTATGGACACCCCTTGTTTTCTAGCGCTGGCGAATTTCTTACCTGAAATAAGGACGTTCTTTTAACCAAATATAATATTAATTATGAATAGTCCGTAACTTTACATACATGTAGTTTAAGAGAGAAAATCTCAACAAAAGAATAAATTAAAACAAAACAAACACTGGCTACTTACTTTTTCTTTTCATAACTTCGTAGTCTATTCCTCTTTTCTTGCGATATCTGTATTTTCTAGCTGTTAATTAGAAAAGTGAGCATTTTAATACAAAACAAATTAGTCGCATGTCAAAACTAACAATGTATTATGTACTAAGGTTCTTACCATCTTCTTCTGAGTCGTCATCTACATCAAGTCTTCCATGAACTTTTGCGTTAACTGTTATTGAAATAATGATATTATTAGTTTGTCTGTAGGTACTGTTAATAATCTATTAAGATTAAAAAACATCATAATTACCTGACTATCTATACTAATATTATAAAGCTGAAGAGTTTGTTTGATTCTTTAATCGCACTAATATCAGAACTAAACTTCTGGAGGCCGATTCTCGCATGTTCGATCTCATTACGTGTGGTAATTCGATTAGTATCACTGTTTTACAGAAAAAAACAAGTCATATATCCACGTAAAAAAAACTACCACACGAAAGAAACCAAAATGACCCGGATAAAGCAATAACTGTATTTTTTGAAAAAGCAAATTCGATCCGTGAACTTTTTTCGTATGAACTGCACGAGATTGGCCTCCTGGACCGATTTGAAAAAATATTTTTGTGTTGGATAGCTTATTTATTGAGGAAGGCTTTCGGCTATAAGACATCACGCTGCGACGGGAGGGAAGGAAGCAAACTCACTCAGTCGCGGAGGACCGATAATTATCCGATAAACCTAATCGGTTAAATTAACTTTACTACGAGTACCTACTCTTACCTTCGGGTTCGAATTCTTCTGGTTCCAAGCCTTTTGTGCTTCTATGCCGGTTGAAACCGGAATCTATAAAATAAAAGTGGTGAAAATTGTGTTGCTAAGGCGACACCATCATTGTGGCGTCAGTCATGGTGATAATGACCGTGTAGCCTACACGGACTGACAGACTGACGAACAATTTTGAAATCGTGTTTTTTTATCATTCTGGCGTCAGCCAAGACTGATGTATGTATGGACAACAGCAGGTCAAGGTTTACACTGCGGTATCTTATGCGGTAGTTGTAGGGTTAGTTTTCAACAAAATGAATGACTTGATGTGCTGGTGATTGTACTTGTCTGATGGACCAGACTGAGCAGTAAGCAGCATGTATCTTTAAAAAAGACATAGTTACTCTCCTAACACTTTAGTGAACAGTGAACGCTTATGGGCGTGATTACAAATAAATAAGTATTGTGTGGATTACCGTCTACTCAAGTGTTTAGGTATTACTTAGGTACCATTATTGTCAGATCCTTCACTCGATGGGACTTCTTTCTCGTCTTCTCTGCTTGAGTCTTCGTTTCTGACTTTTTCTTCTCCGTCGTTATCGCTGAAGGAGTCTGCTCTTATAGCAGGAGGTTTATGGTCTGCATCATCTTTGTCTTTATCTGCTCTTGGCCGCCTTTCATATTCTGATGCATCTGAGTCTGCGATTTTTTTTATATAGCTAGTTTAAAGGTCTTTACTTAGGGAATTTAGTATTTCATGTTTGTTGAACAAGGGGAACTTAGTTTGTGTTTTTCCACTCACGTTCGATTGCGAGCGCGTTAGAATTTTGTATGGAAAATTTACAGCGCCATCTACCTTAACTTTATCTTTCCCATATATTAATGTTTAGAAATTCTAATGCGCTCGGAATTCAACGTGAGAAGATAAAACTCAAACTAGGATAAACTGATGGATATTAAGTAGAAACATTCACTCTCACTATTGACATGGTTCAATTTATCATAATTATCATGTGTTAATAATATTATGTCACCTCGTGTAGCCGATTTTTCATCTTCTAATTAAATATCGAAATAAAAACTTATCGAAATCACTTATTTACCTTGAAAATCACGTATCCGTAGTGCTGGTGCGCCATTTGTACCTTGCGTCAAATCAAATCCTATTCTTAGATTAACTGAAAATCATTATTTACGTTCTTCATTTTACGATTATAGATGTCTCATTCTCATTGCATTGTTTACTCTAAATATTAAATGCTTTAAAAATTTTGTATAATTTACGTACGAGTTTTGTCTTCAGATGTTTCCCCGAGGCCGATGGTCCATGATATCAGAATCTAAAACGTAAAAGGCATGAATAGTTTGAATTTGCATTTCATATTATAAATTTATGCCAAAGCTATTTTACCGTAAAGAAAACCAATGTCTTCCGAGTGCCTTCAACGGGAAAATGCATTTTTACAATGGAAGCTATGATGGAGTTAGCATAATAATTCAGAGTGAGAAAAACGAATGGCGATCCGGTATGATTTTAATTTACCGAGGCGTAAACATTTTCATTTTACGACATCGAATAGAAAAAATAAAGAAAAGTGATTGAAACTTCTCAAAAGTATTAATTCAGATGATGATACCTCTCAGACATAATTATTTTGATAATAATGATATTGCCCTTCAGCAGAGGGGCAAAAAGCAAGCAATACAAGCAAAGCAAGATTAGAGCTAAAAGAGCACATTAGCTCTAATCATTTACTCCCTTTAGCCCTAATCTTTTGGGAAAGCTTCCAAATTTCAAAATGTATTTAAATTAACAACTAGAGCAGTGGCATCAGACACCCCAAGACAATGAAATAAACAAATCTATCCACATTAGTGTTGAAAGTTACGATTATGACGGTTACGGAATGTTTTTTAATTCTTAACCGAACAGAGATCTAAACTTGTACCTAAAGTTTAATCAACGTTTTCCTTAAACGCTAGCTAACTATCATTTTTAGGGTTCCGTAGCCGAATGGCAAAAAACGGAACCCTTATAGTTTGGTGAAGTCTGTCTGTCTGTCTGCCTGTTTGTCCGTCCGTATGTCACAGCCACTTTATTCTGAAACTATAAGCATCACACCGTTGAAACTTGGTAGGTAAGTGTATTTTGTTCATCGCTTTCCGATTCAGATACTAAAAGTTAAAAAATATATATATTTAAGGGGGGCTCCCGTACCACAGAATATATAAATATGCATGAAAATAAAGCTAAAAAAAAAATTTTTACGCAAACCTATACGTGTGTGGTGTCTATGGATAGGTCTTTCAAAATGACATTGAGGTTCCTAAAACCATTTTTTCTGAAAGTCAAACGTTTGAGATATAGACGCTTCCAAAGTGGTAAAATGGGCGTCTCCCCATCTAACTTTTGAACTAATGAAGTGAAAATTTTGAAAAAAATATATGATGTACATCTCAACAAAAACTTTAAACGAAAATTGGTTTGAATGAGATCGAACCAGTAGTTTTTGAGATATCGCACATTTTTATCAACCGCAAATAACTTTGTCTTTCATACAAACACTATGAAAAACAAAGTTATTTTTGCTGTCAAAAAATATTGTGATATTTTCGTTAGGTGGAAGTAAGTGGACCCTGAATTCAGTTAGGGGGAGGGGGGGGGGGGGCACGGAACCCTCAGTGCGCGGGTCCGACTAGCACTTATCCGGTTTTTCTAAAGTAAATTGCTTGTCAGCCCAATACTTAAGGTGAAAGTTTTGAGGTAGGGTAAACAGACAGTCATTGGACACTGAATAGTTATTGGACAGTCCCTTTTGATTTGCTAAAAATAAGATAACAACAAATAAAAAGCGACATCTATATCTATTACTTAAATCAATAAGTTCCTAACATTGTTATAGTTCATATATTTTGTAACAGATGGCAGTAGTAAACTGTCAAAAAAAATATTTCCCGGCGGCTGTCACGGAAACGTATAATTGTCTTGAAAAATAATTATTTTTGTAAGGTTGAGTCTAGAGTTTTGTTACGATTTTGGCATAGTGGTGATTGATATTGTTTTGGCACCTCGGAGATTGGTAAGATATCATACAATTTACATGATAGATGGACTTTTATCTTATAAATGTTATATTTTGAGGTTATTTTCACCTGTCTAGTAATTGTATGGTACAATTTGAAAAAATCTATTATTGGACAGTGTCCAATAACTATTTTTTTTTCGGAGCTTTGAGTTTCTATGATGTTTTTTGCGTTCATTTTAAACATTTTAATTCCTTATGACGTACTTTCAATTTCAAGTATCACAGACTATTCTGTCGGTTATTGGACACTGTCCAATAATTGACACTTATTGTGTCCAATAATTGTTTGCTTGCAGGTTGAAGTCTCATAAATGCCTAAGGGAAAAAAGAAAAACTGGTTAAGTGCGTGTCGGACCCGCGCACTGAGGGTTCCGTGCCACCCTTGACTGAATTCAGGATTCACTTACTTTTACTTAACGAAAACATCACAATATATTGCGACAGCAAAAATAACTTTGTTTTTCATAGTGTTTGTATGAAAGACAAAGTTATATTTGCGGTTGATAAAAATGTGCAATATCTCAAAAACTACTGGTTCGATATCCTTCAAACCAATTTTCGTTGCAAGTTTTTGTTGAGATCTACGTTATATATATGGGGGTGGACGCTCATTTTACCACTTTGGAAGCGTCTATATCTCAAACCTTACACTTTTAGAAAAAAAAATGGTTTTAGAAACCTCAACATCATTTTAAAAGACCTATCCATAGACACCCCACACGCATAGGTTTGAGTAAAAAAAAATTTTTAGGTTTTAGTTTCATGTATGGGAGCCCCCCCTTAAATATTATTTTTTCTTACTTTTTGTATCTGAATCGGAAAGCGGTGAACAAAATACATCTACCTACCAAGTTTCAGCTATGTGATGCTTATAGTTTCAGAATAAAGTGGCTGTGACATACGGACGGACAGACAGACAGACAGACAGATAGACAGACATACAGACAGACAGACAGACAGACAGACAGACAGACAGACTTGACGAAACTATAAGGGTTCCGTTTTTTGCCATTCGGCCACGGAACCCTAAAAATTATGACTCTAATAATATGCTTTTAGCACTCAGGGAATTACAGGAAACGGAAAACCCAAAGATAAGAGAAATTTCTCGAAAATATGACATTCCAAAGTCCACACTGCATTTCAAATTAAAAAATTAGTTATATATTTTTTGAATTAAAAATGCTATTTTTGTTCTAATAATATTATACATAATGTTCTTATAGTGTTTTATTACGTGTTTAACTATAATTTTACTATATTAATTGACTGTCCAATAATTGTTTCCGACCGTCCAATAATTATAATTTTTGTCCAATGACTGTGTTTTTTGTTCATTTTTTTAAATATAATAATATTTTTCAATTGTTCACAAGAAGTAAGGTTTTTAATTAATTGTTATGATAGCTCATTTTATCTAGTTTCCAAATATCTCTACAGTTTATGAGATACTGAAATAGTCGAAGGAAAAAAAATCTTCAAACTATTTTATTCGCTTAATTGTCCAATGACTGTCTGTTTACCCTAGGTATACAAAATAGACTGCTTTCCCTAGCTTACTTTCGTTACACTTTCAGGATCTACATGAATGTATTGATGTAGGTGGTAAGGATAACAACCAGACGTTTTATTTACTATTCTATTTGAATACGTAATCAAATTGATGCAGTTACCAAACAATCAATAGTATAAATTATTTCTATCCCATAACACGCGTGACTGTCCGCAGTTTGCCCGAAAATTGTCTCAACAATTTCGGATCTGGTGGAAATCCTCGCAAAAACCGTCAGCTTAAAATTTACATGAAAAGTACGTGGCTTAGCGAGGTGGCGACGGCGACGTGTTTTTACCTTGGGCTTTAACTGCTCACTTTTTATTCGAAATTGGCTTTGGCTTATTGGCTGACGAGATTATAAAATGTTGCAAAGTTGGTAGGTTACCAACTAAAACTTTTTCTTGTTTTCTTTAAAAGTGCCTATGCAAACTCTCTCAAAAGATGATTGATGGGATGGGACCATAAACTCACGATTTTTAGATAGAACATTAGTTGAAGCAAGTTCTAATCTTTCATCAAAGAAGTTAATGCGTAGGCAGGACAGGAATGAAAAGAAGCAAATCAGTTATTAGAAAGAGAACCCTATCGATACACCTATTTGAAAGATATGAGTCATCGGTAAGTTCTGTCGGTTTCTTAAGCTTTACCTACTTCAATATCCCATTTGCATCAGCACATGGTACAAGTATGGATCGATACGTTAGTAGTAGTAAGTACTAACTACGTACTACTAACGTATACAGTATTATATTATATGTGCGTAGATTTACTTAGTGGCTACTTATCTAGATGGAACAACAATGAAAAAGAGGATCGGCAATACGCATGTGCATGTTGAAAGAAAGAAATATAGGTCAAAATCATTTACTTATGCAAGACACATGCCGCTGTAAAAAACAGTGAAACCATTTGGTGTTGGTAGGTAACAACAAATTGTTTTGCAGGTGACAAATGGAGGCTATTGCAGACAGCAGCGAGTTGCTTCGCGTGACTTGGAATGATAATATTGCATGAAACATCACATCACATACCATGCTGCAACTAAGACCTAAACTAAAACTTCGCTCTATGAATGTGATAATTTTTAGCCCTCTGTAAAAACCAATAGGTACCAGAACTTGTGAACTGCCGGTGTAGGTACTCGTAGCAGGCGACTGCTCTCTTGAACCTATGGTTAACACAGAAATAAGAAGGCACATGCATGCAGGTCTCTAACTGTATATAAGTACCTTTTAAAGTATGTAATGTAAGTACTTATTAGCCTTTATTTTAAACATCCACCCGCTTAGCACAGGCCATACCTTGTTTGCATAGTTAGATGCTTACTTAGGGGGTAACTGAGGCATAACATAAATAGGTAAATTACATGGAACAAATAAGAAAGAAAAATTTTGTCGCACTTATTTTACTCAAACTTTTAGATACGTGTGGGATATTTATAGATACGTATCTATTGTGAATCTCTTGCTGTCGTTTGCCATCTTGACCCAGATCAAGATGGCAAAATACAGCAAGAGATAGAGAAGCGTGGAAAGGGCTGGAGGAGGCCTTTTGTCAAAGGACAAGCTTAGAGAGGAACACCTGCAAGCAGTGCTAAACAAATGTTACAATTGCAAATCCTCTCTTAGTAAATAAAGGCTTTTGAATATGAATTTGAATTGAATCTATTGTGAATGTAAATGTAGACGCTTTCAATGTGGTTAAACGTGCGTAACTTAGTTTTAAGTTCACACGGAACCCTCAAAAATGTGGTGTATGGTGTGCAAATCCGACTCGCACTTGGGATGTTTTTACCCTTTGGGCACAGGAGGTCTACTACGAAAAACGAAATCCGTCAATACGATTATCGTTTTTCGGATCCGAAAGGTTTTTAGTATGAAGTCCCTACTACGAAATGCTTCGGATCCGAAAAATTATTATCGTATTGACGGATTCCGTTTTTCTTAGAAGGCCTTCAGAATCCTAAAATAAAGAGTCAGAGTTAAAAGAAGTACTTAAAGTGTGTGTATACCAAATTCATAAAATAATACAAAGCGAACAAAACAAGCATTTAGGATAAATCAGCTTTTGTTTATTACATTATAGAAAATTACAAATAATACTTAGTAAGTATGAATTTGCTTACTAGCACAGATATTTATTAATAAATTCAATTCATAAAAAATATGGTAGATTGGCATGTGCATTAATATTTCTAACATCAAATGGCTCACACATTTCTAGAGCTGTTTCTGTATCAGAATATAAGTTTTCTACAGTTTCTTCACATTTAAGAATTGATGGTTTCATTTGGTTCCAAGTGGCTTTGTGGGTTTCAACTATAGTAAGAATGATAGCTTTTTCTAAGTTAGTAGCAGCAGCAGTACATACATTTTTCAAATGAGTCATTCTTTTTGATACCTCTGTCCAGAACAATGGAATCGGGGACAACTCTTTAAAACCAGTCGGCAAACGTAAGACATCATGACCATGGGCCTTGAGTAATCTATCAAAATCATAGCCCGCTTTTGGCTGGTGACAATTACATATAATCTCATACAACTCTGCTTTACACATACTATCACTACGTGGAATATTTCTTGCTCTTAACCAACTCAACATCTCTGCCTTCGAGTGATACGGAGTAACTGTGTCATTTTCTAATTGACCATGAAAAGGATGGTTGTCAATAACAATAGCACATCCTGATTTTATTATTTTTAATAATATATTAACCACCCATTTTCTGTATTCCAATTTACAAATTTTATTTGTAATGAAATAATAATCCAAGCCCGCATCCGAAAGAACATGAAAAAGGTAAAAACCATCCCAGATATGTGTACTAGTATTATTGCCTATACAACAATCTTTTTCTAAATCAGGTTTGTTAAATTTATACTGTTTGTCAATGTATCTTTCTTCTAAGTAACAGATTGGAACTCCAGACGCCCTTAACTTTTTAATTTTTTTCAAGTAGTGAATTCTTTCAAAAGTCAATTTTGCATCTTCTGTGATCATAAGTCCATTAAAAGTTTTTCTATAGTCAAATCCCATTTTACTCATAGCATATCGAAATTGTATAATATCTTCAGCTGGAAAAAATTCTTTAACCTTTTCATAAACTTCATCAAAACTTGGTGATTCGCGTTTTTTGTAGAAAGAAAGTAGTGCCTTCATTATAATTATGCGATGCTTTAAATCATATGTTTGTGTCGAATTATTAATAGGTTTATCATCCAGAAGGTTGCATAAGGTATCTTTTTCCAGTCCTGTGTAATATGCTACCCTGTCTTCAACGTCCGAAAGAGGCACTTTTAAGGACTGCTGTTCACATTCCCTCTTACAGTTTTCAAAAATTGTATTCACTATCGTTTTTACTAGTGCCGCAACTGCTGAATCTTTTTTATCATTTTCATTGCAATTTTCGGCCATTGTAGTTGTTGTATCTGTAATAAATTGAAAGTAAAGTTAATTGTACTGATTACACACATTATATGAAAGAAAGTATAAAACCTAACCTAGTTTCGTAATTTTATGTTTTCCTATACGCCTTGCACAGCCTTTGCTACAATGCCACTGCAACCAAATAGACGCCAAAATAGTAAATACGTACGCACAAGCATAAATCAATCAATGAAGATTATTTACTCACCGTGAACTTCCTTTATTCTTCTTGTGATTCTACGGTACCTACTTAAAAAATCTGCAAAAGTAGTGCGGTTGAGACTTGTGTATTAATAAAAATAATTTAGTTTTATATTTGACATTCACAAGCACACAGGTATAGTAGAATTTTTAAAGAAAATAAATAAGTAATTCATGGAAAACAAAACAACAACACCCCAAGATGATGTAATTTTTTTAAGATGACGGACTAAGAGAACAGCTGTCAGATTCAAATTTACTGTCACTAACATCAAAAATGACATAGTACGACTCAAAAAAAAAGATTATTTTCTAGAATGAGTGAACAATTAATAATGATGTTACTTATACATTCTACGGAATCGTTCTATAAACCTCTTAATCGATACATTTAAAATCGATTTGTCAATATCGATACATATTAGTCGATATGATAATTATCTTTCCTATCAAAATTTAAAAAAAAACTTGCAAGGCAGATGTTATGATGAGGCGAAAAATAATAGATTTTTGCGTTGGTTTCATCAAGATAATTTAATTTGAGTGATAGATAATAAGTAATCTATGGTAAAATAAAATAACAATGTAAGGTCCTCATTGGATACTAATATAAATCGCTAGGATAGAAATACATCATGCAGACACTTTTTCAAGCAAATATAGCCATAATATTTAATGGTATACAAATTACATGACAACTGATATTTGCCGGCCCAGGATAGCTATAATAAGTATAAAACATACGCAAGGACACAGATCCGACACGCAGAGACCTTACTTAGCTATATATTTAAATTTACTTACAAATTCAATAAAATTTACACACATGTAGCTACAATTATGACGAGGATGTGGATCTGTATCCATCAGGTATATGCCATTCTTTGATTTTTAGTGATTATATTATATTATATATTTGTAACTGTTAACTCAGTTTAGCTCCATACAAAACATATTTACAATTACACAGTAATACACTGATCCGACACGGAAGAGATATTCAAATAAGTGTTCATGAGCTCATTATTTTACATTAAAGCAGATATTAAAATACTTATGATTTACCGAACACCTTTTAATAATAACTTCGTTTATAGGTTGCTCGGATCCCTCTACCTCTATAAGTGATTCTGATTACACTCACACTCGGCCGTTTTCTTAAAAATAACCACCTTAGATTGACGGCTAAGTAATTAATAATTGATATTATTTTAATGAGGAAAAAAACGGTAAACATTCATTAAGTTTGACTATGGCGTACAATTTCAAATTTTAGCATGACTTTGTCGTACAATTTCAAATTTTTACACATGACTATGTCGTACAATTTCAAATTTTATGTCATTCAAACTTCTTGGTCCCTTTTTATTTGTAGAAGTTTTTCTTCATAAATAATTAATAAATTACCATTGTCACAAAAGGAGGTCTGGACTAGAAACCCCAAGGCGCCCAGTACAAAAGAAATGTATCTCACTTGTATGGATATAAAAATACCTAAAGTCCGTTTTTCTTCTACAAGTCGAATATTGTAAACAATCTTGACATTTCTTTGTAGCGAAAATATTCCTTTTAAAACAGCCCGAGCGTTATCTCCCGGTTGTATCTGTAAAATATATTCATATTTGTTTTTTTTCTAACAGATCTTATTGTTAAGGTGGAATCGTCATATTAAAAATAATATGACGTCATAAGGATAATTTTATGCCGTAAGGATAATATCATTAATGTTATTAGAATATTTATTAACATACGCCAGGCAGTAGTCTATTCTCGTAGCGTTTTAGGTACACCTACGAAATGTCTGGATTCGAAGTAAGAACTTTGCTCTCTAGAAAAAAATTACATCACCCATATACATAACTTGGGTACAAACAAACGCTCATGCTTATCTCACATCACATCAAATATTTGCGGGATTCGAACCTGTGACTGCAGCTGCGCAGGGCATGTAGCCTGGAGCGCAAACCACTTCACCCAACATCATGGCCTTATTAAAACTAACTAACTACCTGCATCCTACATACAACACAACTACGCAATTTTCTTTGTTAAGGGTGGGTGGCAATATCTTAACGCCGACTGATTGTGATCACCCGGTTGACAATGTTATAGCAGTCAATCAACAGTTCACCACTCACCACGTATGGGTAGCTTTTTATCAGTTAAGTACTATCTATTACATTGCACGCGGTTGCCGCCATGACAATCACGTCCTCACACTGCTCTTCTTAGTATAAAAGCGCGCACTTTCACGCCCCAGTCTATGTCCTGTTACGACGTAATATGAAAGTTCCCAAATAGAACCATACTACCTGATTATGGAGGAAAATCTTAACAAAAACATTTCAGTCTCCAATTTAAAGCTATATATGCTTTTGGTGGTGGTGCTAAAACCAAATTGACATTTCTGCCTTATAAATTGTCTCTTTTCATGAAAATTTTATGTTTTCTCAAGCAATGTATTTTTGACAAATTCACATAAGTCAAAGTGGCGTAAAATAAAATAAAACGGCCATAATCAAATTAGGCAAATGATACACTTGCGAAGTAATTTGTCTATGGAATTATTACAATTGACTTTCACTCATTCTCTATAGTTAATCGAAAAAAACCAAAAAATCTGTCCGTTCAGTAATGACAACTGCTAAGCTGGTTAGACACAAAAAAGAGAAAAAATATGACTGACATTAAAATGTGACAGATTGCTAAAAAAAGGCGATGACAGATCCATTTTTCGGCGTACTTTTGAGCTTACGTCAGCCTGACAACACCGTGCGTGGCGTGCGTGCACAGACTAGACACAAAACGGGGCTGGCCCGTGACAGTGACAGCTGACAAATAGATGACACTGGCAGTGGCAGATTACTATAAGGGTGCGGTCCATTCGTAACTCACGACATGCGCTTCGCCCACGCGACCGGCGATCCATGTCAAAAGACGGATCATGGTGGGTGAGCGAGCGGCGAAATAGGAAGTATATTAAGAAGTATTATTATAGTTATGTTATCTGTGGGCCTAACATGCATCATCATGACACATTATTTCTTTTGATCGACATGACAAATTCCCTAACATGCCAACCTCATTGAACAAATTTATCCAAAACGATAACGAGATATTATGCCAATTTATAACCATTCACATAATTTTATGTTCGATTTGGCTCAAAATGATCAACTTAACACAAAGACAGATTGACTCGAAATTGCCCAAAGTTAATGAATTCAAACTAATAAATATCTTAGGATAAAAAATGTTCCATGGGGACTTTCTTTTCGATATTTTTACACTGTATTGTTTTTTGAGAGCCTAGGATAAAACATGGCACGCACGACGAAACAGTAATATATTAATTTTTATGTTGTTCTTCATTTGTCGTCGTCGCTAATGGTGGACAAATTTCGATTGGCATGTTAGGGTTCAATGATTATTTTGTTAAATTTAGAAATTTGACAGTACTTTCATGGCAGCCATGTTAGCACTGCGTTAATCGGTTTTTGACGAACAAACGCGAAAGAATACCTTGATATTTTTTTATCACGGCGCGTTCATGTTTAACCTGCTGAGCGCTTCGCGCGCGTATACGCGGCTACTAAATAAATGATTTATTTTAATGCCTAAAAATAAAAGTCGTTTCCCAGCAATTATTTTTGTTACATACGATTTGTTTTGATGTACTGAATGCGTAGTGTAAGGCTTTGTTAAGCCTTTTGTTACACCCTGTATGTTATTGTTGTTTGGAATTTCCCTAACCTTCTGTCAGCTATATAGATGGGCGGGTGGGTAAAAATCCGGTGGATATTTATCCAATTTATTCCCACCCGGTAGGTAAAAATTGATTTTTACCTAATTTACCCAGGTGTTTATTAAGAATGCTGGGTATTTATTAAATTTACGTTGAATACTCATTGTTTTGAGTATCAGCTGGCTGTGTATGAATACCTAGACCTACAATTTAATTAGAAATATCATTTATGATATACAGTCAGTCATCATATTCACTTAAAACATAAATTATATTATTCGTCAACATAATCGGATAATGTTGAGTAGTATGAACAACCGTTTTTTTTAAATGAGTATAACTTACAAAAGGACAGAGACAACAGGAGTTATCTCAACTTTGCAATATTTCACTTGATGACAGGGTACTTGATAGGTAGCGGTGACAGCACTCAATGTAAATCTGCATCACTGCAATGTGTTAAATACTCTCGTAGTATAATAACACGTTGACGTGACCTTTCGTAAAACGCTTTATAGTTTACACATCGATACGTTAGGCTGCATTATTGCAATTAATGTTGTCGATAAGCTTTCTTAAATTTCAATCACAAAATATGTTTACATTTATAAAATTAGTTGGTACTTAATTTTTAGATATACAAATACGCATAATATACTGCACTGAATAAAATTTTGTCCTGTAAAACTGTTAACCCTTACACAGTCTCCCTCTTCCCCTTTGGGATTGCCAAAATGCAGGTACGCACTGTATTTGCAACTAATTGTCAGTTATTATTGGATTTAAATAAAAATATACCATTTTTATAGTTCAGTATTATAAACTTATTAAAAAGAAATTGAATCGCACCATAAAAGTGACAACTTCAATAAAAATATTTCATTTAATATTTAAAAACAGGCTTTAATTTATACCCGGTATCAATTGGAATCGGGTGGGTTAAAATAGCGTGGATTGGATATTTATCCAGTGGCTGGGTTTATATCCGGGTAGGCGCCCATCTATAGTCAGCTATGATTTTATGATACATTGTCCGCCTCTAATTATCTTCAGAAACACAAATAATCTTGAGGTAAACCGGAAAAATAGGCATTCGTGATATCGTGATCCTGAGCGCGGTCGTTGTTTATGAGCTTAAGTGGACCTTAGCCTTTATAGTCATGAATGAATTGATTCTGCTGGGTAGGCAAAGGGATCGTTATTATTTTCATAGAATGTAGTATAGTATAGAATGACAAAGGCGGATTTTTGGCGAAACCAAAAAGTCTGTGTGCACGTGTGCGTTCAATGGTGATGTGTATCTTAAGGTGGTCCAAGTTTTATCGACAAGGTTACGATAAATCATGTAAATTGAAACAAAAATATAAATAAAAATAAATTATAAAAATAAAATAATGCACTTTTAATAACTTAATACTTTGTATTTGATAAACAAGACAAATTAATTTAAAAAAAAATACAAATTCTTTTATTTATGTATGAAGACTTGCTAGAAGCACTTATACACGTTCTAACATAGAATTTACCACAGCACAGCTTCGGGACAGTTGTGTGGGCCAGTGCTGAGAAGAAGCTGTGCAAGAATTACGTAACCTAAAAAATCTGTCAAAAAAATTATCGATACTGATGACGTCATCATTTAGTCAAGCCCTAGTGTAAAGAAACGGTTTCTTATTTTACTGAAAATATCTGAATTATTATATTGGACTCTTTGTTTTATGGCTGCAAATCACAAAGGAAATCCTAAATTTATTGTACAATTAGGCATCGGAGTCAATTTCACTCACAAATTTTGTAAAATTTGGAATTAAATTTTTTATCAATGATTCTTATTTACTGGTGAAAAGTATGATTTTCGGGATTGTATCCTCGGCGCACTTCACAGTTGCTTATAGCACAAGCCATTTCATCTGAAATTGTTATACAAAACTTAAAGTATAACTTTATCCATTCATAATTTTGCAAAAATTCCAGCGACGGAAACTTGACGTTTCCACTAAATCCATTATTTCTTAGAAAACGGTCTCGCTGTCATAAGGTCTTTCGCTGTCAAATCCTATAGAATTTTACTAAGTAGCACGCTCTTTTTAAAGCGAAGATTTTTTCTTTCTCTATGATTATTTTGTCGTTTTGAATTTTGACACAAAATGTAGAGAAAGCAATGATGATGCAGCGGGTCGCCACAACGAACAATCAAAATTATGAACGTACTTTGTGCCAACAATCACTATTCTACCAAATTAAAAATGTTTGACGCCGCATAGTATCACGTTATCATGTCAGCATTCTAATTTTAGTCGGGTTATACGTCAAATTGAATGTTGGTATTATTGTCAAAATGGCGATTCTTTCTGTGTAATTTCGTAAATCACGTTTTGCAATTTTGTTTTCATTGAATATAACAGAAGAATCGTGTAAATTCGCGAGTTGTGGGGGGTAAAGCACTCAGAAAATGTGATGTTTGTGGTGTGAGGCGAGTCAGAAAATGTACTTCTGACATATTTTTAGCCAGATTTCCTCTGGAACCTAACAGGTAGATGATCAGCAAGTTTACGTTTTTTCTCATTATGTGCATGCAAATTATGATGTTTAATGACTGAATTCGGCTGCCTACTAACTATATTTGTTACAATAATCGCATAAAAAATTTAAAAATAATATTAACGTTTGTGAATAGTGCTGTGCTCATACATAAAATTATGTCGATATTTTTGACGAGTGATTTCTATTGTACGTGCTATTTTTGAAAATTGAATGCAAGAAGAAAAAGAAAAGAAAATTCCTTAGTTCGAAACCACGTCAATTGGTGTGTTGTCTGGCGCATATTTATATTTATAGGTTCTAATGAAGATGAATGACACCTAATTTTGTACATTATGGAGCAATAAAGTATTGAGTATTGAAGCGTAGGCAGAGGCCCCAAAAGACGGACTGCCGACCGAAAATCTCCGGATGGGGATAGATCTGGACCGATTATTGTGAAGAAAATCCAGCCAAAGACGTCCAACGGCTGACGTGATTGTGATGATGAACCTCAATTATTCTAAATAAACGACTTGATTCTTACTCTTTTTTTATTAGAAAAAAGTCAGCGGTAACTATTTCACAGCATGTCAATATTCTTACAAATATTCTGTGTATATGCACTATGAAGGCATGCTATGGTGGAACTTACCGCTTGCTTTTATTTTTTAAAGTAAAATATTTGAGATTTTGAAAGTAAATCCTAAGCAGTATTTTTATCGATATCGATAGCATGTTTAGGTTTCAGGTTGGTGCAGCACTATTATTTTGACGTTTATTGTTTAAGTTGGTAGCACTGTATTTGTTGTTAGGTTGGTAATAAGTACGTTCATAACCCTAACAACGGGTAAAAGGGAGGTGCCAACTCTTAAAACGTAGTGGTTCTATCCTCTTTGCAATGATGAGGGAAAGACTTTCAACACGATACTTTCAATATTCCTGACTTTGTCAATTTTCCGAAATAGGATTCTCTCTGCGGCTAAATTTTATAAGTTTCAAGTTTTTTAAGCCCCGCAAGTTACTAATGCGCTAACTAGATAAAGTGGAGAGAGAGAGAGGGCTACATACTGGAAATATAAATTGAATCCTTATAAATATTACCTTCATGTACAAGACCTACCTATTTAAGTAGAGTATACGAGTAGACGAGTATAGCTAGCACCTAGCACTTTATGTCCGAGAATGTATAAAAATTTAAAGTGGAATTGCTGCCGGCAATCCGGCATAGTACATTGCAAGGCACCCGATAAAGATCCCCGGGCGTCAAGGCGCTTTGTTTACTTTCTACGCGGAGCTTCGTGATCCATTGTAGGTAAATATTATGTAAGTAAGTAGGTACCTACCTACTTATTTAATGTGAAGATTTCCTTACTAGGGAAGTAAGTATCTTGAACCTCATACATATACTTGAAACTTAGATTTTATAATGCTGAAGGCCAGTTTCACAATGTCTGAATAAGTTCCCGTTAGCGTTATCTGTCTACCTACTTGAAAGGAAAATATGTTCCATATTTGAATAAAATCATAAGTTTGTAAAGTGACAAAACACTATAAAAACAAAAATCAACTATAAATTGGCTTTCTTCATCCTTAATCTATTGTTAAAATATTTCCTTCGGATATGGTGAGAGCCATCTCGCAACATTGATGAGGTTACGCAGCCTACGCGTTAAAAGAAAGCACTTGCAAAAATTCAACAGGCTTCGGTGGCCGAGTGGTAGGTATAGGCATACGCCCGGATAACGTAAGACACGGGGTTCAATTCCTCGTCTGTCACAGAGTCACGGTTGCTTTTTATAAGTGCCATTTATATTATTAAGTTTGTATAGTGACAAAACACTATAAAAACAAAAATCAACAATAAAATTATCTGGGTAAAACAGGCCGTTAGGATTAAGCTAATTTAAAGATTAGATTTTTAGAAACATGACACACGACACGAGAGCCCTGAAGTTTATTCGTCGTCACACTAGGGTGCTTTCGCAAAGCTAGACCACAGAAATTGGATTATTTGTAAACGTCCTTGGATATTTTTTCTATCTCTGTTCAGAACTTGGTGTAAAATTCCTACATTTTAGTTAAAAGATAAAATTATAGGAATAATAATAATAAGTTATTCTCAACACTTGTAGAATTGTAAGAAAATTCCTACAACAGGAACCCACTACCCAGTCATTCACATCTACTAATTATTCAGTCGACAGACACCCCGACCACTCTCTCCCAGACACATCATCACACGCATCATGTACACTACAAACTACAGTAGTAACCACCCGATCAGCTACTCCAGCGCAGCTGCAAAACCGTCAGCTTACTATGTAGAGGCAGCACTTGGCTTTGGCCCGTGCTGACTTGAAACTCCGGCAAAAGCTGAGAAATAAAACTGTACAAAAATAATAATAATAATAAATACGCAGGGCAGCTTGTGGCGAGCTGTTGGGCAGTAGCGACCCCACGTACCTGATTGCTCCCGGGAGAACCTCTGTTCCTCATCTCTGCCTTGCCTTCACTGGCCGCGCAGAGTGAACACTGATGAGGGACAGGATCTCCCACCTCTTGCTTGCCTTCATTGGCTGGCTTGAGTGGAGACTCGCTAGAGCAGAGATGCTCGGGGGAAGGAAGTGTGCCAGTAAGGTGCTTGTAGGGATCTTGAACGATTACCGGAATTGTCCTGAGAGCTGTGGTACACCTCTCCACTCCCCTAGCACCTCAACTGATGTTGCCCCCTTGTTGTCTACGTCACTTAGTGCTAGCAACCTATTTGGGGGGCCCATCGACTGAGTGTGCAAGTCACCCCCTGCCATTTTATCCGTGTGAGAAACATACGTCAGGCAGGGGCCATAGTTCTTCCATAGTCCCAGATACCCGGTCCACCTAACACCCACACCCATAACCCAGTATCTTTTGTGTCCATATCTTGCAATAGCCCTACATGAACCGGGGGTTGTCCTTGGGTGCACTTGTATAGTGCATACAAGGATAATCGCCGGTTTGTGTCACACAGCTTTAAGATCAATGTTGTCAAACGGGCCTCTGCATGTTGGCTTCGGCCCCATGTACGCCTTCCAAAGGTCCGGGGCCCCATGGTCCCGAGAATGGAAAAGACACAACATAATAATAAATCATTTATTCAGTTTCAAAAGAACAATAATAAATCAAAGGACTTACAAATTAATATAGGTACAGTAATTATTTTGCCTGAACTAGGTTTGACCTGTATCTCAGGCTTAAAAGACGTTACACAAAAGAATATTGGGATATTAATAAATTAACAATAAATTGAAACTACACAAAATAAGACAAAAAAAAAAGGTAAATAGGTTCGCAAAATAAATTAGGTTTAAATACAAATTACAGCTATAATATTATAATTATGCTACATTGCAAAACAGTGTGCTATGTTTTATAAGACTCAAAGCGTCAGCAATTTTACAAAGTAGGTTAAATAAAATTATACAAAGATCACGTAAAGTTTGTTTGCAGCATTCAGCAGAATACTTTACCGAATCGGGGCTAAGGTTACGGTTAGTAGGATGATCATGCATGTTCTAGAAAAATAGTACTAAATTATTTCATGTTACATAAGTTTAGAAAACAATAATAGGCTCTTTAGGCAGGGATAATTAATAACTACGTTATATCATGTTCCTTCATAATTTATGGAGTTTATGTACCGGGCTTCGGCGGCTTTTTTGGCAGGGCATTCCGCATCTCCCGTTGTATGGGCGTTTGGCTTAATAAAGCGCGTGCATGTAGCACATTTTGATGGCTCGGCAGTCTTTGCACATTCCTTCATTGGATGGCCTACTTCCCCGCAGTGCCCGCAAGTGTTGGACTCCTCTCGGCATGATTTTGCTGCATGGCCATACTGCTGACATTTGTAACACCTTGTAACTAATGTAAAGTCTCTCACAGGACACGAATACCAGTTTACAAAAACTCTTTCATTTGTAATAAGGGCCTTACGTATTTGGGCATGGACTTGTATTACATAATTGCAGATCTCAGCATTCTTTTTTCCTGACTTGTGGCTTAATTTGATTGCTGATAAAAAATTATCCAAAGTCGTGTCTTTAAGTTTATCTGCGATGTTTTGGTGGTATATGCAGCTGAAAACTTCTGTCTCTTCCATTGATGTCGGCACTCCGATAACAACAATTCGGTGCTGACGTTTATGGTGCTCATCCAAATTGAACCCTGAGCTGGTCAATTGCGGAGACTGCTTTAACTTTTCAATATCATCCTTTGAGTCTGTGCTGATGATGACGCCACCGTTCTTTGTTTTCCGCAAGCCTCTCACATGTAGCTTCATATCTTCAGGCCTGATGATTTTTTGGACGAGATTCTTTGTATCTTCGCTCGACTTTCCTTTATTAGTGGGATATATAGCTACTGAACTAAAGGTTGTGGGCTGAATAAAGTTATTTGAACTCTTTTTAACCATATCGGCGAAAGAAGCTGTTTCCTGTGCGGGTTTTGACGATTTTTCAATAGTCTGTTTAAGATCTTGCAGTTGTTTGGTGAGGTCATGGTTTTCTTTCAGAGCGTTTAAATCATAATGGGCTTGAATGGTTTTTTGCTTGACAGATTGGTATTGCACGACCAATTGAGATGTACCATGGCTCACATTCCTGCACAGGTTATGAATCCTTACTTTTTGATCCGAGTTCAACTTCCCTTCAGAGGCAATTGTACACACTTCGTTCAGGCACTGTTCTATGCTCCTCATCCAGTTCTGGAGCTCTGGAGTAGAAACTAATTCGATAGGTGCTTCTGCTTGTGGGGCGGGCGGCGGTTGCGAGGGTGTGGGCGGCGGGCTGCGGCGCGTCAGTCCACTTTTATTAAAAGGACTGCTTTCTACTGACATTTTAGCGAGAGAAACGCACTTTACTCGGACATAGTTATTGCACACAGTCAAAACCGATTGACATAGATTTCGCGTGACGTGAAACTAGGTCGCAATTTAGCAGGTTATTGTTAATTTATTATTCAATAAAAATTTACACGTCCGATCACATGCTTGATCTCGACTCGACTCCCGACTCGAGGAATGTTCTACTCATAAGCAAAAATATGTAACGAATTGTTTTTTCCTATTGGTAGATATTTATAAAAACGGGATTTCTTTTCATAGTTTTTAGTTATTGTTATAATATACCTGTTTGAACTAAAATATTTCCTAAAACCTTCTTCTTAGTGTAACAAATACTTTAATAAAAACAGTATTAAAATCTGTTCAGTCAAAAACGAGATAATGGCGGACAAACATTCGTACATAAAAACTGAGAACCTGTTTTTTAAGTCGGTTAAAAATGGGTTTATTTAGCAGTGACAAATAGAATAGCGCTAAGTAAGAGGAACGCTACGCCACGAGTGCAGTTGAACAACGCAATTAACAGTGAGCAGGCATAACTCGCGACAATTACCGCCTACAATGAGAGCCGCGCTACACCCTACCGGTTGGAAAAGTGCTATCAGTGATAGAACCTTATTATGCCCTAATACTTTTGATGCTATAAGTATTATGGCACATTACATAAGTACCTTTCTTCGATTCTAAGTAATTTATAAGATCTAGGGCCCTATTTTTGAGTCACTCGCGTCAATATTACGAGGGTTTTTTATTCGGAAATCAGTTAAAATTCTACTTAAATCAAGCTAAATACAGGGTGTTGTTTTGGTCAGCTACGCCCGTCCCGTCTAAGGGGTGGTTGTACAAACGATACTGGTGCCGAAAGATTTTTTTTAATGGAAAAATCCAACAAAATTATTTTTTATGGCCATACTAGCAAGCGAATCAAAACTACCGGAGCTATTTTTCAATCATACCGAGTGATTTTTGTTCGACATGCAACGGAAAGTCAATGAAAATCACACTAAATATGGGCAAGAAAAGTTACAAAATTGAGTTATGTTTATTTAAATCACTGACGTTTGGATTTTAACTGATTTTCATTCGAAAATGGTAGATTAATCAAGGAAAATCACACGCCATATTGACGCAAGTGATTCAAAAATAGGGCCCCAAGTCGCCTCTCTGTAGCTTACCTGCTACGGCGTAGTATTTCGTAGATACGCGCGAACTACGCGCGAGGGTGCGAGTTTCCCCATTCGTTTTGTAATTTTTTTGAATGTTGTGAAGAAGTTTTCTTTTATAAAACTTGCATAACACATTAAAGTTTTTTTTTTAATAATCATAACTTATATTATTAACCCTGAGTTGGATGTCACTGTCTAAAACAACAGCCTGTATAGACGAAAATAGTAACATACTTAATTGAAATTATTTGAAAATCACCACAGAAAGGTAGATTTTAACAGATTTTCATTAGAAAACCGAACATTAATCAAAGAAAATCACATGCAATATTGACGCTAATGATTCAAAAGTAGGCCTCTAGGGACCCTATTTTTGAATCACTCGCCTCTATATGCATGTGATTTTTGTTGTTTAATGTTTGATTTTAGAATAATAACCGGATAAAATCCACACAAAAGTGATAAAAAAACGTTAATACCATTTTGTTAGTATTCGGTGTCACGTGATTTTCGTGGATTTTCAATTGTTTTTCGAACGTAAATCACCCGTAATATTGTCGCAAATGGTTAAAAATAGTAGATTGTTATACAAGGGGAGAAAGCGACCCATTTCACTCGAGATGTTTCTGGCGCTCGAACGAAGTGAGAGCGCCAATAATTCGAGAGTGAAATGGGTGCTTTCACTCGAGTTAAACATACTATTTTTCATTTCGACTGTGAGGAAAAGATTAAATTTACAAAAGTGGTTGTAGATGTCTTGGTAAGGTATTATGTAGTTCAGCGAGAAAGGAAAACTCAAGTTTTGAACAAAATATGACAGTTGATTTACGATTTACAGAACTAACAACACCTAACACGATTAGAAAGAATAACGGCACGAATACATGAAAGCAGAGTACAAAAAAGCAGAAAATATCAAATAATTAAATCTTTGTACAAAAAAAATATCGATCGATTTTTTTCCACAGATAATAACAGAATCCAAAAATAATTTCTTTTTTTATAAAAGTTTTAACGGCTTTGGACGAATCCTTCCTGAAATGACACTGACAATAAAAAAAAACATCTTGGCATTATGGCGGGCAGCCAAATATTTTAATTATTAATTGGATTAAAAATTAGAAATTGTACATTTTTTTATCAACGATTATACATAATACCTACACAGTATGATTTTCAATTTATATAGCTAAGCAAAATTTTTTGTTATTTTAATAACATGATGTGACTCAATTATCTTTGGTCCAAGCTTTGACTGCAGGCCTTGACTCTATGCCATGTCAATTAAAACTAAATTACTTTCCACCCTAGGGATGGATAAGCTATTTTCCACCCGGCTATCTACACAGGAAAGTTATATTTTCCGAACAGGAGAGATGAAAATAGAATTTTCTTATGAGAATCTAGTCGTTCGTGTCACTAAAGGTAATTCTCTGATTTATAATATTATCCTGTAATGAATCATAAACTAATGATATACAGGAGGCACTGTATATGCACTTTTATTTTGATCGCTACATTTCAAAACAAAATAAGTGATGATATTATGTAGTTAGATCAAACCTGTTCTAATAGGTACTGAAAATCGAATCCCTTCGTAATTAATCGAATTGCACTGCTTTAATTAACTAGCAGCTTTTAAAACCCCGACTAATAGACGCACTGAAAGCTATTCTCGCAAGATTAATTAATAGAGACAAAAGGTTGCTCTGAAAAGAAAAATTGCTGTACCTAACTACTCTAAAGGGGACTGAAAACATTTGTCTTTCTTGTATGTAATTTTATACAAAGTTTGGTGCTTAAACTCATGCTGCAGCGCATAAAAAGGATGTTTTATTTTTTGTACCTACCTATGTGTTTTGTGGTGTCCCCAAATCTTTCTTAGGTGATTTCAGTAAAGTAAGATACAGTAAGTACTTAAGATAGACACGATCCCCGAATGGACGTAGTGCCTATGCGTTGTTGATGCAGCACTTTATAACCTAACTATAAAACAGTTGAACATCAACAACCCAACAATCATTCAAAAAGCTCTGTGGTAATAGTCTGTACGAATAATTGTCTAGTTTCGGGAAATAAAACCGGCCTCCGCTGGTCGTTACGTGACCATTGATGGAACGTCTGGCGTAACAATCTCGCGGCCGCATCCGTCAGTGACTCGACTTGGGGCCCTATTTTTGAATCACACGCTTCAAGATGGCGAGTGATTCAAATGAAAAAACTCGTTTTCGAACGAAAATCACTCGCCATCTTGAAGCGAGTGATTCAAAAATAGGGCCCTTGGACGCCTCGTTTTACCGTGTGCACCTTGTGTAGAAACGAAAAAACCAATTGGTAAACAGAACGATCGTTGTACCGTAGCTGAAGAACGCAAAACGCACACTGGTAACCAGGCGCGAAAGTCTTGACATAGTTCCCTGTAAAACCCTGTTAACTCACAGTTCCCAGGTGGCGCTCGAAAACTGCAGAGACAAAATGAATATTTTCGTGTATTTATTGATTGAGAAGAATGTTTGAATAAAGCTTTTTTTTTAAAGATTTATTAAAGACTAGCGGTCCCAGCGAACTTCGTTTCGCCCCCAGCCCCGTCCCGCCCCGGCCCCGTTTTATTCGAGTTTTCATTGTTTTTAAGATGTATTCTGCTATTCGGGACGGACACAAATTCAACAAATCAAAAACCATGGCAATCGGTCCAGCCGTTTTCGAGTTATAAGTGTTGTAACAAACACGACTTTCTTTTATATATATAGATTTAGCTACGTAAGTTAGACTTCCAGCACAGCTCAGATTAACAAGCACCACGGACTATCTTGCGTGTGCCGAGTCAGCCTGTGCATTAGTACGGACAACAGACGTCAAACTAAACACGGCGGTATCTTATGCAGTTGTAATAAGGGCTAGTTTGCAACCTGATGTGCTGGCGACTATACCTGTGTACGCTTAAGTCACACGACAGCTCTTTGGGGCTGGAGGCCAATTCTCGTGCAGTTCGTATACGAAAAAAGTTCACCGATCGAATATTCTTTTTCGAAGAACGTACAGCTATTGCTCCGGGTCACGATTTCTATGTATTTTGATTTCTTTCGTGCGGTAGTTTTTTTACGTGGATATATTACTTGATTGTTTTGGTAAAACAGTGATACTCGTAATCGAATTACCACACGAAACGAAGTTCGATCATGCGAGAATCGGCCTCCTGGTTGGCATATTTTTAAGTGTTGCTCTTGATATTCCAATTTCTTCTAAAATCACTAAACTATACCTAAGCATGAGACTGAGACATCAGTGACACGACTTGAGTCTCGTTCACAAAATGATAGGTATTTGCAGTGTCATGGAGGTCTGATCTGGAGTCTGTATCGTCTCCGGTGACTATAGAGTCCAATTGCAGCGTGGCACTTCTTGCCGCAGTAACGACGGTAATAGCACGAGTAGATCGAGTGCGCTTGGAAAAATCCACGACTAGAAACGATGAAGCAATTTCCGAATGGCGCGCTTATTGATTAGGTGGAAACAGTAGTTAAAGTTGGCTAATAGCTTCACCCTGTCACGCCATCGCTTGCAGCGCTGCAACCCATAAACAATTTATGAACGCCTGTAGCACCGTAAACCATACATATTTACCACCCGACTCTATTTTTGTTCTGACGGTGTAACAATAAATCCGATTTTATGATCGGTGCATTTGTTTCGATGGCATGACACGCAAGTATTCTAATGAAGCGACCTGAAGAAATCCAGGTAACAACTTTAAGCAATCTAGGTGACAAGGAATTTATTATATTTTGAGAAGACAGCACTTTAAACATCGCCTTTAGCTCTTAATATAGCGGGCTTGTTTTTGAATTGTACTACATCAAGATAAGTAAATAGTAAATAGTATGTAAATAGTTTTGTGGGACTACTGTAAACTCATCTGTAAAACGCTGTTTGTAAAATAAATAAAATAATAAATAACTAGGCAGTTCAATAAAGTCTTCTTCTGTGGTTTTTAAGCAGCCTTCAAAGTTCCTTCTTATTTTAAAGTTTGTTGTAGGTATAGCCAAGAGTAAATAGTGCTCGTTACTGCTTTTAAAAACACAGATAACAAACCTTAAACCACTGTTTAGTTTGCAACAAACAAAGAAAACTAAACTGACTTTTCCAACCTTAGCATGTGAAGTAGTCCCAACATCCCTCTTACGTATAACCAAGTAAAAGATGAAATACCCACAAACATTAATAAACTCTCAGCGTTGTTTTACATAACTTTCGAACTTGTAAAGAAACACGCTCTTAGAACAATGGGCGCTTGTAAAAGGTTAATATTATTATGTTGTTGAGGAGGAAAATCGGGAATACCAACTCTATTTTTGAGCGCGGAGCAAGGGCCCTCAAAGAAACAAATATTTGAGGCTTTACCGCCGACCGCCTCTTACTAAGTTGTGTGTATACCTACCGCTACATATTTTTCTTTTATCTTACAAACTTGATCTCTTATTCTCTGATTTGGTTGTTTGTTTGTGATAAACTTGTGAGGGTATAATACCGAATATTATGATAAAATATGATTTTGCTGAACAAGACGTTGACATTCTTGCCAATGTTATTATTAGATATGTTTGTTATGTTATTTTGACAATTTGTTTGTTGTGGTGTTTTTTATACCACTCTAATAATAAACAACTCGTAGTTTGGCGTTTTTGTAATCATTTACCTAATTATATGTATAATACGTAAGTATTACCTACAATAGTAAGAATGAATAATAAGGTACTTGGTAGCAATTCTTTATCTAAGTATTCTATTGTTAGTGATCATGCAAATTTCAAACAATAGAATACCTTCTGACATCCTACATAATTACTATATCCCATTAAATAGCCAGAACGTTACTTATTTGTAAGTAATGCTAACGCATTACACGTACCTAGTATACACACATTTTTAGTAAGTCCCTAGGATTGGTATTTATTTATTTATATTCGGAATACAGACAGGATATACTCGAAGCGATTCATTGTCCGGCCATTGTAGCACCGAGTACTAGAGTCAGCAACGAGCTGTGATCTCACTATCACGGAATTGATGAACGACTAGTGCACCTAATGAAAATAAATTGGATTCCGGCTCTGAATGCATCGCACCTTGCGCTTTTAAACTTTCCAAATGAACATTTAAGCTCTTTCAAGTTCACCTTCCATTCGACACCTACAGTGAAAACTTTATTTATCCTCGGATCTGTAAAGGGGTTATGAATTGATTTGTAATTTGACTGTACTTGTGAAAGGTTAACTCCGTTAATTGAACAAATTCAGGAGGTTAAGCTTGCAATGCCAGAGAAAAGCGTCGACGAATTTTCGAAAAAGCAATTTGTAATCGACCAGTGGTTCAAAGGACCAAATTTCGTGGGTTGCTAGGACCGTCTATTAAAATTTGAAACTTCATTTTACTGAATAAATTGCTTCTTGACTTTGGCTATCTTCAAGATAAATACAGTCCGTAATCTGCGCCGCTTAGGCAAACAAATTTTGCGTTGAAAGACTTTTTCCTGTTTATTTATTTGTTATAATGCTTTAGAGATTGTAATTTGGGACATATCTTTACAGCTGCGGAAGAAAATCAGTAAGATGGAGTTGATTGAAGAAAAACTTATATGTTTTTATTATAGGTGGTTATTCGAACTTGATCACGTGTACAAAGTAAGAGAAAATATTGCATTGCTTTTGATTGTTCTTTTAAATATTACTATACTAGCTTTTGCCCGCGACTTCGTTCGCGTGGACTTCAGGTTCGTCCCGTCTAGTAGCGCAAAAAATGTGTTTTTTTACGACCTCACATTAGAAACCTCAAAAATTGTAGCCTATATGTTATTCTGATGTATAAGCTATATTGTGGTAAAGTTTCATTCAAATCCATTCAGTAGTTTTTACGTGAAAGAGTAACAAACATCCATACATCCATACATCCATACATCCATACATCCATACATCCATACTTACAAACTTTCGCCTTTATAATAGTAGTATGATGTGGCATGTATATTTACCTAAATGCTGCCCATGAGTCGTCTATGCATTGCCACTTGTCATGTCAGGGTAATAAATCACGGAGGTGAGTGTTCAGAATGTCAAGCCACCCCAACAGGACGCAAATATTCTGAACTGTGGCTTCGCCGAACTTTCGTATTACTGTTGTAACAGTCATGCAAAAAAGCACTTCTTCGTTATAATACCTAGTATACCCAGACAATACGCTCTTGAGAAATAGATGCAGCGAAGAAGTTAGTAAAACATACTACATTCAAAAACATATATCACTTCTCACGACCAGTTTACATGATATTAAAAAAAGTACTCATATCATACCTAAACTTATACAGAGTGTCCCAAAAAGAGTGTCACGCTGAAGTCCAGAGGTAAAGCATTACTAGGGCTATCCAAATCATCTCCCTGTAGGTATGTTCCGCGTATGTTTTCACTATCAAAAATAGCGGAACATACCCAAGAGTGATTCGGAAAGCCCTAGTGATGCTCTACCTTTGGACTTTGGTTTGACAAAAACTTTTGGGTCATCTTATAAAGCTTAAAAATAAAAAAAATAGGTCTAAATTTTTACAAAAAAGTCTTCTCATTTTTAAAGTAAACTACAAAGTTTCATAGCAGAAGCAAGATTTAACTATCCTTCTATTCGTTGGCTCTGTCTGGGAACACGAAGACGCTGGCCAATGTTCGCATACCTTTTACGTTACCTATTGGAATTCAAATACTTCTTGGTCGACGAACCGCAAGTCTCGGGCCCAAATTAAAAGCTTTGAAATGAGCAAACAAAGGCAGTTAGCACTCCCTTCGGTCATTATTCAAATGCAAGCTCGGCCAGTGTGGAACGCAATTCTAGCGATAACAATTCGGATTTGTATTACATGCCCGATAAATAAATTATAAATACATTTAGCGGGGCACGTCTCGAACCATTTCTCTTCGTATTCGACTAGCCCATTTGCAGATCTGCAAACGGTGCCATTACTCAGCAATAAATTGGCATTTGCGCCGCCATACATAAATTACAAGAGCGCAAAGAAAACCAACTCCGCAGTCACTTTTTTAAGTTACGTAGAAATTGTGTTTATTGTTTGCTTAATATTTTATTTCTCTGACAAAATACACTGAAATTTATCTTAAAAGTTATGTAGTATTTCCCATTTTTGCAATATGTAAGGTATTGAGTAACTATTTTCTCGCGTAACATTTTTTATGCTACAAAAATTTTTGTTCTATAACATATTCGTTATTATTCCTATTAATATTCATTATTTATTAACAAACGCTACGCCCCTAACTTGCTTAAAAGGAGGGCGAAATATACTGTTTTATTGCAATTCTTATGTGTCAACATTAAACAGGTGAGTTTGTAAATATTCATCTAAATCACGTTTTTACTGCAGTTTTGTAAACATTGCCCTCTGAACTCCTGACTAACAATAATCACGCGATACGCCTGAATTATTCATGGTATTTTTTGATAGGTTTGATTTTATTTTATGGAATGAAATATGAAATAGTACCTTCGTTTTATGCCTTTCTGCACTTATGCCACACTTATAATGCGTAATGCATGAGCAATATTATGATCGAGGTAGTCATAAAAAACTGCGACAAAACCACTAAAGCAAATAAGCTGCTTAAGTACCCACAAAAACTACAAGTCGTAGACTCGTAATAGTTAAATAATAAAAAAAAATTGTTTCCGCACTCAACCTCTGAATTCATATTTTTTTGTATATAAGTATTTTTCTAGATGATGAAAAACGAATTTACACATAACATTACATTATTTTACATTCATTTATTAGTTAAAATGCTAATTTATTGATTTATTATTGTCAATAAGATAGAGTTTACTACATTATATTAACATACAACCGTGTAAAGTCGTGGCCATTATTTCGTAAAAGATTAAAAACTAAGTGAGCCACCATCCCTATTAAAAATTTCAAAGCCCTTGATTGAGAGTTCCACTGTCCGTGGTGACTTTAAATAGTATAACATTTATAATTATTTTTTAAATGTTATGTTAACTTTGACGTTTGGGAGTCTCTTTTGAATTTAAATGAAGTAGACTTTGCACCCAATTACACTTTTAATTTGTTGGATGCAACGATGATGTTCGATCTTAAATTATATTAAGCTGTGTTAAGTAAAGAAGTAGTGTAATCAGTCAGGTATCAAACGACTGCCGGGAGTCGCATAATAATGGAATTTCTATTGTGTCTCGTTCACACATACTTGACGAGTTAAAGTAGTCTCTGACAAAATCAGTAAAAAGCTCTTGATTACTCAATACTGATTGCAGATTTCATAACGGCAATGCAAAAAGCCGTCATAACTCACAATTTCATCACGTAGCGTGATTAAATAATCAAAAAGAATTAGCACTAGCTACTTCTGTTGAAATATTGCTGTGACATGAAATAGCGGTATAAATGGAGAGCTCGCACCTTGCGTTTATCAAGTAATTTTCAAAGCAATCACGTCGACTTTAATAAAGGCACGTACTTACGTGGATCGCTTGCGGCTCAAGTACTAATGAAACTCATAAGCATGGATCTAATACAGGCCATTAACACTTCCCAATTGCTGTTTCAGAGGGAAAGAATAAGGGGCGGCTCATTTTGACAGGGAGTCATGAGGTTACTGCCATCTTAGCACACAAATTAACCAAGAAACTTACCTACCCGCCTAGTCAATTACAAAGACAGACATCACAGATTTATAATAATACCTAGGAATATACCTGTATGATTCTTATTTACTATCATACTCAAAGTATTCAGTACCCGTGGCCGACCTTATGCATCTTGGGAGTCTAAATAATACATTGAAATCTTTCACGTTTAGAATGCAATTTATAGTAACGATGAATTTTATTAATTTTGTATTGTTTTTTTTTATTCAAAGTGGAAACGATTGTGAAATCGACTCAGGCAAAGCATAATACAACTTGCTAATTTACTTGATAGGTTTTCTGTTTAAAGGAATGGAGAAATACTGTTATTTATAATTTCAGTGATGTATTAATTCACAAATACAGAAAAAATTAAACTAAACTAAAAGATAAAAAAATGGGATGTTTAATTTGATTATAAACACAAATTGCACTAACTATACCATTATGTACATATTGTATGGCTCTGTTGTCCAAAATTGCTAGTTTAGTAATTAACAAGTAATTTGATGTTAAAAGTAAGTTCAACTTATGGTCTTATAAGTCGTTCATCAAGATCAGACACAAAATGCAAAACTTTTCAATATTTCGAATAACAAACCAATTGAATCACAATCCTGTGTACAGCAAGAAATTTCCCAATACTCCGACATTCCGTCGACAAAATTTTCCTCCGACCACTCCTTGTTCTGTCATTGGCGGGAAATTGTTTTTCGCACAACATTTCCGTTTGTGCCTTACGGAGCAAGAGCAGACCACTTATCCAAATCTCAGAAAGTCGCCCCCTTCCAAGTTTGCTTAATACTTTAAACTCGTAATGAAGGCATTAAGGCGAGCTGAATGCATAAAGAATGAGCCACCACAGACTTCACATAATTAGCCCCTTTATATCCTATTTTCTTCTTTATAGCATTTAATGAAATACTAATTGAGTTAATAACTTTAGCCTTTGTAAGCAGCGTGTAGTATCTTGTGCACGAATAAGAAAGTGCTTTGTGGTGCAACTATCAGGTTTTCCGTCTTATAATTAGAGTTATAAAAGCTAAATAAGCAGTAAAACATTTTCTTTTTATCTTAAAATAAATTTTTTGGTCTCAGTTTAAAAAAAAATAGGTAAGAAACATGACTAGCGAAAGTAATTTTAACAAAGGATTCTGCATGTTTTAGTAAAACCTAAAAAAAGCACTGTTAAAGTCAGGCTGACAATAACATTTTTTCAAGTAATAAGTCCAAGTCAAAGGTTTCAAATTACTGAGAGTAGGTACGAGTATAAAGAAAAGAGCCAAGCAAATTGTTCTTGGTTCAATGCCATAAGGCGTAGAATTGTGCAAATTCTTAGCAGCTGATTGTATTTCGCACAGAGGCCATACCAATAGGGAAGTTACTTTCCCCAAACTAATTCCATAAAGTTATCGAAGAGGCCGGCTCCCGTATCGTCTTGTTTAATCTCCATTCAATGCCTCCCCCTCTTGTTAAACAACAAATTTGACGTGTTAATAGCCAAAGTTTATTTACGCCTATGGAACAAACGCAATTTGCGCACTGAAATTTAATTTTGTGGTTTGTATAACCCGCTCGCTTTGCAGATTTTTATATTTGAATATCGTTTCCATCGGGTATTGAATTTATGCTTGCAATACAATAGGCTGTAAATAGCTCGCTTGGAATACATTTAAATAATTAAACGTTTTATTTATTACTAGCTGCGCTTATACTAATAGGTGTTCTTTACAAAGTTCATAAAAAATTAATGAATTTATCGTCAGTAGGTAGTAAAATATTTTCACTACAAGCGATTTCATCGCAGTTCCAATATTTGATTAAGCACTGAGCTTTATTATTCGCTCTATCGAAGTAACTTTGCGATCGAAAAGCTTTTAGTCTTTTGACTGGGATCCTTCTATTTTTTTGGTTCTTTCATCAGCTTTCTCCTTTAAACAAATAATAAAGCGGGGTGTTCGTAAAAAGGCGGTTCATTACTGGGCTAATTGATCACGATTCATTAATTGCAGAGCATTGTGTACCGGGCGGCTGTGTACAGATAATTGGACGTTCCAAGGGCGTCATCCACACGGTGGAGAGTGGAGACAGCTTCGCTAATGGACGCTTATTCCGCCACCAAGCTTAATATCAAAGGAACATTTTTTTTGGTAAGTTACGGAAAAAAATAATGAATCTTTAAATAAATCATTTGTTTAATTATTATAAGTATTTAGGGCTCGTATCGTAATCGGAAAGTAAGCTTTATCCAACGAATCATACAAGCAAGAGCTGATTTTTCAATAATCAGTTAAAAAAATATTTGTCTAATGATGAACTGATTTGAAAACTTACTAGAAACCTTTTCGCGGATTATCATTTAACGATTTTTATAAGTCTGCTTTAAATTTTATCAGTCAGTTATTTTTGTCTGACTATTAAAAATCACCACTAAGAAAGCATTTTGTGTGAAGTATCTGGTAGATATCACTAACTATGACTTACTCAGCGATTGGAAACAGACCCTTAAAATCTTATAGTCAGCGTTACGTTTGAGGGACGTTCGATATTATTCTGTAATTATCTGTTTTGACATAATATTTACGTTATAGGTGTAATGTTTAATTAGGGCCACTATATTTGAGAAAAATCAATTTAGAACCACAATTTCAGTAAGAGCGTAATGGCACAGTAATTCGGTCCATCGCCATTACAGCTTATGTATCGGAATGGTGGATCGTTAAGTAAGTGTACCTTAATACGTAGCTCTGACGTATTTTTTCAAGTTCTGTTAGGAATCTATTCAGTGCCGGAAAAAAAGTTAACTAGGAACAAAAAGTGTTAGAGCATTCGAGCTCTTTGGAACGTCTCTTTCCAGTTCGGTTCTTGAACAAATATTAGGTTGTACGCGCGCAAAAATCTAGCCAGCCGTACGTACAGTCAGACACATCAGACTAAACATTTTGGTTGAAATATAGTCTTTATTTTAACAGCATAAGATACCGCAGTGGTTAGCTTGACATGCTGTCGTCCGTACTACTAGGTGATTTTCCAGCCATTGTACGGACAAGCACGTCAAGGTAAACACTGCACTATCTTATGAAGTTGGAATAAGGTCTAGTTTGCAACAAAAGTGGGTAACCTGATGTCCTGGCTCGCGACTGTACATACTTTCATGACTTTGTAGAACGAAAGAAAAATATAGTTACAAGAACAAAACCAATATCAATCATCCTGTATATGTTCGAAACTATTTGAGAACTAAATGAAAAGAAGCACTTAGCACCACTTTTCATGATCATCAAAATAGCTAGGCTCTTGTCGGTTTTATCTCCAAATTAGGGATGATAGTGTGCTGGTTTCCCGCTTGCCTTTCACACACTTCCAATTTTACTAATGTTTTATTTTATTTACGAGTACTATCTTCTGAGCGAACGTACATGTGTCTTCAGTAAACTTTTTACTTATTATAAGGTATGAATTTGGTTATTTTTCAGTGTTCAATGTTTTTCCGTACTACATTCCGACAAGTAGTATAGAACCCGTGCTATTTAATTATTTATCATAATGTGTGCGTTAATTAAGAGTCTTTTTGTTAAAATCTATGAAGAAGTGCAAAACACACCTTGACTTCATCGTCGCGACGATTCAGCTACGCGTCTCTGAGAAATAAGAGTGGAAAGGTGTAAAAAAGGAGAATGGTCAAAATACGTAACACATGATAAACTCGGATAGAGTCGGACCAGCACTGTCACAAGATCCCGTGTTACCCGCGCGATAATAGGATCAAAGCGGGCTTTATTCGGTACGTGTCCACGCGATTTCACCTAACTTATCGAATTTGCAAATCCGCTTACACTTCGTTAACAGTACATAGGTGGCACTTGTTCTGTAGATACGAACAGGACTCCTACAATTGTTTGATTTTTAATCCACTGTGGCGTTTTGTTTTAATTACCAACCTCTAATCTAATCGGTAGGTGCTAAATAATTAAAAGTTCCCGTTATTTCACTATGATGAGTTAATTATGGAATTGAAAAACATTTTACTGACTTTCAAGCCTATACACTACTTATATAAAAGTAAAGCGGTCACCCGCGGCCATATTGCGGTCATTTTGAGCTTGCTTCCTCCCCTGCCGTCACAGCGTGCTGTTTTAAGTATAGCCTAGAGTCTCAATAAATAAGCTATCTTAACAAAAAATATATTTTTAAATCGGTTCAGTAGTTCCTGAAATTAGCGCTTTCAAACAAACAAACTCTTCAGCTTTATGATATTAGTACATAATTATTGGTATAGATTACTTCTCCCAAAATACATTCTGGACATGAATTAGATATGTTTATTTACCTAACTAGACATCTCTCTTCTACCTACCAATAGAGCTGTCCAGTTAGGTAAATGGAACCATTGGTCGGTACCAATGACCGAATTATTGGAATGTGAAAGATATGTATAAAATTCGAATTACGTATTCCGTCAGTGAGCACGAATTTGAGCACTGTTTATTTTCCATCGCCTATACATAATTCATAAGGATTGCAGCAGTGATGGAAACAAAACAATTTTAGTTTAAAGTAGAAAATAGACGGAAAGCATCTCGCGCTTAGTCTCTTAAATAAATTATCAACCTTTGGTAGGGCGAAACGTAGAAAGGTTCTATCTTGTTTACGCGTTAAGGGAGACTGGGATGGGAACTTAATGTCCTATATCAATGTCGAGAAACACAAACTAGAGGGGTCGCAACCTTTCCTCTGAATTACGTATCGGCTCATGGGATAATCTGAAGCAACTTGACTAACGCGCCTAATACCCTAATAAGTGCACCGTGTCGTCATTTTCACTTTAAGCTGTTTCAATTTCGTTAATGAACAAAATTGCGAATCGGTGTTCGTGGGGGCGATTAAATAAAACATCAGTTGTTGTTATAAGCTTACTAAGGATGAATGGTAAAGTTTGGAATGTGTTGCCTACTTCAGGGAACAAATTGGTTAGTTGTAGGTATTTTGGCGTCTGCTGAAATCTATTGTAAAATCAATTTTGTGCCCTGCTGTGATCGGATGGAGGCACATGGTCCTAACGAATCTATCATTTCTTAGTTATATAGGCTTTGGTCTATAGTATAAGCTAAAATTCGATCGGTGAACTTTTTCGTATACGAACTGCACGAGATTTGGCCTCCAGATTAGTTGTGTTGTGATTGTAGTATCCCAACATCGAACTTCAATCATCTATTTAAATGTACACACTTTTGAATTTTATTTTTTCTATACGTAAGTCAATAGTTTTTTATCAAAATGTTCTAATATGACCATCCTCTGATATTATACATTGTTCATCTTACTAAACGCCGAGGTAAATGTAAATGGTAAATACCAATCCAAAATTATGTCAGTTATAACCGCATTCTCTACATGGGGCAAGCCACTGGGGTGTATTATCATTGCGATCTCCATAAAGCGTATCAGTGATTAAATCAACTAACACCTTATGAATAAATTATAAGCTTATCTATTCTGGGTCGGGCGCCCTCCTAGGGACATAATGTTCCCGAGACATAGGACGTCGCGTCTATCGTTAATAATGTATCGGAGTGACGCGAATCCTGCATAGATTCGCGAGAACAACAAAAACCTTTTTGTTTGTTTTCACACGAAATGGCCAGGATCGCTTTCCAGAATGTTAATGCTCTTTGGCTGAATGTCGAATCTTTGGGCCTAACATGTATTTGAAAACTAGTTTGACGTTATTTTTGCATATAATATTGAGAATTGACTGAAATATTCAATGTTTTGGTTTGAGGCGTGGAAATGAAATACGAATACGAGTTTGTAGAAAAAGGTACCTCCCTTTTAAAAATAAAGGTGCCAGAAGAGAAGAAGTCATGAAAAGACATGGATCGATTATCTTTAATAACAACCTAGAACTAGTTAACATAGTAGTTACGAGTATCATACGTCTAAAGGTATACTTTGGGAAATAACAGTAGTATTAACAACGGCCCGGGAGAGACTTATCGTACTTTGTAGAAACATAAAGTTAGAAGGCCGTTTTCTACGCTCCACGCTTAAGTGGTAATAAAAGGATAATGTGGTTTTATTCTCACTAACACTGATTCCTTACCAAGTAACGTGCGGATTAAAAATTAATTTCGCAAAATAAAATTGCGATGTGATTTCGCCCTCGTGAGTGGTGCGGGCAGATTCGTTCAAGTCTCCGAGCGCCCGTAACGCGAGCACTTACCGGTTACACCCTGAATTATTTACAACACTATCCACTACAACGGATTGAAATATCCGACTCACAACTCCCTGTGAAAACAATACTATTACACAATCACAACGAGCGCCATTAACAGCTTTTAACTAAACCAAAACTAACATGAAACTTTCAAACGTAATTGAATAAGTATCGGCGAATAAAGCAACAAATTGAAACATAATTAGTGTATTAAATTGAGGTTATTACCGGCCCAATGGAACCAACTTCGAAGCGTAATGACTAGAACTCAATACGTGCCGTCTCAGGGTAGTTAGGAAATAAAGTTTTATCGGCCAATGTGTAAGAATACTTATTCCCGTTTATTGCTCTTCGTCCAGTCATCTCTGGGCTATTAAATTCGTCGGAAAACGTCACATAAAACGGTTCCAATCGATTTCGCATAAACGATAGACGTGACTAGCCGGGAAAGTGTGTGCAGCCTAATTTGACCTCCAGTGTCAAAGCACACCTTCTCATCTACTTTGTGTATACGGTGTATACCTCCTTACTCACTACTTACTTACTCGTACAAACGTAAAAGTCAGTTTTACTTCTCGAATATTGTAAACTATCTTTCGACATTTTTTTAAATAATGTCAGTGAATAAAATTAAAACATTTTGATTTAAAATATATAAAAGACTATAAAATTAAGTAGACTTGAGTCGAAAAATTTGTGTCTTATTTTAAAATGAATCATTTTGTTTAAAAGGAATGTCAAGATTGTTAACAATATGATCGTCAAGTAAAGAAAAATATGTTTTTAAATATAAGCTCGTGTAGATTGTTTACATAGAGTTAAATAACGAAAAAAATATATTTATTATACCTAACAACTATTCACAAACGTAAATAAACAAGTGTAGTCTGTAGTTAAGTTTATATAAAGTCTATTTAACTCTTAAAGTTTACACAAAAAAACTTTTATTGTTGATGTTTTAAATCCAATTCTTGATTGGCAGACAGAGCTAAACAAAATGAAATCGATGCTGAAATACTAACTCAATATTAGGGAAAATTGGATTGATACAATTGCATCAGCGTAGATACGAACTTAACTATATGGAAGATAAAAAGATTATGTATTGTTGTGTTTTGTCAGTCTGGTTGACTACAACACAATTTGCGATAGCAGTTATTGGTTTAAGTTTGAGATGGTGCATCGAATTGCTTTATTCAGTTTACCGAATACTCAAACTGAAATTCAATTACAAGTTTTAGGCGTGAGTGACCATCAGATTAAGGGTGCGACAGGCCCAGATCGAAATTAATTGGCCCATCCAGATATTGTTCTAGAGAACCCTCATCTTCGGGATTTATGTGTTATGAGGCGATGAACCGAATTATGAAAACTGTTTACCTTTTTAATGGCCCTTGAAGCTGTTTACTGTTCATTAATTTATCAATCGACGATGCGTCCACAACAACAGTGCTTAATTAATTTATAGACAAAACTTAAAATACTACCGACCAGTCCCAGTGTACCTACGGACTTTGTCATAAACTTTAAAAAATACAAATCAGGTGGCCATACTACTTACGTATTTCTTAAAATAAAATATCTAATTGATCTAAATCTTATAGTTTTACTTTTTAACATTATCCATCCATAGCATATTTCACTTATTTTACGGTCTGTTTCACAAGTCCTGGTGAGTACTATCTCCCAGATACTTCATACATAAAGCCGTTACGTTTCATTTTTCGATAGTTAGTGTTTATTTGTGGATTGTGGAATTGTACAAAACAGGACCATAAAGTCTTGACTAATTGTAGTACAGAACTAGAAGCATGTAGATAAAGGAGAAAATTGGGATTTAAGATATCATTAAAGCTTGATAAATAAGTCAAGTAATAAATAGTCAATCTCAAATAATCCTGCATGTTATGGTGTCTCTTATACCAAAATTGACGGTATAGAAAGATTGAAACGAAGTGTGCCGATCTTGTGATTTGTGTTTTCGATCCTTATTTATTCCTTAATCAAAATACACACAATATTAGAAGACCTTGTAATAACATTTAATTACGATGGATCAATGAATCGAGCTCGTCATATTCTTCCAATTACGTAATGTCAGGGCAATTTATTACAGGCATGTTTATCCGAGTGAAGATTATACTCTGTTTATTTAGTAATAAAGGAAAACAATTACTGACCTTCCGTAGGAATCGATATACCTCAGAATTGATGTTGGTGGTTACCAAAAATACGATAAATGTAAACCTTATTTCTAAGAACATATGAAAACAAGTAAGATGTTTTGTTCCTAGTTTCGTTTAGTCTTATCAAGATTACTGAATACACTTTTTTCTGTATTTTGTGTCTCATATTTGCTGTAATTTAATTTTGGTATTTTAAGGGTCGCTGAGCCGTAACACTTAAGCTCCATCCAGGTCAAATTCCGTATCGATCGTTAAATAATAAATGGTCAGCCAGTGTTATTATACTTTGTTCCGTCGAACTTTCTGAGTTATTAATCAATATAACTAGTTTTCTTATGGTAAGGTGGAACGACTTGTCTAGGGTTTTTGACTTGACATGCTATAAAAGTGGGTACCTACTTCAAATAAGTATGTCATTTTCCTATTTATCAACTGCTATTATTTTTAGGTTGCTGCTGTCAACTAGCAACTAGAGGCAGGCTCTGCTTGCTCTCAAAGTCTAGGTACCTGTGGACGTATTAATCCATTCAATTTCCAAGCAGTTAAGTTGTCACTCATCTAGCTGAGTCGCCAAATTATAATTGCGATCCAACTTAAGAAAAATGAAAAGCAGGTAACTCTTTCTCACTCACATAAATGGTCGAAATCAAGACATGGAAATTGGTCGGAATTAAGATATCACAATACGTAACTTGCTAATCCATTCAAAAGCAGAGCAGCTTAACTGTCAAAGGAAGTTCGCAATACGCACCTAGACAGTCATGCATGACGCATGATGAAGCATGACTGACTTCGCGGGCCTTCATGACATCTAAATAACTACTAGTTACATGTGAATTATTTAGTAATAAAATTAAGTTAATTTAGTAAGTATTTAGTAATAAAACTACTTTACTACGCAATCGAGCTTATTATACCAATAAACATTTCACAATATACAGCATGATATTCAATCACATAGCACCAAGCTCGCAGGTCAACTGTCGCCTGTCCACGTCACAAACGAAAACAACAAAGCAAAGCCCATTAATTGATTCAGTGATACTGTGCAGGTGAAATTGGACGGCAAACGAAAGAGCCTCTTGAAACTAAGGCCCGTTTGTTCTTAACCAGCCAGTTAATTTCATTATTACAAGTCAGAGGAGCGAGCACCGGTAACAGATGTGCTCCTTCACTCGTGATGTTTAAACCCGTCTTTTCTTGGAGACTATTGTTGTAAAAATTATGAGAATTTACGGCGACTGAGCAGTACCTTTACAGCGATTTAATTAACGAAGTGATGTCGCTGGATAATGGCAATGGAAATCCGCTAGGAAAGATTTTCTGGTTGTTAATAGACTGTTTTTATAACAAATATCCATGTATCTTGGCCTGTACGTACAAAATGTTTACACTTACACAGTATTTTTATTATTGATGATGGTCTATAAATTGTTCACTTAAAAATATTGTACTAAGATTTATTCAAGACAGGACTTTCTAATACTATCAACTAGCCTCCTAGGTGACTAAATACTGATCCAATTTAGTCTACCTTCTAAAACCAGCAAGGGTAAAAGACACGGGGACACTTGACTTGCAAGCGTAAGACACAGGGTTCGATTCCTTGTCTGATATGTTTAAAAACACTTTAAATAGGTACAAAAGTAAAATTATTATTTAGTATTTCAAATTGCCTATGCGAGCAATACTTATCCTGTCGCCATAATAGTGTTGTAACTATTAATCAAAGAAACTGCTTAATCTATTACGTTAGTGTATTTTTCATTAGTCCAAATGGACTGCTATTACGTAACAAGCACTAAGCATTTCAGTAATAAGTGTTAATAAAACTCTAGCTCGAACATTAACGCTCCTATTAGGTGTAAAGTGAAAACAAATGATTATTAGTCCTTTCAGAGATCTATTTTTGGGTCTAGCTTAAAAATTATAGTATCTTTTGTTATCATTTTGTACGTGGTATCTAAGCTTTTTTTACAGTAATGTGTTTTGATTTATGGTGAAGGATCGGCACCCTCGTCTATGGTAAAATATGTCCAATGAAAAAAGGTTGTGGTTGTGAATATTGCAGTACTAATTGGATGATCAAACGAACTTACCTGTAAGTGAAGTTCGATCCAAATTGTCCTGACTTCGTCGAAGAGATTTAATTGACCATGTAGTAGGCCCTGCTACGCGTCCATTCACTCGCACACAGGTTTAGCGCAAGAAAGAGAAGGTAAAAAACTAGTATCCCTCCCTCCTTCCTGCGCCTCACAGCACTGCCAGCCGCCTGTCGCTCATTCATTTCAGAGCAAGGAGACCGATGTTCCAGATGTACAACATTGATTTATGGTACGGGTGGCAACAATTTTTGCAGAAAATACACGTACCCATGGGAATTGGGAAGGGTGGGAACTTAAATCTCTTCGACGAAGTCAGGACAATTTGGATCGAACTTCACTTACAGGTAAGTTCGTTTGATCATCCAATTGTCCTGCCTTCGTCTCTGAGATTTAATTGACCATGTAGATGTTCGGAGTAAATCAATGTTGTTACAAAAATAAGTTGACACCTCTATAGTTAGTAATCTTTGATTATTAAAATGATCATTTAAATAACAAAAATGTTTTATGTTACCATGTTTGGCATTATGCACTATTGTTATGGGTGCATGATAATTGATAAGTAATTTCTTTAATGGGAAAGAAAGAAGATATTTATTAGTTTTTTTATATTATATATATATATATTTTATTAATGTTAAACTCCAAGAATATGTAAATACAATAATAATTTTAGTAATCTTAACTGAAATAGGACGAAAATTTCTTAGTTCCCTTTTTTTTGGTCTGTTATAAAAATTGCAAATAAATACGAAATACGTATTGTTGAGACAGATTGCGAAAGCTACATACAGAAATACTTCTCATCCAGCGCCCTATCATTTTTAATGCACTTAACGGGCGTATTGGAGAGTCTTTTTGTCTTGCAGTTTTAACGTATTTTACAATCATAGATTTGTAAAAAATACACGCATGATAGGTATTCGATTACTTTTAAGTATTGGGTATTTATGTATTTATGCAGCTGTTTGAAATATATTCAGCCGTATACCGAAAACAAAATACTTATTATTCGAATTTTGAATTCTAAAGAAAATGTTTTGTTGTAATAAGTGTAAGATGATTGGTAAAAATAAATAAATAGTTGGTTCATTTGTGGGTATATAAGATTTTAGATGTATTCATCGGTGTATATCAACGCTATTATTATTTTCTGGGTTACAATAAGAATACGATATTTCAATGTATTTGAAATATTATCGTTATCAAAACTTGAAAGCATTAAGGAAGTAGGTAATGATTGAGTGATTTAAATTTTTTCTAAAGAAGCTTGGAAACGACCTCTGGGGGCGTTGTGGCTTTATAAGGTCATACGAGCGCAAACGATTTCTCCGATAGAAGTTTTGGTACCACCTAACCCGACGTTTGCCTAATATTTAACTTATCAACCAGGCGCGGAAGTCTCGACATAGTTCCTTGTAAAAAACACCAGTTGGCGCTCGAAAAAAGCTGAGACAAAATTGGTATTTTCGTGTATTTACTGATTGAGAATAATGTTTTAATCAAGCTTAATTTTTTTTTTTTTAGATTTACTAAAGATTTAGCTATGTAAGTTAGAAGGATATTAGATGGAGTAGAAAATCAAAATATTGAAATTATCTACGCGAAATATTAAACATGACGCTTCAGACTTCCAGCACAGGAATGTTCGCCGAGTATTCGATAGTCGGCGCATAGTCGGAAAAAAAATACTCAAAAATATTGACTGGATAAAATATGTCTGAATTACTGAGGGTTACATTAAAAAAAAAAATGCGATCCTATCTTATAGATTTGGTTTTGATGAGATACTTTATTTTTATTTAAGTTTATATTTTCTATGAGTTTGACAAATATTTGTGACTTATTCTTCTTTTTTGGGGGTAATGGCAATGTGCATTTCCGCAATTATTGTGCCGCCAATGTATTTGTGTCTTATTTGGCTTCAGATGGGACTTGTTTCAATATTATGAGCAGTGTAAAATAAATCTTGATGATTCAAAATTAGGGTACCTATTGTGACAAGAAGTCCAAAAGTAAATGAATATGTCGTGTTACAACAAGTATGTCATAGATCGATGTCACCAGGGAACACTGGTTTTCATACATATTAAAACACCCTCAAATATAAATGATAAATAAAAAGATTCAAGCATTATTCTTTGTAATAAATAAATTACTTTCAGGTTTTATAAATAAATCGTCGAACTACTCGACGTCTTACGGCGCAAGAGTATAAGAACGAGCGTAAAAAATAACATTTGCAAAATGTTAAAACTTGGCAGACCATGATTGGTTATTATTTTGTGGTCGGCAATTGTTTCACCATACCTAAGTCATTGGTGAATATTTAGACAAGATTTCCTTTGAAAATTTATTTAACATAGTATATTCAATACTTTTAAACATCAATTGAACGATACAATTCATAAAATAAAATAATCTGTTTTATAGTTAATGCAGCAATGTTTCCATATGAATGGTTTCCTAATATCATAGTGGCTTTGCTGGGGAGATGGTTGTGGAGTGGGTGTATGTGATTAGTTGGAAAAAAAACTGATGATGATAGAAGATATTTACTCGATAAAGTTAATTCTTAAATCACAGAATATAGTGGGAAAAATATGCATAGTTTATATTCCCAATAACTCAAATTAGATGCTTGTAGTGCAATTTAGGTTTGATGCTGCGTTGCTGCCTTTTGTTTTAAAAAGATCGATTTTTGTAATTTGTACAATAATGACCATGTCTTTTATTTATCCAACCTTTAACGTAGGTGTGTAAATAGTGGAATAAATATAGCCAAAAAATATAAAGAATAATAATAGTACTTCAAACAATAGGTCATTCTATGTTTGAATTATTCTTCGGTGGTGTTTGTGGTGGTAAATGGTGAGAAAAAAAAAACAAGCCCATAAAAAACTAAAGTCAATTCAAGTTGACCTATGGTTGTCACAATTTTTTGTTGGCGGTGGCTCAGGCATCGCCTTTTCTGAAGATAATGGACACAGATCTTTATTTAGTTTTTCAGACTCCACATTAAGTACCGAACTTTGCGACGATTTAATCTAAGAAGCATACATGAAAAGTTTAGTGCATATCACACCATATTTTTCGAAAAATAAAATAGCATCTAAAACAATTAATTACCGTCTACCTATTTCAATCGAATATGACGGTAGTGCTATATTGATTTCGCAATTTAACAAGAAAACTCATTGGTATAAACCAAAAACACATTACGCTTTCCAGCTGGTTGTTGTTACGTCGGTTAATAAAATCTAAGCTGTACCGAATTATTAACTGAGGAGTGAAACAAATCTTAGTTGGATTTCAAGACTGAATAAGTACCTACTGTAAATATTCCACCATTCAGAATCATACAAATGCCAGTTAATGAGCAAAGCTCAATATTATTAGCATAGCTATTTAAATTGTGAGCAATAAATAAATGAGTAAATAAAATCAGTTTTACATAATTCTTATATGGACCCAACCATATGCATTGAGTAGAAAACAGAAATGTAAGTAAGAACTTGCTTACTTAAAAAATAATAATTGTCTTCTTTTTATACAATCCGTAAACTTCGATATTTAAGTAATGTTAAATATTTCATTTAATAAGCGATGTTATGTTTTCCATAGCATTGTCTAGCAAGACAAGTTTTATAGCCATTAGCCAGAAATAAATAAAAAAGAGTTGTAATCAATTGCAGACATAGGACCATAATATTGTGAGCTATGTAGTATCGATGTATACAGTACCGTTTTTGGAGCTTTGGGAAAAAAAATAAGGAGCGTGCACCGCATCGCAGGTGGCACTATACGTACTTATGTTTATCAGTCTAGGCAGTTATAGTGTTCTTAAGTCTTTCATTTTTAAAATTTCAGGTAAAAATGTACAAAATAAATATAAATTTATTAGATTTGAAATAAATCTGCTGCCACTATTGTTTTTCGGTGCTTACAAAAAAGTACTTAGTAAAACATATATATTGCTCCTTTTGTTTGTAAGTGTAAAAGCTCACATTAAACTCAATTCCAATCTATGTCAAAAGATTGACTGAGTCAAGTGTTCGGTCGTGGTTTTACCACGAATGGAATACGGTAGCCCGTAACACGTAGTACGGCTTCAAGCTTAGCTAGCTTTAATGAAAAAAGACCTTACCTTTATTTGGTCGGATTCTGATTTCGAGCGCGAGACGTTGAAGCGCTAGGATTGTTGGACGGTAGTTCACCGTAACAAACAAGCAATTCACGGCGCATGGCGTCGCGTTGGCACAGGCAGGACACACTATGATGCCTGTTGGGGCTCGATGAGTGTGGGTGAGGAACGCTTCACACTGATAGGCCCTGATGGCGCGTCGTCAGCGCTGCTTAACATTTTTAATGAAATGCCTTTGTGGCCCCATTAGTTCACTTTTTTCATTTGTCGAAACGCAATGAAAATAAGGGTAGGTTTATTGAAAGCAACGCATACCATACGTCTCGATTCAAGATAATTAGGACTGGCTGGCATCACGTGCCAGCTCGGCCAAAAAATTGCTACAGATCAATATCGCGTATTGATTCGGAGCGTTAAAATGCGGACTGGCTAGTATCTCGTAATAGCTCGGCCGTGAAGCGTAAAGCATGCATGTAGCAGCCACGCTGGGTTATGCGTTTAACTTCAGTTCACGTTCACAATTTAATTTTTTCAGTATGAATATCACAATAAGGTAACTTTCGTTTAGCACGAAATAAAAAACTTAACGGTTTTTTCTTTTTTGCTGTGGTTACTGCGTGCGTCGGAACGGCGCGCGCGCACGGACACGAATGAGCGACAGGCGGCTGGCAGTGCTGTGAGGCGCAGGAAGGAGGGAGGGATACTAGTTTTTTACCTTCTCTTTCTTGCGCTAAACCTGTGTGCGAGTGAATGGACGCGTAGCAGGGCCTACTACATGGTCAATTAAATCTCAGAGACGAAGGCAGGACAATAATTAAACATTATCAAATAATTAAACAAGTCACACTAATCCTTTATTAATGTTGCACGATTAAAATAGCGCACTTGTTTTAGTTCCTGCTAATTAAAAATGCTTTCTCGTCATGTCTGCTACATTGCTTCAAAACAATTCCTAAAAGTCGTTCCGAACCCTCCATGCCTCCGATGCATTCGGTTGGAAACGAATGGGTAGGCGAAGAAAGTGCAAAATATCTATCAGAGAAAATAAGGTATGGCACGCTTTCTCACTCTTCCGTATGATCCGCATTCTATCCGATTTCCATACTTGGAAAATACGGACGTAAATGCAGAAAGGCTCTTAGGTAAATCAATTCAGAACCAGATGTGTTAATTTTTTTACGTAACTATTAACAGTCTGAAATTAAGCGTGTGGACTGTAATAGGAGCAAGTTTTAATCATGGATTCTATAAATAAGGTATACGTAGTTAGCTTGACCTGGTCATAGTCCTCTAAATTGCTTTAACTCAGAGATATAGTTATAATGCCTAATCAATGTATATCAAAATCGCTAACTTGTTGTATGTTGTAAATGACAATGTCAAGTACTATGACTGGACACATTTATTTGCTGCTGCTGGTTCGATTTATTTTGTTAGATTTTTTTTTTTTTTTGAATCACAATCACATTCAACATAACATTTTTATTTCTTGATTTGTAGTTTTTTACACATATCTCGAAAACTACGGAATCAATTTTGTAATCCATAAGTTAAAATAAAGTGAATCAACTAAACAAGCAAAATCTTGATATCACTTTTCGCTTTCGAGACATCCGTGGACAAACATACAAATACACACACGGAATTGGCATACCTGTCGGAAGCTTGACTAGATCATCATACTTCAATATTGACCAATTTCGACAATATCACAAACATACAGGTCTAATTGAATACTCCTTTTGAAGTTAGTTTAAAGCCAACCAAAGTGATGTTAGCAAAAATGATGCGAACCAAATCGCTCTAACTATTTCTCAGCAATTTTACAATTCCGCCACAGCGCACTGCGATAGATTTGACTATGCCCATCAGGCACTTCGCACATAGCCAATACTCTGTGATTTATGCACTTCATTTTTCACCACGTTCTGTCTGTCAATGTCGAGTCGAGCCTGAAACTTCGGAATTACCTTTCATGGTAGGCAAACTAGAAATTGTGATTTGTAGGTCACCAAAGGCATTTCAACATTTTTTATGCAAAGCGCTCATATCACTTGTCTCTAACATTCACTTCTGATTGCTTACAACTATTTATAAAAAAAAAAAAAAAATTGACATTACCATATCGTGTACCGCGAACTTTGAACGTCACCAATGAGGCAATTTATGTAATCACTTATTTGATTGATTAGCTATAGCAACCTGTGCAGTCGCCCTTTCTAATTCGTAAGGTTAATGAGTGTAAGCCTGAAAGTTGAGTAATGCTCCATTGCCGATACCATCGCCACTAATTGTTTGACGGAAAAGCTGTTTGACCCAGCGTTAATAACCCGTCACTTTTATTTATGAGTTTTAATGTCACGACGTTTGTTTGAAACACTATCTAAATTAACTTGCGCCGTAAAGTTTTAATTAACAAACTAGTATTTACACGTTATGGAGGCACTTTTCAAATGTTAGTATTCATTGTTTTTAATTGCTGTTAATGGTTGAAAGAGTCATATCATAATGAGCGCATTGATCACTTCATCCCATGGCAGTTCGAATAACTGAAATTACCTGAGTATTTTTTTATTCAAATAAGTATCTGCTATTGACACATTTGTAGACACGAAGCAATAAGCATTAATATTTAATGTTTCTGTATGTCACGTTTAAATTGTAATGACTGTATATTTTCGTTCGAAAACTACCTATCTACGTCAATTGAACAATACGATTCATAACAAGTGATCGATGGAAACTTTACATTGTCGTACCCACTTTAACAATGTTTATTATCCGTAAAACAAACCGAATTTACGCTGTCACGCGTGCAAAATCCATTCACTAAATAGCCCCCATTTCGTATAATGGGGGATGCTGGGTAATCCAATTAATTAGCACAGAGATGAAACTACATGCTGGCTGCACAGCCTTGGGCAACTATCCACGGACACCTGATCTTCTGTCAGAATAATTATTTTAATAAGGCTTTACGAATCGCTTACAAGGGGTAAATTCGCATTTCGATAGAGCTTGCAAACAAGTTGCAACAATATTATGTATAGATGCGTAGCAGAACGTTTAAGAAACTAACTGGTAATGTATAGTACGGTACAACAAAAATTAAAATCATCTTTTAATTTATAGACATGAATCCATATTTCAATTGGTCACGGACATCACACGTGATCGGCTGGACCGATTTCGCTAATTCTTTTTTGTTGTATTATGATATGAAAGATAATATTAAGAAAATTGCGCGGAAAATTATAAAATTTAAGAGTACCTACTATCATACCGGGGCCGGGAGTGAACGGGGCCGGGAGCAAAATTAAGTTCGCTGGAACAGCTAGTGATAAAAAAAACATGTCAAACTACACGTGTTCAAAATCTACTTGCTTATAACTCCAGGTTTTCCTCTAACAAAACGACATAGCCACGACATGCAAATTGCGTTACAAACGCGCAGCAAAAAGGGCACAAATTACGACTCTGAATAGGCGAAGAATACCCCGGCAAAAATTGGCCAAAGCTTGGTATCACCGCGTATGGACGTCGTTCGACGGCACCCCCGTTTGTTTGTCGTCGATACCCCACATAAATCACGACCCTCGTCTTCAAATACACAATGGAGACAGAACCAAAACGTCAGTCTGACCTTACTTGCCCCCGTGTCCAGTCTAGTTATAAATTTACCGCCTCAGATCTATGATAATAGGCCATCTAAGGTTTGCAGATTGTACGCCATTACCGCTTGCTTGGATTAATCTTCATTAATAGCTGGCCAGATTGAATCATTATTTCTTTTTCTTTTTTTGTTCACATTTACCTACTTACATTACGAAGGTTTGCGATGAGACATTTTTCTTCATGATAAGTTTATGAGAACGATGACAATAATTAAAGATTATGTTCACCGTGTATTTAAAGCCACAACTCTATACAATACTTTATACCTTAAAAAAGCATTGATCAGTTTATACGACGTTAGTTATACTCACTCGTAGTTAATCTGTGCTAGTCTAACTAAGCTCTATTTGTAGTAAAAACATTATTACAAATCATGTCCATAATCATGGTCGTTGCTTAAAAAGAAAAATTATAGAAAAGATTATTGGGAAACCCTTCTAAACCCGTATTTTTGAACAATTTAATGCCTAGTTTTCCTATATTTAAAACCTCAACTTTGCATCCTACTCAAATTATGAAGGAGTCAAGCTATGCCAAGATTGCAGCTACGAGTATAAGGCGTATCAATATTAATGAGCACGATTTACCGTGTAGCTTAGCAAGCTAGCGCTGACGTACAAGAATTTACTATCGCACTAATTATCTGGTGTTCTTTGATATATAAAAATACTAGCGGAAGGACTGAGAACTGTTCAGCTAATTCAGTACTGAGTTTACTCTCTGTTAATCAATCCCGGATGAATTATTGAACTCCATTGCACCATCCATATTACTTTAATCGTAACTCATATTTTTAAACTATGGAGATCGACAGCTATTTAAAGAGTTAGGTTAGTAAGTTTGTGTAACAAGAACTAAATAAGGCTCATTTAATTGCGCATTTGACATAATCCTAAGTACCAAAGGATCCATATGACGAAATGTTTACAACCATACATTACTTATAGGATCAATCTATGTTACTTCGAAGTGCAACAACTTGGCACTTTAGCTCGTCACGCGGCCTGCCTCAAGGCTAATGACCCGTGAACGGTGCAGGCCCATGATATGAATTCTCCATAAAACTTCGACAATGCACCGAAGGGTGGCGAGGCACCGACGGCACGCAGTAAACGAGTGAAATATTGCACGGATTTCCCATAAAACTGGCCTAACCCTTGTCGCATGCTGCGTTTCATTTCACTGGTCAATCAAATTTTTACTTTCTATATTGTAAAAAAAACTGTCAAAAATGGAGGATGTACAAAAAAGGAAAAGAAAATCTTTTCTGGGTCAACGACCAAAAAGTAAAAAATAAACAAATATTGAATTTTGAGCTGCAAATTCTGTTGATTATGTTCGTATCGCAACAGCAAAACTAATCATAAAGCAATATCACACACGCAGTTTCACAGTCCGTTGACCAAAGATGATCGATTAACACTTGAGAAGTTTAAGTGCAGACCAAGTTTGTCCGTTCAGTTCTGAAGTGTTAAGTAAAACTTGAGTCTTGAAAGACTCACGGATGGTGGAAGCCATCCATCAAATAGTTCCTGGCTTGTTAAAATAACAAGCTTTTATTAAACCTCGCCGCGGGATCTAAGTAGGTGGCAGCTGTTAGCTGTATAAAGCATTGCTTTTACCTCTTCTGGCTTAAAAGAACTCTTGAATCCTGAGAAACAATCTTGGTAGGTATAAAGAAAGGCTAGTTTTAAACGCTGTCTGAAAGGTTAATTTTCTCAGTCTTAGAGGGTCAATTTAAAGAACTTTCATAAAAGTATAATTTTTTATACTTTTACCAAAACATTACCTAAATCACAGATCGCTAAATAAGCTTATAATTCATTACTCTTTATTTGTTTGATAGCGATACAAAAAATATCATGAATTTTATCTCAGAAACCACGTATGCTTTTTAATAAAATTTAATTTCCTTACAAATCTTGTTGTTACCATGCTGCTTGTCGTTACATACAAATTCTATTTATACCGAATGATACAATTCCGCAACTCAAAACAATAGAGTATGTATATGAAGCATTTCGTTCATATTTTCGTTCATATCCAGTTGATGAACTTACTTATCCCTTTATGGTAACGAAGCGTATTTAAATAATGTCCTCTCGTACGCACGCTGACAAAGGAGGGAGGGGAGGCTTAATAAATCAGCTCCTCTGAATGTTGGTCACACTTGGTCAGCCACGTATCGAAAGAAAATATGTTATTTGTAAATATGTACGTAGCTAATAGGTAGACATTGCATTGTGTTTCCAAATTTTAGGGAGTGAATGAGATTATCAATACTCACAACTTTTACTATATATCATCGGTACCCCAATCACGAACATTTGACGTATGCGTCACGTAATCGTAGCGAGTTTACGTCAGTCGGCAGCACAAAGCCCTCCCGTGATATGTAGTCAGTTCGAAAGCCTTACCGCAGATGACGTCATACCAACTTAAATATGGCACGTCCAGAAACAAGTTCAACGATCTATTTAATTTAAATTATTGAAATATATTGATCTTATTCGATTGTCAAATTTTTAGTTTGTTTTACGTCCGATAGAGGTGCTTTCAAATTCTTAAACAAATGATTACTTTACTATACGAATACTTTGACGCAATTATTCGTGATTGGGGTAAGGTCTTATTTCATTTTCTGATCCATACATTATCGTCAATTTAGCTGCATAATTTTATTTTAGCTATGATCTCTAAAAAGTTGTATATATTTACCTGTATGTATTATGTAATTTACCTCCTAAAAATAACAACACCTTGTAATGTCACTGTATAAAATCAAGAAAGATTTTTTTGCGATGCTTTGGCTAGATGGTGATTAACCTCTCAGCGTGTGTACAAATAGGTCATTTTATCACTAAACTGTTTTTATGTATCGTTAGTTAAAACATGATTAAAATAAACACATATAAATTGAAAACATTCAGTAAGCTACAAGTAGATAATAATAGTTTCTTTCTAACGACCATAGACATAGTTTTAGCAGGTTGACTCATAGGTAGTCATTTCGGTAATTTTGGGAGTTCTCAAACGAATTACTTACAATATTTTTTCTGTCATGCTATAAAATAATTTAAAATTATTATTAAAATAACCAAATCACGGCTATCGTAACGTTAATATAAGTTTTAAGAATTAATTAGTCGGCGCTAAGGTTTTTGTGAGTCCAGTCCAGTACAGTCCACACACAGGGCTTTTGTGCCGTTCAGTAAGCCACGTAGACCCGGGGCCTTAGCAAGGCTTAGCGGATTTATTTTATTACGTTTGCTTATTCGCCGTTTAGATCGGGGCTATGATGACCGCTGCCCGTTTAGGCGGTACTTAGTTAATTAAATTGTACAGAAATGGCTTTATATGCGGGTGGGACAACGTTACAGCTTAGTGCAGCCGGTCGCGTTCAGCGATAACTATTTCCATTAAATTTGCCTGAATTATTCAGCTTGTCGGATAGAAATAAATAAATACTAGTCGGTTTAACGTATGGTGGTTGAAGTATGAACAAAGCGATAAATATTACATAGCAATTTAAGGCAAATATAAATGACAAATTAAAATTAATGTCACTGTTTTCATCACAGCCGCGTGATTACCGAACTATGGCCTTGTTAAAAAATGATTGGATATCTCGAAGTATCAGCATAGCTGGAGATTTATAACTTGAAGAAATTAAGGGGCCTTTTTACAGTCTAAAAGTAGTAGGGTACATTCATAGGTTTTCATGTACCTCGAACTTACCGTCACTGACACATTGTTGATGGTAATGAAATTACCATTTTCAGACAATAGAAAAGTCCTGCTCTTAAATATTGCTGTGATTGCAAAAATCATGTAAGTACCTGAGCAAAATCTTTTTCAGCTGCAAGAATGGGGTACATCTTTTATAGCTATATCTTAAACATTATCAATGGAGAAGAGAAGCTGTGCAAGTAAGCATACAGGGTGTCAGCTAAATAGCTATTAAGGGTAAGGGAGTACTGTAGACTTTTTGTTTTGTATCGATATTTGTTTGAGAAAAAGATAACTTATTATGCTAAGACCGATGCGAGTAACTGGGTTTTGGTACAGAAAATAATGATGTCAAATAAACAATAAATTTTATTTTATTGTAAAAGAGAGCGTATTCTTATTCAATATTTCCATGAAGTAAACCAGAAAAGATGTGCATTGCATCACGAGAAAATGTATAAGATAGATTCTAAATCAAAGCTTTTGTGCTATTTGTTTATCTAAACAAGAATCAAAACCATCGATTATTTGTTGATCCATTTAGAAACATGTTTTTCCTTTTATGTAATATTTTTTATCGCGCATCATTACGAATGACTACATATTCAACGCATCGCTAACACGTTTTCACGCCCCCTTTTTCAATAAATTACCCGCTTGAAAGCTGGGTTATCAGAGTCGGCTTTGTCTTGCTTGTCTCTTACTTTGTCATGCCCAAGATACAAACTATTTTCGCGTTAACTAATGCGGTAAACACACTTACATGAACTAATTTACCGCAAACTCCAAAGCGTTTACACACTGTACCACATTTCAATTTCAAGTTCAGATTCTTGTGTTCGGTTCGGAGCTTAAAAGATTATACTAGAAACGCTAATGAAATATGAAAGTGTATTGAGTTTTCCCTATAAAGTGTTACTAATCTACCTACTCGTATTATTGTAGTGTCTGTTTTGGCCAGATATTATTGTTAATATGGGTAATTTGTAATACATAAATCATACTAATTAGGAGACCAACGCCTTAGGCAGATAATCCTAGCATGCTTATCTTTACAATAGTTGCAAAACGCATAGATATATTCAAATTAATTTGCCTACGATTGATATTTTGTGTAATGAGGTTTGTTGAGCTTTTGAGACAGGTCATCACAACAAACATAAGAGATGATCACAATCTCGCTATGTCATTAATGTACGATTATCATTATCTTGGTACTTTTAAAAATAACTCGGTTTGTTGAACTCTATTATTACACAATGGTAGTAAAATGAGCGCGGGACAGTACCATATTGATTAATATCGATCTAATGTCCAATCCAACACGATCTACATGTATATGGCAGCTCAGTGCCATATGCTAGTGTCGTCTACTGTAGTAATGCCATATTCTATTAACCATCTAACAGTGGAAAAAAGTAATTAGGTGAGTTTTGAGGTTAGTTCATTGAGGATTATAATAGCATTTTCCCACATACATAGGTTGAAAAAGAAGCCAAACATCAATGATGCATTTCATACACGGCAAGCACTGAATGCGCAAAATAACGTCATCAATGTGAAGCCTTTGGCAGTTTCATGAGCCCCTCGTCGCACCGCGATTAAGCGATTCAATTTCAAAAGTGGCAAATTAATGAAGACTTTCCCGTCTGTTTTCCGCTCTGAAAGTATTAAATGTGGCGTTTGGGAAAACAACTGTCAGGAATATTGAGTGGCATTCGCAGAGATTTTGTTCATTGAGCGTGACGATACGATAAGCTTGTTTTGAAGGCTCGCGAAGTGAAGGTAAGTGGCATAGGCATAATCTGTGTTTGCGTGAACAAAGATAGCCCAAATTGTAAAACGATAATAATCAAATGTTATCCATACTCGAATACTAGTACGAATAAATAATTTGTTTTGTTAGGTAATCATTTGCGTATAGCAAGCACATCGGGTCTAAATGATCTACATTTATTTAGTAGTTAAACTCTCTTGCAAGTACTCTCCGTAATCTCTCAAAAACATTAACAAACTTTGTAAGTTTTAGAAGATATCCCCTGATTCAAGTTGCCAACACACAAAATTATTGTTTTCTGTAGTATTGCATTTGTGAATTTATTGCTTACGATAAAAATGTCATGGTTCTATGACTTTATGCATTTGCGTGACTGCATGCAATACTTAAGTGAGACCTTGAGAATAATCTAAATATAAACATCCTACATGTGCGACGGAAAGACACTTCTTTCGTGTCGACCAAAATGTCGTGAGTTATATATTTGCTATTTTTTGGATATATCATGAGTACCTAGTCATGACAGACATGAACATTTAAAATTGATTGGAGATGCAGGTAATTTTTTCGCTAAACTAAGATTTATCAAACCCTCTTTACGCAATTAAATTAAGGCAGCTTTTAAAGTCACGGTTTTATGTTTATCGCAAACTCTTCTAGAAAGAGTGAAATAACTTTCGAGATTCGATTTAAAAAACCCTCACCGCTACACCGTCTCCCATTAAAATAAAGTTACTCCCCAGCGTACCTGGTGAAATCGGGACTAGGTTAATGTATTTGCCCCAAGACAACGGGATTCTTTAATCTTGGGAAGTAAAGCTATACCACAATTAAGTCAATCACGCCTGCTTAACTCGATTTCCTTTTCAGAAACCTATTACAGGCCGCAGGGACCATTCTCCAGCGCGCTACGGGCTAAATTGCCCCGAGGTAGAACCAGTCAATTTAAATGTTAAAAGAGATTCATTTAAAAAATTGCCAATGCAAATGGTCGGGTGGGGCAATATTACTCCCAGATTGTGATCGTGACCTTATTGCGTCGGTGAGCACCATCCATTTTGGTTCGTAAGTGCTCTTCATTAGATCACTTTGGGGATATTCTTCTGGTAATTAATGCACACCTTCCAACCGTTTCCCAGAATGCGTGTTAATCACAGCACTGCTGAACCACTGGTCTAGTTTAGATACAAAGCATTTAAAGTACTATTACTAACTATTTTTTGACTTCCTTTGTTATGTTTAAAAAAAATGTAACAACTAATTCGTGTTTTGTTTAAAAAATATAACTAAGTTAATTTTAAAAATGATTTTTTCTTTTAATTCGTACTTTATTATGAATTTAATAAACTACTTGAATATAAAAAGTTATTTTACCATTTTACGGAGAAACACCACTGCTATAATAATCGGACGAACAGCAATTAATAGCACAGAATACGTTGTATAACGAAATTTGCGTAAAGCCAGAAATCGCCGAATGGCGCGGACAGTGAAATACGTAATGTTGGTATTATACACGTCACATCGTTCTGCCGTTTACCTGTGTAAAGCCTCCAAACAATAATTGAACTTGTTCGCAATGTTTGCTATATCGATAACAGATGTTGGGCTCCAACAGATTATGGGATAGCAATATCCTATAACAGGATTGGGATAGCAGACGTGTTGATGTTTGCACTGGCGCACTCGACCTGAGCGATCGTTGATGTGTCAGTAAACCATATCAAATACGTATCTGGTGTCCAGAACCGACTTCGACAAGGATGCACGTAGGTCATAAATTACATTTAACCAGAACTACCTACGGCTAAATTGCGAAATATGGATGTTATAGGTATATTTCAAATACCAAGTTCAAGAACCAAGATGCATCACCTCCAATGCAAATTATATTTCATATAGAAATCTCAAATAAGGGTCAATGAAGTAACTATATTTTTTATTCAAAAATATGTACCTATCTATGCACTAGAGTATTATAAGTCTGTACCATTCCATAATTTTTAAACACCACGACAGAAAGAACGGAATAAAAATACATAGCAAAATAGCCTTTTTACATTTCATTAAGAAGTTCTCTGAGACGGCGGCGTAATATTTTTCCTCGTGTATTTCTTGGGATTTCTTCCAAGAATTTCACACCACCTCGCAACTGCATATAAGGCGAAACCTGAAACAAAAACATGTAAAATGAAGAAATAAATAAAAAACATCATTTATTAATGTGAGACAGAAACACACTCACACATTACTGAATAATGGACGTGAGTCAAAACTTTAGTTGGTATAAAAAAAAACAAACATAAGATACTTGAATAATAAAAAATAAATCTGAAGAAACTATAAATGTCACTTGAAAATACTCGTATCGAAAATATTATGTAACTAGTCAAGAATGAAATAAATAAAGGACTATTCAATATTGAATGCAAGGAAAATAAAGAGGTCTCCGAGTTTTTTAGGTATTATGGAATGCATAAGAGAATAAAATAACCTCGTTTGCAACAAACTGCATGAGCTCCTTTTCACTGACGTTGAAGCCTGGTTGTTTGACGACGAAGGCAGTAGGTTCTTCCCCATAATCTGGAACCGGCTTTCCAACCACGCCTGCTTCTTTTACAGCTGGATGCAGCTGCAGAATAGCCTCTAGCTCTAAAGGGGCAATCTGGTGATATTGAAATAACAAATTAAAACTATGAGTGTTCCGTATTTTCTCACCCAAACATGACTCCCAATACCGGCTCGCCGCACAGATACGCACAACTATAGCCTACGTCCACTCTCGCCCGCGGCTCTCGTTTTATGACCATACACATCTATTCTCTTATTCCAAAAACATAGTACCAGTCTGTAGTACCATTATAATATTCTGTTGTACCAGGCTAAGAACCATACTAAGTTTTTAACCGACTAATTTATAAAGGATTTCAAAATGCCAGCATTTAATAATGGAGGTTTACCTTCTTCAGTGGTCGGGTAATCTGAGTCTGCTAAAGCTTAAGTCTAATATGTGTGTGTGTGTGTGTGTGTGTGTGTGTGTGTGTGTGTGTGTGTGTGTGTGTGTGTGTGTGTGTGTGTGTGTGTGTGTGTGTGTGTGTGTGCGTGTGTGTGTATGTATGTGTGTGTGTGTGTGTGTCTAGGTAATTAACTTTTTGTAATAGAGTTAAGTAAGAGGTACCTTATTGCCGTCGTACGAAATAATTTCTTTCATTCTGTCCACGATGAAAAAGTACTTATCATCGTCATAGTAACCGAGGTCGCCTGTTTTGAAGAAACCCTCTTCATCTAAGTATGTCGATGGATCCACACCTATGTAGCCTTTCATGAACACAGGTCCTCTAATCCGGATTTCCCCTCTTTGATTTGGTCCAAGGATAACATTTTTGTCTGGGTCTACAACCTGTGGATGCAAACAGGTTTTATAAATAGGTACGAGTACCTAGTAAAGTAAACGACAACTTTTATCTACTACTTCTTTTTATACCTCTACATAAAAGAGAGTCCGTAGACCGATTTTCATGATTTTTACTTTGTTGGATATATCATGGCCCCGAATAACATCACGACATTTCAAATTACGGAGCCGAGGATGAAATAAAAGTTCGCTAGGACCGCTAGTAATTACTAAACAATTAGTGTATTATAGTACTAAGATCAAACACATTTAAACTAACAAAAAAATTCGAAGCGTAGCATTATTTCCACTGCCCTAAGGTTGATCTTTAATACTTTATAAAATTAATTAGCTGTTTGCCTAACTTAATCCGATTACTAGGCTGACAAGGTAAATTAATTTAAGGGTTATTATTATCCAAGTAAATTGGATGTTTTACCTTCAGAGTTATTCCTGGCGATGCCATTCCTACGCTTCCGGGCTTGGCACCTTTTGTACCCCAACTCTCTGAAGTAGGTTCCCCAGATTCAGTCATGCCGTATCCTTGCAGAATTTTCTTGAGACTGGGTAATCTAGATTCAGGAGATTCAATTTAATTCTAAAAGAACTAAGAACTATAAAAAATCAACATTTTAACAGAATAAACTAAATTTATTTAATTTTATATAGTAAACAGTAACAAAGTGTTCTAAATCGCACTACGTGACTCTTACTCGCAAAAAAATGATTTAGTGACGCTTGTTGTGATCTGCAACAGACGTTAGCTATTTACTTTAATAACTTTAGTACCTTTTTCTGACAGTTTCAATGGTCTTGACATGAAGTGGGGACGAGCGCGAATAGATAACTTTCAGTGTCTCTAAATTGTATTTGGACACTTCATCAGATTTTGCTAAGTACCCAACAAGGGATGGTACTATCATTGCAATATCAACCTAAAATAGAAAATCATTTTATCACATTACTAGCTTCACTACTCGACTACTAGACTGCTTTCCACATTTATCCACAAGCAATTATGGCGAAGCGTATTCATCCACCTCAAACCTACAGTTTACGAGCCATTGGTATCTTGCTTCTCAGTATTCATAACTGATCCATATTATGTATTTTGCAATGTAAAAGTTTAAGACCTGTACTCACCTGATGATCTTGTATGCATTTTAGGAATGAGATCGGGGTAGGATCCATCACGTAGACAATTTTTCTTCCCAAACACAAAAACTTGTAGGTCATAAAAGTGTCGTAATTATGGTACCACTCCCCGTATAAAAACACGGTTTTATATGATTCGTCTTTGAAACTAAAATACATTAACCGTGAATTAAAAGGTATATAAAATAAATATGTGAAATAAAAGTTGATTCAGACCACTTACTCGTCAGCCAGGCTGTTAAGAATACAGTTCAAATGTGTCAACTGCACCCCTTTTGGCATTCCCGTAGTTCCCGAGGAGTACAAAATAAAAGCTACATCTGTCTGTCCTTGTACCCTCACTGGCTCAAAAAGGTTCATATCTACGTTGTGAGCTATCACCGATTTCACAGGAATCACAGATTCTATGACGTCATCGTCCAAAGTAATGAATGTCTGTATGCACTCAAAAGATTTCAATACATCACTGTATGTGTTCCAGAATAGCGTGGAACAGATGAAGTACTTCGGTTGTGTTATGGTTAGTTTGTGTTTTAATATAGCTAAAATAAATAAAAAACATTATTTTTTAATCATTCTACATCTACTAAGTAGGTATTCTTTGAAGTACTAAAAACTTGTTGTCTATTAATTAGATACTTCGTGTGACTTTAAAAGTTGCAAAACATCAATAAAAATTTAAATGAGTCCACCCGCATTTAATCATTCTGATATCTTCGTATTCTTATTTGTGGCTTTCGAGGTAAGGATATTGATCTTTTCACTTAAATGTTTTCTTGGAAAGTTTAAAGTTCGAAACTGGGGTGAACTGAAATAAACTACTTAAACATTGAATTGTAAAAAAGTGACATTACCAAGAACCATAGAAACTGTTCATCAGTAAACTAGGTACCTACTTAAAGGGTCAAATATATTTTGTTTTACAGCTATTAGTCTCCTCATCATAACCTATCATCGCGATGAAGACACGATCTAACATGTTAGTTATTAGGTAATTAGCAATACAGAATTAAATGCTCTAATCTCGATGCAGCGTTTATCATGACAGATTGTACATACCTCAGGACACAGACAGTCCTACATTATTAAACGCTTTGACATCGATAGGCCGCCGGCGGGCGAGTAAAAAGAAGAATGACAAAATAAAGTTGATAAACTTAAATCTTACCTCTGCCGCTTTTCAGATCGTATGGCGTGTAGGTGGCCCCAGTAAAAACGATCCCTAGTACAGTGGAAACAAATTCGTTTCGTTTTTCTGATCCCACTGCCACCGTGTCCCCTAACTGAACTCCCAACTTGACCAGACCGACGGCAAGATTCACCGCAAATTGTGTCAGTGCCTTGTACGTCAACTTTTCCCCGGTCTCAATGTATTCCTGGAGAAAGTTTTACGTAAATATAACTCTATTTATGAAATATAAAAATTCAGCTCAATCGATAACCTAAAAATGGATCAAAAAGCTTGCAAGATTTGATTACCGACAAACCCCAAACAGGTGAAACTTAACAAAAGCTTGTAAAAAGCAATAAAAACAGTATCAAAAACAATACGGATAGAATTTAGGCAGTCCTATTGCTTTAAGAGATAAATTCATTTGATAGAGGAAAACAACAGCACTGACAATAGTTTTGTACTGGACTTATCCAGTCTTAAAATATTGTTAACACGTTCCGGGACAGTGAACGCCTACAGGCGTAAAAACAATAAAACATCTATTGTGTCTGGAGTAGTGTCCCGGAACGTGTTAAAGCTGTTTGGTTGCCTGTGTAAGTATAAATCAATGGTCAGACAACGTGACTTACAAGAGCCACTTGATCTTTTCGGAGACGAAGTCGATCCAAAATAAATTTCCCAAAATTCAGGTGTGCGGGAACTTTGACGCTTTGATCACCAAACACGTATCTTTTGTTGTTAAACATTGTTTTTAAATTGAAATCGGTACACTTTGCTTCAAAGCACAAGAAGAAATAAGTGGTCTTGTTGCAATAAATAGTATCACACATTTTGTTTGTTTTATAACTAGCTATTTTATTATGTCTCATTTAACCCGTCAGTGATCGCGTGGTTTGTAAGAGTCTTTGTTAGAGTGGAAACAACTATTATTTATAAGAGATTACCTAGACTGCAAATTTTGGTTCGACGCCGCCACTGTTTCATTTTTAGAGTGATTTCTACACATTTTTAACCGACTTCAAAAAAAGGAGGTACTCAGTTCGTCCTGTATCTTTGTATGTATGTATTTATGTTTGTCCGCGAATATCTATGTTTGGCTGGGCCGATTTTGATGCGGTTTTTAGTAAAGTATTTGTTATCATTTACTATATTACTCAATGTCATTTTATTGATTTAAAGAAGCACCAAAAATTCAAATTACTACGAATCATCCTAAAATTAAAAATATATTAACTTAATAATACAAAAATAATATGTTTGTATTAAATAAGATCTTCCAAACCCCAATCGAACTTAGAGGTTTTTAAATTTATCACTTTAGCAATAATTATTAGAAGATATAGTTATGAGTATGCACAAATAGAGTAATAAATCTTACACAGCTAGATAAAAATTCAATTAACTGATAAAAGTTAATGGATAGTTAAACTTTATGTCTCCGTTATTGAATCCATTATAAACAATAGTAAGTAATGATAATGATTTTATCTTGTTTATTATTTACAAATAAGTTAAAAGTAAGAGAGAGGAGATAATTTCATTCATCGAGCTTAAATAAGAATACGTTGTTGTGGTTAGTAAGTTAATTTAGTTTCGTTTATTAATTGTAATCATAAAGGGTGGATTTAGGAGGTAAAATGTGACCCCAGTCCAACCCTGAACCTAAGGTAAATAAGCAAATGAACCACAGACACTTGAAATTCTCTTCAAAAACTTTTAACTCGCAGCTTTTGAAAAGTTGAAACAGAGGTGTTGAGACTCGAATCTTTGGTGTGAGGTATTCCCAAACATTGCGTCTTACAGTAATCCAATAAAAAGTCTGCCCCATTTTGCAGGGGTTAAAAATCGTCGGTGATTTCACCTCGCTTTGTGGAGATTGCTATTTGCCACCTTTGCCCAATGCGATTGGGAATTCAGCAGCATAAAAGTGGATTGCAGTAAATTACTAAGTAAGGCATCGATTCCTTTGGCAAGCTAAGGGCACTGCACCGAGATTGTTCTGTTACGTATTAATGAAAATGGCGGTCGAAACTCCTGTTAGACTCCATAGCACTTTAGTACTTACACATTCACTATTGGCTCTTTAGAATGTATTTTCGTAACAAGTATTGGTACTTACTTAGATATGTACCTATGTATGTTTTCATGTATTTATTTGTAGCTTAACCCATTATGGTAATTGGTATCAGTATTATGTAAATAAAATATTATTTACTGTTTTTTTTTGTAAGATAGCCCAAGATTTTTTCAAGCAAACTTCAGCTTAATAGTAATCTGTACCTTAAGATTGCAATGAAACAAACAATATTAGGTAAGCTTTAATTTATTTCAATGTACACATTTATTTGGCAGTTCCATTTGTAGCAATGGTTGAATTAATTAAATTGATATTACAAAAGGTCCTAGTCGCTTACTTGACTAAAGTGGTATCCTAAATTTCCTAACATTTACAGCAAAAAAAACATTTACAAGTAATTTACACAAAATCTATACATTGTATAAAGCAATGGAAAATATTATAAAAAATACGTTATGTTACCAGTGAATAATGATTCCGTAACACATGGCAGCTTCAACGACGATAAATAAGATTAAGAAATGCAAAAAAACGTGTAAGTAAACTTAGTTTTGGTATAAATAAATCATATTGAGATCGTATAATGTTATATTTATAAGCTTTTATTTGATTTCAAGAACACGTTGCCTAGTCAAATAAATAATAATATAAGCAAAATATTAATCCTAAATCAGTATGAAATACACTAAGTACTATGTAAGTCGAGTTGGACAGATTTCAGAACTCTATCGCTAAAATCTACGTAGGCATTTTTTACAAGTCAATGTTATGTAGGTAACCACTGCGAAGATTTAGCGTAAAAAAGAAACAATAATTATGTTTTGTTGACTGTTGAATGTAATGACGAAAGGTGATCGATATTACCGTTATTGTCTATTTATAAGTAAAAATAAATATATAAAAATCTGCAGTTGAGGTTTGTTATCAAGAAAGAAAGCTGTATTGTGCTGATGTTATTATGTGGCAAAGTAACATTGAAAATAGAGTAAGACTTATTTGTCGGGGGGATGCAGAGTTATCGTCACCAAATTCTGTAACAAAAAGCCAAAGATTATTCCCTTCTTTTTTAATCAGTGTAAAAAATACAATTCCATTTTATTTATTGAAGGAAAGCTTTCCTTTTGTTAAAAAAACATGTAAGTATGTGTTCTTTTTCCAAACCCAGTATATCTAAATAAATGAGGTACATTTAGTAGAATTATAAAAAAAACACACACATAAATAGCAAATGTTATACATTTAAATTGATAATAAGAAATAAAAATCTCGTTAGTAAATGCTAATAAAATGCAAACCAAAACAAAATGTTATATTATAAAAAAATACACATAAAGTGAAAATTAAGATCAAGCTGGAAATAAAATAAGAACACGATGAAACATTTTTAATTACCTATATTAAAAAGTTTTTTCAAATTACCGTAGTCCTTCATTTGCTCAACATACGCTCCGCCTTGGAAGTTTGAACTGATGACATCATTTCTTTGTACTGTATTTTTATCTGTCAAAACAAATTATCGAGGTTAGAAAGTTTTTTTTGTGACAGTAATAAAATGTGTAAGTCATGAATATTATGAACAACTGTGTTTGAGACTAATGAGTTTGTTTTTACAACTGTTTTAAATCTAAAAATAAATATTATTGCATGTAAATCTACTGAGGGCACGTCGCAACAAACACCCCAGCACTGTTTAGGACAATAGTGACAAAGAATATCAAACTCTATCGGGAAATAAAAAGGCTCACCTTTTTTTCTGATCGTCTGGTTGTCTAAAATGGTTTTCTGTGTTGTGGTCAGGGCAGACGGTGGAGCAGGTATTTCTATAAATAAAATTCGAAGACATAGCTCATTAAGTATGCAGGGCACCGTAAAATCGGTAGCTACGTTAAAAGCTTAGGGTATTTTACATCTTAACAAATGAAATGCGAAACTGAAAATTCTTAAGTTCTTCTGCTGCATCGGCTCTATGGACTTCTCTGTTTTATTATGTTCTTTTTTAAACTCGAACTAGTGATAAGTAATTACGGACAGATCCTAAAATGATGCATACAATTACTTTTTTAATGTTATGCTTCTGCTTAATCATCTGAATTATATCAAAATTTACTTTCATAATGTATTTTGAAATTATATATAGTTATGAAGTTGTATATAGTTCAGTGTTAACTGTGTGTTCAGTGTAACACAGGTTTTTTTTAAAGAAGTTGTACCAACACTTGTAATTTATATAAATTTAAATTGAAATAAATTTTATCAATCAAATTTATTTCAATTTAAGTTCATCATGATCGCATGAATAGCAAAGCAATTTTCAGTTTCTCATTTCTAAATAACAACTATTTGCTGTGTTACGAAGATATCCCTTTTGCAAAGTAGTAAAAGTGTTACCGTCTAGTTTGATGATGCCATCTGTCTCCCCGAGAGAGTTCTTCGCTATGCACTTGTAGAAACCGAAGTCGTCCTTAGTGATGTTCCTTATCTTGAGCATCATGTACTTGTTGTAACCGCTGTCGGTGGGAAACGCCTCGTACTTGCCACCTACAATTTCCATTTCTACTTAAATATAAAACCTGACAATATTCTTGTTCTTGTCAACTAGTACTTATTATACGAACTTGGGTTTACTAACTCTAGGTTTCTCTGTTGCTATTTGATATTAAAGTCCGTTTTTCTTTGCTTGTCGAATATTGCAAATAATATTTTTTTATCTTTAACAAATAATAATATTAACAAATAATATTACTTAACTGTTTGGTTTAAAAAGATCTCAGTTTTCAGCGATAGATCCTATGTAGATTGTGAGTTTTGTTTTTATCTTTTTTAAATTGAATCATTTCGGAAAAAGGAATTCAAAATTATTTTCATTATTAGACTCGCTAAGAAAACGGACTATATGGAAGACCCTATCCCTAGACCCTGCGAATCAAAGATGATTCGCAGACACCGACACACGCAGCGACGGATAGTCCCGAGATAAAATGCTAAATTTGGAACGTCTAAGTTAGTTCAATTGAAATGAACAGTTTGTTAACTCAATTGCCGGCAAAAAACGTCAATGTTTCATTTGTTTTGGAACAAAAATCAAATACCCTTTGAACAATGCGACTTATAGCAGCGATGCAGTTGCGATGGAGCATTGATGCAGTATCAAAATGTCAACCTATACACACTTGCGCTACTTTCAGCATCGATACAGTCGCGATGCTAACGCGCGTTAGTATCAATTCAGTCGCGATGCAGAAATTGGACCTTGTCAAAAAGTACTACTGGCGACTGCATCAATACTAATCGATTCCCAATTAAATCTGTTCATCGCGTGAGTCATGATGCTGTCGCGCGTTTCTAAAACGCGCGTTTTCAAAGAGCACATATTATAACTAAAAGTAAATAGCTTTTACTTGTAATAAAAAAGGTGAAGATCCTTGGACACCACTAGTACAATCTCATGTTCTTCGATTGATACGTCGTAGACTACTCGCCGATTCAAATGTGATTCAAACTTGCCTATAGAATACAGGTGATTTGTAAGAAGGCTGCGGAGACAAAAGCTTCTAGCCTCAGACATAGAACTCTACGTTACTATTCGACCTATTTATCACTGCGATCGCATTGAAACTATGTTTTGTGAACATCGATGGTACAATTCTGAGTTAAATAAATCTATTCCATATTTTATTTAAGGTCTATATAATATTGATTCTAGCTACTCGTAGATAATAAACATTTAGTTTGAAATACTAACCAAAGTTAATAGCTTATTAGTTAGAAGCTTGTTGATTGTTTCATCCAAAATACACAATAATAATTTTTCATTGACTCCTTTTAAGCCATTTTTTACTGAATATTGTATTTATTTGCAAAACTCATTACCAAACAGCTTTCAAAACATTATTGTATAGATATTCTCATATAAAACTATTCTCGCTTGCATGAGGGAACACATTTCGAACGCTTATTTATCCGAGTACACGAACACAAGAGAAACTATTTTCATTAAGAAGTAATAAATCAGTGATAGAATCGATTCCATTCTTCTACAAACACACGTTGTTTACATGAGTATGATAAATGTACGGAGTTCGTATTCTGAACTGTATAGGGCTATTTCTGTAAAATCAATTTTCAAACGTGAGCGTGTATGGCAAAGCAGTTAAGAATGTATTATAAGGCACCACAGCCTTCTTACTCATTCAGTATATTAATTGACACATTAGTTAAAGTTTCAAACCTAAAGAAACACAAAGAGATAGATATGACAAGTTACGATAGTATCTTCGCACGCCATCAAGTAAGTAGTTTATTTATTAATCTGTGCCAAGTCATCATGAAAACATACATTATTTTATCAAATACCACAAGGTTCATAGCTCAATTAATTATTTTTTTGGTAAATTTAGTAAAAGATCGTCGCTAAAGTACCATTATGAATTTACGACTTAAATATCGAGTACCTACCCATCAAGTATCAACTAAGTAAAAAAAACATCGCTTTATCTCTTTTTAACCACCGACGCAAAAAGAGACGGGTGTTATAAGTTAAACGTGTCTGTCTGTAGTTTCGCAGCTCCGTAACGAATGAACCGATTTTCGTTTAGTTTCTTTGTGTCATACATATTTTTATCGCAAGTGTTCTAAGTCATGTTTTATGGAAATTCTGGTCAGTTGTTATATTTACTTTCGGCGTTTTTTTAATTAAAAATTTAATGTAAGTAATATTTATTTATTGATAGACATGTTGTCTAAGTCTAATAAGCAGTGTTATAATTTTTTTGAAATACTCTAAAGAACATTATTCCCCATATAAAAAAAATAGCATAAAATTCCTAGTTGATTCTGTAAAAAGCTTAATTATATTTTCATAAACTTCTCACCAGAAATGATCATGTCTCCTTTGTCTGTGGTCCAGTAGTTGATGGAGGAGGGAAATGCCTCCGTGTGGCATTCCAGAGTGACGTCTTGTCCGATGTATGCCCCCTCCAACTGATTCGGAATGGATAGCATTGGGGGAACTGTGAAATAGAACCTCATTAGATGTGCAGTTGGATGATTATTTTATCATTAGTCCTTTGCTTTTATTATATGTTATTCATTTATAATTTTTGTCATATCAGTGTGTATGATAATCACTGCATTTTTTTTACCATCCTAATAAAACTCTCTGCATTTTAATGTTAGAGAATGCCTGAAGGCAATAAGTCCGCCAATTGTACAACTTACAGGGCAATAAAGTTTAAATAAATAAATTCTTGAATATTTCCCATTGAATTTATGTAAAACAGCTGAAAGCTTTATGAATATAATAAAAAATGGCAATGCTCTGACGATGCAATTACACGTTACATTGTTGTTTTTGTAAACCTTTGTTGTAGCTAGTTATGTAATTTCAATGTAACAAGCCAAAAAAGTTTTTGGCATGCAGACTAGATCATCATTACCACATTATATACACATGCCGAACATTTTATTATACAAATCGTGCAAATTAACGTGACGCAAACACGATTGAACCGTTCACATTTTCGAGTTTGCCGACATTTTGCATGCCAGCTGTGTTTTCGCAGGCAGCTACTGGTGATGGAGCCAAATTCATTTCATAAATCCTATTTGCAAATACAAATATGTCCTATTTTTGTTATTTTAGAAGACTGAGCTGGTTCTTTTTACTGCATAAAGGTATTTCGATTTTTCATAATATTTATAACATGTGTTAGAATAATTATGTTAGAAGTAATTTGTGAGGCAAATATTAAAATATTGAATAATAAACATTTAATAATTTTAATAAATAGGTATTACTTTACGAAATATTAGCAAACATTTGTACAAATTTACTTTAAGCGATTAGGACGAACGGTGGCGCGCGCCTTTGTAGATGGCACTATCTATAGCAATTCAATCATATCAAACACACCGCGTTGTGTATAAAGATATAAAGTATAAAGATACTTACACTCTGAGTAAAAAGGCTTAATCTGGGTAAAGTAGTTTCGTCTTTTACTCTTTTTTTGAGGAACCCCATTCCAAATAATCAATTGAATCTAATAAAAATGCAAGCATACTTACACTGAACCATCAGCATAATCCGTTTACTGATAGAAGGAGGCACCCCGTTGGACGCGATGCACAAATAGGCACCCATATGCAGTCTAGACACTTTCGTTATGGTCAGAGTTTCTCCATCCACTACGCTCACTGTATAGACAAAACAAAATAAAGTTACTCTCAAATGTAAATAAATCGATCTTATAATATAGAAATATAATTTAAAAAAACGTAGGAAAAAACCAATGTAAGCGTTTCTGTAAAAAAATATAAAATAAAGTACATAGAGGCTATTTGTATGAAAACACTCTTCTCTCTCTCACTCACATTTTTACAAAAAGTATGTACTATTTTGCAATTAAGTCTTGTATTTTAATATAGGTATCCATAGCAAGCACTATTTCTAAAACTTCAATAAATTGCGTTATCTACTGAGAAATTATGTCAATAATTTCTCAAGAGGACATAGGTATTAGTACTTAGCTAGTGCTCACAAAAATCAAAACCTTATTCTAAATATGATATTCTTTTATGCTTAATAGACGACTGCTAATTCCCTTTGGAAAAGGTTCTCATCATGAGTTCAAATAATTGCCTGAATAAAATAGAGCAATATTTGTTACTGATATGGTTAGAAACGAGCTCGCAGTTTGCTCGCAATAAACACAGGCATTACTAAACATTAACCGGAATTTCGCGCCACTGATAATTTCCGGTTTCTGGCCTCTCCACGTTTCGCCATTCATTTGTTTGCCTTTACGGGAATTCCATTGTTTGAGTATAGGATTTCGTTAAAATGAAACTGACAGATTTTAATCTGCTTAACGATATTATCTATTTAAAAGTATCAATCAAAATCAAAATTTTATACATCAAAAAACATATTAATTGAAGGAATATTATTACATAGGTTTTTACTTTAAGACATGGGATATACCTATTTTATATCGGACCTATTGCACTGTTTAATAAATACCAACACTGAGATTGATTAAATGAAAACTAACATCTACGTCGGTTTGGACATATTTTATAGTTTTTTAAAAAAACAGCGGTTGAATAATTACGAAGTTTCAACAAAATATACCTTAATCAATTGACATAATGGCTATTTTAATGACCATCAATTAAGGTTTTTTTTCGCAGTTGTGAATAGTCATCCACCTAGTGAAGATATTTAACCCTACGATTAGTTAACTATTGACCAAGAAACCGGCCCTAAATAAGAGCTTTAAGTTTGCTACTTTAATAAAACATCAAACATCTCCAACTCATTTCATTGTATTTTTCCACCCTTTCTATTCTCCGTGATTAAACCCTAACGGATGCAGATATTGTGTTTATCCATATTGTTTTGTTATTCTTCTGTTTACGCGACCGCCAGCAGCCTATCGAACGTTTAAAATAAACGCTACTAGCACAAATAATATAACTAATCGTCCATTATTCACTCTCACCTGACTCCCCATTATAGTTGAAGTCCTGCCCATCCTCCCTCCGCCACATGACGTAGGGCTCCGGGTACCCGGAAGCCCGACATACCAAGGTCACGTCGGAGCCCTCCCGGACCACCATGTCAGTAGATGTCATGTTGTCGATGATTGATGGGGGCACTGCACGAACCAATAAACAACTTATTATCTTGTTGGGAACTCCATTTAACGGGGAAGTTTACAGGGTTTTAGCTTTAATAAACTTGCGGGGTTATGGTGCAACTTTAAGTTACAATGCGATTATGAAAACCTTTAGCCGTGGACTTGAACAATAAAATACTATTATCGGTATACTACTATTAATTTCAGTTTATGTAGCTAGTGAAGTTTGGATTGACGATTAAAAAAAGATCCTTAACTTCCGTTCCGGGACAGTGCCCACCTACAGGCGTGAAAACAATAAAACATCTATTGTGTCTGGAGTAGTGTCCCGGAACGTGTTAAGATACATTTAAGTCAAATTGATATAAGACTCCCGTATCTGCTTAGAACAATACGCTACTACGGTAAGGTGGTACAATACGGTAGTTAAAATATTAAGGGCATGACCCATTGTAGAGCCTTAGTGCAGAAAACACCCCAGCTCAACTAATTAACAAACTAACTAAATGTTTCACAATTGAAAAGTAAGCACTACCCAACCCTCTTTATTTATAAGGATGTCATTTCGCATGAAATATCATATCGGGCTGATATAACTAATCGAGACATAATTAGAGATTAACCCATAACCCACAAAATCTCTGAGGCCAGACTAAGATGGTACGGTCACGTTATGAGAAGGCCCGAAAACCACGTGGTTATAATGTGCCTTTCCATTGATACAAAGAAAAGGGGAAGGGGAAGACCCCATACCACCTGGATGACAAATCTCCAAGAGCAAGACTCTAAAGAGAAAAATAAATGGCGTCGCATGATTGGGAAGGCCTAACAGGATAAGACGAGGCAGAAGAAGAAGAAGAAGAGACATAAATACACAGACACACGGGGATTGACGCGATCGAGATAAACATTAATTATGTTTTTGCCTGACGTTTCGATCGGGTTTCACCAATCGTGGTGACAGGCGAACTGATGATCTGCCATTTCTTCACTCCGTTTCGCAAAACATAAGGTAATTATGTTGAGCTGCATGATAATTATGTTTATCGCAATCGCGTCAATCCCCGTGTGTCTGTGTATATATAATGCAACGCGAAAGTTTAAAAGAAGAGACATAATTAGAGATTGTGAAACAGGCCTCTTAAACTTACCCACAACCTGTAAGTATCCCTTCCTCGACCGCATCGGGTCAGTGTTGACCTGACACATGTACCAACCGCGGTCCACCTCCTGGACCTCCTTGATGTGGAGGTACCAGGAGCGGTGGTCGTTGTACGAGAGGCTGATGCGAGGGTTCTGGGTTATTATGTTGTGGTGGATACTCAGAATCGTCTGAGTATCCATCCTCACCCAGGCCACCTAAAACAATAAATTTAAGTTATAAAAACTAGATACCTTGTATACCTTGGTAGATATTATGTATGTAACATTAAAACCATTAGGTTTCTGCCTTCTACACAGAAGCATACCATGACCGCGCTTAGGAACGTGTATTGTTTGTATTGAAAACTATGACCATTCCAACTAGACCATTCCATCACCGACCAACACCATGTCATGCACGGAGCGTGTCAGCAACGGCAAAATACGCTCTTGCTTTCGCTCCGTAAAACGGTGAATTTGTTTCGCTGTAAATCCGTTCAGTGGGTATAATAGAGCATATCGGGTCGCTTTTTTCTCTCATAGCACGGCCATGGTATGTTACGATACGGGCCCAGACATTTGGAAATGCCAATAATGTTTTTTTTTCCTTTTTATTAGGCTATTGTTTAAATACAAATATAATAAACGAGAGTGATATATCCAATTCCATTGTTAACTAACTTTTTACTGTTGGCATTATAATTCTAGTAGTTTGATTTTAGTTGGGTTTTAACATAAACCACGTTTCTACTTAAAGATCATTAGCACAATTATTTATTAGTTTTAGTCACATTTGGTGAGAATTTTGGGAATAGGCCAATGATATAATCCTAACTAAACGTGGCTTATCAAAAGGTGACGAAAAAATAAGTAAAACATAAGTAAATAGTCAAGTCCCTACATAATACCCACTTTCTTTAACAACCAACAAAAAAGGTCCTAGATTATGCTATACACGTACCTTAAATCCTCTTAAATTTTCAACGACGCAAGCCAACAATGCGTCTCTACCTATTGTGACCGTAACATTGGGTATTGGTTCTGCAAATCTGGGGTACATTGATTCTGAAACAAAAATTTATATTACGTTCAAGAGAAAAGTCTGGCAGTAAAGTTGTTTACTAGACTAGAACTTTTAGATCGATCGGGCAGAAGCACGGAAAGTCACAAACATCACATTGTTACGAATGCTAAAGATAGCGCTTTACTGAAAGCGTTTACAATAACGCACTCATATAGAGAACTCATATACTTACGCACTCGTAAAAATAATCAAAGAATTTAAAAAATACTTTCAGTTATAATAATTTCTCCTAAAGCCTATTGAACCAGTTAACATTATCTTAAGCTACTGGAACAGTTTCTATCGTTCATCATCATTATCATCAAATATCAGACATAGGACGTCCATTGCTGAACATTGGCCTCCCCCACGGCTTTCTTGCGTGTTTTTCACTAGAGGTCTGCATCCAGTTTGATCCTGCGATCCTTACAAGGTCGTCTTTCTATCTTGTCAGTGGACGTCCTATCGTTACTTAAATTTAAATAAAGTTAAACATTAGTAGGTAGGAAACTAGTTAAATATGAGATACGAGTGTGCTATCAAATATATAATACTACTGATTTAGTAATTAAGTTAATAAATGGCTACTTATGTGGCTTCATAAGTTATCATAGAATGTGCAAATCACGGTATTTAGAAAATAAACTGAAACTAGCTCAGGGAATAAGTATATATCCAACGCGAAAACGCAGCCAGCATCATCGCCTCCTTGCCTTAAAATAAACAGTTTTCTTTTTGAATAGGTAGGTTTTTAATTTGTTTTTTACCCGCGACGGAACGGAGATATATGCGTTTGGGGTGAGAGGATGTTTTCAATGATTGCATGCAAGTCTTACAAAAGTTAAGTCTTTTTTCTAATAAATGTATATGTACAAAAAATTGTCGCCTTGTCTCAAACCACAGCCTCGGTGCCGCCACGTCTGATGCCGTCCAAACTATAGGCGTGATTAATGCTTGGTCCCCCGCAACAAATAGTTGTATGTCGTGATGGTTCTCTTTTTGCGAATTTGTCGCCATAGTCGTTTATTTTAGTAACATAGAGCCGTGATGGAAGGTCGTGTTTTATTTACTTTAGGACTATCAAACATGACTAGATACATGACTTTAAACTTATCAACATAACATGACGAAAGTAAATCACTGTTTCCTATTTTAACCATAGAATAGATTTTATTTCAAAGCACTGGTAAAGGAATTTATTTAATTTTTATCCTGTAAACAGTATAAATCATCTGTGAAGATTAAATAGTAGTTTAAGGAACACTACTTACTACTTAATAGATTTACTCAGTAAATAAATAAAATATGTAAATGCTATCTTTTTCCGTTACAGAAAGTGGCCACAATAAAACCATACCTTATAACTTATTTTTAATGATACATTATCAAACGGGGTCGGGAAGTCTAAATAACTGCTTAAATTCTTAATTTGACATCCATCTACCAGTCAACGCATCACACGTTAAAATACAACGAATTTGTACTCAAATGTTAATGCCACGCGGTACACCGCAATGGGAAAGTTAAATATTTTGCATGTCATTTTGTTACGTTGTCACTTTAATGTGAAACAAAATAGTTACATTACATAAACATATTTGATTTTAGTTTATTAAGCTAGTTGACGTACTTTTTTCCATAGATTTACTACGTATTATATTATCTGTGACTATGGTGACTTGATACTTACGTCATAGTTTTCTTTGTTTAGCTGACGCACATTTTACTGTTTACAGAGCTTGTATATTTTATGACCAATCCAAATGATCAATGAAAAGTTGCCCTAAAATTTAGTATTTTTTTAAATATTGGTCCGTCAGATTGTTGGTGATTGTAGGAAACTAATCAATTCAATAGAGCATTTGTTTATTTTTAAATGTGTTAGCTATTTTATTTCGAATAAGTTCGAATAAAATGTATGCTGCGACTGAATCATGTGCATCTTTAAAAGAGCCAATTGGCTTGCTCTTAATAAGAGACATTTAATTGATCAGGAAACCGTATCACCCGGCGCATTAGCACTGAATCTCTCATTAGTATCAAAGGAATCTCTCAGAGTGACGTTTAGTGTGCGAGGTTGCTTTCAAGATGGTCAATTGATGGAATACCTAACTACAGTTGTGTTAGAATTCAGTAGGATCATACACCTGAATGTAAGGAATAATACCACAGTAAAGTCCCTTGAGTTGACCAACAATAAGTTCATATTGCGCAGAAACTTTGTTGAGTTTTAAAGTTTTATGGTCACTTACATTAGAATGGCTTAAGGTACATGGTAGCAATTCCGTATTGACCTATTATAACTTCCATAAGGTTTCTAACTTCCATAACGTAGAAGCTTGCGTCTCTTATTTCTAGGCAATAAGGATACATTCCAAAAATAATAGCTTAGGTAGGTATATATGGTAACAGCAGAAACAGTCTTGAGTTTTGCGTTTTCACTAGTATTTCTGCGTTTCTTGAGCGAATACAGCCGCGGTAAAGTAACTTAAAAACATATACTGAACATAAAAAGATTAGTGTTAAAGATGCAGTATCATCATTGTATGACTCTTATGTGGGGCTTAGAACAAATACACACACTCGCTTGGTGCATTAGTAGGCAACAGTCCCCGGTGCCCACAAGCGGGCTCTATGCAACTCTATCAAAAATGTATTATAATCCGTGTTAAAATAAATAGAGCTTCTGTATTCTGCTCTATTACGACCAATGCTAACCTATTAACACCCGCTTGCTAACGATGTATTGCACAATACTGTCAACATCAATGCAAATTTCTTGCGTCAGAAAAGCTTGTAAGTTGTAATTAATTGAAAACGTGGACGTTGTTTTCATAAGAATTAACCTACAAAATAATTCCATTATTCCTTTTTATGAACAAAATAATAGTGAGGTAATATTTTTGTTAGCAATATTGTAGGTACAGAATGTGAAGGTAATGATGGAAATAAATTTAATTTGTTTCTGCGAAAAAAATACAAATCGAAGGCGTGTCTGTCTGTTACTATAAATTAGGTTTAGATAAGTCATAAATTATCCGTTTAGAGAATGGAAGTTCTTAATATCAGCAGGGGATTTAAAAGTAAGTGTTTGATATAAAAGTAATATTAAAATATTGCGATTGTATTTACATTTACAGTAAAAGGTGGATTTCAATCAACTTACCGTCTGGAACTTCTATAGGTGCTACTGATACTATATTTTGTCCAGTTGGCAATTCCCGGCCTGTAACAAATTAACAAAATTTGCTTACTAACGGACTTAGAAGAAACCTAAGAGATTAGTGATTCAGCCAAAAAATTAAAAATAAACATTGATTTATATTCGCATAATTATTTCAGGTTTAATATCTCAAAATAGGTAAATTATTGGTAGCCTAAGTTTGCGATAATTGTTATGAACCGTCAAAAAAGTGACGTACTCGTAACTGTATGATAGTTTTAACCCTACTATGAAATCTCAAGTAAGTATTGTTGATTACAGTTTGATTGCTGCTCATGCAAATCGTTGCAGATAATCATATTCAGAGCGTGTTTGCTCGCCCGTAAAGTCGTAGAAATCGACTACCGCATTTGGTCAGCGCTAACTTCATTTCAATACCCATTGGCTGTTGCATAAAACATGCGAACTTGCATTAATTCCATTCCATGCACTTTACCTGCACACGTGGGAAATAAAAAGTTTTAAAAACTTTCGAAGGGTTGTGTCGTATTAATAGCGATGTGAAACTGGGGATGCACGTTAATTGTGTCTGTCGTCTCTCTGGTACATTAACTAGGATAGGTTTTTGCCGGAGTGTGCCATTACGCCTAGCGATGACAGCGCCCTACTCGGCGACAGGATTGTTCCATTATCGGCAGGGATTTATGAATAATTGACGCTCTCAACTCTGCTCAGTGGATGCGGTAGGGCTTGGCGCTATTGGGCGCTTTTAACGTTTTAACTGATGGATCGTATGAGTAACAAAAATATCGGTTACTATACTAACACCCATATGTTAAGACGATTCCTTTAAACTACCTCGACTGCAACTACATTGAGGAACCCTCAAGGAAAGTTTCGAGGATTCCTATAAATCGGTATTCTAAGGGCCAGTTTTTTGATCCATAGTAATGGTAAAGTTACGTTACCAGCGGTTGAATATTCACAACAGCGCGTGCTTTGAACATAAAATAGCTCAAATAAATAAAAATAAAATAAAATATCTTTTATTTTGGGCAAAATATATCCATATGAATGTTAGTAGCGTATGACTTATATACTATGCTAGTAGGTATTAGGTTTTATATTTAAAAAAAGGTTTTAAAAATGTATATTTCTATCTTCATAGCAACAGACTCGCCCTAGAAATAATGCGGTTGATTTTGTTATAAATACTCCTTTTATAACTATGAAATGTAAAACAGTTTTTTTTTTAAATCAAAGCATGCGGGTGCAACAAACTCTTAGCGGCGTTTAAGAATTTCAATTGCCGTGTAGAAAGAAAATTTATTTTGTAACATTCACTTATGAGTAAGTTGTCGCACGTCATATTTGAATAAACGTACAAAAACTACTGCAGCTAGACGTACAAGTTGGTTAGTAGAGTGAAAAAAAACCTTGTTTATGTGGTCTGCAAACATTTATTATGTGGTTGACTCCAATAACAACGAGTGTTTAGTTTCGTAGTTCCTAGTAAAGGGATGTTCACAACTTCTCAAGCTTCGTTGACATGGGGTCATTGCGAGGGTAAACATGCCGCTGCCAACCCGATTGCTAACTTTACCATAAGTGGATTGAATTTCACCAAAACCCCAAAGCTTTTCCTCCTTTTATATACAGTAAAAGCATACACGTGGCAATGATAATTACCCACAATGAACGATCGATAAGATTGGATAAGTAATACGTATGCCACTTAATAGTACTCCTATGATACTATTAGTAACGCGTGCATCATAAAATTTTAATGCGCCTAGACGTACAATTAAGACATTTCATAAAAAGCGTCTAGACTTGTGTCGCGTCTTTGGATTTTGTTACGACTTCTTTCATTGTACTTACAAAAACTTTCAAGTACTTCTCAGTTATTGAACCACGACAAATTGAGTACCTATATTTTTGTGTCTAGATCGGAAATTACGGAGTAGAAAAATATTAAATTAGGCGGAGATAATTAAAATGAGTTAGAGACACGCCCTGCTATTACGAGGAACTGATTTATGAAAAAAGTTTCACAGCCTTAAAACCAATTTAAAGAAAGTTCGCTTTTTTGTTTTACGTGACGCGGGATAGCCGGCGATTTACTTAGTTCTAGAACTCGGTTATTTCGGCAAAAATAAAGCGATACATTTTAACTTAATTGGGGAAAATTAAATGTTCATTTGTCTGATACTTTATTCAGATAGTGAGAACGGTAATTTACTTTGTTACATAAAGTGATGCTAGTAAATTACGTTACGAAATCTTACTAAATAACTTTTAAAGATTGTTGTTTTAGTGTATTAGGGTTTATGGCATTATTTTGTTAACTTAGTTTCATAGCTGTTAGTTGTAAGCATTTTATTATTATCAATCTAAGTGTTTTTCAGTTTTTAATTATTTCATCAATCGTATTTAACAAAATTAAGGTGTTATTATAATGTTACAGCGGTTTATTTCCTAATTCCTTGAAACAATTAATTTTCTGATTAGAAGTCTCTTACAGTAATTAATCGTTGTAAAATTCTTATAACAAGCTCCTAAGTAAAAGCTTCCATCTTATAATTGTCTTTAATTTTAATGTGTTTTTCGATATAATTTATTATTAATAATATATATTTCGTAATGACGAGTTTTTCAGATTTTGCTTAAATTATCACAGGTTCTTTACATCAGGAAGTTAATAACAGGAGAAATAAAATAATTTTAGCAAAATTAACTAAACATTGTTTTTTATTACTATAATGATATTAGGTAATAACCTACCACCACCACCTAATAAGGTGGGTATATGATTTCATGGCATTTTATGTAACGTAAATTGAGTAACTTAGGATTAGAAATAAGTTGCTTTTTTTCCTTCGACTTAGTTTTCTTGTGTAATCAATATTCTCAAAATCAAAATCAAAATTCTTTATTTGCCATTAAATACTCACTACAACAACGTCTAATATTGTTTCAATTTAATTACTATCATTGATTTTATTCGCAATCAAATGGCTATTGTGTGTCCATATTACCAGTTTTCCCAAAACACTGTCAATGTTGCAAAAACATTTCAGATGACAGCGCGAAATCCGGGCCGATGGTATTATTCATGCGTATTTTGTCATAACTCATCTCAATTATATTTATTGCGGGGGTGGAATACATCGATAACTGTCATAGTAGACGGGAGCGGACGTCCGTCGGTGCGTCACGGGCGACCCCACGGCTCCCGATTCTTTCCCCAAGCTAACTGAATTATGTTATACAAGAACAACTCTCGACCCCTTGGATAAATCTCGGAGATGCTTGAGGCGCTTGCAATTCTTAATGGAGTTGACGTCACGCACTCAATTGGGTATGACAGTTTACGATGCTCTTTCCCATCCTGTATTTTGATTCATTTATAAATCTTTGTTTTTGCAGCAAATATTTTATTTATCAGCACTTACGTACAGTGCTCATCAGCTTACGACTCGTATAATTTTTGTTAATAATGAAAATGTTTCTGTTTTATTTTCTTAGAAATGTTAAATTAAATTTTCCAGTGAAATGACTACATAATTCGACTTTTTCAGCGAGGAATATTTTATTTACAATGGAGTGCTTACTGAAATATTTATTATCCTTTAAAAACCTTTAATTATTTTGTTTAAAAAGAAACATCATTTCCAGCTTGAGGACTACTTTCGAATTGATAACGCTAATAATATGATTCCGTGTCTCCAATTGATTATTACCTCTAACAAAAAATAAACTGAATCTATCTTCATAAAATACATTTCATAATAATTGTGTACTGTACCTACTTTGCTTTAGGTCAATGAGTTTTATAGATAAGTTATCATCGCGACAAAAATGTACTATTAAGGTCCCTGCCGCCTGACCACTATAAGGGCCTAAATCGCTTTCACCTCGTGCCCATTTTAGTGTCGTGAGCTCAAGTGATTCTCGTTGAAAAGTGATAAGGCGCCAGAGACCTCAACTGTACCTAATGTTTTGTAATTCACAATCAAACCCTTAAAACAAAAATAATAGTAAGAATAGGTTTGCTCATGTGACTTCTGACCGATCCAAGTGCGGCTAAGACAGAGTCGAATATGAGACGAGCTCGGCCAGAAGAAGCCTTATAATTGGCAGTGATTTTATAAACAATTGCCATCGCAATGTGCTTTCTCATTCAACTTTCTTTTTTATTTGGCCAGCGTCCGGGCCGCGACTGCCATCTCCCTAGCTTGTTAATCGAATTATGTAGTAGAAGCAAGAGTACTCATTTCCCGCCCTACGAATAAATCTTCGGGCTGGCTGCAATTCTTCGCGTTCCTTATTACGTATGTTCTTGTTTAGATGATGCCGGCTTTGCTGTTGGCGAGTTGTTTTTCCTTGTTCTTACAACGCACTTGTAACTTTTAAGTATTCTTGGTAGAATGAAGATAATATTGTTTGTATATGAATTGGAATAGACTTCGAAGCAACGTTGGGTTTTATTTATGAAGTGATTATTAAGTGTTTACTGTTAACCTAGAGTGAATAAAGCTTTTGAAATCTTGCAAACTTTTTATGAGTTTAGAAATAATATTAATGAAATTAATTAACTTGTTGATTTAAAAAGATCTCAGTGTTCAACAATGAGTTACCTATACCTTTATGTATGTAGTGAGTTTTCTGTTTATCTTATTTGAAAATTAATCTGACCCAAAATTAATTAAGTAAATATTGTTTACTATTCACAAGCAAAGACTATAAACATTTTTGCAAAAAAAAAATTTGAAGGGCCCGAAGCAATTCAGCTTACCCCATTCACAAATGCAATTATAATTGTCATCACAGGGCCTCAATTCGGCTAGTTGAGTCGTCTCTGAGTTGTGCATTAGTTGTATAACGAGAGTACAATTGATATGCCTTGCTATTCTGACAGCGGCGTGTCAACTTTCAATGCTGCTGACTTTAGGCATACCATGTGTTACAATTGCACTACTGAATGACCACTGTACTCCAACATTAGATGACGAAAATACGAGAGTCGGGGGATTTGAAGCTATTGGCTAAGCAGATGCTGTTGTTGATTAACAGTGGTTTCTATACAGATACATTGTTAAATTAAGGCAAGTTGCTTGCACTAGCTCGATTGAAATCGCGTCTCACTGCAGAAGCACTAATGTGCAAAACTTAAACTGTGGATTTGAGAACTTTCAACGTTTCTGCGATGGCTTTGTTTACTATCTTGCTAAAACTAACAGACTAACTACACGAATTTCATGCACCGTTCTTAAGCTAAAACTGTGTAAGTGTCAGCTAACTTCATTGTATAGAAACACAAACTTGATCCCAATGTTTGCCTGCTAGTAGACACTGAGTAAATAATAGATATACAGAGTTTGGGCCTGTAATAGGAGCAAAAATGTTTTATGGGTCCTTTATTTAATCAATAATATATTTTTTCTTATTTTTAATAATAAATTTAATCGAACTAGCAATGTATTGCAAACAAATGTGTCCAGTCACGGAATTTCCATGATCATACTACAACGACTTAGCGATTTTGATATACATTCATGAGGTATTATAAATTTGGATTACTATATCTCTGACCAGGTCAACGTAACTAAGGTCAGATTCTTCTGATTAAACATTTTGCTCCAATTACATAGAGCGATGTTCCCTTTACATGCTCCTATTACATTTATACTATGCTATGTATACTATGGATGCTCCTATTACATACACTGTATATATGTCATGATGATGTGCCGCCAACTCGTGCTACCTAATAGGCAAGCGGACAAAAGAAAACTGGAATCTAGACAGTAATGAGAAGTACGCTGCAAGAAAAGATTTCGCAAATACAAAGCCAACTTTAACTTTTGCTTCTCGACAGATAGCACAGTTCAATAATTAGGATAAGGTCACATGATAGATTGATGACAGATTCCAAAAACAAAATGATAACTTTAATGGGACAGATTTAGTCAAGTAATAACACAATCATTGGTTTTACAATATTTTTAACACTTACAGTGTCATATATTATTCTTAAAAGACTTAATTCTTGGTATCAATGAGACCAAGAATTTCGCGCGGTCGGACCGACAGCACGGTAGCTCAATTGGAAGAGCAGTTGGCCCGGATTGCCAGAAAGATGCTGGTTCGAATCCCGCCCGTGCGCAATTTTTGGTTTCATATTTCATCTTTTAAGAACACAATCATTATCGAAATTCAGAGTGATGGAACTAATTAATGCTAATGGAGAGGTAAAAAATAAGTTATTGTTTTCGCTTCATAATATGCATTAATTTATAACTGCCATGGACTGCGAAAAAGTTCGTATCGGATTGGGTTTTCTTTTTTTCACTCACGTTGGTTCAAATCCTTAATTTTCAATGTAATATAAAAATCCGAAGTAACAACAATACGTCACTATTATAGCTTAAGATATCGTTGTTATTTGCGACATCTTTTCTTTTTTACTGTTATAAAATTCACAGCTCTTGGTACAATTTAAGCTAATCTTACACACTAAAGGACAGGCAAAACGAAATTACATTTTATAATTTTAACTAAATAAAAATATCCTTATTTATGAGTCAATATAAATGTACAATAGAACAATTGCTATGTGATGTGAAAGAGGATCAAATTTTAAAAGTTATTTTATCGTGCTGCAAAGAACCACATTGGTTAACGTTAATGCAAACCAAATGCGAATTCAATACAAACTTTGCCGAGTTGCCGGCGAACTCAATAAAGATGCTAATTGCCGTATTAACTCACCTGTCGTGGTGCAGCACAGGAGTAGCGCTATCCATATCACACAGTATAAATGTAGAAAAAGAGTCATTTTGCCGCAGTAACATTAGAGTCGGTTTTGGTTCCGGTTCACCTGAGCGAGATCGCGCGTGATACTTGGCGGGGCGGCGAGCGTGCGTCCCATCACTGGGCGGGCGGCGGAGGCACTGCCGCGGGGCGCCGCTGCTCCACTACCCAGCCAGATAAACAAGGGCGAGAACACCGGGAACTGGCAGACAAGCCGTCTCGCTAGCCTTTATCGCCGGCACCGAATAACGGCATAATAAAATAAGACAAAAGACGAACCAAAAAACGCCGCCCGCGACTCGAAAAATAGAATTTGTACGAGTCGAAGATTGCATTCGCCGGAGCGCTCTTTAAGTTTCGAACGGCCACGGATTTTCTTGGATATTTTTGAGTTACGTAATATCGAACTGGGTTACGGCAGAATGTTTGGAGCTTCGGCGAATTCGGCTGGTTGTGGTAGTTTCCCAAAACTTTCTCATTGCAATTACGGATATTCATGCTTATTGCTCATGCTTATTACGGGCAATCGCAAAGGAGCCATTAGCATTATATTAAAGTTCGCCATAAGGAAATTGAACTGAGACGCTTTAGTTTGACACTAATTTCCATGAAAACTTTAAAAAAAAAACTAGTTTTGATAACATCCTCTGGCTACCCCGCAATATATAGAAAATTTTTCAATAAATAAAATTGAGATCTTGAAAATATAGTATGTAAACTCAGTGAGTTGGAATGAAAAACTGCTAACGTAATTATGACATACATACCTTTATATAATTACATTTGTAAAGCCCCAATTAGATTACCGAGGCTTTTTTACTACTCAACTAGTAATTATGCCTACGTACCCAATTATGTTACTTTAACAATTTGAAGAATTTAAGTCTACGTGACACAAAAGAAAATTAAGCACACATTTTAATTCTCTGCGCAAAATTGTTTTTTTTATATTTGACTGCATATTTCTTATTATTTACAGACCCTTTTGCAATTATTTATTTTCAAACATTACATTGTCGCGTTTAATTTTCAAATTGACTATATCTAACACGAATCGAATCATATGAACTACGTGGTTATACATTGCCTTTCTGTATTGTTAAAGTTTAATCAAATTTAATTTAATTTAATTTAATAAATTATTCAAGTGTAATTTGACTCTATGGGTGTAATTTACCTGACAATAAAGATTTATTTATTTAAATTTTCAAAGTCAGGCCAGAGGTTTCGAGTTTTTCTATTCAAGTTTGATGGAACCCTAAAAATAGTATACGCGAGGTGAAGCAACCTTCTATCGGACTGTCCACTTTCTTTTAACTGTTGTTATCTGAGCAATTTTTAGAAGGATAGTGTAGGGTAGAGCTGTAAGAGTACTGTTATTGCGGTTTCATGCAGAAATGTCTCGACCACAGAAAAATACAACTAAATAGATGACGCGAGTGACTCAAACTGATAATTCGCGCCAGCTTTTTCACATAGAAAGCGTATAATTTAAATACGCCTGAAACCAAAAACATACCCATTTATATTTTAATCGTGATTGAATGTTTTTGTAAAATCTATCAGATTTTGGAATAAAACAAAACATGTATAAAACTACTCTATGTGTGTGTGGAGTGCATCACTTTTTTTTTACAAGTCTTGGATCTTATTCCAAAGAACGAGTAGATTTTGATACAAATATTGACTAGTATATCAGAATAGATTTCGGGTGATAGTGATGGAATCTTCCGTGCATTTAAGTCAATTGTTTCATATGTAAATTTTGACGCTTATTATTTAATGATTCAATTTGTCTTATTGATTCGGTATAGCGCGTACACTCGTACAGTATTGTAACGCAAAGCTTTTATTTAACGCCATTTCGTGTAATCAGTCAGGTATCAAACGACTGCCGGGAGTCGCATAATAATGGAATTTATATTGTCTCGTTCACACATACTTGACGAGTTAAACACATATCTGTGCTGTCGATGCTTATCTATTTAAACACATATCTGTGCTCTCGATACTTGTCTCTGGACACTGTTTGAGCTAGACCGCTGCATCGCAATAATGCGCTTCTTAAGGCACCGCATCCCCTTAGGAATAATATTGTGCATACATGTAACGAGATGTCGGGACGGACCGACTAGATTAGTTCGCTATTATGCGGGGCTATGTTTGTTTGTGCAGAAAGCTGTATGTCATTTACATAATGCTATCTTGCTACAGGATGTACGCACGTATACGATGTGCTGGAAGGCGTTTTTTGTTTACGGACGAGGAGAAATAGGGTTTTACTTTAGTCGGATTATTTATAAGTCTTTAAAAATAAGGTGAGGTTATAAGCCATCTTAAGTTAATGAAGGTAATGAATTATTACTGAAAATAAATTTTTGCTCAATTAATCTTATTATTAACAGGATAGTGCGACAGTGAATCATCACTATTTATTACACTATCCATCATGACCGTGACATTTATAATTGTAATAATAACATGAAGTTAACTTAGCGTTTAGCATAATAAAGCTACGAATAGAAACGTTTTAGCTAGAGTTAATTGTGGCCACACACATTTTTACTGTATATATTTTTTTGACAAACGTGCATAGTTCTGAAAATTTTGGAACAGTACACATAATAGATGGAACAAACTTTATATATGGCTCTATATGAACATGAAACTGGTAGACGAAAATACATTAAATAGTAGTTTTGGCTAGCGAGCGATGATGCTGTTGGCAGCGGAAACCTATTGTGTATTGTTTTGATTGAGCCTTGCTGCATCACTGACTTACTCAAAAGTGATCGCATACCATTATTTATACAGTGTGTGGCCTGTATTAAGAGCAAACATTTAAAACACAGGAACTTAAAGTTACCAGTAATCAATTCTAAATGGTTTTAATTTATGAAAATGAAAAAGTTTTTTTTTGTAATTTTATAACAGAACAAATGAAACCAGCAATGTATTGCAAACAAACGTGTCCATTCATAGAACTTGACATTGTCATTTACTATAACGAGTTAGCGATTTTGATATACATTGATTAGGGATTATAACTTTGGATGACTATATCTCTGAGTTAAAGCATTTTAGAGTACTATGGTCTATGGCCAGGTTAAGGTAAGTAAGTATACTCTGTAGAATCATTAGTTATTTTTTTGCTCCTATTTCAGGCCACACTCTGTATAAGTATATTAATGGCTGGGTAGAAAAGTATGTCCTCTTTCTTACACACACTTAGTCGTAAGTGCTGAGACGATTATTTGTTCACACTTTTCGTAGGCTAAAAATAGAATGCATTCTGTCACCCTTTTATACCCTTTATGTAGAGATATACATACCTACTTACATGAACTTAACTTGCCACAGTAGGAACTAAAAAAATCGACAGCATCATTGTGTCCTAGGGAATCACATTCTTATAAGATGTACCTATTATACCAAAAATAAAAGTTAACTTTATCAAAATTAAAGACTAAATATATCTCTCCCCACCGTTGTAGCTTCATTACACAGTGTTAAAAATCACAACACATTCAATCTCATTTATCTACCAACTGGCCACTAACACAAGTCGGTAAGAACAAAAAAAAAGACCTAGCATTGGTATGTGTGTTACGCAGGCGGTACGCGTTGCAACGTTTTTCGGTACTAAGCCTCAGGGGTTACGTGACTCAAATGCAAGGCATTGCACTCTCGGAGGCTTTTATCAACAGGAAAATATCAGGAATAACAAAGCGGTTAAACGATAACGTATAAAATATCCTTGTCTTGAAATTGGCTTTGAGAATTTTCTTTGTGTTGTTATGAATATTTTTTGTTTGAGATGGGATTTGAAAGTAGGTACTATCGAAGTCACTGCTGCCTAATCACGTAATGGAGAATCACTTGTACCTATTCATCTTTTGTTTGAAATGACGCCGTTTTGTATCGTGAATGCAAGCGATTTTTGTTTTAAAGTGGTTAGGCGGCAGAGACCTTGTGAAGAAGTGACATTGTTTACTCGATTGTAGCGAGTCCACAAAGACGCTTATTTAAAAAGTTCCAGTTCAGATAATTGTGGTCTATTGAAAAAAGAACTAAAAACATACCAAACAAACTTTCCACTATAAATACGTAATACCGTGACATTACATGATTAATTGCAATGTCCTTTCGAAAGCTTGTTTATTTCATTTTGTTCCTTTGCACTGCATAAATTGTCAATTATGTTAAACGTTGCATCATTTTATTAAGCAAGAAATGTTTATCGTTGTCAACTGCAAACGGTTCTTATTTGCCTTTTTTTTTAGTATGGGTTTGCTCTTGACTCCAGACCAAGCCAAGTGCGAAGACGGAGTCGAAGATGGAACGAGCTCGCCCAGAAGAAGCCTTTTCACTCTAACTTTGAATAGATTCGGATTATAGTCACTAGGAAACACCGACGCGGGCAGTGAGTTCCACTCATTTGCCGTGCGCATTATAAATGTTGATGAGAAGCGCTTAGTTCTAAACAGCGGGATATCGACAAGGTAAGGATGGTATCCCGCGGTACGCCTTGAAGAACGATGGAAGAAGGGGGCTGGTGGGATAAGCTCATGGAGCTTCTTCGCACACTCTCCGAAGTAAAGCCTATAAAAAACTGTCAACCTGGCAACCTTGCGGCGATGGGCCAAGCTATGGAGCTTATGTATACATTATGTAATGTTCGTAATTCGTGACAATAACGTGTGTTGAGTTCGTGACAAACCCGCTTATACCAAAAACTTTGTGCCAGGCCTAGAACTCATATTATCCGACTATTTAAAATATAATATCAGAATAATGACATTCAATAATGAGATATACTTTTCTAATTGGTCGGGTAAATTGGGTTACTCCCTCTATGCACCAGTCCCGCTATGCACTCATAAAATACCTAATAAAAAGTGATTATATTCCCGCAGCCAGATTTGCGTACAGTTATGAAGGAATGTGTTACACTATTTTAATTTCATAATTTGAGATTAAATTAAACCAGGTACTATACTTTTTGTAATGGGGGAAAGTGTCTTCCCCTTTTTAATATATGCTTACATAACTATACGGTATAGATACATATAAACCTCTGCTAATTAGGTTCATGCTAGTATTGTAACTTCCTCGACATGACATCAATGACCCCACATTTTGGCTCAAGCTTCAGGAGAACATCATTATTAATAATATGGGGATCAAATGTAGCTGGATATTCTAGCAGAGCACTAATTAAGCCGGTTTCTTTAGTGATGTGCCTTGTAATTTTTTTTTACAGGTTTTTTATTATTTAGTATTTGGGCCTCGATGTCGCCAGCTCAATAAGAAGTTTATTTTTAAATCACTGGCGTCGGAAGATAGAGAATAGGTACTCGGAAGATTGCTTACGAGGTAGGTATTTATATTCGGAAATCAATAAATATTTAGCTTAATATAGACGCGAGTGAAGTTATTATTTTTAATTAATAAGTACTGCCGTGTGGATTTCAACTAATTTTAATTTGAAAATTGAACATTAGTTAAAGATAGCCGCGTGCCATAATGACGCAAATGATTCAACAATAGGTAGACAACTACAGTAGTTCAAATCAATGCAATAGTGCATACTAAAATTTGTACAATTTGTATAATATGGGTGTATTTAATAAAAAGTATTAAATGGTTTTTAATAAATGTAAGCGATATAAATTTTAGAAATCAATTATCAATACGTATCACTTTCATTAACGTGTCTGTAAATATCTCACACCCTTTTTTTTAAATTCAAATTCAAATTCGTTTATTGCCCGTAATTACCTACACTGAAGTATTAATAAGTCTCTAAACGCATTTTTTACACAATTCTTATTTTAATAGCTTATTTTATTTCATTAGTCAGCTGTAACATTAAGTAATATAAATTCTGTAAGCATCACTTACAGAATTTATATTACTTAATGTTTTATTAACATTGAATAACGATGAAAAAGATGATGATGAAAAATAGCAGCTAAAACCATGTTTCATTGTTTTGTACTGGGTTGACTTGCTCACGTGTACATCACTATTTGAAGGCGATGCATGCGGTGTGCGGGACGCTCGCCGCAAACAAGACGCCGCGTGGTGTAATTGCATGTAACATCGTGTTACGTATACTTTGGATAATTTATCAAAAGGATTAATTTAAATTAAGTATGGAACTTTTTCTGCGATGTTTGTTAGTGCTAGTTTCTTACATAAGCTTCCTTTTATTTGTACTGAAACAAAAAAAAACGTAAATAATAAAATAAAAAATTGGAATATAATTACTTTCTACGAGTTCGCATATCGCCCACATGCACCAGTTAAATAACTTCTTTTTTATTTATCTTCACGTTACACGTAATTTTCAAAAGCCGTAGTTTTATGTAGGAGTGAAATATTGGAAAATAGTTCCTAATTATTTATTTATTCCTTACAGTTTGAAATATTTATCTCTATACTAAAAGACCATTCCATTTGTACATGATTATCCAACCGTAACTACAAAACAAAGTATCCGATAACTATGTATCTAACGATTATACGCGCACATCAAGCTTAGTCACCGCATTAAAATTTATTACCATAAGCCGTTTCTTGGGGTTTGTTCATCTAGTAATGGATAGGTCAGCCTCCGCGTCGCCGGCGACTCGTATCCGCGTCGCAGTTTATCGACCCCACTGTGTTACGACTGCTACGACCGCTACAAGCGCTACGAAATATTTTGGATGCTATACTTGGCGTTTTATCAATAAAGTGTCGCGCTGCATATTTCTATCTCGATTGTAGTTTCAGTTAGGAACTGGCTACTATAGAAAAAACAGACAAGAGCGAGTCGAACCCGCGAACTGAGGGTTCTGTACCATCCTTAATTGAATTCGGTGTCCTCTTACTTCCACCTAGCGAAAATATCACAATATTTGTTGACAGCAACAATAACTTTGTTTTTCATAGTGTTTGTATGAAAGACAAAATTATATTTGCGGTTGATGAAAATGTGCTATATCTACCGGTTTGATCTCGTTTTTTTCGTTTTTAAACCAACTTTCGTTGCAAGATTTTGTTAAGATCTACATCATATATTATTTACAAAATTTTCACTTTCTTGGTTCAAAAGTTAGATGGGGGGACGCCCATTTTATCACTTTGGAAGCGTCTATATCTCAAACCTTAGACTTTTAGAAAAAATGGTTTTATAAACCTTAACATCATTTTAAAAGACCTATCCATAGACACGCAGAAGTGAGAGTAAAAAAAAATTTAAGGTTTTAGTTTCATGTATGGGAGCTCCTCTTAAATGCATTTTTTTTTTAATTTGTCATGCCAATCACTAAAAATATCAAAGTAAGAGTTAAGCGAAATTCAATACGGTTTCGGATTGACCGGTCAGGCGTAGTGTGGAACCGTTTTCAAGCTCTCAGTGACATGGAATACCATATCGAAAGGGCAACGTTTGCATAGAACTAGATTGTGTATGATAACGACATTTGCTCAGAGTGCTACGACGATACATACACGGATCATAAACATTGTCTTGTACAGTGAACTTAATATAATTACTTGTGCATAGATAATCGTATTCAGAGGCAGTCGTCCGTGTTGCTCTAGCCATTTCTGGGCGAACCATCCATGAACACAGACTATGTAATTATTTATATTAATACATTCATGGCAATTCATGGCATAGCAAATGCTAATCCATTATAGGGAATGTTGTATTCTATATAAAATGAAAGTTAGGCGAATCTAGGTACTTATTTCAAAAACGAAATTTCGGATACTTTGTTGAAAATAAAACTATGGTACATAAATTGAAAACCGTTGAAAATTTATAGTTGTTTTAATGACGCCAATGTTAAATAAACAGTGAGGTTTTATAAATACCGTATGACGTAAATTTGAATAATAGCGGAATTTTCCATGCGGCACTAAAAATATAACAGTTCCAATGTGATGGTAACATATCGAACCCGTCAAATTAATTGTGAAATATGAACCGTATTACGCGTAATGTGAACAATTGGCGGATAACCACTGAATAATTTATATGCCTGCTTGATGAAGTATATTTTTACCAATTTACTGAAGAATATAAAAAATATTTTTCATCTCTATAAATAACGGTTTTGGTAAAAACATTTCCTCGTGACAGTTCCCGAAATATTGTCTTTTATATATGAAAATCTTCACGTACATTATAAATCCCAAGAAAACGCGTGAGGCGTTGCTTTTTAATAAGTATTACTTTTTTAAAATTTCGTAGAATTAGTAAACATCGAATCTCGATAAATCTTCTTTATACTTTAGCGGGAAAGTTGAAAATCATGTTACATCAAAAAGTATCAAAATCTACTCGAGTCTTCTCAGAACAATTATTGAGTTCTTGGTATCTTGTAACAAAACAAAGGTAGGTAAATGTAAAGTTCACAATTTACCTATGGAAGTTTAGGCCCGGTTTCGAGATCGATACTACACGCACAATTGTATATATTCAACTGCTGGTAACGGCACTTAACCATTACATAAGTTAATTATAGACCACGCGACCGGGCCTTGGTGAATGAAGTTTAAATTAGCAAATAAATAGAAAACCTATACTGCACCACATGAATGTTTTCAATAGTGCAATTCAAATTCATGTTTGTCATTAATTTTAACGCATTACCTATACTGTATTTTTGTGTAAAATCTTTGTAGACATTCAAAAACATTCGCCATGAATCACGTTTATCAAACTCCGACTTACCAATCCTAGTTAGCGATTATGCTGCTAATGTGAATTCCACTAAAGTTACGATAGCTATAAATTACAACTATTGAAGCAATTAATCATTTCTGTCACGTTGCATTATTGCCTTAAAGTTTCGATTGACACCTGTTGAACGCCAACTAAAAGTAATTTGGCTCACCTAAACTTAATTTTTATACTTATCGGTTTTTCCTCAGTGGAAGGGACGGATTCGTCTCACGTGCAGTCCATTAGCTGATTTACCATAGGAAGTGGTTGGAAAGGTTATTTTGCTTAAACAAATTGATTCCTTTTCGCTTTTATTAGTGACGATTCGAGATATACTGATGACGTTTTTATTCGATTACAAATCTTTGTCACGTTGGATTGAAACGGCGAGAAACATGAATAAGCTTTTTGTGCTGATATCGAATGATTCCAATTTGTAAGCCAAAAATATAGAGCGCAATTTCACAATAGGTCCTGTCTGGAATATTACACTTTGATCTGCCTACAGAAATAAAATATAGCGAAAATCATAGGCGTAGGTATCAAACACAATTAAAGACGCTATATTTCTATAATTGCCTACCGAACTTAAGGTATACGAAACAGGAGATTATGGGTAAACAAGGTGTTTCAAAACAACGGGTAAAGAATACAGGCAGCTAATCAGAATCAGTAACTTAACAACCTTCTCTTACAAACATAGGTCGAAAAAAATTACTTCCGATACTAAATCGGTAACGTTAACTTTTTAATGTCTATGGAGAGTCGATTTTTTTTGCATATCTTAACCCATGTATCTAGGAGAAAGTTGTTAGAAGTTACTGATTCTGAGTAGCTCTCTTGATTTTTTACCCGTTTTTTTTAAGCACCTTGTATTGTTACGGTTTCTCAAAATGGTCAAACCAAGCCTAAATTATTTCCTTTTCGGAGGCAACAAAAACGTACCAGCTACCAATTTACTGGAATACAAAGATGGTTCTTAGATCATAAACGCAGGGCTTAATATTTTCCCCAAGGGGCCGCTTAATCCTCGATTTCTGCAAATGCCTCCTTTGAGTCTTTTTAGACAAATAATTCATTTACGTGTTTGCCTGAGTTCACCCAGATACGACAAAGGCTGTCTAATTGGTTTGCAGGACCAGCCCGTGTCGTGATTACTAGTGATGTCCAATAATTAAGGCACAGTTGAAACACCTTCCTTAGCTGTTCTAACCAGAGATTTTTGTAAAAGATATACAGTAGTTTAAACGATATACTGTTTCACCATCGACAAATAAGCACTAACCGATGAATGATTCAAATACCAAACGTCATTTTGTATGAAGTAGTGGCCAGATAATGCTAACCCTAACTTTATCGGGATATTGTGAAACATGCCGTTTTGATTTTTTTTCCGGATAATAATTCTCCTACCGATTTTCAGTAACGACAGCCCTTCTCAACAGAGATAGGCCAGGTACGCAGGAGATATTAATACAGTGTACAGGCGCGGAAGTCTAGACATAGTTCCCTGTAAAACCACCAGGTGGCGATCGAAAAATGTTAATACAACATTTGTATTTTCGTGTATTTATTGATTGAGAAGAATGTTTGAATCAAGCTTAAAAAATTACAAATATTTTTTTTAAGATTTATTAAAGATTTAGCTACGTAAGTTATAAGGATATTCGATGCAGCAGAAAATCAGAATATTGAAATTGTCTACACAAAATGTCAAAAATCTTGCTTCAGACTTCTAGCATAGATCACACATCTGTGTGTAGCACAGATGTTTGCGCAATACATAAATGCACTGTCAGTTGCTTCACTCTCATCAATTCGGTAAGACAGCAGTCCGACATGACCGGCGAGAGATCAGGTGCAGGACCAACGACCTAACGTGCTTTCCGAGGCACGAGGGTATCATCACCACCAACTTCCTGACTTTGAGCTGCTTTTTAAGGCTGGAAAACCAGAAACATATTTCGGCCCGAGCCGGGATTCGAACCCGGGAGCCCTTGGTAGTCTAGCGAACTAAGCACTATACCAACGAGGCAGTCAACCACAGTTCTATAGTATTTAGTTATGTAGTCTATAGTTTTTTTTTGTTTTTTTTTTATAGTCTATAGTTTTTATATTGTGGTTATCCACAGCTTGAAACAATAGAGTTTAGAGATTTCACCGCAGTCAATAAGAGCAGAGTGGCGCAGTGGAAGCGTGCTGGGCCCATAACCCAGAGGTCCGTGGATGGAAACCACGCTCTGATAACACATTTTTTTATAATTTTTAGTAGGGATACCTGTAATCTTTTTTGATGTATAAGCTCTCATAATAAGATGACTGGTAGTAATGATCACCTCTTAAATGTGATACTCATTTTTTTTTGTTTACTTGGGAAATTCACCTTTTTAACAATAGTTATTAATTACGTGAACTAATAGTCCGTTTCCTTTGCTTTACGCATATTGTAAACAATATTGTCATTCATTTTAAAATAAGATAAACACAAAACACAAAAGGTTATTCATCATTGAAAACTGAGATCTTTTTAAATCGAATAGTTAATTAGTTTTAATCACTGATATTGTTTTAAAAGTTATTAACACGTTCCGGGACACTACTCCAGACACAATAGATGTTTTATTGTTTTCACGCCTTCAGGCGGGCACTATCCCGGAACGTGTTAATATTGTTTCCAATATTCGACAAGCAACAAAAATAAAGAACCACAAACGTAAATGATAAAGCAAAAGAGTAGGTAACAAATACATATATTGGATGTAGTCTCAACACTTAAAACAAAGCTTGAAACCCAACTTTTATTCCGTGACTGATTGAGCTTGAAGATGTGAGGGTTGTAGTTACTTTGATACCTATGTTGCGTATATTTACTTTAATTATTGCCACTAACGTTGATAGCTGGTGTAAATAAGTACTATGACTGTGATAGCTGAAAGTAAGATTGTTCTTATTCTTTACCTTTATTTCGAATCTAGAATATATTACTGAAAGGAATTTGATTGTTACACAAAAAGCAATCCAATTGTAATCAATAAATCTAATATAGATAACAAACAAGCAATACAGGTTGCTGACAATAAAGAAAGTAAAATTCTTACTCAGCTCTATTCTACACTTTAATAAGCGATCTCATAGGTTCTAAAAACCATAAAATAAAGGGGCTTGCTTTTATTAGACAAGCGCACTCCACCAATGAGATTTCACATGTTCGAAATGTTAAACATTTTGTAAGCCTACCTGAAACATAAATCAACTTTATCAAAATATTTTACGTAATTTTGCGTCATGCTCACAATCAGTATGAATTATCTCATTCGGAGTACATTTGTAACGAATTATTCAGTGTGTCGATTTCATTCTGGTCACGCGGGCGGCGGTAGTTAACTCGCGACCCACTCGGCGATCGAACCCTGGACTTTACGAGATGCGTACTGGACGTACGTGTGTTATTATATCACTTAGGTTTTCATAGCGCGCCGAAATGAACTCAGTTTTTATAACGTTTTTATGTACTCGCTAGGTTTTCCTCGTTTTCGTAAGCGGGATTTCTCTCGTAATTTACTGAGATAGAAAGTGTATTTATGCACCATCATTGCAGTTTAATTAGCCATCGAAATTAATAATAACTACTAGCAAATTGAGAAGGTCATATCAAGTAGGTCGATACTTGTAGTCATGGCTTTATTACATTGGTGGAAAATAATTAAATTAATTATGGATATCCGCTTGATTAAATTGTGATGCTTAGTAGTAGCTTCATTGTAATGGATGAGAAACAAAAAAATGATTTAGTGAGTCACTACATCGATTACTTGCTTTTATTAGCTAACACTCCGAAATAAGATAATCATAGAAACAAAGAACAATTGATCGCAAAACGGTCTCCGAGTCGGAATTAAGTTTAATAATAATTTAATGTGTCGAGTCAGCACAAGTTCCGTCCGCTAGGTATCCGAAAGTTCCCGTCCGTATGAAAGTTGGTAAATCAGCAAGAAAATGCAGATTGAAGGAAAGCTATTTTCCAACAAAACGCTCCGCATCGGCCCAGAATTGGTTCCTCGGTACGCTACCCGTGGAAACTTGCTGCGAACCTATTTTTATTATTCTGCTCTTGCTCTTTTTGTACACAATATCGTGATACTTTTAATCTATACCAGGAAGATAAAGAAAATATAAAGCACGGCAATTTACTGGAAATAAGAAAATACTATTTAGATAGGTTTGAGCCTGTCAGCCATGGATAAGAGAAGCACAGCCATACACGATGTTTAATTTAAAGTCATTGTTTAGATTGTTATGGGTAGACTTCACTTTTTTAAAAATCGTATTTATTGATCGGATAACCTCACTTCAATTAAAAGTAAAAACAATTAGAGTTAAAAAAATATTATAATTAAAAAAAGTATCACAATAAAAATATTTTCAAGTTAATTTAACAATTGCAATATGCTTTTTATACATATACATAAAGTAATAACAAACCCCATCCCATGTAAAACACAATCCAATTTACTGTACCATCCATAACATGAAATAAAAATGCGCATAACAGAATTAATCCAACGCCACTTAGCCGGTAGTGATTCATCTATGTTTGGCTCAAGGAAAATGAAAAATAAAATGGCCCAACTCAATTCAGCCGTCTACGCGGAACAGGCGAAACCTTATCTCGGTTCCTTTATTATTTTCCAAGTGCGTCCACAATATTATGCAAGACGGCACAGCAGATGGATCAGAAAACATAAATCTGACGTCTAAACATGTTTGCGCTGAAAACGCTTACTTTAAGCGGATATTACTTTTTCTGTTTCTCTTAGCATTCATAATAGATATCGCCGCGGTTTAACGCTAAGGTACGTTGGCGGAACCCATTTTCCGCTGAACTTATTAACCTGCATATTTTACAGCTGAAATATGAAACTACGTAGAGTGAAAATTCTAATCAGTTTTATTTTGATGGTGATGTTTATTAGAGTCGTCATTGGTGTTGTATTATGAAGTCGTGTTGAAATATTCGTGGTGTTATGCAGTGTGAATACGTGTGAGAAATGATAGACAATAAAGGGGCGTAATAGGTTTTTTGTTTCGTCGCCGGCGTCGAATTTATTAGCTTTTACGCTATCAGGGTAGACGTCTCACTGTGTGGGCTTGGCGAGATTGTCCGCATTCCGTTGCCGCGCATAGCTGACCCCCGATTCGCGTATTTTCGGCGTCTACTGTTGGACATGTGTTGACTACAGTAGTGCCATTGTAACTCATCGTGTACTTAAAGTCAGCAGCTTTGAAAGGTGACACAACGCTGTCCAAATAGCGAGGTCTATCAATTGTACTCTCGTAGTACCTACAACTGATGCACAACTCCGTGACGACTCAATTAGCGGAATTGATGCCCTGACTGGCTCGGCGCCCGGCGCGACCCGGTAGATTTTTGAGAACCACGTCCTTCCCCAATTTGTTTTTATTTGTACACTCCGTCCGTAACATCCTCGCACTAACAATGAGATATAAATAAAATGACATTGTCTCGAATTGAAATAGACTTCACTTTTATTTCGGCTACTTGAGTTGAGTTTCTGAAAGTTTTATGACACCTTTCTTAAGAGCCTTTTATTGTTACGCTGTAAGTGCATTTTGAATTTGGAATACTTGTCGTGTCTTAATTTTTTTTTGAATTATTTTTAATTTAAAATGGACTTGCAATGGTTATTGTTAACGATATTAAAAAACGTAAGTAATAAGAGGATTATAACGTCACAAAGCTCCGACACAATAGCCACAAAGAAAAGTTCAAGTGAACATTTTGAATGCAATTTGAAAATGTAGGCGCTTAAGATTTTTTCATGTAAGTGGTGGTAAGGGAAACATAAGTCTTATTAATCCTAAAGAACTTGCAAACAGAAATAGCGCAGTTAGTGGATGGATGCAGAGCATTTTACTCAAAGCAAGTCGCCAGGCATAGCATAAACAAATAGTTATAAGTATCTTCAAGTCTGGTCTAAGCCTTTAACCTATATCAGACTCGTCTCATGACTCAAGACATCCGCAATTTCCGAGGGTCCTCGTATTTTCTTCTAAATCCAAACAACAGAAAACACGCAGTTAGTGGCCGTGACGAGCTTGGATGGAAGGCGGTGCATTTTTCTCGACACAAGTCGCCAGACGTAGCATAAAAAAAGTGGTTATAAGTACCTACAAGTACGGTTAAATCCTATAAACCATTATCAATAAAAACTTAACAAACACCAGAATCGTCTCATGACTCAAGGAAAGTGGTTATAGTACCTACAAGTCTGGTTCAATCCTATAGTTAGACCATTATCAATAAAAAACTTAACAAAATCCAGACTCGTCTCATGACTCAAGGAAAGTGGTTATAGTACCTACAAGTCTGGTTCAATCCTTTAGTTAGACCATTATCAAAAAAAAACTTAACAAAATCCAGACTCGTCTCATGACTCAAGGAAAGTGGTTATAGTTACTACAAGTCTGGTTCAATCCTTTAGTTAGACCATTATCAGTAAAAAACTTAACAAACACCAGAATCGTCTCATGACTCAAGACATCCGCAATTTCCAAGGGTCCTCGTATTTTCTTCTAAATCCAAACAACAGAAAACACGCAGTTAGTGGCCGTGACGAGCGTGGATGGATGGCGGCGCATTTTTCTCGACGCGAGTCGCAGCAATAAAGCATTCATGAATCGAGGGTGTTAGGAACTCTGCGTGGGCGCGTAATTGTGCGAACACATTGGAAGGATGGAAAATAAGTTTTATTTCTTTATTTTATTGATATAAGATTTACCAATTTAGTTATTTAGATAATGCGATTTGTTAAAGCATTTCCTTAGTCCATTAGGTATCTAGAAAAATAAAGTAAATTTTGACTGGCAATTTGCATGTAATTTGGTGATAACTTTTATATGTACGTTGGTAGGTGTTTATGATAACTCTGTAATGCCGTAATACTAGGTTCAAAATAAGTTCACGTTATTTTATATATTTATTTAATTTAGGTACACCTAATTGTACTACGATAGAAAACTTTGTTAAAGTTTAACATTTAAGTATCATCCAGAATATTAATATATATATAAGACTGTACGTATGACACAAAAACCACAAACATAATTGCATGGCGAGTTGTACAATTGGCGGACTTAATGCCTCAAAGCTTTTTCTTCCAAGCAAATGCTAAAGAAATTATCCATAGATTTTATAAACGGGTTAAATTTTCGGCGCCGAAATGAACACCAGTTTCCGCCCCCACTTCCTCCCCCATGTTATGCGGGGTTCGGCCCATTAAGTTGACATGATGGCCCCATGGGACCTGCAGAGAGTGAAAAATACTTGGATGGGTTGCAAAGGCATTAAGTTTTCATGACTGTTTTGCTTAGAAGTGAAAATTTGACGATTTGAGCAAATGCCATTTAGCATTCCAATTACTTAGCCAATAAAATTGACGAGTAGTACAACTTGGATTTATTAATAAACTAGCCAAGTTAATATTTAACTATGTTGTACTTTACAGAACTATATTTTCTGTGCTAGGAAAGTCTTTTTTCCGAAGAAAGAAGCACTTTTCATCTAAATTATGTAAGTAAGTAGACGTTATTTATTTACTGAATGTATTATGCATACTCCGACGACGTAGCGGAATTATGTTTAGCAGTTACGCTTCTGACGGCCTGTAACACTATTTATTAGTCAATTATCTTTCTTCTTTGGAGCTTTATGGCTGCGGAGCGGGATCTAGTAATGTGAGCAGGCCAGACATTTTGGCTCCAGCTGATTTCGCAATGTCAATAACCCGGCCGTTGGCATACATTCCGTATGATAAGCTTCACTAGAGAAGAAAACCATTGACCCAGTACTACTAGAAACCTAATGAAATTTTCTCTGTGTCTTATTAAAGCATGGTTACAGATACGACATTTGAATATATGTCCATCTACAATTTACCTCCTATTGTTAGCTTTCAGTTTCAAAAATAGTAAAGAGGTTTCAAGATTGGATTTCTTACGAAGGTGTACCTATATTTTAAAATCGATCAACAATAACAAATAAGTGACATGACGGTATTAAGAGCTATTATGACCCTAGGTTCTTAACTATCTGCCAAGTAGCCCATCATCCAAAATAAGTAATCAGAAGTGATAGAACTTACAATTTACCTTGAGAAAAAATCCTATGATTGTATTTTCTCCCTTGCGAACATTGTCGAGCGAGTGTTACGTTGCATTGTGACACAAAAAACGTACTTATCTGCAAAAAGTATACAAAGCAGACAAGGGGGGCAGGCTAGTTTATGTGGCCATATCTCGCGGTTAAGAAGACAAAATAAAAAACCGGTTAAGTGCGTGTCGGACCCGCGCACTGAGGGTTCCGTGCCACCCTTAACTTAATTCAGGGTCCACTTACTTTCCCTTAACGAAAACATCACAATATATTGCGACAACAAAAATAACTTTGTTTTATATAGTGTTTGTATGAAAGACAAAGTTATATTTGCGGTTGATAAAAATGTGCAATATCTCAAAAACTACTGGTTCGATCTCCTTCAAACCAATTTTCGTTGCAAGTTTTTGTTGAGATCTACATCATATATTTTTTTCAAAATTTTCACTTTCTTAGTTCAAAAGTTAGATGGGGGGGGACGCCCATTTTACCACTTTGGAAGCGTCTATATCTCAAACCTTACACTTTTAGAAAAAATGGTTTTAGAAACCTCAACATCATTTTAAAAGACCTATCCATAGACACCCCACACGCATAGGTTTGAGTAAAAAAAAATTTTTAGGTTTTAGTTTCATGTATGGGAGCCCCCCCTTAAATATTATTTTTTCTAATTTTTTGTATCTGAATCGGAAAGCGGTGAACAAAATACACCTACCTACCAAGTTTCAGCTATGTGATGCTTATAGTTTCAGAATAAAGTGGCTGTGACATACGGACGGACAGACAGACAGACAGACAGACAGACAGACAGACAGACAGACAGACAGACAGACAGACTTGACGAAACTATAAGGGTTCCGTTTTTTGCCATTCGGCTACGGAACCCTAAAAATGTTGGCAATATGTTGCATTTTAAAGCTTTATCTGAGGACACCCCTCACCGTGGGGTGCATGGGACATTTTTTACCTGCCAAAAAGGGTATAAAGGGATTAAGATTTTTATCTACTCATAACTTCTTCCATTAGTGTACAAAATATTTTTAAAACTTCAAGTTTTCAATTTACATAAAGTGACATTATGTTAGTATTTATGCATAGAAACAAAAAACTAATACACGGACCATCATATATCATTTCATATAGTAAAGGGCCTAGTTCAAATCGACAAGGAAGAATATAATAATTCAAATAAAGCACGTCTTTCTATGAACTGTCTGACAGATACCAGTAACCAGAACTAACCTAGACATTGTGAAACAGGCCCTAAACTTTTTTTATTAAATGTTGTCCAGATTATTTTAAAAAATCACTTCACAGTGTTGAAGTAGTAAGACGCTCAAGTTGAGTGCTTGTTCCTTACAAGTAATGAAGTATAATTCACTGCGAAGAAAGCAGATGTAGGTAATATGAAGCCCTAAAAACAGTATAGGTAGGCCAAAGATATAATTAATTAATTATCTTTCCTAACAAAAAATGAAAACGCGACAATTTCAAAGAATCTCAGCAATCCAATTATACCTGAAACGAAAAAAACAATAATGAGAATTAATGAAAGACTCCTACTGGAAAGAAGTTATAATTAAGTAAGAAATACTGCTTTTAAACGCGTATTTACGAACCGTCATAACGTAAAATACTCTTTAATAGATCACTGACAGTTTGGATATGACTTTTCAAAGACTACTTGTAATTAAATCAAGTCAATTATACAGGGCTGAAATAAATTAGTTCGAAAAGTTGGACCCGACTTTTAAGTGAATTAAAATTTCAAAATACGGTTGCAGATAGTAATTAACTTACTGTAGAAAGCTGTAAGTGAAAATTATTTTCGTTTCGTTTATTTAACGGTGCGCGCTGGTTTGTCAGACTGGGCTACCGCAAAGCGTGAAAATTGGGTTTTATCATTCTTGTATAGGTATAGGTATTTACCCGTTCTGAAATTTACTTGTTTATTCGATCAAATATTTATGTCTCGGAACGATGAAGTTATAGTACCAATAATACGTGGTAGACTCAATTACCAATAATTAAAATCAAATAAAGCGTCATATTCATTGTTAAGATTCATTAAATTATTCAGGAATTCTCAAAACCGATACCATGATTTACCACATAGCTTTTTAACGGTGCTGGTAAGAAGTTACACATTTTGAAACATGTTTAGTGATTAGAATAGTTAGATACGGGATTGCTACCATGTACCTTATTATTTATGAGTTTCTCCGTGATCATGGCGCTTGCAACAGTGCCGAAATATCGGAAGCTCATAAATAATAAGGTACATGGTAGCAATTCCGTATCTAACTATTCTAATGTTAGTGACCATGAAAGTTTAAAACAATGTTTTAGTGATATTTTAATTCTCAATTGATTTAATTTGGGATCCAATTATTTACTTACTTAATTCCAAACGATGTGTGTCAACTAAGTAGATGTTGTTTGGAAAAAATGCTACATAATCGTAACAGCGTTAAGCTTTTGCCGTAGTTAATAAGGTACCTAGGATCTGGTACGTCATGCTTTTTCAGGTACAACATTAGCCAAAGGCGCTAGTAAGATTTTGCATAGGTACGAATGAGGTATCTCGTGCCTAACCACTTTTCAACGAAAATTGCTTGCACACCCGACCCAAAAACGGGCATCACTTCAAACAAAACACGACGTGAGATGCAAGATATTTTAGCTCTTAAGGTGTTTAAGCGCGAAAGACCGCGACCGTACCAATATTTTAACACGAGTTTAGCTATAACAAACTTGTATTTAAGCACACGCTGCACTTTTTTTTCAACTGCCGTCACCTTAGACAACAGCGCATGTACATACTTGGAATTGGTTTAAAAAAATTGCCATTCCAATCACATAACGAGCTTGTTTGTTCCTGAAAGCGAGTAAAGTGGACAAGTGCAGCAAATATAACGAAGGAGGCAACCGTTGTCCGGGCAGAGAACACGTAGCGTAGAGCGATCGTTACGGTGAAACCAGGAAAGAAGCCTTGAAGTATTGTAGCTATACATTTTTATACTCTAGTTTTTTTGATGAGTCATTATGTTATTTTATTTATCAATCGTGAAAATAATCTAGTCTAGAAAAGCTTTTAGAGTGCTTTTCTTTTGCATTTAGGCGAATTTAGCAGATTTTGATTTTGATAATTTCTTACATAAATGACAGCAGCAAGCTTTTACATTCGAGCGACAGCGCTGCTGTTGCTCTAATGTGAAGGCGCACTTAGAAATGTAACTTAAAATGGTATTGCCACGTCACGAGAAAACTGATAACTATAGCCACAACCACAAAATATCCCATACAGCCAAAGACCGACTTTGATTGCTGATAAAGTAGGTAAGTCGACCCAACTTTACGTGGAAACAGGAATATGAGAAGAACCCCAAATAGAAAACAACTAAGAACAAAATTACCAAGTTACATCTGTGTGATTGCTTGAGAGGGCAAGATATTCTAAATTCTAGCTGGTCGAGTTTATAAAACCTATTTTTTCATGATATAGGAAGCATTGCAGATGTTAACGTTTTTTATAACGAAATATCTGAAGTACATTCTGCACTAAATACTTACTCTGTGCCGCCTGGCTACTGCTTACTTGGCCACTCTCCAGTGTCTTGATTTAAATGTACTATTTATCGAGACCACTAAAACACAATTTAGTTTGACCTCTTTCCTAAATTGCTGCAACTTTTAGTACGGAGTACTGACTCTGTCTAATTATTTTTTTTCTACATATTGAAATAGGTAAGTAACTGGTTATATTTTTTAAAAGCTAGCTGGAAAAAAAACTGAAAAGCACAGTCGAGATAAATCTGATAAATACATAAGAAATACCTACTTTAAATGGGCTTTAAGTTTCCAAGGGCCTTTCTAAAGGGCAGGCACTAAAATAACCGTAATCATACATAAAGTAAATGAGATTGTTACAAAGTGCGATGGCCGTCGCGCCGCCATTCCATTAACTTCGCCAAGCATCAATACCGTTTGGTTGTTAAACTTTATTCGGCCCTAAATAATTTTAACGTGATTACGACGAAAAACTAAATTTTCACACCTGTTTACTGCATCAAACTTTAGCCGTAACGTCAAATTGTTCAAATATTTTACAACGCAAAGTTTTATCTTTTAACGCGTTAAGACCTAAATCAATTTAAACACTTTCGGGACCTCGACAACGTTTATGATAGCGAACTTTGTTTTCGGGTTTTTGTTAAAAATCGTAGCTATTCGTTACGGCTTACTTTACCGTGGGGCGTCAAGTAGGCTTTCGGTGAAAAATAACAACAAATGCCACTACTCAAGAGTTTTAGGTACCTTAGTATTGCTTTTATACTAGCATATAAATCGAGAAAAATAGCAATTGATAATCTGTTACACCAAAATAAACATAACAATGTGTAATACTTGTATTGCTTTAAGTATGTGTTAGTAATCTAGTAAACTCAGTGGGCTGGTTGCGTCTATAATGTGTAGTTTGATTAAAATAAACAACAAAATAAAAACTATAGTGACATTTCCAATAGAAACGAAAGTTACGAGAATTTTAATCAAGTTTTTTCTTGTGTATCCTTTTATTTGAAAATTTTAACAAAATGAAAATTCATATTGAAGTGTGCTCGGGCGAATTAATCCCATAGCTTTTTAGGATTAGTCCGGTTTTTCCGAGAAGGGGACGAAACATTGAGCTTTTACACAACAAACACTTCAGTTAATGAAATAATAAATCTGGCCCGTGGCAAAGCTATTGACTCTACCAACAAACATTCTGCAATAAATTAAGTATTATGGAATTTAATTTAACAGAAAGCTTTTGATGCAATCATGAATGTCAGAGCAGTTTAATTCCCATCAATTTGAAACTTTTATATGTATTTACTTGGGGTACGTAAATACTAACTTATTGACCTAGTTTTACAACTGAATTTATGCAGTCGAATGTAGATGTCCAGTATAAACAAAAATATTGAATGGGATTTTTAACAATACAGTATACAGACACAACTGTGCGCATAAAATTGAATAAAAATATGGCACAAAAATACGTAGAGAAGCACTTGTGTATTTTAGTTTAATCAGTCAGGTATCAAACGAATGCCGAGAGTCGCATAACAATGGAATTTTTATTGTGTCTCGTTTACACATACTTGACGGGTTAAAATGCAATATTTTTTTGGTTGAACAAAACTGGACTTTCGTGGATCTGTCAATAAAACGGGGAATATACGGTACTGTGTGTTAATCCGCTTTTGAGCTGCTCTCGCTTTTATAATGCATCAGATGAGCTATAAGCCGTTAGCATGCAATAGAGCTAAATGCTTCCGCGATAGCATTGTTTTTAACGGATTCTAAATATTTATCATTCACAGCGGGTGTAGTTCCCATGCCTCAAAATCACTTTGAGATATTGGTTAGTTACTAAATGAGATGCATTTTTGTCTGACTTAAAAAATGAGGAGGTCATAAATTCGACTGTAATGTTGTTTATTATTGTGTATGAGTTACCTCATATCCGGCCATTTGTGGACCGATTTGTATTCATTTATCTACCTAGAGGTTATACCTTCTAATTAGTCCCATTGTTGCCAAAGTCGAGATCTGATAATGAGAACTTGGTGTAATCGAGGGAAACTCTCAAACTTAATATTTTTGCAGTAGAATCTTAATGTTGACATGTCTTTACGTCTGAAAGTCACCATTTTGAGAACCTGAGCTGATGGTAGAACTCCTTAGCGCTTAGGAGATCAGTGATTATAACACCAGAGCTCATGTAAGGTAATGTGTAGCTTATCATAGAACGAAGTCAAAATGTGCAGTATCCTATATCAATGTGTTTTCAAAACAATTTATTTGCACTTTGAATCAATTAATTCCCTCACGTGACTTGTTTTTATTTTACATGTAAACGTATTACACTCAACCCGAAATACACTTTCTTTATTACATGTAACATTTTCAAAAAGCTGAATTCAAAAGGAAGTGCATAACCAAAAAAACCTTTATAATTCCTGTATAATACCTCGACCGCTCAATAACGTGTACCTACTGGCTGGCCAGCACTAAAAGACTTCTGAATAACGAAGGGGTTCCTTTATGCGAATAGAGGGCATGAAAGGAAAACCATTTTTTTTTAATGATGGGACCGTATCTTGAATATGCAGGCCGGCGCATCATTCAACGTCATTAGTCTGGTAAGCGTAGTGAATACAGCCTTTTTAACCACTCTGTAAGGACATGAGACTTTTGTAGAATAGGATTTATAAACATCTATTTTAGTAATAATTAAATGCGGCTGGGTTAAATAAGATTTAACACTTGCAGTTATTTGTATGTGAGCTAAGCTAGGAATCATATTTATAGAGTTTAGAGTTAATATTTTTTATGTGACATTTAAGAATGTTGGCAATATGTTTACTCCATTAGCTACGACTTTACTTAAATATAAAGTAGAATACTTTTTTTAATATTAACGACTACAATTAAAACTGAGCACCGGAACGGACAAATTATCAAGTCATTTGTGACTGGGATGGCCAGAGCACTACTTAGAACATTAAAGGTTAAACAAAATGTTAGGGGTTAATCACAAACGTATACCGTATGACGTTAGAGCTATCCACTTCATTTGTTTAGCACATTCTCATTCAAACTAATGAACGCAGATAGAAGGAGGTTCGAATAAAGTAGTGCGCAATAAAATCAAGTGGCCCACCACTCGGATATCTGACACGGAACTAATTCCTACTATATTTTAATCCGGCGAAATACAAAGGAGCCCAATTTGCATAAACCTCGACTGTTTGTTCCATGCGAGAACTATATCCGCTTTGCTGTGGACTATTTTGTACTCAATTTATCTGTTTGCACGACGCGAGCGATTGTAAACATTATATGGTTGAAAATTTTCATTGTAATTACTTGCTTGAAACGTGCGTACGCTCTTTAGGCAGTTTAAATATTTAGACACCATGTTGGCGTTTCGAAGCATATTGCGCGATATTAAAAAAATATTGGCTGTTATTAATTTCACAGAAGTGTGTTATACGATATGCATTCTTAAATAGTAATCTCATTACTTGTTTCAAAATCACTTAATTTAGTATAGGAAAAATTAAGCGAACTAAGCCTACACAGTGAAAGCACACTATAAATAAGGATGTAAAAGTTTACAAAGATTGGCAAAACAATAGTTCTTTGAAAAATAATTTTGCTTAACTGTCACCAAGTGAAGTAAGTTAGTTTAGGGATCTGCTAAGTCTGAGGATCATACTAAGTCCAACAGCTCTCAGAATTGAAATTATCTACCAAGTTAGTTAATTTGATAACTCACTATTAATTGATAAAGTTAACGTGCCTACAGCTAATAAAACAATATTATCATTGATATTAAAACAAACGAATGAAAAGTACGTAAACTTCAAAATATTAAATACTACTAGGTCAAGTTAAGTTATAGTAAATTTATTTAATGTTAATTGACTTTTATTATGTAAAAACTAAGGAACTTATATCAATAATAATCATATTACACACTCAAATACCTAAAGTTGATAAGGTCGGGGTCTTTGTAATGTGGCATGTTATTCAATAGACACTTCATAAAATGTACACATGTGTAGCAATTGTCAACACAACTTGTTAGCCATATGTTCGCGGCAGCAGAACTAGAGGGACAGTCGTAAATAATAATTTTCAACTGAGAAACGTTTCAGTAAATCTAATAATACGATCCGTAGAGAATGCACCGCTAACTCGTTACCACATCTAGAATTTATTAGAATTTAGGAGTGACCTGGATCTTTGGCAAAATAGCTGAACATTTCAGTTTCAAAGGTTTTGTCGCTTTCCTCTTTTGTCCAACGTTTCAGTTATTTGATTACACTGAAATTACGTTGTTTTTATTATAACTGGGTCATACAATGTAACTTTATACGTTGCCACAATGTTGTTAAAAATAATGCAAACTGAAAAGTTCGTAGTAATAATAACAAGTGAACAAAATAAATAAACATTTCTTTTGATATCATTGTATTGCCTTTCCCATGCATGATATTGCAATTTATTGTATGAAAATTAGAACCTAACTTTTTTCTGAAGTTTACCCGAATACTGCTCATTGATTGTGTGTATTAATTCAAACGAAGTTCCTATTTTTTGATGTATGACCATCAAAGCAGCCTCTTCTATTTACGACCGTTATTAAATCGTGTTTTCTGGAGCGCGAATTTCTGAATAGCATTTTAATAGCGCTGATATATTGCAACAAGAGCTGTAGAAACAATTTCAAGACGGAATGGAAATAATATCTGAGACGAGCACGGTGTATGCGATTTCCAATTATCGATGCGCGGGCTGGTTCGACGGTATTGCTCTCGTATGTCTAGGAATATTTCGTTGAGGCTTCGTATGTATTCGTTTGTGTCAGGGGTGCGCAATCGGGAAGACACTGGACGCAGCCATATGTGGTCGTGTCACGTCCACTGTGATGTTAAAAGGGTAAATAGAACGTACGGTCTTTTTGAACAGAAATGTAGCGATGTAAATCGACCTTCAGAAATATGTCACTATCTGAACACCGTTTTTGCCTAGTAATGAGCAATTTTCTGTCTATCATCTAAGGTCATTACAGTATTTTAAATCTCTAACTGATTGCATTAGTTAAATGTTTTTTTTTTTAAATTGGCGGAAAACAGTTACTTATCCACTGCTATAAATTCTATCTTTAAGGTACAAGGGCCCCATCTCTTAATAAAAACTTCTCATGATAAGAATATATCTTATTGCGTACTGTCAACTGTACAACTGTAAAGTATTCGTATAGTAACGTAATCATTTGTATGAGAATTTGAATGCGCCTCTTTCGGACGTAAAACAAACTAAAAATTTGACACTCGAATAAAATAATATTAATTTGAATTAAATAAACTTGTTTCTGGCCGTGCCGTATTAACGTTAGAATGACGTCATCTGCAGTAATGCTTTCAAGCTTACTACACGACACGAGAGTGCTTCGTGCTGCCGACTGACGTAAACTCGCTAGGATTACGTGACGAATACGTCAAATGTTCGTGATTGGGGAACTGTCCATCCAACCACAGCGGCCAATCTCATCAAAGAACTGCCATCTGCCTAGAACATATAATATGTAGTGTTTAAAAGTATGTGCGCGATATACAAAAGCACTCGCTGTTCTTTCATTCTCATTGTCCAGTGGAACATTAACGTCTGGCAACCATGATTTCTAGTATGGGTGACGATAATATCATACTAGAAAACGTGAAAGACGTGAAGTTAAAATTAATTAGTGCAGCCGAGCCTTAAAAAAATTCAAACGTGATAATTGAGTAATATTTAAATTACTACTCAAATCAAATGAGTTACGTTTAATTTCCGCATACTGGATACCATTTACTGAAATCGATACAATTTACTTAGACGAATGTTGACCACCCCTGGTCTACTCTCGCATGCACGTGTTCGGTTCTAATCTCGCGTTATTTGAAACACGAAAAATTTCACAAAATGAGAAAAGTTTCGCGCCCGTATAATTTATGTATGAAGAACATCCATTTGATTGAAAGAAACCCAAGTTTTCCGAGTCGAAACTTTACGCTTATGCATTTTAGAAATAGTTATTCCGGTCGACAGTGGGCCTTATAAAAAACTGCATGCAAAGTTTAGAGTTGCTGAGCAACACTATGAATATTCAGTTACTAACGCTTCGAAATTCCTGTGGTGTAGGAGAGTTCTCACGCAAGAAAATTCTAAGTACTGACGAGTAGACTAATCTATGAGGACGTGTGAGTCCTGATTACATCTGGCAATTTGTTGACCTGATTTTTTTATACGACACGTAAAAAGGAAAGCTATTTCTTTTGTAACTTTTATTTTTACTGCACTGAAGTTTTTTGTGTGAGTTATTTATTTGCATGCTATGTACCTAGATTTTTTTTATTTTATTTTAGCTTTTATTTTTATCTCTTAAATTAATTAGCAGATATATATGTATGTGTATTTGTATGCAACCTTATTATTTGTGAGAAGTATTAGTTTTGTGCTTAGATTAGAATTAGTGTTTTTTAGGTGTAAGGGCCGCCTATTGCGGTAAAAGCCTCCTCCAGACCGTGCCAGGTGTCTCTGTCTTTCGCCAGAGCCATGGCCACAAGTTCCCGGCAATTTGTACTATATCGTCACTTCATCTTTTATGTGGTCTACCCTTCCTTCTTCTTTTATATTATGTACCAAGAATACGGGACAATAATATTAAAAATTTCACTTGTAAAAAGCAGCCGTGACTCTGTGACAGACAAGGAAATAATGTATTTATGAGCCAATACGCGGAAGCATTATGCACTTTATTTACACAGCTGATTACCTACGCTATTTATTATATACATTACATTTATTTTGAGCTAGTTTCTATCAATAGTATAGGTAGGTACGTTGAATTGTTGGAAGATGAAGCATGTACCTATCTTAATGCCTATGTAGACTATGTTAATAAAGACAAATTGACATAAAACTGACACTTGACCATTATACTTGGTCATTATAGTAGCTTAATGCATTTTGAAGGACGAAAACTTCAGGCATAGCAGTCAAAGTTAAATAATAAACTTACGGCCACAGTATTATGGTGCAACCAACCCATACTCAGGGGAAAGACTAGTGGTTGCCCTCGAATTCCCTTGCCAACCGGCCGTCCGTATGTCAGTCGCCATCAAGCGATCGCGGCAATTATTCACGCTAATACTGCCTCCCGCAAGCCTTGTTTCTTCCTGACAGCGTGAAGAAGCGGCAACTTAGTTCACTATTTAACGGCTGCCCCATTTTTAGTTCTCACCGTGTTTTCTTTGACAACAATTTTTTTTTTTTATAAATGCCTGCTATATGGAAAATAGTATTTTCGATTTTGCTTATATATGATACCAATGAGCGTGGTAGGGTATTAATAAAATCAAAATAATCAGTCATCAATGGTGATCCTAAAACATTAACATTTCTCGATATTTAGGTAAATTTTAAACCGTTTTGTCGCATAAATTCCAGATTTATGGAAGACGGTTTACTGCTTTAAATCGTGGAAATCGACGAATACCATTGTGCACCTCGTCTCCATTCGATATGAGAGCTCAATCGATTCGAATAGGTAAGAGGATCCGATTTCTTTCCCGTATAATATTGCTATTTTTCAGAGCTCAACGCGGAGAAGATTCACATTGTCATAATGGCTTTAGTTTCGGAGCGCTGTTAGTTTGCCAGTCAGAAAATATACATAACATAACCAAATATCAGGGAATGGTCGTGTTTATCTGAATGCACGTGATTATTCATCTAGCGAGCTTAATTTTAGTAGCAAATACATTAATCAGAATTGCACCTCCGACCGCTAACAAGATTTACTGAGAACGCCGACGATGTAACGCGTCTACCTATAGGATAATTAGTATCGCTACCTCGCGGCGTCTCATTTATCGTGCTCCGCAGGGAGGTGGGTCAGCCAGCAGTAAATCTACCAACCTGAGCGCTTGTCTTTGTAAACTTGAAAATCTAATTACATTTACAGCTTCACCTAAAGTTCGCCTCTTGAATTTGCATTTCCGATTTTTGTCTTGACGTTGTTTTATTCTTTTCCGTTTCTTTTTAGTGCGTTGGGTTATTAGGGCCACGTGCATGCGCGGAGGTGGTGGCTGTTTGCAGAAGCGCCGGTTTATTTGCTCGAACAGGCTCAATAAAGAGCGTCTCGATGTTGTAAAGGCGTTCCGAATGCTTATTTGCATTCAAGAAGGCTCCCAGATCGGGGCAGCAAGTGTACGGGAACGCTCCAGCCCGCGCTAGACGGAGGGCTCCCCTGATAGTGATTAGACGATGCTAATACCATTTACTTTCCAACTTTCCTGACTCACCGACCGTTACGTGAACACTCGCTATTTATTTTAGAGTACTTTAAAATCATCTTACGCGGTCGATTAAGCTGTATCCCTTGGTTTTATATAGCCGTTTTCGTTTTACAGTGTACTTTGTGTAAATTAATGTTTAGGCATCTATTGAATGCGAATAGCTTTACGGTCTGAATTTCTAAACAAATTGGAATCTGTTTTCATATTATATTTCGAGAGGAGGTAACTTAATTTACGGTAAGCTGAGGTGCAACCGCAATCTATACCTAAATAAACATGCGAGCATCGTTATTGTATATCGCTGCTTTATTTAGCTGCTATTCTATAAAGCGAGTAAGATTAGCGGGCTAGGGTTGTCAGATACCAGTCGGACACCAGGTCAGGGGTTTACTCCACATTAAAACTGCAACCGTTAAACTCGCCGGGCGAAGTTGCTCGCTGCGGCCGACCGCGCGCTCAAACTTGCACTGCATTACGACAAGTGAACCTGCAGTTAAGTGTTTACTTCGCACATTCCAAGGAACTGCAAGTTGCCCCATAAAAACGGGCTGACTCCCGCATGCGGCGATAAGACGGATAGCACCCATTATTGCACACGTTGATTAATCAACTTTGCGGCCGAAACTTGCGCGATTGTGGTCCGCGTACAGCTTTGCTGTACCGAATAAGAGAAATGTATTCTCTGAACTAAGGTGCTATAATAAAGATTGCAATAAGTTGATTGCGCCAAAATAGAAATAGAGGTTATTATTTGCAGTATTACTAGTTTTAGGGCCTGTTTTATCATAGACCAATGAGCACTCACCAACGAATAATTTAATTATGAATCGTTATTTCGAACAAAATATTTGTCAGGAAATGCTAACCAAAAATTTATTTAGACATTTTGAAGCGGGTTTTTAGTCAGAATTCTTATTGAGAAATGTTTTCAGCCACGACCAGTCCTATAACCATTATTGGAACCGTGTGCTATCACATACCATCAGCTCAATTGAAGCAAAGCTCTAATTCACGCGCAAATTGAGGCTGGTATGCAATTGGGTATTAGATCCAGGCATGAACGCCCGAGCACGTAATTTCCTCGAAATGAGAAGAATCAGGTTAAGTATTGTTTAGCAAGTATTTTCTTAAATATTTGAACACTGCCAAACTTTCAGCCGAATCAGAACATCCTCTTTAGAAGAAAATTTTACTATGTGTTTATGCTCTTAGCTGTTGTTGACGTCATTTCAAATTTTACTTCATAAAATGCTCTGTCATATGGTATTGATTACATAGATACATACACGAGTTTATTAATAAAAAAACATACAGAATAACAAGAACAATTCACACACAATACAACAATAAATTGCCTATCAAAGCCATAGCATGGATCAACCCATTATATTATCAAGTGAACTTAATTATCAGCAAATTGCGTTAACGTTATTTATTTAGATAGTGTCACCTAAGAGCGTCCCGAAAATCAAAGCAATCGTGAAATTAGTTGGGGTCGGTGATCGCTGCTTAGCCGGGTCGGCGGTGATTGTGGCGATTACTCAACCCGCCGCTTCCTTTCTCGGGCCTCTGTCACCTTTCACACCCTATTCTGTGAAATGTTGTACTATTTTAGACTATTGATGTCTCTGTTACTCAACACAAGTTTGTGAAGTTTGTTGATGCGTGTGAGGGCAACGGCTGTTGTTAAAATGCGGATGTTTGACTCACATTGTTGGACCTCGTAAGGCATTGTACTCTCTGTCAGTGTTTATGTTACCTTACTATACCTATAAACTTTACCTTCCTCTATTTAAGACAGATTTCACTTTCATAATTGGTTTGATATTTGGGATCGTATTTAGAAATTTGAAACTAGAATATCTACCTATTTCTTTAGTAAGCAGCCTTTTTTAATTGATAAAAATAATTTTATGGACTCTCGTCACACTTATACGTATTTAAAAAATATCCTAAATAGTGAATTGCCATCGCAGTTTTTTTTTTGGTATAGCATTCGTATTTAACATTCCTATAAGTAAGAGCAAATCACGGAAAGATAACCATGTCTGCCAATTCTTACTCCCTTTGTCACACAATAGCACTTGCCGCAAAACGTTTTCACTGCCGTCAATTATGGGTATCACTGATCGGTAGTCGACAGCCATCGTCCAGACACTTGTCACATTACTACAGTCCAGTTAATCGCTCTGTCGTAGTTATTTGATTGTTTTTTGTTTATCGAAATAAGTATTTGTCAGTGTTATTACGACACGTAACGTCACTGTGTAACATTCAGGAGAATGATAACCTTGAGTTATTTCAGCCATATTACATATATTATAATATTAATATTATTTAAAACAGATTTTCGGTAATAGCGGCCCCTCTCAGCAGAGATAGGCTAGGTACGCAGAAGATATTATAGTGCTCAGCATAAAATGCGGGCGCAATACACAAGTGCACTCATTTATTCGATGAGACAGCAGATCCGACATGACCGATGAGAGATCTATTGTAATTAGTAGATAACTTGGAGGATTATTAAAACAATTTTAAGATTTAAAAAAATACAAAAAGGTTTGAGTTCTATAGTTTTGATGCTTCAGTCAAGTGACGTCATAATACTTATCGATTTAGTACCAAAAAATCATTCCCTAAGATTATAGCTTTTGCCCACTTCCTAGATTTCCACGTATCGAAATAAAACACCCAAAGACACTTGTTTTCAACAATTGATTTATCTTATCAACGTATCGAATTACTAGTTAATATTATACTGGTATATTTATCAATGTACTGTCACATCAGAACGTCCCCACTTAACGCTGTCGGCGTCAATTGTCTACGCTACGGCGAATTAACCTCGACAATTAACGATAACGCTTATTCGTTATTATCGTTATCGTGAAACAGATATGTCAATTGATATGATACTTGATAATAGTACTTATTCGTAATAAGACTATTATCAAGACAAAACGTACTGTATCTAATTACATACTTGATACCTACTTTCAGGTGAAATCAAGTAACTTTTAGCAAGTGGAATCAAATATTTTATTTAAATGTAAAATCAAAGAGGTGCTGATTTAAACTTTAATCGATGGCTGATACGTAATTCGCTAGCAATTTATTGCAAGGTGTTATTTCCGTATCGAATTTGTCACATCACCACACCTCAAGAAAACATTCAAAGCGGGCATGAAAAATCACCGTGCGAAGTTTGTATCTCATCAACGGAACGCTTTCATGGCGAATACAAAAGGAAAACGAATACCAATCCATAAACTGTAATAGCGATTTCCGACAAAGCGAACAACGTACCTAACAAGGCAACAAAGTTTGTGAACTCTGAAACAAAGCAGAGGTACCAATATCGACTATGATGGAGACAGCTAGATCATAATCATAGATGCATCGAAAGGGTTAATGAATGTGTTTGGTTCAATTGCTAACAACAATACCTTCAAACTGTACGTTGATATAAAAGTATCATTGACAGAAGGAGCAAAGTGAATTAGATTTTTGTTACTGACTGAACATAATGAAGCGATTGAAAATGTGAAATCGTAAGGGTACTATTAATTAAAATATGATGAGCCCAAAATAAACCTTTATAGTAATGATTAATAATTTCTTTTAAGTAGCATTTGTGTGAATCATATTTTTAAATGACGTCAATATAAGTGAAAGTTAAAACAACGAAAGCATGTGGATATTTTAGACCACATGCTTTGCATTTTTGCCCATAAAATATTTTTATTATAAGTACGCCATTGTTTTCCGCGCCGCGAAAAATCAGTAGTGTTGAAATCACCATTGACTCGCCATATCCGTTGTTGATCGCGTGCCCTGGGGCATCTCCGTAGCAACGAGTGAACTCGCTGACATAATAACTTTTGACGTCACGTTAAAATGCGACCTATTTTAAATTATATTCGGTGTACCAAAACTAGCGTATTGCTTTATGCCAAGGTCAACTAAATTGATGTAATACCGGCACGCTTTCATCGGTGCAACTCAGCCCATCTCAAAATCATTGTATATTGAGCAGCTTAAGAACCTGCCTACTACTGAAATGAACACAGTATTTTCATACTAGAGCTATCATTTACACCATTTACAAAGGGTTTACTAAAAATAATCACTTAGGGCATTAACCTAATAAGAATTATACATATCGAAGTTGTTTGTTGACTGATATAAACAATAAATATATGCAAATGTATAGGGATTCTACGAAATAATTGGGTCAAACAACTCCACATGAAACGAACAAAATTCGAAACGTATAATAAAGTCGTATGCACTCTTACGTAAACAGACTCAAAGCGAAAAGCTATGCAATGCGCAGTATTGATTGAACTCCAGTCGGCCGCAATATGGAAGATTTGTTGAGTATAACGCTTGAGCAGATAGCTCTAGTGGCCATTACAGATATCCTGAGCGAGCTACGATCGTGTACACCTTGCTTTACCTTAGGTCTCTCGAGTTTCTCCCTTCTACGATGTAGTGAGCCGCCATTGCAACCGTACCGTAATACCGGGATCAATGCATTGAGTTCTTAAATCGCTTAATACAGAAACTCTCTACTCTTGCGAAATGTCTCTCCATTTTACTTTTCCTTTAGAAGTTTAGACTGATTTGTCCGGAATAAAACTGTAATTGTTCAAATAAAATTCTACAGATTTATATCATAGAGCTGATCGTATAAGGTTGAACAATTTTACTAGGTCTTACACGAATCTTGACGTTCATATTTTGGGCGGAACTATGTAAAAAATCATTTCATCGATGTCATGCAATTGGTTATGGTGCGCTAAAGAAAAATTGACGACCGTTTTTATAGTTTTCAAAAATTGTCTCTTACCGCCTGTTACTAGTTAACACACACAATTTTTTAAACGTAATATCTTAAACAATTCACAACATATAACTTTCAACTCTTTTAAGAGGAGGCAAGGTCTACAATTTCATAAATTCGTTGAATGCAAAGCATGTCAATCGACAGTAGCCCGAGCTACAATGTAGCCAATCGTAACATTTGCATTGTAAAGTGTGAACCGTGTGATAGGCGGATTAAAAAGACGTATTGTCTCGCATTTATATGATGGGAAATGAATGTAAAACGACATCCGATATGCAGAACAGTGTAGATAGACCATTGTCCAGGGGTTTTGCGTGGAAATGTAAGATTTTCACATACACGGGTTATTCGTTAGTAGTTTTTTTTCCATCCAATTCTCATGTGCAATGTAATACATTTTATTTTCATTTCAAAATATTGCATTTAATTACTGAGTTTTTTTTACGTACATCAACCTATGTAAATAAAAAAAATGATTTTAATTAACCTTATTAATTTACATCATAGGTATGTAAACATATTGAATACACTGTGTTGGCATATTAGCCAAAACAATAGCAATATTTACTTAATATAAAAATATATATTATTATGTTAATTATTCGTTTCTTACTTAGATTTAAACAAGCTTTATAAGAAGAAGCTTTACAAAATAAGTAGATTGATTTGAATAATAGTTCACCGAATCTTATATGGCTTACGGATAAAATGACGCGTTATTGATAGTAAAACCAGCATGGGTATATGAAGCTAAAAGCCAATACAGATGTAGAATCGAAGAAAAATTACAAGAAGTGGTAAATATTATGAATAAAAATTCATTGTGAAAAGATTTTTTATAAGTGTCAAATGACTGAAAGATTCCTAAAAAATAAAATACTCCAAATTAATATACTTGTTATATTATAAGGTTAATTAATACAATGCAGTAAGATTCTTTCTTTTTAAAAATCACTGACAACTTTGAATATAAATTTAATAAGTAATGTTAGACGGATAATCGATTATAGCATTACTATGGTAGACAACACTAGCACGCATGGTCAGCACATGGAGTTTATCTCTTTCAGTAAGTACTATAGTTTTCTGAAAATTGACCAAAACAATTTTTATTCGCAATAGCTGGGAAACTGACGATTATCGTGGTAGAAAAGTTGGTGTGCAAATGCCCTAAACGCTCTGTAATGTGAAGAGAATAGCTTTTAATATAGAAATCCGGAGCGGCCCGAATCGTTAGGTGATAGGTTCGGAATGTTCTCAATTACATTATAATGATGTCGTATTTCCGTCGATATGGAGCTTCGGTAAACTTTGCGTCACAAATTTAGTGAACAACTTATTACAATGCTTGTTATGTTTTCTTGCTTGTTTGATGGTCGCTGGTAGTTATTTATATAAATGAAAACTCTTGATATGATGTTACACGTTATTATTTGAATAAGAGCTTTACAAAGATATTTACATTAATATTGAAAATTGAAAACGCATTGAAAAGTTTGTAAGGCACGGCCTACGTGATCGAATTCAAGAAGTCTAGAGAAAAAAAACAATCGCCGCGCGCCGGTCGCTTTTTCTTCTTCCTTTTTCTTTACGGCCAGTGTGTGATGCGCTGAACGAAGGTTGGGTGCGTGAGATTTTGTAACATGCCGCCTCCCTTGAAGAGCCGTAAGGTCTTCAATAGATGGTGGTGCGGGCGATAGTGATCATCGACGCGGTCTTCTCCTAGGTTCGATGTTCTGAGGATGATAATTGTCCGTCTTGAATGATGATGTTGAAAGGATGTCTTGAAGAAATTTGTTGCTTGCGTTGGCGTAGTAGTATCCTTGGATCATCTGAGCATAGTCGATATTGGAGTTTTGATTTGACGTAGAGATGATTGTCGTGCTTTTCTACGAAGCTGCACCGAGGACGACGCTCGATGATGGTCTACTCCAGGATTTCGAGGGTAGGTAGCGCGTTCAGTGGCTACCAACCAGGTTTATATGATGAGAGGAAGATGAAGAGGAATAATGAAACGTGCCTAAAGGAAGAACGACTTAACTTCAGCTTCTGTTTTACCTATTCCTTTGTTTTGCGCGGTTTTCTAAATAAGATAAAAGAAGCTAAATCCTGATATACTAATAAAAAATGAAAAAAAAATAGGACTATTGATTTAAATCTGGCGTTATGACTGTGACGATGAATGCATGAAGATTTCAAGAGACGTATATTGAGGTATTTTGCTGATTATGAACGGCTACGACGGCTGATCAGTGATCACATATAATTTGTAAAGGTGTTGACTTAATAAGCTTGGTTCTGTTACTAGAAACTAATGTAAAACTTGAACATTTATTCGAGCATTTTATGTTATAATTAACGAATTACGTAGTTGTGGTTCGGATCTTTCAATATTATCTTTGCCGAGTTGTGTTGCAAATATTGACGATCGTAGTGGAATTGTATGTAGTAGTGTAAGTGTTGACTTGATGCGTCGCATTTGTAAGAACACTAACATAATAACACATTATAAGTAAAAGTACTTAGTTATTTACAAATGCAATACTTGGGTTAATATTTACAAATGCGTTACATGAAATATAAGTAAATCAAATTGTGAGTGGACTGTATAAAATGAGTGTGTATGTATAAATCGTATGTACAAAGAATAATTATATTTTATAAAGTAAATAAGTATTTTGTGACAATATGAATGTACTACATACATAGCTAGACGCAGATAAGTGACTGAGTGTGTTGTGCTGTGTGGTTTGTAGTCGCTACGCTGCCAGTCACAATCCAGCCCAGCTTAGTTTGTCGTAGAGTTGGTTGGTTCCGACCTAAACTGATGTATTTGGAACCAAGCAAGTTCCAGAACAATTCGCCGCCTATTAGTAAGTCAATATCTCTTGTCTGGAGATAATCAGGGTCAGCAAGCTGTACAAAATTGGGTATATTGACTTTAATGCTATCGATGTTTTGTTGGGAGGGTGTCGTATGTAAAATGTTTGGAATAGTTAAGCAACAGATCGGCGTTTTAAATGAATTAGTCATAGAGTGTAATAAAATATTAGATTTGCCTGTTGTGACAGCTAAAGAGTTGCCTATTCCTGAAACAGTGTCATTAACTTTATGCACAGGGAGATTCAGAGCTTTAGTAAGCCTTTCAGTAATGAAATTGGAAGTACTCCCGCTGTCAAGGAGAGCACGAACTGTGTGAGGATTGCCATCGATGTCGTATACAGTTACTAGTGCTGTAGATAATAGAACGCGTTTATGTGATGCTTGTGTTGAGAGTGATAGAGTTACGTTAGCAGTTTGTGATGAATTTGGGACAGTGGTGTCTATGTGTAAAAGAGTATTGTGCTTTGCTGTACACTTTTGGCAGTGACTGCGCCAGCACTTTATTTCGGTGTGGTTGGGCCTCAAACAATTTAGACACACGTTCAGTTCATTAGCTTTGTTTGTGCGCATGACGTTTGGTAACTTGCGAAAGTCATCACAGAAATACAAAGTATGCTCTTTTTTACACAGTGGGCAAGATATAGCAGTTGGTGGAGATTGGTTTGTGTTCCTATTAGAATAAGTGTTATTTACAGAAGTATTTTCACTATTTACAGCGTACGATTGGTGTCGTTCCTCAAAAGTATTTTGCTTATTTACAGTGCGAGATTGGTGTGTAGTTGTGTTTTTGTTCGAGCCATTTACAAAAGTGTGGTTATTTACAGGTGTAGATTTGTGTTTATGGGTCGATTCTAATATCTCTAAGAGAGTAGCTCGGCTTTTGAGGAAGTTTATTATGCTGTCATAAGTAGGTTTTGTAATGGACATCTTAGCCTGCTCCCATTCTTTCAACGTGGAAGCATCTAGTTTTGAACTGATTAAATACAAAAGAAGAGTATCCCATTGGGTTGTGATTTCGCCCAATGAAGACAAGGCTCGTAAGTTAGTGTTCATTTTGTCGATAATATGGCGTATTTCTGACGACGTTTCTTTATGAATGGGTTCTAAATTAAACAGGCATTTGACGTGATTGTGTATAAGAGATTGCTTATTATCGAATCTCTCCAGCAACAGCTGCCAAGCAATGTCATAATTAGGTGTTGATAAATTGATCGATCGAATTACATTGGCAGCGCAACCTTCGAGGCTCGATTGTAAATAGTGGAATTTACTTATTTTATCTATAGATGGGTTTTCGTGTATGAGAGAGGTAAATGTGTCTCTGAATTCGAGCCAATGTTTATAAGAGCCATTGAACTTCGGCAAAGATATTGTCGGTAATTTGACATGAGAAAAATCACGATTTGAGCCAACCTGATTATGTCCGGCAGAGTTATGTAGTGATCTGAAAGACGCCTGATCGTTGTCGCAGACGCTCGGAGCTCGAGATCGCAGTTGACATGAGGAAATCAGTTCATTGGCGAGCCCAACTGCCTCGTAAAAATCGTCTTCAAAGTTGTTACGTTCATCGTACAGGTTTGGAACTATATTGTCATCCACCTCCGCGCATTCTAGCTCTACGAGGTTGTGAAATTCTTTCTGTAATGGGATAATTTTATCAATACGGAATCTGAGTTGGTGTTGAACTTTTTCATCTAACGGACTTTGCAAAGAATTAAGGTAACTTTTAAATTTAGTTAAACGTGATCTTACAGAGCCTTTCTTACGTTTGTATTGAATTGTTTCAGGTTTAAGATCGTCTGCGTTTGCCATTGTAAAACTGCTTTTAACATACGAAACTTTCAGAAGCTGGAATTAAAATCTTCTTACTGAGAAGGTAAGAAATTTAACTGAGCGAAAGTACTATGAGATTAGGTAACGAAAAGAAAACCTGACCGGTAAGTCCACTTTAGCACACTTGAACCCTCTAGTCTCCCGTAGCGTAGTGAAGGTAAGTGCGTCTTACGTAGCAGTGTCCGGTGGTCGACGATAGGTAGTATTCGTAATCAGCCGCGGCAATTCCTAGCCAGCGACAAGCGGTGATATGAAGTTCTTCTGAATTTTCATCCGGCGAGACGTGGCCAAAACATACGATGTTATGTTTTCTTGCTTGTTTGATGGTCGCTGGTAGTTATTTATATAAATGAAAACTCTTGATATGATGTTACACGTTATTATTTGAATAAGAGCTTTACAAAGATATTTACATTAATATTGAAAATTGAAAACGCATTGAAAAGTTTGTAAGGCACGGCCTACGTGATCGAATTCAAGAAGTCTAGAGAAAAAAAACAATCGCCGCGCGCCGGTCGCTTTTTCTTCTTCCTTTTTCTTTACGGCCAGTGTGTGATGCGCTGAACGAAGGTTGGGTGCGTGAGGTTTTGTAACAATGCTGGACCAATTTACTTATTGCTTGTTAATAGAAAGAGATTAAAAATTTTTATCTTACGAAAAATAAAAGCACGTATTTTCAGATATATTAATTTGCGTAACATAAGTTTTTCTCTAGGTACAAATCTAGTTTTGATTCATTTGGTTCAAGCACTCGAAATCTTATCGTGTTTCCTATTTAACGAAATAAATAATTAGTAATAATTCGAACAAAACATAAACAATACTTTGGTGTTATCAACTTATCTAGAAGAGTCCCCTAGCCGATTTCGACTACGGTGGCCAGTCACAACGACTAACCGACTGCGCGGGACATATTATTGTGCACAAGCGTGCGCGCAAACACAGGTGCACTCTCTATTCCTTTCACTCTCATAGCAATCTGACACGAATCAATAGTGTATCTATTATCAATAAATAGCGAATCGTATTATCATCGCAATTTGGATTCCAGTAAGCTTGACTTCTGGGCCCCAATTCCCACATCAATTGAACTGAGAAAGCAAAACCTATTTATCTTTGATAAATATAGTTTGATTGTTGAACTTTTTACAAATGCGAACTACACGCGAATTAAGGCCTTCACAAATAATTACGAGCATCGATCTTTCGAGCGCAGTCCGACGTTGATGGCGCATCCAGTGAAACTCATTTGTCGCCGCGCAGGTAAACTCGCGGGAATCGCTATTTCGCTCACGTTCGACATCCGATAAAAGTTTCCGCCACAATCACCTAAGAGCTCAGCTGTCAGGGAATAACCGTATATCGGTTTTGTTTCCACTAGGTCCCCGAGCGACCGGCTCTATGCATTACGGTCGAATCATACTTACAGAAAAACCGAATTCTGTTTTATTTCATCTTACCAGCTTAAAACAGCTTATTGCTTACGATAGCTGTACATTTTAAAGTTAAGTTTTTCAAAAAGCTCTTGAAGTGCTTCTTACAAAACTTGTAGAAACTAAATATAATTTGTAATAACAACTTTTTTGAAACTTTAAATGAATATTTTTTGTTACGACATAATTCGAAATTAGCCAGTAATTACAAAACTTAGCAGCCAGCGACAGCAGTCCCACGTGTATAATCAAAGTTCCAACGAATATTCCGAGCTATGTAGTTCTTCTTTTGATTCCTCATTCAATAAAGCACGGTCATTTAGCTAATGAGCGCGCTGCAAAGTAAATAACTCCGACAAAGTGTACGTCAGCTCGGAGGCGACCTTTGATACTGTGACTGGGGGAATATCAACTCACCTGCCGCTTGTTCTTACAGAATTTCTTTAATTTCAAACGAAACGGACGGAATTTTATTTCACAAAAAACAAATATTAGTCTGATATTAATCTAATGAGGTCATATATTTTAATATCCCTCCATCTGAAGAAGATGCTAAGAGCCAATATTGTATTTTGCAAGTTATTTATCTAGACTAGGTACCTTTTTAATGCCTCAGTACTTATTTTGTTTTTCATTCATACATGCTTTTGTTATTCAGTTCAAAGAAAACAGAACTTGTTTTCATAAGCTGAAGTCGAAATGAGAGACAAAAATATCAGCTGGGACTAAAAGAGAGTGCTCTGTTTACGAAAAACTTTATTCGGTATCGTTTCACAAGAGTATCAATCGAAAACAGTGTCAAATTCAGAGATGAAGTAATTATTGGGGTTATTCTCGCAACACAAACGCGCTTATTTAGATAAACATCTCAATACAGTTGCTCCAGCAAATTGTACAACACTTGTGTAAATTATCGAAACATTGAAGTGCGAGTTTATAATTTGCAGGCGAACGTAGTCTATTTGGTATTCAGCTCACGTTTTCCCCCCGAGATAAGTTTCAGCCACAATTACCTGACCGTTCAACCGTCAGGAAATATATTGGCACCTCCTGCAAGCTCGCTTCTCTGTGATCGCTCGCAGCCCGCGCTCATCTTGTATCTACAATCTGATTTTGATAGATGCAAGAGGAATAAACAGCCCCAAGCATCGGAGGCCCGTGTTCGTTGTTTTGCGTTATTATGTTATTGTGTCATCTACAGAACCGATGGTTCGTTGGTTTACACAAGCGTTCGATAGCATTTGTTTTGAATATCTCTATTAGGTATTGTATTTTATCGATTTTCTACTTGTGTTTTTTGCGTCATTTAGAATTCAATAACAAACAAACAAACAAACAAAATATATTTATTTTAGCACAAAACATAACAGTATTAGTACATGAATCGATAACCGCCTACACTAGGTAAAACCTGTATCGTAGGCAATTAAATACTTCCAATGTCATAGGTTGGACTGCGTTACATAAAAATGGTACAAAAAACGATTAGAAATAAAAATAAAGAAATGATATAACAAAATCTAAAGAAAATGGATTCTCTATGGTGAAACTTAATAAAAATTTTAAGATATAATTATTTTTGAATAAACAATAGTGCCTCGGTTTCGTTATAATCTAGATTTAGTAAGTAATTCGTCATAATGACTTTACAGTTCCTGGAAATCAATGGATGTATATTCAAAATTTTGTTAATTCTATTATATAGGAAAGAAGCAAGAAAATCGTATTGTCTTTGCGCGTACACCGTGCTGCATCGTTTTACTACACAAACACTATCCTTCCTCCGCTTAGAATTGTACATCTTCCCGTCGAATGGGGTTTGTGAATGTTTTTTCAGAACAGCGGAAAGTATGTACAGCTGCCTCACAGTAAGTAATTGTGCGTCTGAATAGAGTAGTGCAGAGGGATGAAGGTAATGTTTGAAAAACATGACCTTCAGAAGAGATCTCTGAGCCCGTTCCAGCTGAATAAGGAGGGTCTTACAAGCCCCACCCCAGGTGTCAATGCAGTAGTTCAGGAGAGATTGCGCAAGCGCAATGTAGACTTTTCTAAGAAGATCTCTGTCCCCCACACATCTTAGCCTTCTGAACACATAAATAAGCTTTCTAACCCGTCCAGACAATACCTCTATTTGAAATTTCCAGCTAAGTCTCTCATCGAAAACAACTCCTAAGTATTTAATCTGGTTTGATCTGGCTATAGCAGGGCAAATACAGGTGATGCTTTTATCAAATGGTGCGGTACATGTATGCGCTTTTAGCAAATAATCTGAGCTAGCTGATTTTGTATTGTAATTTATGAATCTAAGATAGGTGGTTTTAGAGAGGTTAAGGGTTAAAAGATTTTTCCGAAGCCAATACGTTACCTGGTGGAGACCCTTTTCGGCGGAATCGTATACATCTTCCCATGTCCGACCGTGAAAAATCAATGCTGTGTCGTCAGCGTAAGTAAAAATTTTTCCAGAGTTCACAGTTAACTGACACAAATCATTGATATATATTAAGAACAGATTTGGGCCGAGGATACTTCCCTGGGGCACACCGAAAGTGACTGGTGACTCAGAGCTAGTAATGTTATTAATTTTTACTCTTTGGACCCGCTTGCAGAGAAAGTCCTTATAAATATCTAATGCGGAGCCGCGAATCCCCAGGCGTTCGAGCTTGTCAACAAGTAGAGGGATTGAAACAGTGTCAAAAGCCTTAGCGAGGTCTAAGAAGACACCAAGACATTTTTGCTTATTATCTACATGCGAGGAAATGTACGAAGCTAGGTCTGAGACGGCATCAGCAGTGCTTTTACCAGACCTAAAACCAAATTGGCGTGGCGATAAGAGATTATTATGCTCCAAAAAATTGTTAAGACGGTTGTTTAAATTTTTTTCTAAAAGTTTTGATAGTGTAGGAAAGACAGAGATAGGGCGATAATTGTTGACACTGGTTCGATCACCTCCTTTGTGTACCGGAGTAATAAGAGCGATCTTAAATACATCAGGGAAGACTCCTTGTTGACAGCAGAGTGTAAACAGCTTAGTGAGTGGTGGAACAAGGATATCTTTGGCCATTTTCACGAAGTGTGATGGGATAGAGTCATTACCAACGGCACAGTTATTTTTGAGGGCGATAATGAGAGACTCAACCTCCAGCTCATCCGGCGGAAGAATGACCATTGAATTAGGTAAATAAGGAATGTTGAACGAGTATGGAGAGAGATTAGCGCTGTTACTACTTATACTTTTAGCAAGTTCATCACCTATACCGCTGAAGAATTTGTTTACAAAGTTGGCAGATTCTATGGGATTAGATGCGACGTTCAAAAGTTCTGTGGAAGGTGTTTTCTTTTTAGTAAGGTTCGCTATTTTACGTAAAACCTTCCATGTTTCTTTGCTAGTTCTCGCCATCTCTAATTCCGATTTATCATATAGCCGTTTAATCTTATACAAAAGTGAGTTGCAGAAATTTCTGTATCTTTTGTACGTAGTTTTCAGACCTTCGTTGTTAGGATTCCTTTTAGATTTAGCGTGAAGTCTATCTCTATGCTTAATACAGCGTAGGAGTCCAGGAGTAATCCACGGTTTAAGGAGCCTATCCTTGCTGCGAACAACAACAGTCTGTGAGTTATCTACTAAAGTACTACCAATGATATCAACTAATTTCCGTGCCACATCATTTGCTGAAGCATTAGGAGTGAGAAAAGAGAAATCTGAGTTTGATAGATTAGCCAGTGCTCTTTGATAATCTGTTACAATTTTGAAATGTTTTTTAGGTTTGGTTTTAGACCCCACGTTGAGAGTAAGGATAGTTGAGAAGTGGTCAGTGACTGTAGAATTAACGACAATAACAGTGGCGTGTAAAGTTGTTTTCAACATAACGTGGTCATAGCAGGTGTGAAGATGAGTAGGAAAAACATGCCCGGCGTGCAAACCCAACTCTTCAAGGAAGTTGAGGTACATATTACTCCTATCATCATTCACGATGATATCAATATTAACATCGCCAACAATCGCAATATTTTTAAAATGTGACACCGTTCTGTACATTGTTTCAATAGAATCCAAAAAGTCGTCAATGCTAGAAAATGAAGGCGATCTGTAGGTACAAATTAAAGCAATGTCGTATTGCGGTATTTGAAGGAGCAAAAAAGTTGCCCCAGGAAGGTCAAACTCCTCAACTTTGCATGAGATTTTATTTTTGATGTACAGAACAATTCCATCATTTTGATTAAAATATTTCTTCGAATAATAGCAACAGTATCCTTCCATATCCGGTGGAGTCTTATTAATATGAAGCCAGCATTCAGTGAGGACGATAACATCAAAATCAAGGTTAATTCGAGAAAGAAGAACATCAAAATCATCCAAATTTTTATACACACTGCGAATATTTTGGGCAATAACTTTTAATTCTGAAGAGGGAGAATCAATAACCTTATGGACTGACTCAGCTTCAAGTTGATAGGCATTTGCTACTGCAGAGTCTATCTCATTAATGATATCCTCATCCAGCTCTTTTGTTAGGCAACGATAACTTTGTATTAGAACTATGTTTCAGAGGTAAGAGTGCACAAGCGTAATAATTTGTAATTATCGCCTAATACCTTCTTGCATGTTTCAAAAACTTGTAAAGTTTGTTATACTGTTTAAAGAACAAAACCATATAATAAATCAACGGGAAGATGTAAAACGACTGAGAAAAATATTTTGATTTAACGGAACCGCTAGACAAATCCAAAAAAATAACATTAAAATAAAATAATAATACATCTAAAAATGCCCGAAGTACACAGTTAATACTTATCGAGCAGCAAAAATAAACAAAAAAATATAGTCACTTTTGAAGAATCTTATCCAGATCTGCACAGGTATTTACCCTGGTGTGGGCAGCTCCATCAGTCTTCCGCAGGTACACGATCCCAGAGGAGGTCCAACAGTATTTAAAGGCATTTTCTTTCGCAAATGTACGAGCCTGATAAAACAGCTTTTGGGTGTTTAGTGTTAGACATTCTGAGATGAAGATAGGCTTAGCTGGAAAGCCCATGTTTAGGTGTGAGGTGTTGAGCTTTGGTCCAACAGCAAACTTGTTAAAGTGACGCACTGCCGCTAGAAATTCTTCCTTCCGTATCGAAGAACTAAACTCAACAATGATACTGGGCTGCTTACTGTTGTCCTTGTCACCTTTAGCTCTCACGCGAAAGATGTTTGAGATTTCATTGCCTTCCAGGGGTACGTCTACTAATTTTGCAAGGCCACTAACAATTTCACAGATGTCACGCTTACTTTCCGTAGGTTTTTTAGGTATGTTTTTGATTTCCAGCTTTCTCGAATAAGCCTGTTTTTCTAATTTTTCAATTTTATCTTCTAGTTTTTCAATATATTGCCGGTCAACCTTTCTATCTTCTTCTATCGACATAAGTTTATCCTTTATTTCTTCATACTGTTTTGATATAAATGCCATAGACTCTTTAATTTCTCTGTTCTGAGAGGAGATGTCAGACATCACGCCCTTAATCTCTTCAAATTGCTGTGCTTGCTTGGCCATGGAGGCAGAAATAAGCTTGCGAACTTCATCCAATAAAGAGCCAGAGTCATCGTCATCTCTTTTCCTCTTCGGGCAGGCTGCCACGTTCAAATGTTCAAGAGCACTAAGCTCTGGTGTAGAACCAAAGTGAGGTAAATTCGCCGACGCCGTAGGGGTCTTATGAAGTGCTTGCGAAAGTTTTGAAGCCGGAGGTACCGACGCTGCCCCAGATGTGGCGGGAGCAGGGGTTTTGTTTGGTGATAGGCGTGGTAATGACGTTGGGTCTTTTGAGCCCTTTTTCGCTGTCACAGCCTTAGGCGACGCGGATTTAGGTGGCGTGCGTTTAAGTGGCATCGTTAATATAATACTAACTCGGTAGGTCGTGCACCGACTTTGCTTTCCGATTAGTACCAGGTTATCATAAGGTGCAGTTAGTTTTAAGCCAAAATGAGCCGTTCGTAGCACTGTCTTATAAAATTGCCATGCGGTAAGCGATAAAGCGAAAAGTACCAGGGTAGCATAAACTTCGTAGAAGGAGTGGCTACGGCAGGTTCGTAGCACCTTTTTCGTAGCAGTGTGCAAGTCTCAGTTGCTACGACAATGGGCGGAGTCACGTAGCTGTAGGTAGATGTTATTGTGTTGGCAGGATGATCTTCGTAGCGGATCGATGCTTCGTAGCGAACAAACGGCACTTAATGTCTTGAGAACTTATAAGCACTCCTATTATTACTACTCGAATTATTGAATTTTAAATAAAGATTTAGTTAATAAAATGAAATAAACTAACAGTCAAAAATACGTGCGCACAGTTTGGCGGTCCGGGGGGAAGGCAAATACTTCAATATGATATGCGTTTGAATTGAGACTTGCTTGTAACAAAAATAATGTTTAATTTTTGACTTGTATAGGAAGGTCGAAATTAAATTTTCTTTTTTTTTTAAATTTAAAAGACCAAAACCCCTGTGTAATTTATTGCTATGGTTTTCAAAGTTGAGAAATTCGATACTTATCTTTTTCCCGACAAATAACGGAAAACATCTAAGATTTTTGCTCGTTCATTTTTTATTTAAACACGAAAATTCTTTATTTCTACAGTACACAATGGAATCAAAGGACAACTTTTAAAAGACCGTAATGGACAAGAGCCATCGATCAAATGACAAAGAAAGTTTTTCTCAATACAAAACAATTGATGGGCCTGAAAATTTTCCCGGTCATATTTTTCATTCGGTTCAATATGACTTCTTTGTGACTGTGCAATGGATTGATGATCTTGTTATTTAATATTCGATGTAAATGATATTGAATTAGGACGTCAGGTAAAAATGAAATAACATTTATAGACAGATTGGGTTCAAATGTATCTGTTTGTGATTATTGGCTTTGCTATAAGAAAACAAGAATCATCACAATTACCACATTACAAAATTATGATTTGAATCGTTTTTTTCGTTTGATAACATTAAATTCGAGTAACAAAACAAGCTAGTACAGATAATTACCTCTGGGACCCTGTAGATACAGGATAGATTTTAATGTGTTCAGCGTTTCCGTGTGAGTGACGTTTAAACCCATCTCTCATACAGCGTTGTAGTTACATTTTCAAATCAAAATGTTCAAATGGCCAGAATTTTAAAATAAAAGCTAAATTTTTTTTTTTGAGAAACATAACAAGTCTACTTTTATTGTTTTGCAAGACAGTAACATTGATAAGAGAACTCTATTCAAAATAAAAAAAACCGGTTAAGTGCGTGTCGGACCCGCGCACTGAGGGTTCCGTGCCACCCTTAACTTAATTCAGGGTCCACTTACTTTCCCTTAACGAAAACATCACAATATATTGCGACAACAAAAATAACTTTGTTTTATATAGTGTTTGTATGAAAGACAAAGTTATATTTGCGGTTGATAAAAATGTGCAATATCTCAAAAACTACTGGTTCGATCTCCTTCAAACCAATTTTCGTTGCAAGTTTTTGTTGAGATCTACATCATATATTTTTTTCAAAATTTTCACTTTCTTAGTTCAAAAGTTAGATGGGGGGGGACGCCCATTTTACCACTTTGGAAGCGTCTATATCTCAAACCTTACACTTTTAGAAAAAATGGTTTTAGAAACCTCAACATCATTTTAAAAGACCTATCCATAGACACCCCACACGCATAGGTTTGAGTAAAAAAAAATTTTTAGGTTTTAGTTTCATGTATGGGAGCCCCCCCTTAAATATTATTTTTTCTAATTTTTTGTATCTGAATCGGAAAGCGGTGAACAAAATACACCTACCTACCAAGTTTCAGCTATGTGATGCTTATAGTTTCAGAATAAAGTGGCTGTGACATACGGACGGACAGACAGACAGACAGACAGACAGACAGACAGACAGACAGACAGACAGACAGACAGACTTGACGAAACTATAAGGGTTCCGTTTTTTGCCATTCGGCTACGGAACCCTAAAAAGGAATGGTGTACATCACTTTGAAATATTATGCATGTTTAATAAATATTGGAGTTCTACCTAACAAAAGGTTACTAAATTTACTTGTATCGTTATTTCATCGCACAATGTTAGAACTACAAGTCTTTCTTTCAGGCCCAATTCGTGGTATTTCTTGCCTTTTGGAAAAAACTTTGATGAAACACACGCGTCATTGAAAAGTTGAATGCAAACCGAAAATCAAGGGGTGTTTTAGTGTTCTGCGGAATGTTAGTCGAGTCGAAAGGGCTGTTTCGGGCCGCAATATCCCTACCCCTCGATTTGGGACGAATACTCTGTCGGCTACCATTCGATCGCAATCTCTATGCTAACAGCTTGCGATTTTGATCTTCGCTTAGCGAAATGACCGCACCCTACTGCTTCAAGCTTATTCCTCACACGTTCCCCAAGAAGTTTTTATGGACACCTACACCGGTCCCTTTAAGATTTCCTTTTTTCAAAACATAAAACTATTTACTGCCAGAGTATACACAAAACGTCTAACGCTATTGTAGAAAACGAAATGTCTTTTCTTCTTCGATTTCAATTCAAGCGCGAGTAATCACGGCCTGTATTTTGATCTAATTAACTCAATTAATTATTAATTTAATGTTCGCTTGTCCTCGTGTGAAAGTACAAAACAAACTTAATTACAGGAAACAAAATACTGTTTGAAAAACGTATTATAGTAATTACCACAATTATTATTTGTGAACTTTTTTTATTGAAACGGTAAAATTTTGATTAAAAGTGAGTGATGTTATTCTACCTCTACACATATAACCTATTAAAGTATATGGCTTAATTTTAGTCAACTCAGATTTCTACTGCTATACGTGAATGAATATATTCTCTGAGTTTGTTTTTTTAGTCAATCTATTGCTAATTAGTAAAAAATAAATCATATTCTAGTGAATAACTCCGTAATTAAACATACCTTCATGTTATTTTAGGCCTTCACTATCTAGAAAACTAAAATAATAAATATGAAAAAAACCGGCCAAGTGCGAGTCGGACTCGCGCACTGAGGGTTCCGTGCCAACTTTAACTGAATTAGGGATTCTTACTTCCACTTAGCCAAAATACCACAATATTTTGTTGACCGCAAAAATAACTTTGTTTTTCATAGTGTTTGTATGAAAGACAAAGTTATATTTGCGGTTGATAAAAATGTGCAATATCTCAAAAACTACTGGTTCGATCTCCTTCAAACCAATTTTCGTTGCAAGTTTTTGTTGAGATCTACATCATATATTTTTTCCAAAATTTTCACTTTCTTAGTTCAAAAGTTAGATGGGGGGGACGCCCATTTTACCACTTTGGAAGCGTCTATATCTCAAACCTTAGACTTTTAGAAAAAATGGTTTTAGAAACCTCAACATCATTTTAAAAGACCTATCCATAGACACCCCACACGCATAGGTTTGAGTAAAAAAACATTTTTAGGTTTTAGTTTCATGTATGGGAGCCCCCCTTAAATATTATTTTTTTCTTACTTTTTGTACCTGAATCGGAAAGCGGTAAAGAGGATACATCTACCTACCAAGTTTCAGCGGTGTGATGCTAATAGTTTCAGAATAAAGTGACTGTGACATACGGACGGACAGACAGACAGACAGACAGACAGACAGACAGACAGACAGACAGACTTGACGAAACTATAAGGGTTCCGTTTTTTGCCATTCGGCTACGGAACCCTAAAAAACTGACTGCCGGTCATTGTCTTGAAGACCAGCAATTTCTCTTTAATGTTCCTTGCTAGTTAGAACTACCCAATTACTAACTTTCAATACGTTGTAGGAAAATAAAATTCTCTTTTCCAATAAGAATGGCTTCGGAACGTGCACAGGAAACTTACTGATATCTAATATTTTACTTATACAAAAATAATTCGTGAAACAAAAAGAATGAGGGGTCAAAAGCAGATGGTCCGCTTTTATAAAAATGTTGGAGGGTTGTGAAATATGACACAGTGTTATTTCCTCGCACACCCGGTCAAGAGTTATTGCATTCCATTATACGTTTTCTCTATCTAAAGGAAGCTATTTTCGCCAAAGAGGAAACTATACTGTCTAATTTTTATTTCACTTATCATTTTTATTGCGCGCAATAAGTCCGACGCACTTTTGTTTGTGCTTTGCTTATAATAGCTTCTTGTTTTGACTTACTATGACCCGGTTTCGTGATCAATAGAAAACAACAAACACCTAAACCAATGGTCATTAAAACAGCCATTTTCACATTTGATTAAGGTATTTTTCTTTGACATTGAACCATTACTTATGTTCACTATGTATCACGAAACTGGGCCTAAATCTGTTAGCGGTAACTTGATTTAGTAGCAAAAAGGAATAGACGTACAATCTAAAGCTTAACTGATTTGTATCTCAGTGTCTATTGAGACGCCGAATTTTAGCTTCAAAAAAGTCTACACCAACATATTATGACCATTTATTCTGAATATATTTTGAAAAAGAGCTTACAAGTATTTTTTACGTAACACTCGAAAAAAAAACATACAATCCCACAGCCACATAAAATTAATAGCTACCATTATCGCCGGCAATTACAAAAGGCGCCAAGATTGCGTTACATTTTTCACACACATCTCATGTCATCAACAAAGCGCTGATGGCTAACGATAATCTGTTCCATTAAAAAATACCAGCCACTGTTAATATCGTGGTTGCGTTCCTTTCAACATGCCACGTAAGAGATTGACAATGGACTCACTGGCTTGGAAGGGGCACCTTATCTTATAACATTGTGTCCCATGTCACATGGGCGAGACTGCCCGAGGCTGGAGCGAAATTCACATTCATAATGAAGATTAAGCAGAATATTTTGCGCTTATGGCTCTATGCAATTTAGTATCTACCCCTCATATCATATCGATATCTTATGGGGAAGAGTGTAATTAGTTATTCTACTAAGACATTTTCTACATTCATACAAAAAGCGAACGTGTAATATAGTATCGTAAATAATTATTATTTATTTTGGGATCAATATTCTGTCATCAGATCTAGATATTATACCCATAAGTTGTGATTTTTAGTATTACCTACATTTTCCTTTGCAATAAAAATTTGCTTTAGTCATCCTATAATTAACTTACAGTTGTGTCTAATTATAGGGGTGGAAATGTTGATCACATGGAAACGTGTGATTTCGGGTATTTCTGGTGCTAGCTTCGATATTTACCAGAGAAAACCTCCGTCTATCTCATCTGTAATTGTCGTTTGTTTCACGTGACATTAGTGATGCTCATGACCCGCAAGTGATTTGACACTGCTGACGCCAGGATGTGGACAGTTCGGCGGAGACATGCGATTTTCAAATAGTCACAAACACCTAGTGTAGCCGAGGATCGTGCATGGACACACATCGATCTCTATGTCTACGCAATAGAATCGAAAATCGCGCATTTTGACTCGCTCCTAGCTGATATGCAGAAGCACATTTGTAGCTCTGCAAATGCAGCAACACAAAACCCAAAGCCCAAAATAGAGCCAACCAACTCGCTTCAGGAAATGGTAGGTCGACAATCGTTAACCTGTCAAATTAGACTAACTCGTCCACGCTGTCATTCGAAAGAAAAAAGTGCCATTTTCTTTTATAGCGTGACCTGGAAGTTTTGATGTTATTGGTGATATTACGCCTGTCGTTTCCCGTCCGTAAACATAATAATGATGTCCCAATTTTTTAAACTTTGTACTTTTGGCGGTTGTATTTCAAGTAAGAATAAACTTTGCCGAGGATTCAAATTGCTTCCTTTCTTTTTCCTTATCTATTTTGTGTTGTAATTACTTTGAAGTATTTTTTTAAATAGCGAAGTTTTGAAAATAACAATGGCCATTTCACAGATTTTTGTCGTAACATTCGTTGTAATAAATAGATACGAAAAGATAACTCGGCAAATTGATTTTAAACGATTCGAAGGCGCCACCATCGCCATAAACTCGGCGGCTTAGAATTGAAACCTAGGATATCGAGCTTGTATTTCATAAAAGATTTTAAAAATGGAACACCTACAATATTTCAGCGTTCAAATCTCAATAAATCGTCTAGGCGTGGTAACGAGCTCGCTGCGGCCGTAGTCTCTGCGGATACGTATTTTATTGGATTCACTGAAATGTTTTTCAGGTCCGCAGGATTATTTATGAGCGTCTGCGCTGCCGGTGCAGAAATGCAGATGGACACCCCGCGCCGTACATAACCTCCTTAGCGGGCGGTTTCGTGTAACTCAGGATACGTTATGGAGACTGCATTGAGCGCAATAAGCCGAGATAAATTCAGTACTCACTTACTGAAAGTAATAGTTTGTAGAACTGTTACAAACAAACAAAATTGATACTTCATAAGTGTTCATTTTTTAATTTAATTTATTTATTGAGTACACAAAACAGAATTACAGACAGTTACATAATATAGTATCTTAGGTATACGAGCATTTATACACTGTAACTCCAAAACATGTGCACATAGCATGATAAAGTATCATACAATAAAATAAAACTTAGAACAGACGTAGCCAATTGTTACAATTACTTAACACTAGCTAAACTAAGTTAAAACTAAGAAGATGATGAAGTGAATATAACTCAATATACTTAATACCTCTATATATTTTCATACGTACATACAGTTACAGATAATAATAATAATAGATACATATATACTTAAACAGTAATATATAATTATACTAAACATGATTTTGAACTATTTTAAACTAATTGATAATTTTAATTTATAATTTTATGGAGGCCGGTTTTCCATTTACGCAATGGTGATCCGAATATGTCTGGTACATTGTCCGGTCCGCTAAGTAGATCATTGTAATTTCGACACATTCTGTAAATTGGGTTGTGAGAGGACACGTTATTGTTACAAAGTGGAATTGAGAATGGACGATCATGTCTAGGGGATTTTTTGGGAACTCGAAGAGAAATTTCGGTCAGAAGGGTGGTGGTTAGGGAACCGTTCAGAATTTTGTAGAATCAAGTTAAATCAACAATTTTTCGCCGAGACTCGAGGCTTTTGAGTTTGAAATGATGGAGGCGATCTTCGTATGTCGTAAGCTCTCGTTTTAACCTACAGCGGTATGTAAGGGTCCTCACCATGCGTCTTTGGATGGATTCTAGCCTATCAACATGGGTGTTATATTGAGGTGACCAAAATCAGCGACTTATGATGCTAAATACACGTCGGTCAATGTCTAAAATGGTCCCCTCTCACGAAATTATCTACGTAAACGATGTATGTGGTTATAATTTATGACAATTTCAACTCAATTTTACTCGCTACACCTCGTAGCATCGCTGTAACGGCTACGAGGTTACGTCGTAGTAGAGTTATATTGTAGCAGTGTATTTGCAAAGCTACGAAATGATAACTAGAGTATATACTAGAATTTTATCTGATACCGTGTAAGACTGTTGCTACGAGTACTTCCTATTAGTTTGGTTTGTAAAAAACCGTTTTCGCCGTCAGCTCCATGCTGACGGCGATTTACATCGATAGCCGTTTGTCCATCTTCCGATATTAAAAAGGAGGCTCAGGTGTTTCTCGTGATTAATTGCCCTAATTGGGAAGGTTTTGATGAGTCCAAATTATCTTTTTATACCTCAACGTTTTTGGTACCCTGGTACATAGTACTTTTTTTTAAGACTAAAATCTTTCCTAATTTAGGTAAATAAGAATTATTAAGGTATTAATAAGAAGTGGAAAAACATTATGTCAGCATTATGTTACACTGTTTAATGCTCACAAAATATTATTTCTTGATAATTTACCACAGTATATTGAATTATTGTCATGAAGTACCTCATCTAACGCCTTCGTCATGACGTGTATAACTCTCTCGGGTGTTACATTATTGATGTTATTAGTTTTGCCGTAAAAAAAAATACTAGTATTCAATGTGACGTATTCGTATATACCGTATTATATTGTTCCATAGAAAAGCGACTAATTAGATTAAGCTCACATCAAAAGACTTATCTACAAACACGTAAACTTAATTAATTGTAGCTGAAAGGCACATTTGTCTAGAAAGCAGATAAAAATCTCTTTGCGAATGTTTTGCTTTATTCACGTAAAAAGTGGACACAAAATATGCGTCAACATTTCTAAATAACTTTTTTTCTTGTATCTCGCAAAGTCATTGGTAATTTACACTTCAAAACCGAATAATTCACTCAACGTGCTCTTGTTTTGATAAAAACCGTTTGATACCAGCTATTTTATGATTATTTTATTCTAAAATCTTCTTAATATATTTTAATCGCTGACTGTTACTTATTTACAACCATGAATAGAAATGAAGCTTTTAGAATGTATTCTGGAAGTAACGTCACATTTAGTAGGTCCAAATTAAATTGTAAGTTCCTCTTTTTGAACGATGACCTGTGAACAGCGGCGTTTGCTAAACTATAAATAGCGACACTTCCTGTGCGAATACACCAGCCAACCTGTACCTATGGAGCAACCATTTTTCATGTTTAATCAGTCAGGTATCAAACGACTGCCGAGAGTCGCATAACAATGGAATTTCTATTGTGTCTCGTTCACACATACTTGACGAGTTAATAATGCTGAGCATTATAGAATCTCTTTCTTTTTCCAAAGGTCAAAAATATTAATAAAAATTAGAATTTTGTTGAAGTAAACAAACCCAATGAAACAAAATTATCTCGGTCAGGAGTGAATTTCAACAGGTCCCTAAAAATCTTCATTCCGTGGCTTTTTTTATCTTTAGCTTTTTTAAAAAACAAAGTCGCGTTTATTAAAGTACTAGATAATGTAAGTATTATTGCCCAATATCTAGCAAATAACTTAAAAAACTAACGAGATATACAAGATTGAAAATTTGGCGCCACGGCGATGAAAACTGCGTGCACGGCGATGAAACAAGCGTCCACGGCAATGAAAGAACTGTGCCACGAGAATGAAGGAATCAATCCACGGCAATGAAAAACCTAATATCTTTACCTTATAAGTAATTTTGATACTTTCATATTTTTTGCCAATTTTGGTTAATGTTGATGATGAATGATGTTTGACTTTACTTTGTAAAAAATATCAGTTGTAAATTATATTGTGTGGAAGGTTTCACCAAATCAAATTTCTTTCACCAAACGAACCTTTAAACACAGCTTAAGAAATACAAACAAAATTAGTACAGCAGTACCAAGAACTAGTTATGGTAAAAATAACATTTTGTTTGAAAGAGCACAATTATACAATAATTTACCAACAGATATAAAGGATTGTGACATATTTGGCAACTTTAAATCAAAATTGAAAGATTATGTACGTGATAATTATTTTTGAATAGTGTGAGTGCGACGTGCTGATCAATAACATTACATTTTTGTTAAAATAGTTTATAAGCTCATTATAAGTGGACTTTGTTCTTTATGAGTCTAATAAAGTTCTTCTTTAAACAGAAGGTTAAAATGGTTTTGTACCGTTAAAAACGTATCTCTCCTCATTTCAAAAAGTTAGAACCATGCTTAGAACCCAATTATGGTAATAACCGTTCAATTCATTAAAAAAACAACCGCCTTCAAAAAACTGACTAAAAAGCTTAAAATAACGCATTCGTCTTCTTTTAGAAGAATCAAATTCTTTTGGAGTCGGTGCATGATGTCAAGCTTACGTACACCGACAGTCTACACACATGCACCGACTCCAAAAGAATTTGTTTCTTCTAAATATGAGACGAACGCGTTATTTCAAGCTTTTTATCTAGCTCTTTAAGAGCGGTTTCATTTTTAAATTATTTTTTTATTTAATGATTTTAGTTATTTACCCATATCTCAAACACTACTGGACCGATTTTGATAAAACTTACGCTGTACCTTAAGCGAAAATATACTTAATTTAACTAAAATAGAATCATTGCGCTATGACTTCTCGTTTTCGATAAATTCGTGGACAAACATACAAATATACAAACATACATACACTTACGAAGTTTTGCACACGTGTTTGGAAGCCTTAACAGATCAACATACTCAAATTTTATCCAATCCTAACGATATCACATAATACAGGTTGAATTGAATACGTCCTTTTTTTAAGTCGGTAAAAAAGAATGTTATAATGACAGTATTCAAATAATAGAGGTATACTTTTTAATTAGTTGGGTAACCTTACTCTTGGCTTAAACCAGCGGCCACAGTCTCAAACAAACGAATCGTCATATTTTTGAGATTCAGCCTCAATTAGTTCGATTGTTTTATTTTCTGCTACATCAAACTTCCTTTTAATTGAGTTACCTAGCAATTTCTTTGAAGAAATAAAAAAAACAATCAAGTATTTATCAATAATTGTTTTCGATAAACAAATACATGAAAACAAGAATATTATGTCAGCGTTTTTCGAGCGTCAACTGATGTTCGTCAGAAAACTCTGTGTCAAGACTTCCAAGCCTACTGCTATCGTTTTTTTAGTAAGTGGGATCAAGTCCATCCTTAAGACCTTTATGCTTTTGCAGGTAGGAATGGTTGAATTAAAATCATACGTCGTAATAGCATATGTCAGTGCGTGTAAAAACTGTATATTTTTTGAAACACGATATTGTGACAAATTAAAGTTATAAATAACACTTTGATAAATTGATTCATCGAAGAAATTACAGTTTAAGAGTTTCTATTATTGACTAAAAATTCTAAAGTATCAAAAATATTTTTCCGCCTAAACGCACCAGCCTGCCAGTATCTTTGACTCCCGCGCCGCGCCACTCAGTTCCGCATTGGCTAAATAGGTGCGACGACGCATTCCCCTAGTGGGAACAATCATGCGCGATAGCCAGATTACTAAAAGTGTAATTTATAGGATTTGTATCTTTTAATGTCTCAGTGCACGTACAAGATCGTAGGTGGGGGCCGATTTGCCACATGTTTTTGTACCGCAAAATACTAACTCAAGTAATTTTCAAGGGGAGTGAAAGTGTTGTTTGTAATATTGTGATAGTGCTTAGGCTTAGAATGAAATACATCAATCAACGTAAAACGTAAGTTAACTCAATTACCTACAATATTGAAAATAATAATATTCAGGGTGAAATATTTTTTTGCTACTTGATGAAAAAGTATAGTTTCGATTTAATATTGTGAAATCTGATACACATCGCTCTTGCAGAGGGCTAACTTGAAAAGCTATGTACTGTCAGTATTCGATACTACCTTTTTTATAGAACCTTATGCCTAATCATACCATGGCGATGAAAACATCAGGCACAGAAATGAAATACTTGGCCTCGGCAATGAAAGTAAATCGTTTTAAAAGGCATGGCAATGAAATTTTTTTCATTGCCGTGTCTTTTTTTTCATTTCCATAGCAAATTTTTGCCACGGAAACCACGAAAATGAAAGCACGGCAATGAGAATCGAGGCAAAAACGTAAAATAACAAAAAAGCTTTTGTTTGTGCAAAGTAATAATAACTTCACAAATAAACATCATAGCAATAGCATTCTATCGAATGGCTAATCAAGAGGCAAAACTTATTCAAATAGAAGTTATACCTATGCACGGCGATGAAAGAAAAAATGTCCAGTAACGTGAAAATGGAATACTTAAATTTATGGCGCGAAAATGCAGGCACGTGCGGGCGTCCTTCCACGTCGAGCACTTAGGCGGCACTGCTAAGCAACGTTCAGCGGGTAGGGGGCGGGGCATAAGTCGTTAGAAAAAACAGTATTCTCTAACTTGTTAAGGACACGGAGATGAAAGGTCGTTCTGGGACAGATGTTTTTTTATTGACAATTCGTTGTCTTATTAATATATTTGAATAAATCTATTCCGTAACAATGCTTTAACTATTCACGTATTTAATAAAAATAGGTTTTAATATAAACAACCAATAGATTTTTATTAGTAAGGTATAATATGCATCAAGGTGATGTCGTGTGGACAAACATGGCAATGAAAGATTTCGAGGTTTCAAATTTTTTTCTGGAAAACCTATTTATCCAAATAATAAAATACTTAGTGCTTCACAAAGGCTACCATTTCAACTAACTGAAAAAAAATGATTGAACATGATTACTATGTTTTTTAGTACCGATTTCATCACAGTTGGGAAATCCACCCTCAGGTGAGGCGAGCTAGTACACTGCGACTGTAGCGCGGCGTCCGACAAGCTGTAAATAGGGCCTGCGAACGACTAATCTCGCCCACCACCACTGCGGGTACCTAAATAACACCAAATCTTACGAACAGAATGGGTACGTTCCACTAAATGCCCGCAACGATTGTAACACCCTCTGTATCGTTCCACCTAAGGCCCGTGATCGTCGCGAGAGATCGCTCGACGTCATACATGATGACACTGTTCGCGACCACATCGCGCCCACTTCGCCCACAAAATATTCGTGGTCATAGTGGGCTTTTACCAAAACGTAGCGTCCAAGATGTGCGTTCCACCTGTAACATTCGCCTACAACGCTCGCGGCTTTTTTACGTTAATGGAACGGTAGTTTCAGCGGTCGTGGTTGATGGCGTTGCGGGCCTTATTTATGTGGAACCTACCCAATATGTGGTAGTTTTATAAACAAATGGTGGTAATGACGAATGGTACATTTTTATACTAGTAATTTGAATAGTATATAGTAAAGTGAAAAACACACACAAAAATGTGAACGCAAATAATGTTCTAAACAATCCCAATGCATCTGACATACGAAACAAAAGTGGCTCGGTCAGGTGAGTCCCCTGTGGCTGCAGCGCCCGGCGTCCGACAAGCTATAAATAGGGCGCCTCCGCGCGATTAATCTCGCCCGCCACCTGCGCCTCACGTGGGGAACAACAAACTTACACATATTAGTTGTGACTTAACATTTTTTTGGATAAGCTTTGCTTTCCTAAGGTTAAGAAATTGCCGAGTCATCTTAAAATATCAAAATCAGATTTTCATTTTTGTATTTTCGTATATAAATAGTTCCGTCATAGCTGCATTATCTATCACTTTTATTGCTACTGACCGACCTATATTATTACTTACGTAGTTTGAATGAATGCAGTACGTTACACGTGTTTTTTTAACACAATTAAAATATTTTATTTCAAGCGCTATTTAAATAAGATCTTCAGCTTAAGCCACTTCAAATAAGTCATAATTAAAACTATCACCGCATTAAGGGGTTTTGCAACTTTAACAATTAAGTTGGACGCCGGCCTAAAATAATTTCTCTACAACGGAACCTAAATAGGCTGACAGAGATTTAATGTAATTATGAATAACGGCTACACGTACATTCAATTAGAACTACTTTCAAACTTTTCAAGGTAACTTTTAGATGAAATCTGTCACGAAGTCAGCGAACTTGGATGTCGGAGTTAAAATGTTCCATGAATTTATCCTATTCCATCTCGTCAATGTACATACTTTTGCGCTCTTCATATTCGTTTTTGTACCTAGTTGAATGAAAGAAAAAAAAATGCCTTTATTCAACCCAAACAAAAATAACATAAGACAAAACAGATAATTTTACTGAAGTCAAAAAGGCGGGGGTGCCTTTTCGAGTATTAGTCGCGGCAGCAGAGCGCATACCTAGACCACAGCCTAGACGCTGATTTTCAATAACTTTTTAGAACAATTTCAATTAGTTTCTTCCAATAAGCCAATAAAGACTGCTTAAAACTACAATTTTGTTAAAGTGGATTAAGTAGTGGCAGTTAGTTTGTTGTGGATATTCGGACGGGAGCCTTATTTATAGTCCGGGCCAGCAAGCGGTGCGGCCACTAAGCCCTAGGTGCGGGAGTGCGGGTCCACCCGGCCGACTGATTATACACTTACCTACATAATTACTTGGGCTTAACCTTTAAACAATCAGCTTTCACGACACTCCGTGATTTCATTTTGTTTAATTAAAATTAACAGAAACGACCGTGGGATTAGGTACACTATTTAATCAACTGTACGCTTTTGTTCACTTTGTGTTAGATGTTCTAATCACAAAGTATTTAACAACAAAAATGATTTGAGTTCCACGCTATACATTTCCTTATCTTACCTATTTATTAAAGTATAATATGCAATATGAGTGGCCAAGCACGTTCGTTTTTAGGGTTCCGTAGCCGAATGGCAAAAAACGGAACCCTTATAGTTTCGTCAAGTCTGTCTGTCTGTCTGTCTGTCTGTCCGTCCGTATGTCACAGCCACTTTATTCTGAAATTATAAGCATCACAAAGCTGAAACTTGGTAGGTAGGTGTATTTTGTTTACCGCTTTCCGATTCAGATACAAAAAGTAAGAAAAAATAATATTTAAGGGGGGGCTCCCATACATGAAACTAAAACCTAAAAATTTTTTTTTACTCAAACCTATGCGTGTGGGGTGTCTATGGATAGGTCTTTTAAAATGATGTTGAGGTTTCTAAAACCATTTTTTCTAAAAGTGTAAGTTTTGAGAAATAGACGCTTCCAAAGTGGTAAAATGGGCGTCCCCCCATCTAACTTTTGAACTAAGAAAGTGAAAATTTTGAAAAAAAATATATTATGTAGATCTCAACAAAAACTTGCAACGAAAATTAGTTTGAAGGAGATCGAACCAGTAGTTTTTGAGATATTGCACATTTTTATCAACCGCAAATATAACTTTGTCTTTCATACAAACACTATGAAAAACAAAGTTTGTTTTGCTGTCGAAATATATTGTGATGTTTTCGTTAAGTGAAAGTAAGTGGACCCTGAATTCAGTTAAGGGTGGCACGGAACCCTCAGTGCGCGGGTCCGACACGCACTTAACCGGTTTTTTATAAGAGACAAAAATCTGCTCCTGAATTCAGCCTCTGTTTATTCTCTTGGGACAAATCTGTTCAGGTATTCAGTATGCACCCTTTAACCAAGAAAATCCTTAGAAATCCCATTCGTATGGATATGAAACCAATAAAAACAAAATGAGGGTTGGAAAATTTTAAATCACTAACTTTTCATTCGTAAACAAAGTTAATACGGCAGATGCCAAAAACCAATAATAGTAGGGGAGCAAATGGAAACCCTTGAAGGGGATGAATTTCCCCGAAGTATTAAAAGCCGACACTAGAGAAAGTCAAGAAATACAAAATTCATCGATATTGTCGTTTGGAACAGAGACTAGGGGAGTTACTACATGGCGATGCAACGGTATTATCTTTCTCCCCACAGACTCATTGGATAACTTGCAAAGTTTTTAGAAACCGAAAAGCGCACAAAAACAATATTAAAATAGGTACAATTAAATCTATTATTTTAAAATATTGTGATGGAAAAAATGATAATTATTCTAACTTACTCGTTGATAAAATATAACTTTAAATAGGTGAAATAATTTTAAAATTGCTTAGGTTATGATTTTCCCCATGTGTAAGTAGTAATTTAGATAGTGTAGCTGAAAATGAACAGGTTATTAAGTATGCACATGCAACCTTTATGATAGGTCTTTTGATTACTAGCCTCATAAACATTAAGTATTTGGTATTTTATTTGAGAGTTATCTTTCGAGTAAAAACGGATACAAAATAACATTTGTTCCCAGAGAAAATTATTGCAGTTTTAAAACTATTTAATATTAACAGAAGCATAAACAAATAATGAGCGTTGTTACCATTAAAATATATGCTAAAGTTTTTATGCAAGTAATAGAATTTTAATGAGTTTGTTTCCGAGATCGTTAACAGAGTTTGATTCGAGAATCGATCATGTAAAATATGAAACTACAACAACAATTACGTAACGATCGTTTTAAGATACTATTATTTAAGGCAATATGTGTATATTTTTTGTAATAATAATAAAAAAATGACAACAAAACGAATGATGATGTTTCAGTGGGCTCTTATTTTTGAATATAAAAGATCATGTGAAGAGTTTAATATCTTAAGTTGAAACTGTCGTCGGGTAGGCTATCTCTATTTTAAGGTACGTGCACACAAATTAATTGAAGGTTTTATTGGAAGTTGTGAAATAAATAAATAAATATGATTCACTTTCTCGATCAAAGTAAATGTAAGTAATAGGATAAGTCTACACGCTCACGGCCTATGGAGCTTTGATAGTTGAAATAAAAAGTTAATTGGTGCTGGCCAATGAAATTCAATTAACTTTTAACTTAAATACCTATTTATTAGTTTAGTTCTTAATATTCTCATTGGTTTCAAATTAAACCTCATGTCGTACCGTTTTGAAATTAGTCTTTCATTTGTTATAATTGATGATATTTGATTTAATTAATTCCGTTGTTGTACCACAGCTACCTCACCAGCTCAATATGATGATCAAAATTAAATGAAATTTTAAGGTTTAGGGTTTGTTTTATGTAAAGATGCCAATGAATATTGCACAGGCCCATCACGAATAGGTATCATCATAACGTTATTTAGAGTTTAAAATTTTTATAGCGTTGTCGCGTTGCAGCGCGCTTTAAACAGTTACGTGTGCGTGCCCCCTTACAGTCTATTAGGTCCTTGGCAGCCGTATAGACATAAAGGGGCTCTTAACATGTAATAAATGTTGCTTTACTCCAATAAAGTGGGCCAACTGCATCGAGCGTCGCGACGGTATGCTCATTCCCTTCGTTAAACAATCTTAACCGCGAAATTTAGTTTTTAATTGAAATAATGTAACTTGTGCTATTGCGGTACTACTAAAGCGTATTCGCTTAAGTAGTTATTAGCTTATTACTTTTAACATTACATTTAGTAGTACTTGTTGGTGTTATATTGAACAACAATAATTCATTATATAAACTGCAATATCGTCATGATTTAAACAAACAGTCGATCCATTTTCTACCAAAACACTTTGTAATTAATGGACTTAACAATATTGCTCGTAATGACTAATAAGTTGTTTGTAATTGAATGAATGTCTAGTTTCAAAATTCACGACCGTAATTCTCTTCGGAGTGAAAACCGTGAGAATAAATTGATACCCAAACAAAACAGATTAGCTCCCAGCTGCCGTTGAAGTGGCAAATTTAAATAATCACGGGCCCTAAGCACTGAATACTGATGACAGTATTCAAATTGTGTGGAGTTCTCTAAACAAGAAAATTGTCCGTATAGCGAGTGGCGCTAGACCGACCGCTGCTGGCGAAGGCTCCCGTGGTGTCGATTAAGGCAATGCTAATGTCATTTGTTTGCGAACTTCCCAGACGTGCGACGGCAGAAACCTACACGCGAACGCATTTGAGGTCTGCAAATATTAAAGCGAAACGGAAGCACACTCTTATCTTTGGCTCCCATTCAGGTTTGCCCGAATTTTCTTCGAGAATCCACGCATATTACACCCCTAATGAAGTCAATTAAAATACGTTAAGAATATGTAATGCGTCGCTAAATATGTTACAACTTTCACTGCCTTTCCAAAGCAGATACGACACGCGTACATAATAACAGTTATTATCACAATCACACTTAAATATTTGATGAAAACGGAAAGTTAATCAATGAAGCTACCAGCAGGTATAAAGATACGACTTTCAAAGTATTATTAACGGGGATGACTTTTGGATTTGTTAATTCGAGGTAGCGTTTGATCTCCATAAAATTTCCTAGCTCACTGCGCGTCGCGTGTCTGTTTCTCTCTACTCATCGCGTTTGAAACTTAAAATCATATTTTCAAATCTCGACAAAGTTAGTCAAAGCCGCCGTTCGATTCCGGGCAACTTTTCCATGTCAGGCCGTGAAGGCACCAATAAATAAATATTATTTTTTATTTCGTTACATTAAGGAGGCGTTGGGATCACCGCAGCTGACGGCGCGAAGCGTTGCGAGTTACCTAAGTCACTTCATTCAAACTTTCGGCAATTTTAGGGAAGCCATTGTTTAGATACAAAAGTTGGTGTTAAGACCTTTGCGTTGTCGAGAACGTGTACAATTGCGGCTAATTTTGTTTTGTTTTTATTTACTCTTCAATTCCCAGTGTCACTTGTAGGTGACAGAAGTTAAATGGTTTTTTTCTACCACATGGAGATTTTATTATTAAATTCTACTACCATTGTTGCAAAGCCAATAAGTAAAACTACTATTTTTTTACTACTGAGCACACTAGCCAAATGTCATCTGTCAAATACAATCAGATGTTTCGCGTGAAATTCTTGCAGTCTGTGTTCGTGTAACCCCTTGCGATAAAAAGTGAAATAAAAATGCCTAGACCGTAAGTATTTGTATTTTTTCTTTTGCATGTAATAAGTGAATAAATAAGCTATTGTTAAAATGTTTTTGTTGGCAAAACTAACTTTGAACATATTTGTTACGATGTAGGGAATATGTCGTGTCACCTGCGGGTGACACTGGGCATTAAAGTAAGTCTATTGCTTAGATTTTTTCTATGTAATAACAAGACTTTTGGTTTTGTTTTGAGCTTACCGCTTTATAGTGATAGTGTTTTAGAGCTTACTTATGTATTACAGGTTGACCTTGGATGAGATTGCCGAGGAGTTACACGCCGGGGAAGACCCGGGCGATATTATTTTATTTCCTCCTGATGATGGTGTGGTGACAGACGAAGATAGTGGAGACGAAAACGAAGCTAATATTTTTCATCTTCCCAGTCGCATGCTTCGTTCTCAAGTTGAAGTTCAAAATAGACTATCTACTTCTGGAGAAGTACATGGATTGGAAGAAGATGAGGAAGAAATCGACGTACCTGCGCCAAAAAAGAAAAAGAAGAAGAAAGAGTTCACTATAAAAAAATGGTATAGTAATGTCAGCACTACTTTTACTTCTTGCGGTAAAGGAGATTGTGATGAAGAAGTTTTTTTCTCTGACACTCAGGAGGAACTGTCGGCAGTGCAATGTTTTGAATTGCTTTACAGTGAAAACATAATACAATTTATAACATATATGAGCAATTTATACGCGTTACAAAGAAATCACACTCTCAATGTGAATGCTGAAGAAATTCGAGTCTACATTGCGATACTACTTCTTACGGGGTATTTGACACCGAAGTACATGCGAATGTTCTGGGAAGTAAAAAGTGATACGCACAATGATCTTATAGCATCAAGCATGAGACGCAATAGATTTTTTGAAATACAGCAATACCTTCATCTTTCGGACAGTACATCATTGCCGCCAAACGATAAATTTGGTAAAGTACGAGAATATTTCTCAAAACTAAACATAAATTTTACTGAAAACTTCAAAAAAGCTGGATCTTCACACGTCTCCATAGACGAAACTATAGTACCATACTTTGGAAGGCACGGCACCAAACAACACATACACGGTAAACCAATAAGGTTTGGTTACAAGCTCTGGTCAGCAGCAACTCGCCATGGATATTTAGTGAATTTTGAGCCTTACCAGGGCGCGTCCGGCCCTGTGCTCAAGATGCAGTCCGACTTGGGCTTAGGAGCTGCCGTTATTTTAGAGCTCCATTCAAGATTACCACCAGAGTTAGGACCATACAATTTATACTTTGATAATTTTTTTACTGGTTTACCATTGTTGAAGTATTTACGAGTGCAGAATGTTTTAGGTACAGGAACTATTCGAGAAAACCGTCTGGAGAACTGCAATTTGACAAACTCAAAGGACATGAAAAAAGAGCCAAGAGGTAAGTTATGTCATAAAGCTTCTGAGCAAATTATTGCAACCAAGTGGCACGACAACAGTATCGTCACCCTTGCATCCAATTGCCATGGATTGGATCCTATCACAAAAGTGGATCGAATTGGATTTGTCGATAAAAAACGGTCAAAAATTCAAGTAGATTGCCCAGCCATTATCAAGATGTACAATAAGTACATGGGCGGGGTAGACCGTTTTGACGAAAACGTTGACTCCATGAGGGTAGCTCTTCGCGGCAAAAAGTGGTGGTTCCCTCTATTTGCGTTTGGCTTAGATGCAGCATGCCAAAATGCATGGCTGATCAAAAGACAGTCGGAAAACCATTGGTCCTACTGTGACTTCCGGCGAAATGTTGCAACTGTGTACCTCCAAAAATATGGCAAGCCTCCGACCCGCAGTTCTGCTTGTGGCGTACCTCTAAACAATAGAGTGCCTTCCGAGGTGAGGAGGGCAGGAAGTGCTGACGACCACATGCAAATTGACTGCTCGCAAAAAAGGTGCGGATATTGTCACCAACGCACTAGAAAAATGTGTGGCAAGTGCAATATTGGTTTACATCTGAAGTGTTGGTACAGTTTTCACAATAAATAACTGTTTTTTTTAAATATAAATAAATACTATTATTAACTCTGAAGTTTTATTCCTACCATAACAATAAGAAACAATCTGTGTCTCCATAAAGTCCTAATGCCACAACGCCCAGTGTCACCTGTAGGTGACACCCCCATAAAAAAAATTGGGGTAGTTTATTTTTTATTTTTTATTTTTTTTGTCATAACTAAATGTATTTAAGTTATTTTATTGACAAATAAACAAAAAAAGTATATTAACTGAGACATGGGAATTGAAGAGACAAGATAATTACATAATCCTCTGCTTTTGATAGCTCAAACAGAAAAGGAAACAGCTACTACGACATTCAATGATGCACCAACAGGTGCAATCTCATTGCTTTAAAATACGGATAAAGAGCCAGAAAAGGTTATGGATAGCCAAACAAAAGCGCATAGTTTTAATAAGGCCGATGGATGTGTTGCAAAATTGCCATCGCCTGAGTGCCGTCGAGATTAATCGGGCACTTCGGACATTAATATCAGAAAGAAGCGCCGCGCAGGCGGGTTAAATAAATGAAGTGACTAATAATTAATTGGACTTTCGCCCTATTTTCTGTTCGGTGACAATTAATTTCCGGCAACGGGGAGAAAAGAAAACCCTTATCAGAAACGTTGCGCACTTTCCGTTTGGTCTGAGCTGGGAATGAGAATGCTCACTCAGGTTCCTTGCGATAGTTAGATTAGAATTTAAGTTTGTACAGCGTTAATCTGCAATGTTTCACCCTTGCTCATTAAGCCGCTCATTGCTCATTGTTGTTTCCTTTATAAAGAAATATATAAAAAAATAGTTTTTTTGCTCACCTAATTTGTATAATGTATCAAATATAAAAATATGACGTGGTTTCGAACAACCAAGGGTGCAAGTGTTCTCGTATTTGCAAGCCCTACCATTAAAACGTATTATTAGAGGTAATTGACACTTTATTATTAGAAGTCATCGCACAGTTTTCGTTCTGCATTCTCCAATCCGATTGACCGCTTACTTGTCTTATTTACTTTTCTTTAATGTCGGAAAGAATTTCGTTTCATCGAGGTTTAGATAACGTAGATTCCGTTACTCATAAAGTTAAAATGTATTGGATCAAAAACATCTAATATTTTACTCACCGTATCTTTTGGAAGCTAAGTGAAACTGTGCTGTAAAAATCGCTAGCGCACTCAATAAAAATACCCCTTTAGGGAAAACTCAAGCTATCTTCAGAATTGCATCTACTTAGTAATATTTTTGCGACATGCTATATCTGCTTTATTAGTTTACTAGAACCTGTAGTTACGGAAAGATACTTTACTATACTATACACATAGTAAATATAAGGCAATTCATATAATTAACACATTTAGCTCTTTCAACAGAATCAGCTGTTAGACTAGAGCGAAGCTATATTAGCGTTGCGTTGCGTCTTCGTCGTTTTGTGTCGACTCTGCGACGTCGGAGCGTCGAAACAACTGAACAAGACACAACAAATGGTATGGCATATGGTGCGTTGCGTCGTCAGAACAAATATGAGTTGTATAGAGCGAAGCAGCGCAACGGAGACGCAACGCAACGGCAATATAACGTCGCTCTAAGTACGTGTATTCTGAAAAAAATACAAAATAAACATCATAATCCAGGTTCCTTACTGGCACATATTAATTCAGATGTAGGACAATGCAGTTGCGCAACGTTTACGCTTGCCAAAAACTGTTTTAATAAAACAAAGAACGCTGCCCGAAGTCAGCGTTTTTGTGGATTGCGAACTTACCCGGAACTCCTATATTTTTATTTCTTACTCGACGTAAACCATTCCTAAATCGCATTATTATCCTTGTACCGCTATTTTGATGCTCACTTAGTGGAATAAGGAGAAATATCGAAAAAAATTAGTAAACAAACTTTGATCTTCTGAAACAAGTTTTCCGTAGAGAACAATTTTCGAACACAATAATTTAATATAAAGACTTGCAAAACCTAGCAAATTATTTAATATTCCTTATTACAAGCGCGATAATATGTCTAAAAAAACAAATAATTCGAATAAACACAAATTGCTGGAAATTTTGCATTAAACTTTTATTACAATAGCCATGAATGAAAATACAGCTCCGGCGGCGCGGTCGTGTCGACAAATGCGTTAACAATAATAAAGTGGAGAGCGCAAAAAGAGCAGTCGACATTTCTATCTAATCCCGAACGAGCCCGGAGCCTCCCACTCAGATACGATACGGCGCGATAAGCGGAGGGAGCGTGACCCTCATGCCTATGACAAAGAGAGGCCTAAAACAAACGATACGTCATATCGCGGCGGCCAGCTCGTTCCTAATCTGGTAAAAACATAAGTCGTACGAAATAACTTCATAGTGTGAGTCATTTGTGCTTAAACAAAGCGTCAACTGCAGAGTTGCTGTGGCAATAACCGAGATCATTTTTCATGCGGTTCATTCGGGCGGCCGAGGAAAGCGTTATAATAAATCATCGTTTCCAACATCACGACGGTATTATTTAGTCCGGTTGGTTTTATCCGTGCATGTTATAAAGTCTTGGGTTCAGTCGCCGCCGGTTAACTGATGGCTGCCATTATATTCTTCGCTGATATCGTTTATCACGTGTTTCAGCGTTATAACAGCAGAGAGATATGGCCCAGCTATGGTTCACCTAGAACGGCTGGACAGTGTTCAAGTTTTAATGAAAATACAGCGTGGTAATAATGAAATATTCAATGATAATTTTAACTTAACGTTGGGTAAAGAATTTTGCATTGTAATATTTTTAATCATTCAATAAATTTGGTTCTCTTTTGCTTTCATAAAAACTTAATTTATTAAAAAGTGTATTTAAAAATGGATTGGATTGGATGCAGACCGCTCACAACCGGTCAATGTGGAAAGCCGTGGGGGAGGCATATGTTCAGCTGTGGACATCCTTTGGCTGATGATGATGATGTGTTTAAAAAACACATAATTTACCTGATTTCTGTCTTTTTCCTTTCAATTTTATTTTACCATAAAGCATCTCTGATGTTATTATTTAAATAGAGCCTCCAAAAGCAGACCTGAAACTGGATTTCTCGATATAAATTATAGGCTTTATTTGAACTATAAAATATCGTATTTCCTAAGAAGCTCCGAAGGTTTTTCGGTCCTTTGGTCGTAACCCGAGCTCAGTAATTGCGAGGCGAAGCGACGCCTTTGTCATGTTATTGGGGCTAATTAAAAAATTGTTCACTTTCCGCTGCTAACAAGGGGGTAAACAAGTTAAGTAATCAAAGGAAATCCGCTGACAAAGCGACAAACGTGGGTTAATTTCACCCCTGCTCGGTACGAGCGCTACTGAGCTAGACGAACGGGCATACTCGTACAGGCTGTATTCTAAGTCAGTTCGTTCGTCGGAAAAATTTAGGTACTGAATCATCTGACTGTAGAGTAACTTTAAGCATCGAAATGACTGCAGCATTTTCATCGTTTGTAGTGATGTGTGAATGAGTGATCGTAAATGTTTGCTTTAGATTCAATGAAAAAAAGTATGTTTTTAGATCAAATTAGAATGAAGAAGAAGATAGAAGGTTTTAAGGCTGAGCTGTAGGCAACTAGCGGGATCACTGGTGGCGGATAGTGAACGACCACAAGATATGGTGGAGTTGCGAATATTTTGAATAAGCAGTCCCCGACTAAACATCGGCAGAAGTAGTGGGGACAGTGGAGTGGGCTTCTATAATAAAAGCTACAATATTCAGTGACGATCCTGTGCCATGGCGAGTATACGCCGCCATTTAATAGGCTTTTCCTTGGTGTTGGGTCTGCTACGCAACACCAAGGAGCCTATTATAGAGGTAGATCAGTATTGGCAGTAGGCTGAAGATAAAGTATAACAAGGTGCGTATTGCGATGCAGTTTTGACAGTTTAACAGGTCTGTTTTACTGTCAAATTAGCAATTCTTATTGCAATTTGGCATTATATTTATAATATTACTATAATATTACAATCTAAATATTAGTATTCATACCATTGCAGTATTATTATAATATTATTATATTGATAATATTTGTTTACACTGAGTCGGAATAGAACTGCCTCGGAATTGAACGGATTTAGTTGGATCGCAATACGCCCCCAGGAATGGTTTTTGACTGGGTATTAAGAGACGGGAAAGCCCCGGATTTTAAACTGCGATGCTGAAGGCAAGAGGGAAAGCACCACACTATCTATTACAGAGTTTTTATAAAATAAACAATAAGGGCTTAGCTTTTAAATTTGATAGATAAAAGATACCTTGTGCTCGTGCTATTACAAATAAAATTGTATTAATATCAAGAGGCAAATATTTGTATTATCTCTCAAGCAAGCCCATTTATAAAGACTACTGACAAAGACAAGAAAGGAGCAAATCTAATAATGGCTGTCAGGCATTTTCACATCTCATTTTCATCAGTATTACAGGATAGAGAAGTAAACGTGGTTCAATTAACTAATGGATGTCTGAAATCAAAACAAAGGTATCTTAATAAATCACGCCTGAAGTCTTTTGTCTCTCGGATAAGTGACTAAAAAAAAATTGTTTCAGCACAGATTCTGATGATCATCATGTTTCGGAATGAGTTGTGAGTTTAGCTCGTAGTTTATATTCTTAAAAGATGAAATAAGAAACCAAGAATTGCGCACGTTCGGGACTCGAACCAGCATCTTTCTGGCTTACCGGGCCAACTGCTCTTTCAATTGATCTACCGTGCTGTCGGTCCGACCGCACGAAATTCTCAGTCTCTTATGGAAGCTCAATTGCAAGAGCAGTTAGCCCGGTAAGCCAGAAAGATGCTGGTTCGAGTCCCGCCCGTGCGCAATTTTTGGTTTCTTATTTCATCTTTAAGGATTCAAATATGACACTGTGAGTGTTAAAACATTCTAAACCATCGTAGTTTATAATTTGGCAGATAAACATTTTGACCGAAGGGTGTTGTGTATTGACGGTTTTGTAGACAGCTACCACAGCCATCAAATACACGTCTATCATAAAATTGGGAAGTGAAGATTATTATTGTTTTATTGTATCTATTTAGCAAAATCCACAGCTCTTAATTAACATATATGGAAGTGTAGACTAAATTTTTTGAACTACACTTGTATTATTACGGTACCTTTTAGGATACCTAATGAATTTAATTAGCACTTTAGGTAATAACGCATCTTTGCAACAAAGATCACATTGCTTCGATAGAAGGAACACACCTATAGGTATACCTCCAGCAAGCTAAAGAGAAAAATCCACAGGTGTGCGGCACAGCCTTTTACAAAAATTGAAACGGCACTCAACATTCCCTTACCGCGATGATAATAGCGCGTGTGAGCACATCCCGAAACAATGGTTCCGTAAAGTCCGAAGTTTTCTTCTCACCGAAGCCTGATGGGAACATTCAATTGAACGGGGCTATAAACTAAATTCGCGTAAAGCAAACTTTCCCGATTAAAGGTTATATCGGTTTTGTTCAGTGCTCGCACATTCAAGACACCGGTCTCGAGACTGAGGCGGAGCAAAGGCCAACCTCAATCTTTCCGTGTTATTTTATTTCACCATTCCCAGAGTCAGAGTCGACCCCATTTGTCTTTGTTCTCGGTTTCCTATATTTTTGCACGCAAACTCCATTATCTAATTTAGCTTTGGCTGAATGCCAGGTCGGCATTGTTACTTTTCCTCCAGAAAAAAGTTTTTTTACTTCTTTACACTTAACACCCAGGCGCATTTATTTCAATTACGGTTACGCTTCAAATGCTGTAATTAGGGCTAGATGAAGAAGGGAATAAAATACTGCGGGTGAGTTTATAAAAGTTTGTAAATAAATGTATTTCTTTTTCTATCCTGACATGTAGTTTGTTTCTGTATTCGCTTATAAAAAATACCTTAGATACAAAGCAAACACACAATAACACTTCGATTTTCCAAGTATTCAGAAAAGATCGATACAATATAATTTACATGACAGAGGCCAAAGATACGAATCACAATACTTTTGTGCGTAACTTCACGCCTTAAGCCCTAGCAGCGAATAGGCAATACCGGCTAGTTACAGAGATGGGATCCGTCATAAATTGTATAGAACGAAGTAGGCACTCTCGTTTTGAGCGTATTGCAGTCACGTGCGTTGTACGTTATGTTATAGCCACAATTACCAAACACACAGCACCGGGACGTAGTTAAGTCTGCCTGTTTATAGGGTGCCCGTTTTAATGTCTGCGTTAGGTGCTATTACCAACTGAGGTTGGGTGAATTGTGAATACAGTAAATAGTCGGTAAACGGTACGTCCTTTGGATACTATCAAGATTACACAGCAAAAAGTTTTTTTTGTTTGGACTAACGTTAACCATTTGGGTATGTGAAACAATTTAACTAAACTTAACCATTGGGTATTATGAAATATATCCTCCTCCTTTAATGTCTTCCTAGGATGGGTAGCATAATCAGAATATTGTTTTAAAGCAAAATAAAGACGTCAAGCTTGATCCAAAAAGATGTCACATTCGAATAGTCCCTGTAAGAAATTAACAACTAAGATTTACTTATCTTTGTAGGTATACTAGAATACCTCTGAACATTTACGTGATGCAATCAAAATCATTGTATAAAAAGAAAAAGATTAAAGATTTCTCAGCCAACATCTGTTATTGAAAATGGCTAACTTAAAATGCACGAACGGACTAAGTTTTACTTTTATAACAAAAAACTTAAAGCTGAATGAACAGACTGAGCTCAGTAAGTTCTGAATAGAAATTAAAAGTCAAAAGCAACAGGCATTAGCATTACTTTAATCACTATCAGGGGAGGTCGGTTCGTGGCCTTTCAGAGTGCAGTGTGGAACTTCAAATGCAGATTCGGAATTAAAACTTAAAGAATTCAAATACCGCCCTAAGGATTAGAACAACTTTCAATGACTCATCCCGTGAATTAATTAAACTAATTTCGCGCTTGACGGAATAGTTATTATGTCTGAAGGATTTCATTTAGGGGCTCGCGATCTGAGTTATTACTTTTTAAGTTTGAGAGCTCCATTAATAAGACTGCCTGTGCTTGGGAAACGGTAACTGGAAAATGTTTAATCGTTTTATCATAGGCTCTATTGAATTTGTTATCTTTGTACTTCATTGGTATTCTACTTAACTAAAATGAGCGCGCAAATTTTTTTATATTATAAGACAACGCAGTTTTCGTTACTGAATAAAAACTGTGTAGGATTACCTACAGGAAAATCAGGGGGCCAATTTGGAGCTTGGAGTTCGTATACGAAAAAAGTTCACCAATCGTTATTTTTGTAGAGAGCTGTATATCTTTTACCAGGGCAGTGTCACAATTTCTAGGCATATTGTCTTCTTCCGATCAATTAAAAGTTTCACTTTTTTGGTAAAAAAACCACGTAATAATATAATACATCCACACGTAAAATACTACACGGAAGAAATCAAAATGCATAGAAATCGTGAACTTGATAAAGGGAAAACTTATTTTTCTTCGAAAGAGCAAATTCGATTGGTGACTCTTTTTCCTACCTATTCGAATTGCAAGAGAAATTTGGCCTACACATCTCATGTTGTTTAATAAACTATTACAAGTACATGTTGCTATGACAAGAGTAGTTCTCATAGCAAACTAATCTCAGCCATCACATACAATGAACGCTGAGATCAATAAGCCCAGCCATAACTCCAGTTTATAATTATGTTGCTTCCAGATGAGAGAATATTGCAAGGGTGACCTAATTAAAATCACTATTAAGAGATACAGAGGTACACATAATTCCGTGTAGCTCAAAGTGAGATGTTTTAATTAAGTAAGTCTAAGACCTCGCTATAAATAAATAGCCCCGGCTAGGTGGGACAGTACTAATTGCACTATATTTAATCCGGTAAAATGCTGCGGACCCTGATTTCCATAAGCTTCAATTGTTTGTACCTTTGTGTACCGATTTAGTTGGTCCATTCCAATTTCTATTTATCTAAGGCTACGAACGTTGAATAGCTAAGTTGACGTTCGGCCTTTGATTATTTACGTTGCCGTGAAATGTTTGCTTCCAATTCTATTGAACAATTTTTAGACTCACGGTTTTTATTTCGTCCGGTAGTGAATAAAAATCGAAAGTGATTGTTTTATAAATACATTGCTTGACGCTAGAACCTGTGTCTTCTGAAAAAAATGATTCGTGGAAGCCCTATTAAAATATGTACTTCAACTAACACAGTAGAATGTAAATAGTAATTTTATTATTCATTCAATTTCAAGTTTTCCTGAAAATAATATTCAGAATGTTCACCTTTAAATTTTAGGATTTTGTAATCGTATTTTCCATCTGCTTTTATCTTTGTTAAGTGGAATTGAGTTGAGTTTTCTATCTACTAACAAATGTTAGTAATTATTAAGGTACTGATTCAATGATTTAAGAAGATTTTAGGCCGCGGCCCCATCTCTACGGCACGCGCGCCGTAGTACGGTACGGCGCCGTGCCGTAGAGATGGGGCCGCGGCCTTAGATCCATAAACTAAGTATTTAGTGAAAAGCTCCTTGTTCAAGTTCCAAGCTAGTTTAGTTTAGATCTTTAAGTTTAGTTTATTCACAGCGTTTGGAGGGTATCCAACGTGCATTCACCAGACATCTTGCGTTCATCGCAAGGGGCATTTCCCATAGATCACCATACAAGGAGCGACTTAAGTTTTTTAAAATGAACACCCTGCGTAGTCGTCGAGCACGGTCGGATATTTTATTCTTGCACAGTCTTATTAATGGCAAAATGAAATGCCCTGATCTCGTTGAACGTATCAAACTAACAGTGCCACCCCGTCCGCCCCGTTACCCCATAAAAAAGACCTTTGCTTTGCCTCCTACTCGAACCAACCTAGGCCGTCACGCTTCTCTCGTCAGATGTTGCTCACAATACAACGATTTGTGCACTAAGGATCTAGACATTTTCCATGATACCTTGCCTCAATTTAAGAAAAAGCTTCTGAGCTGCTGAATGAGTAATGCGTTTCAATATTTTTTGTAAGCAGTGTTTCTCAACTATGCATAGTTATTGTCTAAATTTTGGATTAAGGCTGTTTAATTAACTTGTTCAGGTAACTTATCTTGAAACCTTTATTATAACTATTATTTCAAAATTGTCCTTAAGACTATATGATTTAATTACTGTTGTTTCGTTACTACAATGCTGTGTACACTTTTAATAGGTCTACATATAATATAATAAACATTGTCAACGTTACTTTAGTTAAGTGGGTACAATATGTAAACTGTTGGTGTGCCTTTTCAATAAAATAAATAAAATAAAATAGATCTAGCTTAAAGTTGAGTCGAAGCTGAAGCTAGATATCCGTGTAGGTAAGTCTTGTTTAATTTATAATTATGAATACTTCAAATTCTAAGTTTCCGACTTTTAAATGAATTAAAAAATATAAAAAAAAACATTTTTCATAGTCAGTAAAGTCAACTCTATCAGAATTGATTTTTTGTTTTGTGATAATTTGATAAAAGTACAGTACATTCTAATGATATACAGCATGTGGCCAGTAATAGGGGTCAAAAAAATCAACGTATCTACAAAATATATCATATTGTTCTAAAATGCTTTGATTCAGAGTTAAAGTACTCCAAAGTTATTATCCCATCAATGTATATCAAAATCATTAACTCGTTGTAGTAAATGACAATGTCAAGTTCTATGACTAGGCACATTAATTGTTCGCAACACATTGCTGGTTCGATTTGTTTCGTTAGAAATCAATTAATTTTTGATTATCATAAATTAAAACCATTTAGAATTGATTACCTACTGCATGGTAACTGCATAATTTTTGCTCGTAATACACAGACCACACGCTGTATACGAGTACTGTAGTTGCAAGATGATTGACAATAGAAAAGTAATAGACGTTTTCGACTTTGCAGTTACTCATACTAGTGTAAAAAGTATTAGCAAACTAAATACGACCAAGGTCTCTCGCGCCTAACCACCTTGCGCCAAAATCGCAACACCTCATGCCATATTTTGTGTAAAGTGACGCCCGTTTTTGTGTAGTACGAGTATGTGCCAGCGATTTTCTTTGATAAGTGGTTCGGCGTGTCTACTATACTAAGTATAATTATTTTCTTGGAATATGTCCGAATAACACTCAGCGAGCTTACTGTAAAAGTAAACTTTTCCATGATATTGTCTACGTGTTTAACGATTGGTATATAAACAATTTTTTAACTGCCTCGGTGGCGTAGCGGTGAGAGGGTCGCATTTTAAAGCGACGGCTGCGCCAGAGGTCCCAGGTTCAATTCCCGGGTCGGGCCAAAAATATGTACCGGAGTTTTTCTGTTCAGAAATTCTCCGGGTAGCCCGGAGTTTGGAAGTTGGCGGTGTTTTACACCCGTGCCTCGGAAAGCACGTTAAGCCGTTGGTCCTGCGCCTGATCTCTCTCCGGTCGTGTCAGATTGCTGTCCCATCGGGCTATGAGAGTGAAAGGAATAGAGAGTGCACCTGTGTTAGCGCACACACTTGTGCACTAAAATATGTCCCGCGCAGTCGGTTAGTCGTTGTGGCTGGCCACCGTAGTCGAAATCGGCTAGGGGGACTATTATAAACAATAAATCAGCAATAACGAGAATACGGAACCAAATATTGTGATGAAGTCAACATCATCAAAAAACAACAGGTAGAGCCTTTTAATCGAACAGTTCATTACGGGAATAAACTCAGTTACAGATAATTAAACACGTGCGTTAATTAAATGTAGATTTAATACAAATAATTTGCGGTTACTCGAACAAAATTAAACATTTTATCTCGTCGCAGTCATATGCGCCGTGATGGGTAGGATTTAATTTACGTGAACCGAATAATCTGAAAGCTATGTATTTAAGAGGTATGTACTATCTAGGTCACCACCGCCTAACCATCGATCAAAAAACCGCTTGCTCCTCCAGTAATCTTTTGTTTGAATTAGCTTCCATTTGTGTGTCGTGTGTGCAAGCGATTTTTGTCGAAAAGTGGTATTGCTCCATTGAACACAAAATAATACAGTATTTTTATTTTTTGGAATTCAAATGTTTAGCTGAGTTACTTACAAAATTTGCAATACTTTGGCCTTAGATACTGGGGGTACGCCTTCATTGATTTCATAAAGTTTAGGAATAAATGATTGAGTAATAGTCCAATAATGGGGCTACTGCTGTACTGTAACAGTTAAATAGCTAATAATTTTTGTATAAGAAAACAAAATTATGAACGAGATCTAGTTTTTAAATCCAAAACATAACACGCATATACAACGTAGTCATACGCGACCCGTAGAGGTACTTGTTAGTTTAGTACACATTTAATAAAAGAAGTGAAAATATGGAGGCGGTTTTGCTGATGTACTTAAAAGAATGAAAACATAGTTGCTGAAAATCATAGTTCTGCTTGTTTAGTCATCATTTGAACCCTACACTTATATTTTGATAAATGCTGGCATTAAACACACTGGTTTTCACTGGGCGGTGTCTGTAAATTCATAGATTTTCGATAGTCCAAAGTGATTTGCATGCGGAATGTTATTTTTGAATGCGGCATGTGACATTGGCATATGCTATGTCTCGCTCTAAAATAGCTGGATGTGATAGTTGCGTCCTTTTGGCCCAACATGCACAGGCTCTCTTATCGTTTATCGCATCGATAAAATTATTTAATTTCCAATATTTTCCCAAATTTGTTGATCTAGTAAGAAAACTCTTCTTGTTTTTAAATATAAGTGTGCATAAAAGTTACTAAAACGTTTTTTTAATATGATAAATAAGACGTTTGAAATTTATCGATCGCAACGATAAACGATAAGAGGCGCGCTTCTAAGGCCCGCTTGTCGCATCGCTACGGCATGCGATAATGCCAGTGCGTAGGTGGACTAACGACATTATCGCGCGAGAAGTAAAACGTTTCTGTATAGTTTTATGTCCAATAAAAGAAAGATGAGAACTAAAATCGAACACGGCAAATAGGACGAGAACGTCTCAACAATATGATGGATAGTAAACAAGGAGTGCACAGAACGAAAATAAACTTCGGTTCCATCCGGCCTGCATACAGGCTGTTTTATTTACAACAAAAAATTAATTATCTTTTTGTTTTTATAGTGTTTCGACACTAAACAAACTTACGCAGCCTACGCGTTAAAGAAAGCACTTGCAAAATTTATCAGACTTGCCAAAGTGTCGGTGGTTGAAAAGCACTTGCAAAATTCAACAGGCTTGATGAGGATGAGCTATCTCATCCTCATCAAGCCTGTTGAATTTTATCCGGGAGCATGCCTAAGCATGCCTAAGCATGCTCCCGGATAGCGTAAGACACAGGGTTTGAATCCTTATCTGACACAGTTTGATTTTTACAAGTGCAATAATAAAACAAAATATTTTTTCAAGTAGATACTACATGACGTCAAGTTCCACTTTTTTCCTTTGGTTGTGCAACCGAATGTGAGTACCAAGTAACACATTTACAATAAAATTGAGATTTAAGGCCTTGGTGTATATTACCTATACTTACTTTACTCTTTGTGACTTATGATAATAATAAATAGTTTATTTCTCACCATTCTTATAATGCATAGTTTGATTAACAAAATGACTTAACGAATAAAATAAAGTGTGGTGGGTTGATACCTAAACTGCGATGTTTCCTGTATTATGTTATCAATCCTCCACCCAATCCGAAATAAGTATTACTAAAGAAATGTAAAATCCCTTGAAACAATTTAGAATTTAACACAAGAAAGAACAGTATAGTTAAAATTTCGCCACACCTTACAAAGTCACCCTGTATATTGTATAGCCTACAGTTCAAAAGCAGTTTCCGAGAAATTCTAAAATAAACCAGAACAGAAGGATGAATAGATACCTCTCAAGACCTAGGTAATAATTTTAAAATAGTGACATAAATATCGGTACTAAATCCGATGTTAGCATAAATAAATAAATTAGTGACCAGCTTGGCCGACGTAGGCAATGAAGTGCAGTAGGTATGTCGAAGTATCTTGCGCTAAATGCGTTAATATGTTCAACATTAGCTGCCTTATTTTAGAAAAGTAGGTGTTCACTTTTCCAATCATCACCAGTCGTTTTCTCTGCTTCCATTAACCTGAAATATTATTAATTGAGTTATTTATGGCTATTTTATAAACTTAAAAGTTGTTTTTTATCATCTTCTATACGTTAATCAATAAACTCATGTCACAAATTCCTTTTAGTAACGTTATAATAATACCGACAAAATGTGGCAATACATCAAAAAGGCTAATACATACTGCAGTATAAAAGGCGCACATAGGCGCACCTACGATGCGAGCGTGTAATGGAACGCTGTAAATCTTTCAGTGGACATCGCGACGCGCGCGGCGTTCGCAACAAAACATTTTTTCCATTCATCCCGTTGGGAAACATCGATTCGATTTTGTACATTCAATGCAATGTAGCTGACTGTAGCCCATTTTTGGGGGAGAACAATCGATATGTTGACAGATACAATAGTACTTTAATGTTATTCAGACTACTCGTATGTACGTAAGGATTTATTACACAAGTAAGCAAAGATATTCATTGTGTGTACTGATTTGTGTCTTCTTGGATTGTCAGGTTTTTAGTTATGAACTCCACAACAACAAGAACTTAGTGTAAGTAACTAGTAAAATACAATAAAATAAATAAAAATCTGTAAAAAAATACTTCAATTGAAGTTAGAAATAATAAAATCGGAGTAATGAGCTCACTCAAAAGGTTTTAACTTCGACAACAGGAAAATAAAACTCGAACAGGCAACCTGCCTAAGGTAGTCAGAGATAAAGAAGGTAAGGCTAAATTCTTTGAAATAATATCACTAGACGCGTCAAAATTCTTATTATACTAATAATTCTTCAACGTTATCCAATTAGGGCGACGCAAAAATGTTGCACTCTAAACGAAAAGGGAGAAAACGGGAAACGTTAAGGTAATAAGCGTGTAACGAGCTGAAGATGTTAATATTAAAATTCATCATAACATTTTCATTAAACCGCAACCATTTGTAAAGTAACGAATGTGGCTGGGAGCTTTATTCGTTGAAATTTTTATTCGTCAAGCGGCATCACGACAGTGAGCCAAATAACCTGACGCGCGCAGGAGTAAGGTTCTCTCTAATTTACATTCCGTATACAAATTGCGCAAATGTGAGAATGAAAATAAAATTCACGCCGTTTGTGTTTTCTTGTGGGCTGCTCTTTTCTCGTATTATGTAAATTTTTATTACGAATACTGTCAAATTAGTTTATACACGCACATTTTTATTGGACTTTGTGGAGATTATTGTTGCGTTATTTGTATTATACTTCTAACGGATCGTGGAATATTAATCGTTCATTCTGAGAATACAGACACCCGTTTATTGAAATTCCAATAAAATTATAATGATAAGAGGAACAAACGACGAATAATTCAAATATATATAATTTATTTTGAAGAGTGATGCTATCAGATAACGGTAATCTGAACTTAACCACATAATAATGATAAAGAGTATCACGCTCTTGCCTAAAAAAATTGAAAAAAAAAGTTTAAATATTTAAAAATCATTTTAGTCCTCTCAGCATTATAACAAGATTTAATTAAGAAATCAAAATGTATTTTTCTCTCTACATTGTTTAATATGGGAATCATATAAATAGTGTCGTATTGGTAAGTGCTAGAGTTAGCCAATGAATGTGGCTAGCGGTTTTGCAGTCCAATGAGGACGTAGCGTACGACAGGAAATGTAATAAACGGTGATCGGTTGATGATAGGGTGACCAAACTGACTAAATAAATCGAAAGTACAGTTATTGGAATGTTATCAGGCTCATATTTTAAAAGTAGTATTACATAGCAACCCACCGAATATGTTGTGAGACATATCATATGTACCTACAAACTTACACGCCTGTATCTGTAAATAGTCGACTGTCATTGACGAGAAAAAAAAGTTATTAAGATACAATGTCTTTTTGAAAAAATATGTATTTCATTTTAATTTTATTTACTCGTAACATTAGTTTGTTCTCTCTTTCTTTGAATACCGTTCACCCATATTCCATTAATTGTAACTAGTTCACATAATAGACGTCAATAAAATTACACCCAGCCGGGAGAAGTGAGATATTTGGTGTAACTTAGCGGAATGATTGTGGGCTGCGGCCGGCTACGCCAAAGTACTGTTTAACTTCACTCGCCAACTCCACTCTTTAGTTTCTAACTCGACTTCATTTCCTATTATATCGGACTCTATATCGATGATATTATTCGAAGGAATGCTGCTGAATCAACATCCTACCAAGAACAAAGTTGGCCTAGTTGAAGCGACTTCCAAAGTAGCCGTGGTACTTCGTAGACTTGCGGTACTGTGCGACCATTGTAAGTACTCTTACCCTTTGTTATCAAGTACTCCTGAAGACATAACTTTTTTAAACCAATATTAATAGGATCTCGTATTTACCAAAGGGCTGAATTGGCTGTCTGTCGGTTCGTCCATCCGTTTATCTGTCACCATGCTGTATCGAATCACTATAGCTAGACAGTTGAAATTTTCACAAATGGTTTATTTTTGTTACTGCCATAACAACCAATACTAAAAAAAATATTAAAAGATGGGACCCTCAAACAAACGCGATTTTTTATCTATTTTTGCTCGATATTAATTGTTTACCTTGTCAATGGCACTGAACCCTTCGTGCGCGAGTCTGACTCGCACTTGGCCGGTTTTTCTAAAATTGTTTCGCTTAAATGGAACACCAACTCTGTACGTATCAATTTTATAGCCCGAGCGCTCCCACCATAAAAGTAATAGCCATTTCTTTGTAAAATGTAAATTAGTACTGATAAGCAGCATTTTGCGGTGAGCTTCAACAAATTAACAAACAATTTATGCGTCTAACCTTCTGCTCGCCTCGACTTAAATCGCTGTAATTGCTGAATACCTGGGTCTACTGTTAACTATTACCTATTTCAGGGAATAACATTTTGTTGAACCAGTAACAATTCAACAACGTATTTCAAGCGTACACGAGATACGGTTCAAGCCTTCATATATCCAGAAATACAATCTGGCTATATTAATTCATTTTGAAAGGATCAACGCCCCTAGGTATACAGAGAGGCTATTTTCATAATAAGTAATTCGACCCTACTCCTAAGACAGTACCGTGACTAATAAGTAGGTACCCACTGAATAAATTCTTGATCACAAGGAGCCATTATCATTTAGCGGCTAATAAACGCGAGGGCGAAAGTCGAAGGTAGCGCCGACAGGATCAAAAACCGTAGTAATAATCGTAAAAAGTTTGAGAGTAAAGCACGCGGTGTGAATTCGGGAGGTAGTGAAACGATCATGACATTACTTAGAAAGGTCAATGCCCTCATTGCTCGTACGTGCTTTATCTGAGTATCACTTTGAGTTCCTCTATCGCACTTCCCGGGGAACCCAATTTTGGCGGCAGAGATTAACTCATTTTGCATGCATCCGACCGAGTTGCCAATATTTTTTGTGACAATTTTCGGCTTCCTATTACGGAAATATAGGGGATAACGAGAAACGGGAATTCAGACCAAAACAAATCCTTGGATTGAGGTTTTTGCAATATTGTTTAGTAAGTTCACATTAAAGAGTGAAATCTCATGCCGTGGATTTAAAATCCATAATTTTCGCATCGATTATTACATAACAGTTGCAAAATGTTATTAACTCGTCAAGTATGTGTAAACGAGACACAATAAAAATTCCATTGTTATGCTACTCCCGGCATTCGTTTGATACCTGACTGATTACAAACCATGAGAGAAACTAAGAGATGAGTGACGTATTATTTATAAATATACGGGAAGCAGAACACGTGTTGTATAAATCTAAAGTTTATGCACACATAAAAAAGTTGGTGCCGATCACTGGTTTCACGACCTTGCGTCGCCCATGTCCGCGATCTTCGAGGGATGGGGTTGACCTACATCTTTGAAATAACAGTTGTAGGAAAACACAAACAGTTTCTTTTATAAATATAAACCATAAAATTAATATTCCTTTCCAAAGGGATAATAATTTTTTGATCTAAACACGATGCGAGTGACATGAAAAGAAAAAAAAACTTTCGAAATTCAAACTTGAAGAAGGAAGGAAGGAGAATGATGTTTATTGGGTCCGATCAAAACACTCGTTAAAAAATGTCAATACAAGTATTACAACACAGCAAGTTGTGTATTTAAAAAAAACTTAACACAGGGCAGGACCCTACATACAGTGGTGTGTAATATAGTTTTAGCCCTGGATAATATCCCACCCTAGTTCCATTACATTCACATTGACCCTCAATTTAAAACACGTCTTTCGTATACTACATCTTACTTTTCTTGCTTTGATTTTTTCTTATTTATGTTGCCAATATCTTAAAAAGGTGACGTGGGTCCCCTAGCTACGTCCATCGAAAGCCCATAAATGACATCAGCTAAATCTGGTATAAGTTGGGGCTTCGATGGTTGGGTGGGGCTTAGTCACACTTGTAAAGGTCAACAAATCAAGTGCTTTTATGCTGAAGTATTTGATGTCCTGCGTCAATGCTCCAAGTATATAAACTAAGCGTATAAGTATAAGTTTGTGTGGCGTAAAATTTTTAACGGGTCATTCTTCAGGCTTTTGAACATTGATAGAGCTACATCAACCTTTAGTGCCTACTCGTGTTTCGTAAAGAATCCACGTTAGCGAAAACTCACGCGTTTAGTGCTACATAAATGTGATACGTCCTCTCGGTGGCGTGTTTACGGCGGCAACTTTCTTGTGACTTCGCTAACGTTTTCATCGCCGACATTATGTCTCATGTGTTGTCTTGTGTGATTGGACAATCAATTTATATATTAAAATCCTCTTATATCTTTAAATTTTCGAGATCTTTACATTAATTTAAGCACCATTAACGATATTTGTATACCAATGTATTCGCATGCGGCATGCGAAATTTCCATAAAACTATGTTTCGCTAGGACAGACATGGAAGTTGCATCCTTGTCGATAAGAGGCCGATATCGTTCAGCCGCATTACTGCCACATTATGTGTTAATTTACTAGCGCGGTTAATACTTTAGAACTATTGAAATTCAGGGATGATGACATAAATCAGAAATCAGTTAAGCAGCTCTGCTTCACTCTGAAATTAGCAATTCGTATTGCAATTTCACATTATATTGATAAAAATAATTAATATTATACCATACTATTGTAGTATACATTATATTGATTATATTCGTTTACAGTGCCTGGGAATTGAACGGATTAAGTTGGAACGCAATACGCTCCTGTTCTTGATTGCGTAACCAGAAGTACCTTTTGAACGACACTGTTTAGGTTTACTTAATTCAAGTGTTATCACCAGAAGCTTTCTTGAAATCGTTGACAGCAATCTATTTTATGATATTCCCTTCGTGATATGTAAATATTGCGCTTGCATCGCTGAGAGTTTACATGTAAAGAGCCGGATTTTCGGGCTGGCCTACTTTTCAGGTTTCGGTAAGGATTTCTAGTTTGGAACGGCAAAACTGTAGTTAGATATTAATCTAGCTCACTCCTCTCTTCTGACTCGGTCTTTTAGAGATTAGGGTTAACTGCGTGCTGGCTCTAAACTTACTTTCCGCCAGAGTAGATAGCCTACTTTTGTGGTACACTAAGTTAAGATTACGTTTTCACAAGTGTGCTTGTTGTAAAACCCTAAGTGGTTCTTAGGTAAGTGTTTCGTTAGTGCTCTTATGTCCTAACACAACTAATGATTACACTCTTACTTAAATAAGTTAAGCAGTTAAATAAGCGAAATCGACTTATCGCAGAGCGGAGTTCTCATTTTTTAAATTTATTTTATAGCTGCTCGCGACGTTAGGACCGTTGCTCATGGAAACATCCCGTTTAATACATGTGCAAGACGCAGTTCAGTAGTAAACGCGTTTTAATGTTTTTATTCACACTGACATCACGTTTGCAGCGTCCCCAAAAAACTGTGACCTGTTTTTGAATTTGTACAGTTTTATCATTAATCTGGCCCAGTAAAAATGGTATCCAGTTTGAATACAAATATTGTCTCAGGTCCACTTGCGCAAGATGATTTAACTCAAGATTACGCTAATCCTCGATTAAATCGTCATTCTGTCTCTGTCAGTTTATTTGTCGTTAACAGAGACAGAAATACAATTTAATCCAGGATTAGCGTAATCCTGGTTATAATCATCATGCGCTAGTGGGCCTAATAGAAGTATTTCCACTAGCAGCTTCTTAGATGACAATACTGTCATACGCACAAACACAGCATTTACCATGGCAACGCTGTTAAAGATAGGAATATTTATCGGTAAGTGCAAGCGAGCTGACGTGACACTAACCGTATTGCAAAAAACCGGTATACCGTCGTGTGAACACACCAAAACATTCAGCTAGATACAGTAATACTTTGATCCCGTAGAACTGGTCTATCGTTGGAAAGTAGCCTTATTGTAAGAATTTTAAGGCTGTTTGACGAAGAAAAAACTGCTAGTTTCTTACCTAACTAAAACTTAACTAAGTTGTTCATAATGAACATTTATCGCATCTACCCAAAGAAAATGATTAACAACGCTCTTATAATTTTTCACTTCAGTAAACTTAGCTCAAACAAATTACGCGTCTTGAACGAGTTCACTAAATACTGCCCGTCTACGAACTATTTACTAATCCTGGACTTACCTTACGGCTTTAAAGGGAATATTTTGGAGTCCAATTAGTGTAATTTTATACTTTGGAATAACGCCTTTAATTAAATATTTAACGATAACATTTCTGAATAAAAAAAAAAATTCTAATGATGCTGCATTAACTAAAATCATTTTTAAAATATTCACACTTATTTTAAACAATATGTAATGTAAACCTGTAGAAATAAAAATATTTTCCCCTGGGCCAACTTCGAAGACGCAAAAAAGTAAGACGATAATAAGAAAAACATATTCCATAGAAAAACAAATTAGGTATATACTAGACAGAATTGTATGGAATTAGATTTTTGTTGTTGTTTTGTATTGGATAAATATGCAACACGAACGTGATTCTGGTACTAAATACATTTTTCAGAAAAAATATATTTTAGTTAGATACCTATGTATGTATCTAACATAATATTTTTTTCAGATATTATGTAATATCTTTACGACTTTTTAAATATGTAGTTATTATTTTCAAAATATATTCCAATATTTTTAATGTGTTTTATTATGAAATAGTCAGACTTTTTATCAAATTGAATTATTATGGAATGGGAATGGACTTTAAAAGAAACACAAACTGTAGACCGCAGAACAAAAGAGCAGATTTAACAAACACAATCGAGTCGACTTGTTCTCATTCAAAATAACAACAAACAGTGTAGTGGCTATTTACTTTTATTCCCCCATCACTCAAGTCTTTGGAAGTACACTCATAAATATGCAAGTCCGAAGTTGTTGCGGCAACTCGTCGTATTTTACCACTTTTAGGTGGATACACCTACACAATAGGGAACGGCATCCCCAGCATAGGAAAGCACTGAAGTTCCACCAACTTAGAATATCCGAACGTTCATAAATATTCACAACTGCATAAAGTCTAAAGTCTTCTTCCACTACTTTTATCAAACTCGGAGACCGTTAAAGGAGCTTTTGTTCTCCCATTAAAATATTTTCTTTGACTCGGCATTGAGGCTAATTGGTAACATTATCTAACCTTTTCAACTTGAGATAACGACTTAATTGATGTCTTAGAGCTGCGATAAACAATTTTATTCAGCAACCTACTTTTTCAAAAATGTTCTCTATTTCCTGTGTTAAATAATTTGTGACAGCTAATTGCCAACAACTTTTAATATTTAATCACCATCATCATAATCATTATCCACTGCGGAACATAGGCCTCCCCCATGGCTTTCGATGCGATAAATGTAAGGGCAAGGTCGTCTGTCCATCTTGTCGTTGGAAGTCCTACGCTACGTCCTGGTCAAAGGGTCTCCAATCTAGAACTTTTCTGCCCCGACGGCCATCAGTTTTTTGTGTTATGTGCCCTGCCCATTACCACTTGAGCTTGCTGACTCTCAGAGCTAAACGCTTTTAATATTTACTAAATAAAAAAATACTCTCTTTCCTCTCTTCCATTTCTCACTATATTCCTCGAGGGAAATAATTTATTATCCATTAATTGATTCATTTCAGATTAAATATACGCTATCCTTCATTAATTTAACCCATCAGTTACTCTACAAAAACAGACAGCGTTAACGTATGCCGCGCAAATATTGTGGTTGATTTAATCGCGGCATTTTTTGTGGTTCCGCATGGTGCGGTGTTAATCTCACGGTGTCGAGAACATGTGACGATATCACGAGTATTTTTCCCGGCTTCATATCGAGTGATTAATAACGTTATTCCTTCTCCCTAATGACGGCTCGTTCGATGGAACTCCTTCTGAAATATTTGCTCCGTCCAAATGGGTTAATAGAAAGTTGGTCAGTTGTTGATCATTAATTATTATAATCGTTAAGGGAATTGATCGCGATCGTTGTAGAACTATTTTGTGCTGTTTGGAGCAATGGTGGAACTGTTAATCGTTTCGTTTGCTATTTACGAAAGCTTCATCAAAGCATCACACATTTCGATACATTAGTCTTTTAAAACTGTGCAATTAAAAGACGAATTAGGCAAATTTTGTAAAAAACAAAGTATTTTTTTAAATAACGTTCAATTCGTTGTTGTATTTCAGTATAAAATTATTTTCAGCACTAAAGTAATTGGAGCTTCCTTTCGGTCTAAAGGCTAAATCCAACAAAATTGTACGATAGACAAATTGAAAATGTTGATGTTTTAAGAAAATCTCCGTTTGATTCAATTATTTAAATAGAATACACGGAGCTTGATTGAAATAAAATGACTATTTAGGTACTAAGAAAGTAGTTTTTTTCCCACATATTATATACCTATACAAAACGATAGGTTAAAATTCATAGTGTACGATTGGTGGATCAAACTTATACATAAATTTTTAGATGAAGTTACCTATAACCATGTGTTTATTTTATTCAATTTTAAAAAAGATTGTGACAGGATTGCTACCATGTAAGAACCTAATTATTTTAGATATGTAATAGTAGTAATGTTCGTGATCATGTTAGTTTAAATCAATATACTCAATTTATACCCGGGTGTGTTATTCAACATTCTTTTGTTTACGCGACCGCCGGCAGCCTCTCGGTCCCTGAGCGTTTAAGTACAGTCAAACAATGTACAACTAGATTGAAAGCTAAACACAAACATCAAGCATCTATAAATAAAGGTCGCAACAAATAATCCAGTACGTAAAAAGGGTATTACGGCTTTACGGTTCTCAACTCTTTATTTACAGAAAGTCCTATTTTCATAACTATAATAATAGACACTCAAACTATTCAAATGTAATCTGATCTATCTATAAATATGAGCCAGTATAAAGGTCACGATAAGAAAATTCGTATTAAGGCGGGAACATTTGTAAATAAACTATTTTATAAGAGAGAAACCGTGTCCAATAGCTGGGCGACTTATCGAAATCATATTTCAGGGACGTGAGGAGGACGATGTAGCTTACCCTTTTCTATCGCATTGTCTTAAGAGACCCCTTCAAACGTATACCACGAATTGTGAGCCTGATTTCATCTAAGAAGGTCAAAGAATTTATTTTTGGAAAGATGTTCGTCGAACGTTTTATAAAGGGTTCAATGGAAGTATTAAAATGAAACATTTCATTATTTTTTAGAACAAAATTTACAAGAAAAGAAAGTAAGTTAATTCAATAACTAGTCTTCAGTATACAGTGTTGGTTCTTTTTGTTTTCCGGAAAATTCATGATATTTATCAGACTATATAGGTATATGCACATTAGGCTGCGTTTCCACCAGAGATGTGCGATGGAAATGTGTCGTAAGAGGATGTCTAGCTGTGCTGTGAAAATGTGTGGGTGTTTCCACCAAAGCTGTGCGATGAAAATGTGTCTACGAGGATGTGTAGCGGAGCTGTGAAAATGCGCATTAATGTGTGGTGCGAGGATGCGTTGCGAAGCTGTGAAATGTGTCAACAGGGGTGCGGTGTATGCGTGTGTAATATCTGATTTTTTCGATATCGAATCAAAACTATATATCGATATTCGATATCAGATATTGAAACTATATATTTTCAAAACTATATATTGGCGTATCGATGTGTATTTCGTATCATTGAATCTAAAACGATATTTCGAAAACTATATATTGGCGTATCGATGTGTATTTTTTTTGTATCATTGTATCAAAAAAATATGTTTTTCTGAAACAGTATACAGTTATATCGTATCATAATATGATATCATTGTTGTTGTTTTTCTTAAATCTGTTCGGATTATGAACTTATTACTTAATTATATCGAAAACTAGCGGACTTTGTTTCGCCCCGGCCCCGTCCCGCACCAGTCCCGGCCCCGTCGAACGGGATAAATGTATCCTATGTCTTACTGGTTATAAGCTCCTCTTCACCGTTTCGCCCCGGCCCCGTCCCACCCCAGCCCCGGCCCCGTCCTACCCCAGCCCCAGGTCGGTCTCAACCCAGCCCTGGCCCCGTCCCACCCCAACCCCAGCCCCGTCCCACCCCAACCCCGGCCCCGTCCCACCCCAACCCAACCTCAGCCCCGTCCCACCCCAGTCCAACGCCGGCCCCGTCCCACCCCAGCCCCAGCCCCATCCCACCCCAGTCCCACCCCCAATTGATCTAATATACGTTTCAATATCTATATACGATTTGAATCGGCCATGCCTAGTGCGGTGTATGCGCAAACCTATTCAACACACATTCCTCGCACACATTCCTCGCACACATTCCTCGCACACATCCCTCGTACACATCCCTCGCACACATCCCTCGTACACATCCCTCGCACACATTCTTCGCTTGTTTTGTATGCGCAAAAACCTAGCTCCGCTTAGCCGTTTCCACCAGAGCTGTGCTGAGCGAGGCGAGGTAAATGAAGCGATTCTATTGGTTCTTTACAAACACATTCCTCGCTACGCATCCTCGCACATCTCTGGTGGAAACGCAGCCTTAAAGTCGTGTTTAAAGGTTTATGTTGTAGTTATTTTGTAGTTGATATTTTGTATTAGTATTTCGTATTGCTTTTATTTAAAAAAAGAATCATAAATATTGATTGAACGCAACTTTAGCCACAAATTGCGGACACGGCGAGTGACGCGTTCGAATTCTCTTGTGGTCGTGACCACACTGCGGCTCTTTTGACGCAACAATGCTACGGCTATTTGACGATAAATAATAAGCTAAGATATAATTATTATTTAAAAAATATACATATGTGTACAATCTTATTAAAAAATATATGCCAGTTTTTAAGGAACCCATGATTTTTATATCCCATGAAAAATAATATTTAATTTGTACACGAACAATGTCAACTGATTTTATAACATATTTCTTTAAATTTCATTTAGTTGTAAAAAGCTGCTGGATCCAATATAAGGAAATTACTCGTTTTAAACTTTTTAAATTCAAATATCATTCCATGCAGCAATATTAAAAACTATATAGCAACAATTTGCAATGAGCTCCGCAAATACGGATTAGGTGCTAAATCGCATAGTTCTGTCGCTCTGTGGCGCGCCATGGCGCTATCACTCCTCCACTGAGAGTTAAGCTGTTACCTGCTTAGATGAGGTCGATGAGCAATGTGACAGTTCATACTAAAAGTCACCCACAACACCGTAGTCAGGCAAAAAATATATATTTTATTTGTATTAAAAACTATGACACAGTTCCCACTAGACAGTTCCGTCACCGACCAACACCGTCGCATACCATGCACGGAGCGTTATTTTGCCGGTGTTGATAAGCTCCATCAATCAGATTAGCTCCGGCAATCAACTACCATTGCTGATTATCAGTAATGGTAGTTTATTTTGCATAACTATGTAATGACAAATAACATTTTAGTCAGTTAATTTAAGCTATAAATATTATATTAAAAAAATATTTTTATACATACGAGTACATAATTATTAATGTCAAACAAACTTTTGTTTGAATTATAGTGATGTATAAATTTTACTGCCAAGCAGCTTAACTTATTAAGAATACGGAAATTGGGCGTATTTGGACACTGTTTGGCGTAAATAATAATATTCGACAAACAATGTCTAAAGAGCAAATCAAAAATAGAGCTCAAACACAAGATTGAAAAACCAGACAATATCTACTAAGTCACCACTTAGGCTGCGTTTCCACCAGAGATGTGCGATGGAAATGTGTCGTAAGAGGATGTCTAGCTGTGCTGTGAAAATGTGTGAGTGTTTCCACCAAAGCTGTGCGATGAAAATGTGTCTACGAGGATGTGTAGCGGAGCTGTGAAAATGCGCATTAATGTGTGGTGCGAGGATGCGTTGCGAAGCTGTGAAATGTGTCAACAGGGGTGCGGTGTATGCGTGTGTAATATCTGATTTTTTCGATATCGAATCAAAACTATATATCGATATTCGATATCAGATATTGAAACTATATATTTTCAAAACTATATATTGGCGTATCGATGTGTATTTCGTATCATTGAATCTAAAACGATATTTCGAAAACTATATATTGGCGTATCGATGTGTATTTTTTTGTATCATTGTATCAAAAAAATATGTTTTTCTGAAACAGTATACAGTTATATCGTATCATAATATGATATCATTGTTGTTGTTTTTCTTAAATCTGTTCGGATTATGAACTTATTACTTAATTATATCGAAAACTAGCGGACTTTGTTTCGCCCCGGCCCCGTCCCGCACCAGTCCCGGCCCCGTCGAACGGGATAAATGTATCCTATGTCTTACTGGTTATAAGCTCCTCTTCACCGTTTCGCCCCGGCCCCGTCCCACCCCAGCCCCGGCCCCGTCCTACCCCAGCCCCAGGTCGGTCTCACCCCAGCCCTGGCCCCGTCCCACCCCAACCCCAGCCCCGTCCCACCCCAGTCCAACGCCGGCCCCGTCCCACCCCAGCCCCAGCCCCATCCCACCCCAGTCCCACCCCCAATTGATCTAATATACGTTTCAATATCTATATACGATTTGAATCGGCCATGCCTAGTGCGGTGTATGCGCAAACCTATTCAACACACATTCCTCGCACACATTCCTCGCACACATTCCTCGCACACATCCCTCGTACACATCCCTCGCACACATCCCTCGTACACATCCCTCGCACACATTCTTCGCTTGTTTTGTATGCGCAAAAACCTAGCTCCGCTTAGCCGTTTCCACCAGAGCTGTGCTGAGCGAGGCGAGGTAAATGAAGCGATTCTATTGGTTCTTTACAAACACATTCCTCGCTACGCATCCTCGCACATCTCTGGTGGAAACGCAGCCTTAAGTGCGGATTGCATTTGTCATACAACTGACAAGCAAGTGCAAACACATTATTTTTATAACTAAAAATAAAATGAAGACTTCGACCACTGGTGGGCTCTTGAATTCAAATCGATGTGATCATTTATTATTGTTTTGGAAAATTGAAAATGCATTGATTTCTTGACAGATATAGTTTTTTTTTTGACTTAACAAAATTATGACACTCAATCAAAATTAAAAAAAAGAATCTTCTTTGTCAAAGTTGCAAGGAGTTCAAACATGCCGGCCCCCTTGAAAGGCTTGCCTTTCAAACTTCAGGAAGAGGGCAAAGCCTTGAAGCTCCTCTCTGAACGACTCCACGTTCGGTCTTGACAGTGAAAACCCGGGTGAATCCATCACGGCCTGGGTGTTGGTGTATGACACGTCCTAGTCGCCACTTTAAAGGTGTAGTGGAATCTTCTTTAAGAAGAACCAGTCTTCCGATATAGTTTTCTGCATTTGATGGTTTCTGCCATTTAGTACGCTGCTGGAGTTCGTGAACATATTCTTTCTGCCAACGTGTCCAAAATGCTTGTCGTATCTGCTCGACACGCTTATATCGAGGCAATCGACTTATGGGCACATCAAGGACGTCAGCTTCCGGTAAAGCGTTGAGCGGACGACCGATAGTGAAATGACCAGGAGTAAGAGGGAGAAGATCGTTTGGAGATGATGATAAAGATGAGAGGGGACGGGAATTTAATATTGCTTCTATTTGAGACAGAGTTGTATAAAGTTCTTCGTATGTGAGATGGGTTAAACCTATAGCTCTTTTAAGGTGGTGCTTAACGGATTTCACTCCTGCCTCCCAGAGCCCTCCAAAGTGAGGTAATTGTGCTGGGATAAATTTAAATGTAATGCCTTCTTCGGACATTTTACCTGGAATCGATTTTTGCAACTCATTCCAAGCCCCTACGAAATTAGAACCGTTATCACTGTAAATATGTGTTGGTTTTCCACGACGCGATATAAAACGTTTCAGAGCCAGCATATATGATTCAGTGGTTAAATCAGAACACAGTTCAATGTGCAAAGCTTTTGTTACAAAACAGACAAACAAGCAAATGTAACTCTTAAGCAGCTTTGATCCACGTCCTGGTTTATTCACTATATAAACAGGCCCAGCATAATCCACCCCCACAACTGTAAAAGGTAATTCTGGTTGAACCCGTTTGTTAGGTAAATCAGCCATAATAGGATTTTTAATAACTCTAGCAGCTAAACGAACACATATAACACAGTTTCGCACAATAACTTTAGCCATGTTTCTTCCATTTATGGGCCAAAATTTCTGTCTTATAGTGTTGAGCAGAAGTTGAGGACCTGCATGTAAAGTTTTTAGATGGTAATGTTCAAATATTAGTTTTGTTACATAATGATCTTTTGGCAATAATATGGGATGTTTTTGGTTATAATCAAACACTGAGTATGACAGCCTCCCGCCTACTCTAATGATTCCTTGTGAATCAAGAAATGGGGCTAAAGATAGTATATGACTGTTTTGGGAAATGTGTTGACATATTAAGAGCTTGGAAAGTTCTGCGCTGAAAAACTGTCCTTGAATCGTCTTGATAATATAATTAGTAGATCTATCTAACTCTTTTACAGTAAAAGATTCAGTTTGTTTAGGCAGGCTTTTTACTTTATTTTTACAATTATCAATAAATCTGAAGACATATGCACAAATTCTCCTTAACTGTGGCCAAGTAGAGTATTTTTGTACGTCGATTATAGGTTTTACAGTTTGTTCTATAACGGGCATGCTAGTAGCGTCATACATTTGTCCAGGTATTTCAGATGCAGTGACGGTGACTGACGGCTGAACAGGCCAGTCTTCTTGTCGTAACCTTAAATATGTTGGACCGTGCCACCACAACAAATATTCACCAAGAGCTTGTGGTGATAACCCTCTTGATAGGATATCTGCTGGATTTTGAATACTAGGCACATACCGCCATTCGTCTGAAGCAGTTGTCTCCTGGATTTCACCAACACGGTTTCGTATGAACGTTTGCAGTTTATTTGGTTGAGTTTTTAACCAGTTCAAAACTATAGTGGAATCTGACCAAAAACGCATTTGTCAGGTTGTTTTCTTAGTGCATCCTTAACTTTCGAATTCAACCTGGACGCTATCAGTGCCGCGCATAACTCTAACCGAGGCATCGTTTGTGGTTTTAATGGAGCTACGCGTGTTTTAGAACATAGCAAATTAATTGTTATTTGACCATCACTGTTCGTTGTTTTGACATAAATGCATGCTCCATATGCTTCTTCTGAAGCATCACAAAATATGTGATGTTCAGTCAAAACAGGATAATCCAAAAGAATGTATCTTGGAATCTTAATGTTGTTTAATGCTGGCAATGTCTGTATGTATTGTAACCACTTCGATACAATTTCCTCTGGAAGCGGATCGTCCCAATCTATTTTTTGTAGCCATAGTTGCTGCAAAAAAATCTTTCCAGTAATAACACAAGGACTTACGAGTCCCAGGGGATCAAAAATCTGAGATATTTTTGAAAGTATTGTGCGTTTATCAATCACAGTTGAATTTTCATCAAATTGTTTACATTTGATAGTCAAAACATCGTCTGAACTGTCCCATGATACGCCTAGTGTTTTTGCTTCGCCAAAAACAACATTATTTTCGATTGTTTTATCCTCTAGGCTTTCCAAAACCTGAGTTGAGTTAGACCGCCATTTGCGCAAAGGAAACCCAGCTTTTATCAATTCATCATGAAGAGATTTGCATAAAATAGTTGCCTCTGTTTCTGAGTCGGCTCCTGTCAATAAATCATCTACGTAAAAGTCATGTATTATAATCTCAGCTATATTGCTGTCTTTACACTCCAATCCGACTTGCTTTAAGCATCTCACAGCAATGAAAGGAGCAGAAGCAGTTCCATATGTTACTGTGTTTAGATCATAAATAGAGGGACTTTCATCAGGTTTCTGCCTCCAAACGACACGTTGCAGTGATCTTTGGTCGGGATGGATTAATACTTGACGGTACATCTTTTCAATATCACTTGAGATAGCTATTTTGTAGTGTCTAAATCTCAATAGAATATCCAATAGATCATCCTGTACCTTTGGTCCTACCATTTGAAGGTCATTAAAAGACAGCCCTGAGGTTGTTGCTTGAGACACATTGAAGACAACGCGTAGCTTGGTTGTAGTCCTATCCTCACGTAGTACACCATGATGAGGCAAATAATATGAACACTCAGCGTTGTTACCTTCTATCTTAGTCATGTGGTTGAGATCTTCATATTCAGTCATAAAAGAAATGTAGAGTTCCTTAAGCCTTGCATTCATCTCTAATCTCCGTTCCATCGATTGAAGGCGTTTTACTGCTATATTGTATGAGTCACCTAAAACGCGAGGGCTTTCCTTTAATGGTATACATGCAACAAATCTTCCGTCTTCCTGACGTGTTATTGTCTTAATAAAATGTTCTTCACACTGCTTTTCTTCAGCGGACCATGCTTTGATATCAGAAATGCTATCTAGTTCCCAAAAACGTGACAGATCCTTTTGAAGTTCCATTACGAAATTGCATTGTACATTGCGTCGCGTTGTCTGTAGTTTGCCTACAAAGCCAGCTATGACCCAACCCAATTTAGTGTTTTGTAAAGTTGGTTGTCTTGATCCGAGCTTTATTTGCCCTGATTCCAACAAGTCCCAAAAAAGTTCCGCGCCAATTAATATATCGACTTGGCTTGACTTATAAAATTCAGGATCCGCTAAAAACAAATTATTTGGAATATTCATATTTGTTACTTGAATAGATTGAGTTGGTAAAACTTGAGTTATTGCTGGCAAAATATAACAGGACAGGCTTGATTGAAAATTTGCATTACGAGATTCGATCTCTATGTCACATTGTTTAGTTAAGGCGGATACTGAATTATTTATGCCAGTGACGGAACTGGTAGTAGTTACAACCGGTAAATTTAATTTCTTGGAAAAGGATTCTGTCATGAAACTCGAGGTGCTACCACTGTCCAGCAAAGCTCTAGCTTCATGTTTTTTATTGTATTTATCCTTTACCTGAATAATAGCTGTAGATAACAGAACCTGCCCGGCACAAGCTAACATGCTTGTATTATTGACAACAATTTCATTTTCCACACTAGTAGATTCCTGATTATCTGAAGAGTTTGTTGGATCTTGTTCTTGAATGCTTACTGCATTGGAAGCATGGTTTTCATTAATGTGAAGCAAAGTGTTGTGGCGTCTGTTACACTCCTTACAGTTACCAGAGTAGCATCTTTCAGTAGAATGACCAAGTTTCAAACAGTTGAAACAAACATTCAATTTTTGCGCTTTTATTCTGCGTTCTTCAATTGTCAACTTCATGAAATCCTCACAGTTGTAAAGAAAATGATTCCTTTTACACATAGGGCATTGAAATCTACTTGGTACATTATTCGCGTTACTTAAATGACATAAGTCATTGTCTGCACAAAAACATGACCTCATTTTGTTATTTGATGGTACAATAGCATTTGTAGGAAATTTGGTCATAAAAGAATTTTGTACAGTTTCTAAAAGATCAGCGCGAATTTTAATAAATTGTATTATATCATCATAACTAGCCTTAACTTTTATTGTACTTTTGAATTGTTGCCATTCCGTTAGTGTGTTTTTGTCAAATTTTGTTGTAATTAGGTGAACTAGTAATGTGTCCCAACCGTTAGTGCACTCCCCTAATGAGCGCAGAGCAAATAAATTCTTTGTAAATGTGTCAGATAAATGACGTAATCTATCATGAGATTCTCGAATGATAGGTTCGACATTAAATATTGCTTTGACATGGTTGGCTACTAACAAGCTAGAATTATTAAATCTGTTTAATAACAATTGCCATGCGACATCGTAGTTAGTTGACGTAAGCTCTAAAGTTTTTATTATTGATGCTGCATCGCCCTTGATAACAGATCTCAAATAGTGGAACTTACTGATGTTATCTAAACTGGTATTATCATGCACTAGCGAAATATAGGTATCACGAAATTCCAACCAGTCGCTAAAATTGCCACTGAAACATGGTAAAGATATTATGGGTAACTTAATTGGACAGTTTAGTTTATGTTTCAAATCTAACGAATCACGTGGTATAGCCGTGTTGTTTTCTGAACCAAAATTCCCTGACGTTGCGGGTAAATATTGATGAGCCGTTGAGGTCAGAGAATAGTATTGATCCTCAAATGCATCTCTATAAGCTAACTCTGACTCGGGTTCCTCTGACAACATCTCAATGGTACCTTGTAGATCATCAAACTGAGACATTAGGTTCTCTATAGTAGTTAGTCGGGATTCTAATTCCGTAGTCTGGACATTGGTCAAAGTTTCAGGTAACCGAGAAAGGTAAGAGCCAAAACTTGTTATGCGATGTTTGACGTGACCACGTTTTTTTTTAAGTTCTGCTAAATTTTTAATAGATGGTGAAGTATCATTATTTTCGTCAGTCATGATGGTTAACTAAAATATGAAACATTCAGGGCAATGGTTAATGAAAGATGAAAGAAATGGAACGGACTAACAGTCGTTGCTCGTGCCTTGACCTTCAGCGTCTGTTGTGAATGATGCGCTGACAGTAGATATTTTCCGCTGGTACTGATCCGGGTCGTTGCGGCCAAAATGGTGGGCTCTTGAATTCAAATCGATGTGATCATTTATTATTGTTTTGGAAAATTGAAAATGCATTGATTTCTTGACAGATATAGTTTTTTTTTGACTTAACAAAATTATGACACTCAATCAAAATTAAAAAAAAGAATCTTCTTTGTCAAAGTTGCAAGGAGTTCAAACAACCACAAAATTTTGTGAAATAGAAAAGAATGGAGAGCAAAATGATTCTCCATTTTGTTTAAACTGTGATATTGCGAGTAAATAATACGTCGTTACATACTATTGTGCTTCTGCAAATATTTTCGGCTTGGTCAATCAACTTAGCAAAAACATTTGACCTTTCAGAAATAAATATACCCTTTTCAGGAGCTAAATATTTGTGTAAGCTTTTCACATACATATACACGCAGCAATACTAAAAATAAATGACATTTAATTCCATGTTCCATAACATATAATTACGAAAACAAGAAACAAAAGAATAACATTACTATTTTTGGTTGGTTGAGCCAAAATAAATCTCAGCCACTTGACTTGCCCAATGTGAAGGCAGCATTACCCTTTTCTAAAGTATTGTCTATATCACATTGTCACGAGCACGCGGCGACACGAGATATTCGTTGAGATATAACTTTATTCTTGTAATATTTCTCTATGACTCATGTTGTTCAAACGAGCGCCAACTATGTCTTGGAAAACAAATAAAATATTAGCTAAACGTTGTACTTCAGTATTGTAACGGTTCATCTCTTATTATCATATTTAACTATTATTTCCAGATGTTTAGCACTTATAGATCTTATCTTTAAAAAGATACAAAATCTTGTGTAAGTCAATCTATACTTGACGGTGTTGTTTTATATTTATTGAAGGTATGTTCTTCCATTTTATAAGGCATTAAAAGCGCATTTTGATTTAATAACGAAATTTTAATCTGCATTCATGTTAATTCGTTGTGTAATACAAGAAAATAGCTTGCAAATCATCTCAACACAAAATGTAGATTTATTTTCGTAGCAGTGTTGTAGCAAGTGCTACGAACTTTATGTTTTCGTAGCGCTGTCGTAGTAACTGCCATGGAGCATAAAGTTTTTGTTATTTCTGTAAATACTTGTTCTACTGTTAATTGTGTTAAAGATAACTCAAAATATTAACGTTATTTACAACATACCATCACAGATTACATTGTAGAATATGAGATTATTAAACGTAGGTTTTACTTAGTGCTTATTTAAAGATGTTGTAGTGTAGTTTAAGTACTTTAAAATTCAATTTTAATCAGTCGTTTCTTGTCACATTATGGCTATGCTAGTATTCCTTACTATACCTACAAAACGTTTTTCTATACATACAAAAATAAACAAATGAAATGAAGATACATTCGCAGTAACCGCCCATCTTCAACAGTCAGTCGGCGACCGCACTACAATTCCTAGACGACTTTACAGCCACGCTAAGTGCCCTGACATACGGACGGCACTTGACGACGGCTGTAACCAACGGCACGTAAACGGCACGTCACGTGACCGTTTTAGCGGCATTCCGCCGGCGTATTGACGGCTAGCCTCTAGCATTTTGACAAACTACTGATATAAGCTTGCCGCTGACGAGGTAGTTAAAGACGGATCGACGTCACTGCAAAGGCATATTGGCGGAAAGTCAACATTATGTTAACAGAATATTAACGGCAGCCCTCAAGTCAACGGCAGACGTCAACGAACTGCTGTTAAAAGTCTTTCGGTGATATATGGATTACGCGGCGATGTCTCATTGACGTTAGCCAATGCCTCTTGATGGCAGCTGCCGTTACTATGTCGTTGGCAATCTACCGTCAGTGTGTACGATTCCTAAGTGTCCGTGCATGTTTATGGTCGGCAGACGCTGCAGTGGCTGGCATTCCTCACATGTCTCCCTACATGCGCATCTCCAACTAACGAAGACCACTCTCAGGTACATCCCCAAAACATACCCGACGTCCAGTTACCTCTCTAATGAGACGCCATCGTTAAATAAATTGGATAAAGACTCTCCTGATCTCTCAAGAACAACTTCAGCCTCTTCACTGTGACTAGCAATTAACTAAATTAAAAGATTGTTCGTGCTCTTACCCAAACGCTTCAGAGTTTCTTCTCTATCTGCCTTTTATCGTTAATTCAGTTTTAAGTATCAAAACGTCGCCTTTTTTCGTCCTATTTTAAGGGGCGTACGGTCATTATTTCCGCAGTTTCCATTCAAGAGAGACGCAGTTACTTTTATCTTGACACTAGCAAGTTTGTAGGTTTTATCTTTTGTTTTTATTGTTTTTGTAAGATGCAATAGTAAGAAAGACATTAATACGTACGTAGTCTCTGTATAAGGTATTTCAGTTCAGTGGCATATTTTTGAATCATTCTCATCAATATGGAGGGTGACTTTCTTCGATTGATGTTTGTATTTTCGAATGAAAACAAATAAAAGATAACTCGGTTTTGTAGCTACTTTCATCTATATGATGAACGTTGACTTTTAATTGCTTTTCGGACGGTAATTATTTGAAATACTGACGCGAGTGACTCAAAAATAGAGCTCCTGTAATAAGGTGGCTTAATTGAAATGGCCAAATTAAGCACGCCTTGAGCGTAGATAAGTGGATGTTTACTTAAGCCTTGACTTATACCAATATTTCTTGTTTGATTAACAAATATTGACCTAGACCGAGAAATGAACTCGTAACGCTTGCCTGAAGGAATAGCACACATCGCTAAATAGCTTGCTAAAGTGAACGTAGTTTCTGCTAAGCTAATATTTAGATTAACACCTACGGATCTGCAATTATGACATGATAAATAACCCTAAGAGATAATTACACAATCATTGTGTAATTAGCGAGACGTTATTCAAGAGTCATTAAGCAGGAGGTAAAATGCAGTTAATATTTAATACAGTGCATAAAATATAATAATATTATGTCCATAGTAACCCAATAGGTAAGTACCTTTCGGGTATAAACCCAATAGGTACTATATTTATGTTCATGATAATATGTTCATGATATTTATAAACCACTTATTAATGCATTACTAAACATAAAAAAACGATAATTTCATAATATTGTAGCAATATTACAATATTATTAGCACGGACTCTTAGAACTTGAATCCTGGAATAATCTCAAATTAAACTTTGCAAGGTGCGTAATCGCGTTATCGGCAAACGAACAGCAGATTTAACTCATTATGCGGATTCCTGTACTGCGACAATATCAAGCAATAAATTAACCATTGTTTGCTTCGAGGCGATGAAATAAATCAGTGTCCAATGACACCGCGAAGGCACTGCAATACTTGTGCAGGGTTACAATAAGTTGAAAATGTAATTGAAAGAAAAGTATTTTTTATCATTATGTTATGTATGATTACTTTAAAAAACTGTGTAAAAATTCATAAGACTGGTTTTAAACAGTATGGCATTCATCAGTTCTTGCACGATGGTGATCTATGTAATCACTTGACCGAAAGTATGTCCTACCCATTTGTTATACCTACTCGTAAAATCCGTTTTTATTAACTAGTCGAATATTGTAAACAATCTTGACATTCCTATATATCGAAAAATTTCCTTTTAAAACAAGATACACACAAAACTTACAACATACATAGATAGCTAATTTATCGTTCAACACTGAGATCTCTTTAAATTTAATGGAAAAATAATTTTATTTGCTGATTTTATTTTAAAAGTTATAAAAAGACTATTTACAATGTTGGACTAGCAAAGATGTATGGAGTTTCTATAGCGATTGTTAAGTTAAACAGCAAACAAAGTCATTGCAACTGCCAACTGCGAAACAAAATACCGGCATTCCCATTCAAAATAAACACATGTTCTAAATTCGGTGCTAAACAAAGAAGCATCGCAAGACACGACTAATATGAAGCGATTCAAAGCGAGAATAGGAGGGGCAGAATCCGAAGCCAGGACCACGACCCGGATCAGGGGATTAACTGCCTGTAACAGCGTGTCAACCAGTCGAGCAACCAAGATTTACGCCTCTGTTTTCATTCTCTATTAAAAGGATTTGTTTCAGATGCTGCCGATTTACAAAATGTCAATCTGGATCTTTCTGCATATTGACGACGCTCTCAAAATTCGCTCACGCCATTTCACATTTCACATCAGAAAAAACAGAGGGCGAGATTATTGAAAATATTTACACAGTCTGATGCGTTTGGATTACTCGTACGTTATTAACGTTCATCTTAGAATATTCTCTGAAGTATTCAAACATGTTGTTTTAGAATAGTCGATCAAAAGAATAGCTTTCACACTATTAAAACCAATGTTATGTATGTAGATAGTCTCATAAATAACATCATATCTAGTCTACACACAATCATCAAAACTTCGTACACCAAATTAAGAGAAGCCATTCGAGCATACTCGTAGAGCGAGTTACTAACACACGTTACTGCTGATACTGACAGCCGAGAGTAGCCCGTCACACGGGCTCATATCGGATCCACAGCCTATCCAGCATCGCGCCACCATGTAAGCTTTTAATCTCTGCGTTGCGTCACACCAAGCGGAATAAGGGTTATCGGCTCCCACTGATAAACACAAACGAATGAGCTCACCCCGCAATCCAGCTCAATAATACCCACAGGATAAAAATTGATTGTAACAGCCAATCGAGTAGGTATTTTTTTCCGGTCCCATTGTTTTGGATATCGCGGATGAATGATCGCTTTCCATTTTCGTTATTCGTGGAAATCGTCGAAATTTGTCGGTTATTAGTGGAACATTAATACAATCAGGTGTCGACTGAATATGAAATGCGTGGGCGATACCGTTAGCCCTACGGCAAGTTGTTGGACTGAATTATTAAATATAAGTCTGTTGGTATTACGTCTATTTCCTCAAACAAGTAGTTCAGTCATGAAATTTATATCTATCAGGGCCTTTTCTAAAAGTAAATTGAGATACTTTGTTAGCACATGGAATTAAATCAATCTTCTTTTTATAAAAGCAACTGGTCGTCACTGAACTTAATATAAATTTCTGACATAGCTTTCCCCTGTAACGTTATGTGAGGACAACACAAGGGTAATAAATAGGTATAACAAGTAAAAATCACGGCGTTAACGAAGTTAAAAAAACGGGGGCGCGCAGTTATAAATATTAAGGTAATTGAGTAGCTTACGGGGGTTAACCTTGCCGAGCTCATGACAAATAAGTGCCGGTACTACAGAGATGGGATTACTGAAAAAACAGCGAGCTCACCTAACGCGGTCATGACTAACGATGTATAAAATTTCCATTGTCATCAATCTCTGACACGACGCCGAGGATTCGCAAACTCTTCACTAATTGCAATTTGAACAAAAAACTAAAAGGCAAAGTCATCGTGCGCTGCAATTTTTACGGGGCGTTCTTTAAATAAAGGCTGCTTTTGCGAATTTTTAAAAAGTCACGTCACAAATCAAGCGTATTTACATCAGCCCTTTTGTAAGTACGGAGCGACGGACAAAAAGCTTTTATTGTTGTTTGTAAGTTACACAAAAGTGATTATGATTTTCTGATCGAATGCTGAAAGTTGCTTGTCACTGACCTTTTCGTTTTAATGCTTCGTAAATAAAATATGATAACTATTTTAATTATTTTTTGCACTAGTGTAACTTTGTAGTTTTCTTGTCAATGATGTGTATACCTATAATTGGCATATGTAGGAGAACAATACTTTAATTATTTGTTACTAAATGTTGTCTATGTATGCTGTTTGTGTACCATATTTTATAAAATAAAATAAATAAATAAAATTATTATTATGATATGGTGGCGTTTTGTCTTAGAAGTTATCATAGTAATTAACATTTTATTGCAATATGTTTTTTATGTAAACTAGAAAACTAAGATACAACTCATTTTAGATTGTAAGATTGATTGTTACGTACCTCAAAAGTGACTGTAGCTGCTATAGTAATCTGTGTGGAGCAAGTAAAGAGACTACAAGCAAAATATTATTGCCACCTATTAAGTTAGTAGTTATATCTACCTACTATGCTTTTATGGTGTTATTTAATGACAATTACTTATATTGCTTCAGCGATTGAATTATGTACCAACCCCTAGCTCCCTGATAATCCACGGCTATTAAGTACTCCAATCTTAAAAGCAGCACTTTTTATTTACAATTGCCTACTTACAAGCTCCTGTAAATTATAAAAATACAATTTCCCTTATTACCTGCTTAACATTCCCAATAATTAAATTGTTCCTAGAAATTATTAATTCGCCGTAAATTAACCAAGTGGAAGAGTATTTTGGGCTGATATCGCATCAAAGAACTTGTATAAGGTAGAGTGTAAAGCGTAGGCGTGACTGGAGGTGTGTGGCCTGTGTACACCTGCACAAGGCATTTGCCACCAAACAATGGGAATAAAAACAACTCACAGGAACAAACGGAAAAGGGTTTACAAATAAAAACCCGGCTTTAAATACTGAATACCAAAAGGCCAACACAGATTCGGTTATGCGTATTGAGGTGTGACAATGAGTAAAATGCTGGGAATTTTATTACGTCTTGAATTTTACAGGAAAAACATTTTCTATATAAAAACAAAATATTATATTGAATATTTTTTTTTAACTTTATTGCACTGTAAGTTGTACAATTGGCGGACTTAATGCCTTATGGCATTATCTAAAAGGAAACTAAGGTCCTGTTTCTCCATCGACAAATAAACACTAACCAACGAATAATTCAATAAATACTTATCCTAAATACATTTGAGGGTTTATTGGGTTCAATTTGCCAAGATTAATGTCATATAAGTATTTCATACTCGTATTGATTAGACACTTAAAAAACTTCTCACGAATTTCAACAAACAATGTTCAGTCATGTTACGTGAAGTCACGCAAATTAGAACGGATACATGTACGTAGAGTAAACCCAAGATAAAACGCTAAAGCTGCTTCTTACGCCTCGTGTGTAAGCAGCTTTACAAACAGCCGACAAACATACATGTCGTCATTTGTTTGAAATAATGTAAACATCTATTTTGAAACTATACCTACGGGCATACAGATGTATAAAAAGACGGAGTTTACCCATTTTAAAGAAGTAAGAAGAGCGGTAGCCAGATTTTAAAGTGATTGATGTATTCAAAACTCTGTCTGGCAAACTTTTTTTTTAAACAATAAACTACGGATTATGTTTTTTACCAACTCTAATAAAAACGTCCTTATATTCTCAAGTTGATCAAGATTCAGTTTACATTCTTTTGTGCTAAAACAAGTTGTCTACCTATGTAATTTGCGTATTCCAATCACGAAATATGACACGGATTTCGTATTAATATATGAAATTGTACAAATCGTATCCACAAAATATCTATATATGTGATCTTGAGTCCTCTATCAATTAAGTTTTGATTATTTATCACACTCAGGTTTACTAAAAAGTTTAAATATGTTAGTTGCACTTAAAACTCGAGAACGAGGGAACCGATTTTCATGATTTTTACTTTGTTGGATTTGTCGTTGCCCCGAATAGGACGGATAGGTGAGAAATGAATTTCACCGAGACTGCTAGTAATAAATAAAACAGCAATGATGTCGCAAACTCTGTAATCTTGACTCGGTAGTATTTTTAAAGATGAAAAAAAATTGTAACATGTTTTCCAACTTTTACAAAACTTTGTTGGTTCGTAAATATTTTTGTATTACTACTTGTAAGAAGCGTGGAGATGGAATCTGAAATCATGAAAATGAGAACTGAATGAAAAACTTACTCCGTGCCACATTTTAACAATTTTACGACAAAATATTTCTCAGTGCTCTTTGTACTTATACTAGTACCAAGGAGAAGAAAATGCATGAAGCTTGGTCTCAAGCATAGATTACTGTTCTGTTAATTTCTATGAAAGCGTTTTGTGAGCACAGGAACAAATTCCGCTAAAAGATTTTTTTTTGCATTACAATAATGCGGATTGAATCGTATGGAATGTTTTCTTATTGACGTGTCCACTAGCGATTAAGGAACAAAAAAATATATAGGTAAGTCATGCATATTTGTAAAATAAATATTCATCCCACACCGCAGAGGTGTAGGCCGTAAATAAACGGATAAAATATGGCCATTTAAGGTCGAGAGCAATTTGTAAACTCTGCTATCTTGAGTATTCGGTGGAATCGACCCCGGAATTACGTACAACAGGTTTTTGCGGCATGAATTGTGGCGCCCGCGGGCGGGTTTGATCCGACACGCTCATGCTATGTACGGAACCACTTGCGCTTACAGAATTGCCCCTTTGGTACCGTCTTTATGCGTTAGAAGGTGTTTAAAGGCTACCTACATTTGTTCGTTGAACGTAATATGTGTGTTGTCTGTCTTATACATTACTTGTAGCTTCTAATTGTTCCTTTTACAATCCCATAAAACCAAGCCATGATAATAAAATATCTTTACACTTTATTAAGTAAATATTTTTCATAAAACAAATAATAAAGTACAATTAAAAAACCGGCCCAAGTGCGAGTCGGACTCGCGCACTGAGGGTTCCGTGCCAACTTTAACTGAATTACCACAATATATTGTTGACCGCAAATGTAACTTTGTTTTTCATAGTATTTGTATGAAGAACAAAGTTATGTTTGCGGTTATTGAAGATGTGCTATATCTCAAAAACTCCTAGTTCGACTTCGCTCAAACTCATTTTCGTTGAAATTTTTTGCTAAGATCTACATTACGTAATTTTTGCAAAATTTACACTTGCTTAGTTTAAAAGTTAAATGGGGGGAACGCCCATTTTTCGACTTTGGAAGCGCCTAACGCTCAAACGTGACACTTTTAGAGAAAGAGGTTTTAGAAACCTCGATGTCATTTTAAAATTCCTATGCATAGACACCCCACATGCATAGGTTTGACCAAAAAAATTGTTTTTGGTTTTAGTTCATGTATGGGAACCCCCCTTAAATATTATTATTTTTATAATTTTTTCTATGAGAATCGTAAAGCGATTAACAGAATACATCTACCTACTAAGTTTCAACTGTGTAATGCTAATAGTTTTAGAATAAAGTGGCTGTGACATACGGACGGAGGGACAGACAGACAGACTTGACGAAACTATAAGGGTTCAGTTTTTTGCCATTCGGCTACGGAACCCTAAAAATAATAATAAATGAAAAAATATATATATTATACAATTAAAGTTATTTAATTCTAACAAAGTTAAAGGCTTCACCAGTAACATTGCCTCTACCAAGCTGACTGACTATAAACTGACAGATTCAAATATTACATTTTTGAAGCAAACAGAAATGCTTGTAGAGTGTTGACCTTACGGATGTTTTGTGAACACGGACGTGCGTTTGTATTGCCTATCTTGGTAGAGGTAAGTATTACCTCACTGGATTGCTCTCATATTGCTGTCGTTAAATGAACGTCCTGACAGTATTTTAAAAGCTCCAAAGTAAACACTTTTAAGTGAAGTCAAGTTAGTCTGTAAACATTCCTCTGATGGACAAAGGCCGCACCACAATTATGAGGTGGTGTGAGCCATAATCCACCACGCGGATTCAGTGCAGATTGGGGTTGTTTGCAAGCGCCTAACGTCTAACCTTGCGTCAAAAAAAAAGATGTTATCAAACCGCCCGCCTATAGGATAGTACAGTCGCCGTCAGATATATTGGAGCAGCCAAAGTGACCAAATACTCCTGAACAGTTTAAAATGTCAATAAGTTCCATACACTACAAGTTACCTTTTATATCAGAACACTCATAACGTCAAATGTATCTACGCAATAACACGAATGAAGTCTATTTTTATCAATTCAACTGATACAAACGTAGTTCAAATAAATTAGATGGTTTTGAACCTTGAATTATTATTTAAATTGTTGATAGATAGCTTATGATGATAGCTGACATTTGACACCCCACAATTTAAGCTAAAACAACAGCTGTACGGCTGTTTAGCCGGCTGTTTAGTAACCTTTGCGTATGTAAAATTAGCCTCATCTACTCCGACAATAATCATTCCGGCTATAAAAGTAAAAAGGCATTTTTGTTGTAAAACGGTGCACTTGCAATAACTGTACAGGCAAGTACAATTATGAAATGTAATTAAAGTAAGCTTAGTGCGATGCAGGGAATGCGTCCTGCTATTAATACCCATTTACTTGGTAAAACAACTAACTTAGTTGATGCTATATTAAAGATTCAATAACACATTACCTTCACACATAAAATTATTTTGATGAAACTATAAAATATAGTACAAAAGACTACCTTAGTGTCTATAACAAATCAATGTTTCTTTATCCTATAGCTATGTCGTAAATTATTAGGATACCTATATTAAATTGTAGAGGGCTAAAAGATGGTATGTGCCATTATGGCTTAAAAAGTTTTTTCAACATCACAAAATTTATTAAAAGCTAATTATTCAAGATGCGACTTTTACTACTGGGTTCATAAAGTTGTGTACTATAAAATGAAATAAACTTCAGGTCGTTGCTCAATAAAAGGCAATAAGCCATCTCCGCCTAAAAGACGCATACTCGATAGATAACAGTATGTGCTTCGTATAAAAGATATCTTTACACAGACGAAGAGTCGTATTTTTTACACGAAAGCGCAATCCCACCTCGTATCATCGTTCATTCGGCACCTATCGCTATAATAAGATAAGGAAAGGGATGTCGTAAACTTGAAAACAAGCATTTTATTCCGTGGGCGTGGTTCAGCTTTCCTACCCTCGTTTTTGGAGATTCCTTTAAATATTTGTTTTTAAATAAGGGATTCCGATTAACGGAACCGAATTAGCTTTGAACCGAACGATTAACATTTCTATGATTAGACGACGTGTTTATTTTTGAATCGTCATAACAAATTTTGATTTATATTTGTAAATGATGAGTGTATTTATGTGCCAAATACCAAATATTTTCACAGTGCGTTAGCTTAATAACTTTACCCAACCCTTAACCTGAGTTAAACTCTCTATCACCCTGTTAATATCTCACCGCAGGGCAAAAGCCCTACCCAAATACCTACTTAGTAATTTGGGCCTTGACCCACAGCGTTGGCAGTGTGCCGCTTAGGCCAATTTAATCTAAGTTATCATTGAGATGTTATCATAGCTTAAAACTACATTTGTATTTTTAAAGTTTCTTAACTAAGATTAAGCATACTATTTTGCCAACTTTTCAGACACCCTTGCATTCGGAAATAGTTATCACAATACTTTTGGTACTTAAACCGAATTTGTTTTTTTAGTGTCTGACGCGACCATCATAGCTTACTCGGTAATGATATTAATAGTAGTCCCCCTAGCCGATTTCGACTACGGTGGCCAGTCACAACGACTAACCGACTGCGCGGGACATATTATAGTGCACAAGTGTGTGCGCAAACACAGGTGCACTCTCTATTCCTTTCACTCTCATAGCCCGATGGGACAGCAATCTGACACGACCGGAGAGAGATCAGGCGCAGGACCAACGGCTTTACGTGCTTTCCGAGGCACGGGGGTGAAACACCGCCAACTTCCAAACTCCGGGCTACCCTGAGAATTTCTGAACAGAAAAACTCCGGTACATATTTTTGGGCCGACCCGGGAATTGAACCTGGGACCTCCGGCGCAGCCGTCGCTTTAAAATGCGACCCTCTCACCGCTGCGCCACCGAGGCAGTTTTAATGATATTAAAAGGTGATGGCGATAGCAATCGGTCTTGTACTCGTATGCGGTACCTCCAACATGCATGACTACAAAATAAGATTATGAAAGAAAGAAAGAAATCTATTTATTTGGTACACATCAAATTACAAACAATAGAAAAACGAAAATAAAAAAAACATCAGTAAAAGTTCATAAACTACCGAACATGTAGACGAAAGTTGCCACACACTGATCACTGGTGTCCCTTCGATTTATTTGAGCGCAAATTAAATTAAACTTCACGTGATTAGTGTGAAATACATTGCATAATCTTACAAATAAAAATATATAAAATTCATAGAGTTGCAGATGCAGATGTGACGACGACCATTGTTTTGGCCCTACAACTGTTAAGTAACTTTTAGCATGTTATTCAAACAGCGTAATCGGACTAGTAGAAACTAAAGCAGTTAAGTGAGACTTTTCACTTAGAATCAAGACGTTTTAGTTCCATAATGTGTGTTCACCATTGTTACTGAAGCTCTCCTTTGTGGCGCCACAATGAGGGGATTATCTCTTGTCTTATTAACTTTATGTAGCGCACATTCTTACAAAGAGAAACGTTTGAATGTTTTTATGAGGTTTATTTTTGTCGTATGTGTTGGTATCTTATGCAGTATCTTGACATTTATTCAGCGAACTCTTGTTGTTAGGATTTTCTACTTGAACAGAAACAACTAAGAATCAGGAAGTGATGGTGATGACACCTCCATGTATCTGGTCCTGTGCCTGATATTTTATCACTCATTTCGGACTACCGTCACACAAATTAATAGAAGTGACGTGAACTAAAGTGTGCACTTGTGTATTGCGCACACATCGGGGCACTATAAATCTCCCGCGTACATGGCCTATCTTCACTGAGACAGAGAGAGGGCTGACATTGCCGAAAATCGGTAGGATAATATTATTATTAGTTTATTTTTGTTTTTATAGTGTTTTGTCACCATACAAACTTAATAATATAAATTGCACTTGTAAAAAGACAACTGTGAACCTGTGACAGACGAGGAATTGAACCCCGTGTCTTACGCAATCCGAGCGTATGCCTATACCATTCGGCCACCGTCACATTAACAGGCCTGTTGAATTTTGCAAGTGCTTTTTAACGCGTAGGCTGCGTGACATCATCAATGTTGTGAGATTGCTCTCACAATATCCGAAGGAAAATATTTTTACAAATATTTTAACAATCGGTTAACATGATGAAAAATTCAACAGGCCTGTTAATGTGACGGTGGCCGAGTGGTATAGGCATACGCCCGGATTGAACACACCTTCCAAGTTTCAGGTTTCTACGATCAGCGGTTTAGGCTGTGCGTTGATCCGTCAGTCAGTCATTCAGGACAAAGCCTTTTATATGTATAGATTATTATTGCTTAGGATACCACAAAATAACAAAATAAAGTTATACTCATAATTATTCGACGGTTTCTTTTTTTTAAACCTTTTTTGCGTATATGGCTTATTAAAACGGTTTTCAGAGATTTGATCTTGTTATAACAAAGCCACAAAAACATATTACTTTAACTTAATACCAAATCCAATATTTCCCTGATTCGGTCTGAAAGTATTTTCTATACGTAACTGAACCGAAACTTCTCTCTCACGATATTAGGTAATAAGGTATTCCCTAAGATACAAAGCGGACATAAATTCAGAGAAAGCGCAATTTTCGCACGTTATGCAAAACCTTAACCGTTGCCGTCGAATAATTTGTGATAGGAAAATGGAATTGTATGCAGAATAATAAAATCCTTCGACCCTTTGAACCTGTAATAAATAACATTGCGGCTCTACCTGCACGATGTTTTGATCGCAACTGCCGACATTGATATGGAAAAATTAAACGTCAGCGTGTGTGTACTCGTAATGTATCTCTTTGAGCGATTATCATCTCTGTATAGATTGTTTTGTGACTATGATATTTATTTTGGTCCTGGTGCTAATCCAAACACTTTATTTTAACACAATACCTACTCAGCGCTCGCAACGAGCGGCGATGAATTCAAAATGATGAAAATCAGTCCACCCATTTTTGAGTTATAAGTCATGTACCTAATTAACACGTCTTTCTTTTTTGTATATAGATATAGAAGAATATAAGATAGAAAGATATAGATTTAAGAAGTTTCATTCACTTCTTTTCTCGAGTTTATTTATTTCTTTATTTTTTAAAGATAAGACAGAGAGTTTTAATAGATGAGTTCCTTATGGGCCGGTTTCGAATCTCGTTGTTGGAATGGCTATTTTAATTACCATTATTTTTTATTTTTTTTTGTACGAAGCAAAAAACCTTGTAAAAAGCAATCGTTATTAATCAACCAATAGTACAGGAGTAGGTACCTACTTATTTAACTTGTAATTGTGTGATTAAATTATAATGAAACATTGGCGTATTTCAAAGATTGTTTTATGTGATTAATATCCGAAATAATTAAATTACATCCTGTTAATACAATACCCAAGAGTTGCATTATCCTAAATAGCCTTTTTGGTCTCGGAATACTAAATCCCAATTGAGTTCATGGGCGTCGTACTATATTGACAGCTCACAGGACTAACGAATGTGCGAAATTAGATACGCCTTTTGCCTGTGTTAGATTACAGGAACCAATTCAAATAAAATATTTGTCTGCATTTCTACACGCCCATTTTTGTGTCGTAGGTGCGTGCAAGCAATTTTCGTTTGAAAATAGTAAGGCGGTATAGACCTCAACCTACACGTAATTCCCAAATGACGGTGAGAAAGGCAAGCGAACAGCAAATTCTTAAAAATATCCACATCAATTTTGAAGTTAAGACTGTAATCAGTTTGTGTACATACGGTAACGGTCTCTAGCGCCTAACCACCTTAAAAAGTCAAAATCTCTTACACTTCACATCGTCATTTGTTTGTAGTAATGCCCGTTTTTGTGCACTCACGGTCACGGCACAAAAACGGGCGTTAATACAAACAAAGTAAGCGATTTCTGTTGAAAAGTGATTAGATCAAAGATCTCAACAGTACTGCAAATAAATAAATTAAACGCCACACGGGTTGTACCCTGGTTTTATTTATGAATTGAATGTCAATGTACCTACTAAGCTTATTGAGGCAATATTGTCCCGAGACAGATCTTCAATTACTTTCGACCGTATTTCAGAAATTTCAGATCCGACGTTATTCGAAAACATCTTCGGATATGATCCGTCTTATTATCTTGAATTCCGAAAAGGTGAATGAACTGAGTGTGTAAGAACTACCTTAACCGTTGAATGGCGTGATTTTGGGCCCAATAGTAGTCATGTATCGAATCTCATCAATGTTTCACGCACTGTAGCGGCGAAGTGTGGTATATAACGGCATAGATTTGGAACTTTACTTGCATAGAATGTTCTTTTGTTTGATGGTAACTATCGTACTTCTACCCCCCTACATTTCAGTGTACTACAATTTGTAAGAGTGTGGATGATGCCCTCCTTACGCTTTCTGTGCTCTTTGGACGAAACTATCAATTCTGTTTCATTAAATTTAAAAAGTTTGTAAGGTCTGTTACTAGTAGCTCTAAACATGAAATTATCAGCCGTCTTCCAGTAGACGTAGCCATAGTCAGCCGTTAACCAGCCGTCTACGACTACGATACCTATTGCCTATTCGAGGAAATGTTAATTCCTCACTATTGTAAACAAAAATTGTTACTATTCTCTTAGAATTCATCTTATAATTTTACGTCATTTCTACTTATTCACCGGATACTTATAGAAATCATTAAGTTATTCCAGTTACTAGAATAATACATGAATTCCTCATCAGTAATATGTTCACGTTCTTAAACTTTCCACCCCTATTGCCTTCAGCTAAGTATCAGAAATATGGTTTATATAAAATAATGATCGTGACACGTATTTTGAGATTGCGTACTTTTAGAAACACAAAAACTTTTACAACATTTCAAGGTATGCAGGGTAAACGGTAGAGTAACTGGCTACTCTGAGATTATAAAACTCAAAAAAGTCTAAAACTCTAAAAGTGATTAAAAAGTAACGGTGCTACGTGGGATAATATAAAGTTTAACATATACATATTTATACCTATTAAAGTTTTTAGTTATATAAGGTCACCTCGTTTTAAGTGATAATATTTTAACAGAGTATCTATCTATATCATAGAAATAGGACCCATGCATTTTTTAAAAAAAAATCTGTCCCATTTTCATTAAATTTTTTCCAAACAAAAAAAATAATTAATAAAAAGAGCATCCTGTCTTGTCTACTCTCAGAGATCCCCACACGCGATATCGCCTTTCGTCTCTTTCATTTAATGCCTATTTCATTCATTCATGTAGCGCCGGTGCAATGACCGCGAGCGGGAGGGGGGCACCGCGGCGCGCCTATTTTTTAGACCCCCCCCCCCCCCCCCCACATCAGTAGACTGCATTCGATTACCTACCTTTATCAAAGTATCTCAGTGTACCTACAAACTAATTGTTACTGCAATCAGATCCCTAAACACCTGACTAAACACTAACAGCTGTTTAAGTACCTATTATGATAAACTGAGACAGAAACTCAACTTAAGTAGGTATGTGTTCATTCATCGTAGGATAAAACACTAGGTATGATAAACTGAAAGTAGCTACCTAATTATGTAATTTTTATTTAATAAATTCCTGCTGATAATAACAAAGCTTAAGTGAGAGTACTTTTAAAAAGAATACATACCTAAACTATTAAAAATTAATGACCTGACTGCGTTCAATCTCACAAAATCTACGTTAAACAGATGTTTTTAGTTTTACCTAGCTAATGAGTACCTAACTACTGATTCGCTTTGATTCAGTGGATAAGCACTAAAAATTGCGTAAGTAAATAAAACACAGTTTCGTTTTAAGTTTTATTTATTTGGCACCATAAAAAAACATAACATCAGGCACACGCAACGCAACGCGATTACATCCTAGAATCAGCTAGAAACTTACCTAAATCTTTATTTGTTTTAACTTTCATTCATTGCACTTGCTCAGTTTTTGAACAGATAGGTATGTGAATACAAATCTTATTTCACGATTATGTAAATTAAAACTAGGATTCTATTATTTATTTTTACATTGGTTTTGAAATAATAATACTCGTACATCTTTATTTATCGGCCGCGATAACATTTAACATGAAAAAATAACGACATGAGAGATTTTTTACAGTCAAAACACGTGCCTATTTTGCACAATAACTTCTTATTTTACGATTGCCGAAGCAAGCACTAGCCAGCCAATGACCAATCTAGCTATCACGACACGAGCACTGGATTTATTACACTGGACATCATGGGATTCACTGCTCATTCACACACGTATGCACTAAATCTATGCTTGAAATGAAGGCGAATAACTGCAGCATTGTGTTGCTGTTGTGCACGTTATCCCTGCCGCGTAAACTGCGCAGTAGTCAGCGGGAGGATTCGAGCTCGAGCTGCTCGACCTTCGGCGCGTAGTCCGCGCCCGCAGCAAATCTTAGACCCTCATGTGATAATGGTGGAGGCCTTCGTTGCGCAGAAACCGCCATATCCAGCGTCTGCGGGCGGTGTTTGGTACTAGGTGCCGGTGAAAACAATCCAGCACGTCGTTCTCGAAGTGCCACGTCGAGGCGCGGCGCGGCGGGAAGCTTCTTGATGCCGGTCGCCCGGCCCGGGCTCCGCACGACGCACGGCGCACGTCAGGACGCGCGCGCACACTACTCAATCGAATTTTTTTGGCAGACTGACTCGCGCGCGCGTCGGTCGCGCGGCGAGCGTGCGGGGGCGGGTGCGGGGGAGCGGCCGCGACACGTGTAGGCAAAACGCGGCGGCGATTGGCGGCGCGTTTGAAAGAGCCTACAAAGACCGAGAGCGCCGCTCAGCAACACGCGACACGGGGTGTTTTATTTTAGTATTTTTTCTACATGTTTAGAGGTCATTTTCTCGAAAACTAGCGTATAAAAATATTTTTTTTACTTACAAAAAATTTTTCATTTATTTTGCTGAATCTGCCCTTAAAATATTATCACTTATAACGAGGTGACCTTATATTTGAAATATAATTAAAAATAATAAGTACCAATCACCAACAAGTACATTGGAATACCGTCAACCCACTTTTTTGAAGGATGATATGAAAAAAAATCTAATAAATTATTTTATAAAACGTAATATATAAAATTTTTTTACTTTTCGGGATCTTATTTAAGCGGTTCCATTATACTTGTCATAACGTCAATGAAAAGTGTTTTTTTCTGCTGCCTAAGTCATTGCTTTGATTTTAAGACAACGCTACAAATATCAATCATAGCGCGGCCCGTTACCTCTACACCTACCCTACATTAAGGCGAAGCGTACCTCATCAATATTGCGTGCACGTCCGTAAACTTTCTGCCACAATTACCTGAGAGCTCAAGTGTCGGAAAATATATTGGTTTTGTTCGTCTTGGGCTCAACTATCCGGAGAATCGATTTCCTGCTAAATTCAGTCTGAGGTATTATGAAGGCGGCAAATAGATTTCGGTGATAAACGTTTTATGCTATTTTATTTATTTAAAAACTTTATTGCACAAATAAAACAGTGTACAAAAAGTGGACTTACTGCTGAAAGCATTCTATCCCCGTCATAAATATTGTTACGTCTCGTTTGGCAGATATAAAATATTTTATGCGTGCTATTTAGATACTTTGTTATTTTGACTTGGATATTAAGTAAGATGGCGTATTTCCCTAATGAAGACCCCGTCTCAAAAACAAAAACAATGTTCAATGCAAAATAAAAACTTTGGAATATACGTTATCAGTTATAATACCAATTGACATCCCAACGTATTTATTATCATAAATAGATGCATCAGATTACCATACGCGCCCTTTTATTGGTGTCGTTATGGTCCTATGAATACTATTCTCTAGGCAGTGCATTTATGCAAATCTCAAACGAATTGTTACATCCAGATTTCGGCTACAATGTAAATTCGTTGCAATTTAGAAACATTGGCTCGAATCCACGGGGGTGGTGCGTGCGGCCGAATCTATATTTTGAGCTCAGCTGAACCGCTATGAGCCCATCATTGTATTGCAGACAATATAACATGGTCAGTACTACAGTCAGTTTCTATTTCGTTGTCTCAATCCATAGCAAGCACCAGTCTTCACAAAAGTTTATCAGTAATACCATTAATATATCCTAATTGTACAAATTATGTTAAACTTTTTGTGAAGAAATAAATACTATTTATTATTATTATTATAATTTAAGGCGAGAAAGATTTCAAATAGGAGCCTGATTCTTGCGTCAATCGAACTTATTATGTGTGGTAATTCGATTACGACTTTCACTATTTACCAAAACAACAGTAGTTATTATATCCTTACGTAAAAAAACAACCACACAAAAAAGGAAATGCATAGAAATCGTGACCGTGTTAAACAAAACTGGCTTTTCTTCGAAAGCGAAAATGCGTTCGGAGAACTTTTTTCGAATGCGATCTGCATGAAAATTGGCACCTTGGTTGCTATCACAACGATTAGAAACAGTAAAAACAATAGCTTTTAATGTAATAAAAACAAAACAAGTCTATAGATCCTTTCTTCTTTCTTTCAACGAAAAACAAAGATAAGTGCGCTACAGATTCACTTAACAATGGCAACAATTGCCTTAGTAATAATGAAAACATCGCACAGAAAAGAAAAACGATCCAAACAGTCGCATCCTTGTTATCCGAGGGTCTGTATAATTATGATTATTGCTTGACAATAATACGTCACGGACGGGCCGACATCCGGAGAAGTTAATTAATAATAGCGTGGGTCAGAAACTGCGAGAAAATATCATTCCATTATAGCCAGTTGCCATCACAACTAATACTGCGTGACGTTAGCGATACACAATCATATATCTCACTATATGTAGAAATAACTTTACATTGACTGATGGTAATGATGGTGTGCATCATTATGCCAATAAGTTTTTTTTTTAACGTAAAAAAACAACTTCCATCTGTAGCTCTACTTTTGAATCACTCACGACAATATTTCGAGTGATTTTGTACGAAAATTAATATAAGTCGACGAAAATAATGCAAAATATAGACACGAGTAGTTACGAAATTAAGTTTTTTTTAAAAGCACTGCTGTGCGGATCTCAATAGAGTTTTATTCGATAATCAAACTACATCTAACTACTCAAAACAAACTAATCAAACCTACAGTACTACAGCAACAGCCTTTAATTAAAATATTCTTTGGTAGAAAAATCGGCTCTGATCCACAAGGTCCGTTAGGTATAAAAATGAATAGAAATAGGAAACCATTACATTCATTCGGTCTGGAGATTAATTGAGTGTTTATTCCTTATACTCGAACTATTGAAATTGCAAGAAACTTAGTTTGTAATTTACATGTTTTTTCGCTTTAATCTTACAACCTTATTTTTCATAAAGTTTGTTAGTTTTATATTGTAACTAGATCTACGGATTGATAAAAAAAGGGTTTTCACTGTTACTAACAATATTTTACTTACTATTGATACTTAAGCGGATCTTTCTATATAAATATAACATACTCGTAAATAACATACTCGTAGTATACAAATAAAAGTTACCCAACAAACATTTCCATTTGGTTGGTAAAAATGCACGAGTTAGTTGTGTGGCCCAAATAATAAGCCTCGTCTTGCATGATTTATTGTTTTGGCTATGCGGAACCTCACTCGAAAGCCTGATAAAAAATGATCCCGCTTATTAACACCACCCAAAACTCGCCTGGATGATTTTTTGACAGCTAGATTGTATATTTTGTTGATTGTATTGTATCGCTGCACTTTTCCTCACTTATCATTTGAATGGTTATCTAGTTCCTTTTGGCACAGAGGATGCATGTATTAATTTGAAGTAGAAATTCTTTCTAGCATTTTTTGGGTGTAACTGGTAAAGTGCCTGTAAATCTTTTGAATTTTAGCTCATAATACCTATATAGTTCTCCTCGTCGTATCCAACGACGGCGACCCTTGCAATCGTATTTTTTTTGAGCTCATAATAATCAGTATAGGAGGATATATATATTCATTGTCTCAGGGGTCTTGCGTTATTGACCCTTTTTACATTATTATCAAGAAGACCTATTTATAAAATGATTTATACCTCCTCGCCTGCTTAACCCTATCTCAAGTTAACTCAATTCTGGAAAAACTCAGTAGATAAATATAAATTCTCATTTTGTTCCCGGCTTCTTGAAAATTAAGGCGGCTAGAAAAATATTATGAGTTAACCTAGTTCCGTAAATGGGAACAAATTAAAATTAATGTACTGGCCAATGAAGCAATGCGACGTAGGAAGTTTGGAATCCTCACCGCTATTAAGTACTGAAAGGGAAATTCTTTGCGGTATTACAATAGCCGCACCTTGGGAAAGTTTTCAAATATTACCACCATTATTTCCCAAGATGACAGAGGTTGGGCACATATTAGCAAAGTTCGGAGAGCCCGTTCGGTGTCACAGATCCATTTTTTAAAGGACCGCGAGATATAGAGATGCATAGCCAACAAGGTCATCTTTGCCTTCGTTGGTTTAAGGAAATCGTTTGTTTTTTTCATGTGTGGAACAGTTTACAGCTGCAACCACAACTAGATAAAAATGATAACTTTCCATACGATACAGATGTGACAATCCGAATTGATTGCACCAGTTAGTTGTTTAGTTCTTAGCTGAAATAAAAAGAAAACCAGTGATATGAGATTTAAAACTTCCGCGTTGCATTACAATGAGAATTAGACATGACGGGCTCTAACTGAGTTGGCTCATGACCACGGCTGTTGCAACGCAGCCGAAACGTCGAGCAGTGAGTAGCATTTCTATTACTATTATATTACTATTTCTATTCCTACTACTATTATAAAGGCGAAAGTTTGTAAGTATGGATGTATGGATGTTTGTTACTCTTTCACGTAAAAACTACTGAATGGATTTGAATGAAACTTTACCACAATATAGCTTATACATCAGAATAACATATAGGCTACAATTTTTGAGGTTTCTAATGTGAGGTCGTAAAAAACACATTTTTTGCGCTACTAGACGGGACGAACCTGAAGTCCACGCGAACGAAGTCGCGGGCAAAAGCTAGTTTACTCATATTTATATTTCGTGTTTAAACCCGTTATGTCTAATTCTCATTTTAATCCACAGTGCTATTCGTTAATTGTATGAAAAAACGTTCCAAGTTAACATTACTATTTGTTAGTTGCCATTAGCCTATCTAATAATAAATACATAAGTATAAAATTATTGAAGCACTCCACAGAAATTATGAGCACTTGGTGCCAACAAGCGAAGCGCAAACGGCGCACGATTCCACCAAACCAAATAATCCCGTTTGGGTCTCATTTTTCTCGAGTCGCGTGTAGTAATTTCGCAAAATACCGCCAAAAAGTCTCATTTCATAAACGAGGAAATTAATTTACATTTCCACGTTTACATAAATAAGAGACGCCATATTGGCCCGCGTTTGTGGTTGAGCTTTCAGACTTTTGCGGGATCGCGCATCTAATATTTTTCAGAACATGCTTTCTCTTTCTTACGATGTCGAAAAGTCTCCAAATGAGTAAGACGGCATGATACCGTTTTGTTGCTCTTTAAAAAGATCATGTGTCGCAATCGTAACCAACGCTAATATGCAAATGCGGGACCCACAAAAACTGCTCGGCTGTTACTTTCGTCTAGGTGCAAATAATTTCAATTTTGAGCTGGTTGGCAAATTCTGCAGCAGTTAATTTTTATTAAGAGCTTGAAAAAACACTTTTTTGTGAAAATATGACTTTAATATGTACTGAATGGGATGGGACATGGAATTTGTTTCATCATTTATGAAAATTAAGATTAAATTTGAACTGCTCGTTAAATATTTGAAATCAAACACTCGGGGTTTCAGATATCCGAAATTTTCTAGTAACTCAAAACGTTATTATGGCGTAAAAGAAAATTGAGAGACTCTGTTCTATAGTAACTTAATAGGTATAATTTAAACTTCATGATAAAGACGGACAAGCGGCATTGTTTGCTTTTGAAAGGTAAATTTTCATTCAGCCAAATTAATACTAATTAAGAAATGTGAGCTCGAAGCGTGACTCAAGATAAGCTGCCGTGACAATCTGAAAGATTTAGATAATCTATTTGTTTCAATGACTGATTATTTTCAATAAACGTTTGAGCAGACATCTTGTGAATTATTATCCCTATTTTTTTTTAATTCTGACTTCACATCCTTGCTTGACAATTTAGCACAAAATAAAAACTGTACCTATATATTATGTATTTGTTCAACCACACCTCTTATGGTTATTTATGCTGCTACCTTCTGGCTTTGAAAGATAGTCAAAGCAGTAAGGTGTAATAGACCGTATCATTTGCTTCCAAAACATTGTTATTGAAGAAAACATTAAAATGCCACAGCTCAACAAGTTTTATCTTTCGAAAACGGCATCAGAAAGTCAGCATCAAAATCCGAGAGATCCATACGTCATGTATAATCTCGAGCATTACAACTCGACTACGATTCGCCTTCCGCTCGGCTGAGATATTGTAATGAAATCCTGCCATCTGTTTTATCTCGCGACGTAACATGATGTGAGGCTTGCGCCTGCTTTTCGTACGGCAAGATTAAAATAATGTGCATTACGCCGTGCCGCTTTTTTGGTAGGTAATAATTCCATGTGAAATAATATGTTTTAGGGTTTGTGTTTATGATAAACAGATAATGTTGGCAGATACAAAGTGAGTGAAAAATTCACGAAAATGTATTTCGACTGCGAGGTAGACTACACCGCTATAAGCAATTTTAACTTCTGGTGCGAATATGATCATTATTATAGTGGATGTACTATGGATGCTTTTTAATGTTTAATGTGTTTTACTATTCCAATTTCCGGGTTCCCGTACTTCAAAAGGAAAATACGGAACTATAGTTACTTTGATGTCTGTCTGACTGTCTCGCTACTAAGCCCATTTAAAAAAACGACCTTTCGAAAGCGAAAAAATTGAACTCTGCATTAATCGCTAGATATTTCCGTCCCTACTTTTTATATTTGTTTTGTTACCTCGGGTCAAAATCGTGTTTCTTGTTTAAAATATAGTGTATTAGTAATTGTAATGAAATATCAAACAACGATTGTATCTGACTTGTACTGCACGCTTTGATAAGCATACTACCCAGACGTAACTTAGTACAGACTGGCTTTGCGACTAGCTGAGCTCACCACTGCCGTCAGTACCACTGATGTCAATGCACTGAGAACTGACATTTATTTAGCCAAGTCACCGCCAAGCGGATCAAGGGCGATTTGTACGTTGAACCGTAAGTATAAGTCTGTTCAGAACTCATGAACTAAGTAGCAGTTTCACAACTAGTTGTGCAAAGTTTTGCCGTTATTATTGTAATGGCAAAGAGAAAGCCTATCGCAATTGGGTATATGATAATAGCACACTTAAGAGAAAAGTTATCAAAACACCTCTGTTTGTGTGTCATATTTCATCCCGTCAGAGTTTAAACAGTGGTGATTACTAAATGACTATCCATATAAGAACTATTTGGCGGTTAATGACTAATGGTCAATTGAAAACTAGGCTCTAAATTAAATATAAATACTACCAATTTCAATTCATTTTTAACAAAATGTTGGTGGTCAAATGGTCTTATCTTGTACACATTATCAAGTAAAAGTATGGATAAAAAAATGTTGTGCATATGTAATAGTGCAAGTTCGCAAGTTCCAACAAACTTCATAGAATCAAAAACGCAAACATCAGTCAGTATTAGTTCTGCGAGGTTAGGATTACCTAGGATTTGCCAAACACGTAGGTAATTACAAATGTTTGACACTTGCTTGTTTGATCGGCACATGCAGTGCGCAGCAACCAAGATACACAAACGTCACATGTGATCTGTTAACAATAATACAGGGTTGTACAATAAATACAGGTGATGGAGATTATAAAATAATTCGTCAGGCCCGGACTCAGGCGATTTAAATAAAAATTATCACACTTTCTGGATTCAAAATATCACCTTTTCGAAAGCTCCTAACATTTTTTTGTATTTTTCAGTAAGAACTTTTTTCGACGGTGCTTCAGCATTCTCTGAGTTCAATGATGATGTTTCCTGAATGGAGACAAGACTAAAGCTTCCCATTTAAAACTATATATATACATAAAACTAAATACATACTATTCATTACCATAGAGAGTTTTGTATAATTTCCATAAGGCAATCATCACTTCTCATCAGGTCTTAAAAGAATGTGCGCTCTCATGAGATGTCCGTTTTTTGAAAAGATAGATTATTTTTTTAGTTCTAATTACGCGGGAACAGCAAAAAAATTATCTGCATGTTAAACTTAATTAACTATTGTCACCTATCAACATGATTTTGTCGATGCGAATATTTTAGCACTTAATTACGAAACCATCGTCATCAGCCCTTAATCCATACCTGCTCTAACAGCTCATGTAACAGCAAACGCGTTGATTCAACCTGATAATGCTTTCGACGTAATGTTGTACTAATACGCGATTTGTATTCGCGTGCGTTGTTTATGGGCCATTGAGATTCGGGAACCCATTGACTGGGCTATTTACACGTCTACTTTTGTGTGCCGCAGCTAGATTCGCGGCAAGCGATGGTCTAATTATAGCTCGAATAATTTCTAGCGGTTACGCTCAATGCTAGCTATTGTTACGAGTTATAGGATGATATCGACGGCAATTGGAACCATTATTTCATAAATAGCTTATAGCTTCTCTTACTTTAATCTTATTTACGGCCTAATGCACACTGTCCTAATAAGTTCTAGTTAGCATTATCTCTCCAATACTTCTTACAAAATGACGTTACATAGTTTTATTACTTATTCGTTGGTTAGTGATTATTTGTCGATGGTGGAACCGACCCTAAGAGACCTACTACTAACTATCACTTATTTTTCATATGAAAGACAGATATTTGACGTTATTAAAGTTGAATTAAGGGCTAATGTATATTTTTTTAGTATTTATTAATCTTTAGTTTGACTATAACAAAGCTTCGTATATGCTTCGTATGTAGTATAAGAGACGTAAAAAAATAAAAGAGACCAGAGAGACGAAATGCAAGCACATAATATAAGAGAACCCACTGAATGTGCAGTTGATAACTAAGTGTACACACACTACAAAACTGAAAGACTTGAAATATTCGAGCTTCCTTTGTTTTATTTAGTAACCAACAAAACTTAAATGTGATGTGACAGTGCACAAAATATTGTAACTTGAGATACTCGGTTCAAGCGAAAATTGCTCGTTTTGAAAGCTTCTTATACATTTATATGAGCTTAGTTTTGCAAACGAACTTATTATCACACATTTTATGAAAGTTCCATGATAAATGAGGCGAGTTTGCAGTTTTGTGTGCAACGTGAAATGTAGAAACGTATTTCAAGGTACTCGGAAATAGTTTGTGTCTGATAAAAGCAGAAGCTATCTTGTATCTCTCAACAAAACAAACGATATTTCGTTTGCATCATAGAATGATGCAAACGAATGATTTTGAATATGCTTTTTCGGCGCCGAAAACTTTGAATCATGCTGAATATAATTTTGTTTTATGAACTTATGTTTTGCAAAAAATAAACCTTTCCATAGACGGACAACCCAAAGTTTATAATTTTCAGTAGGTTGTTGAATTAAATAACGTTTTAAATTACTATCACCAACCAAACGAACATCAGCACCACATTAATATGTGTGCTTTTTCATGTCTTCACTAACGTTACGTAAAAATCATTTAAATGTTTGAAACAAAACCAGTGTTAGATCACTGCAACATACATTACACTACCTACATATTTTTTCCAGCTTATTTCGCAACTTTATCCCAGCGTGAAAGTCAATTTGCGCCGTAATAGCAATTAACTTACTTCTTTGTCGGCCGATTACTCGTTAACGAATACATCTATGAGGTTGTAATTTGACTTAAAACACAAAGATTTCGCAAATATGACAGTAATAAAAAATATCTCACTCCTTTATCTCCATTCCGCGGCCATTCCACCCCTCGTATTTGATTCAGCACCTATGTGATATTTTTGAACTGAGAGGAAAAGTGTGCAAAAAGCACTTTACTTACATAATTATTAGCGACTAGCTTTTGCCCGCGACTTCGTTCGCGTGGACTTCTGGTTCGTCCCGTCTAGTAGCGCCAAAAAAGTGTTTTTTACGACCTCACATTAGAAACCTCAAAAATTGTAGCCTATATGTTATTCTGATGTATAAGCTATATTGTGGTAAAGTTTCATTCAAATCCATTCAGTAGTTTTTACGTGAAAGAGTAACAAACATCCATACATCCATACATCCATACATCCATACTTACAAACTTTCGCCTTTATAATAGTAGTAGGATAATAATCCCAATTTTTAAGAAGTGTGGGCGACATTTTACAATACATATTTAAATTCTTTCAATCTGCTCATTGAATTCAAATTAACATGATCCGCGTGATTCTGATTGAATAAGCGTCAAAATGATTTGAACTCGAAAATTATCTAGCCATATTACGAGAAATGCGATGTGTTTGTTAACTTAATATTAATATGCATTGTGTGCGTTGAATCTATTGTTAGCATGACTATTTTGTGAAGCCTCTATGTAACATAATATCGACGGGAACGGTTCGACGCCCCAATATTGTTTATTAGTTGAGCGGTTTGCACGAAATCGCCATAATATAATTTAACTTGATGGTAAAACTAGGTATCAAATGTTATAATACTGGAAATTGATATTCAAACTTTTAGTAGCTATAACTTTGGGTTTATGGTGAAACCTCTCTGTGTTGCTAAGAGTATATTGCCTTTAGGCTATACCCTAGGATACGTAATTTATCATCAGGTCATGGCATCTCGTTACTGACTACCAGACTTCTTAAAAATATTACCTACATTAATAGATATAATATAAAATAAACATTTGAAAATAATTTAACCAAATATGTGTTGTCAGCTGTAATATTATGAAGTGAATAAATAAGTGTGAAATCAAAAATAAAAGGTCAAATGCATCTAGCCAAATATAATTCAATTAACGATCAGTGATTTTATCTCATAAGTTTTTTCTCGTTCGTCGACATATTTTTGCTGCATACGCTTTAACTCAGTAAGGGCAGATAGAATGGAGTTATATTTTTATGGACGTTTTGGTATTATTACGGAAAATGTTTCTCTCGAAATATAATAATACAATCTGTGACCGTAGAATTCAATTTGACGGGCCCGTTGGCGCGGTCACAATGCCGTCTGCCAAGTAAGGGATACCTAATACTACGTAGTTGTTTTTAGTTCGGATACCTACTTTACAAACGAACTACCATGGACCATTGGTTTCAATATTGAATTTGGAGATTGATGCGAGGATAGATGTAGGTATCTACATTTCATGATAAAAGAACCTGTAGTAACGTTCTACATCAGTCAATTACTTTCGAAAACGTATACGGAGACTTACAAGATAGAAGAGCTAACTAAATGATTTAATTACGAGCGTTTTTAATTTAAATATAACAATTATCTCTCCGCTAATACTTTAACTATTGGCCTTAAGTACGCGATACAAAATGAATATTTAAAAAATCACTGTTTAAACTATAACCAGAAGTGGCTACTAGTAAAGTCAATGTCATTTATACTAAAAGCCAAAATAGGCGGTATCTAATGTGAAAACTAGTTTGTTGCAAAACACTTAGGTATTAGGATCCGGGTTGAGAAAGCTGCAGTCCCATAGGAAGTATCGGGGAACATATTTGCATCGGTAGATGGATCGCCGGCGAGACCCGACCCACATAAATATGCATCTCCCTATAGTACGATAGTATTGTTTCATATTTTGATGTTTAGATCACATAATAAAATGATTTAAAAAAAAACTTTTTAAAGCAATTAAGTACTAAGAAAAAATAGGAACAAAGATAATTTTCATTTTATGGCATTATACTCAAGGTTCCTCGCTATAGACAAGTTTAATGTAAATTATTATCTCCATCCGTGAGATAAGTAGGTTTGATTTCACGTTAACTTCAGCTACACGTTGCTAGAATGAGGTCTAAAATATATTAAATTTGAAAACTTTTTCTAGAATCATACCAATTTTAAATAAAAGTTCAAAGCATAAGATCTCTCCAATGTGCTTCTTAACGAATCAATCCGCCCCAAACTTTAATTCCAATAGTTCGATGGTTTGCGAAGAGAGCAAAGTTTCCGTTGAGATTATTCATAGAACACATAACGGCCTATACAATCCCGGTAACGAAGTGACCTGAAGAGCACCTTAAGAGCCGACGAGAGGCCATTAAGGCGCCCTCGGCAGCGCAAATCTCCTTGAGTATCACGTCCAATTTTTACAGAAATTGACAAATCCTATATTTACTCCCAAAAATAAAATAAAAAAATCCCTTATAGATTTAGAACGTCAATCACTCGCACGAAAAGTTCGGAGCGCATGATTGATGAATACGAATTTTTTATGTGTCTTTAACTCCGGCTGTTTCGAACGAGCGATGGTCATATGAAGCTATATTGTTTGCCTTAATAGAAACCAAATTGTGTATTGACTGCGAATCAGTAAACGACATTAATAGAAAACTTAAACACTGAGTATTGTTCAACTTTTTAAGTTGGTAACTTTTCACGGTCCTAAAAGCATAAATACCAAAACTTTTCCGATTTAGTTTCTTTTGAGTACCAATGGAGCGAGGAAGTTTGATCGCTCAGTTTTTAAAAGTTTTTTTTTTTATAATTTTATTTCCAATACTGTCGTGTTCGTTCTTTCAACCGAGCTTAAATATCCAAAAACTGTCTCATTTCAGTTTTTTTTATTTAATTAAGAGAGAAGGTACATAGAACAAAAGTTTTTTACCGTAACTTTGCACTGTAATATTCATCAGAAAATCGATGTCATAGCCGTTTGATTCAAAATAAATTGCTTTGTCTCAGTTGTATTCTGTCGAGTAAACCTTCGCAGCGTCTTTATTGTTACATAATCAAATTTGTTACTGGATTAGGTAGAGAAAGTGCAGATGGCGCGAGCGAGTAAGTAAAGAGCGAAGTGATAGGGTCCCGATATACGTGTCTCGGATACTGACGACTGCTTTCACATTTTTGATATTCAGATCGGGCAACCACTGGGAACAAAACCCGAGTTAACTTCAAGATATTGAAAGCTTATGGATTTTCGATGTTGTCGGCGAGAACAGCCCGGTAATCAACAGAAGGGTAGGCATTACGGGGCCACGATTTACCACCCTTTCTGCTTGATAGTCGGAAATTCCTCTAAATTAAATTCACGTTTCGCCCTTAAATATTCCAAAGGTAAGGGGATACGGCCCTGTTAAAAACATTCACGGCAAGACGACTTTCTAATATATTTTCCGTAGAAAAATACGCAAGATAATGTTTGCTTTAAAGGTAGAACATTTAAAGTGGGAGGTGGCAATGTGCAATATATACCTATATTTTAAAAGTACCTAGCGCAAAATAATACCTGTATTCGAATTTTGGAATTAAATTTATCATTGCCACCTAACTGCGTGTTTTGAACGACTAATTTTTCGGAGGTAAGTACGATCTACATATTATTATCAAATTAATCAACAGAGACTAACTTGGGATACAAATTATATCCTGAACCTTGTACGTCGAAACGTCCAACGATATAACTATTTAACGTCGCGTCGACCCGCAATTACAAACTGTAAATGCTCGTCAAAAGATGCACCAAATTCTTTTGACAGTTTATCGGAACACAAAAATAACAACCAGCCCTCATCAATTAACAGTCGGATTGTAGCCGACCGGGGAAGGCCAGCAGTCGGCTATGCCTTCGGATGTCTAACCGTTTTGGTTGGTGGCCAATTTTAATTGAATGAAAAAATGATCGTCTATGCATTTTTTCGTTTTGGATGATGGGCTAATGGAAATTGGCAGTGTTCGCCGCGGCCACCCGTGCCAACTTTTGCGAAGCCAGCTATCGCTACGCTCCAGTTCGAGCCACGGCGAGATATATCGTTTCGATTGAATAATGGTCTTATGGCAATTGCCTTCCAGTGTCCGTTCACTCGATTCGATTATGAAAATTGTTGATTTCACCCTTTCCACCTGCACAGGTGAGGTTGGTTGCGTTTTCCTTGGGGTGGTTTTGTGACAGTAAGTGCTTTACTCACGATATATGACGTATATGTATGCACTTAGGTATGATAGTATTTGATTTGAGTTTTATTTGTCACTCCTCATTTCCTCTCCTTATAACGGTTGACCGCAGATTAACTAATAGTGTGGATTTTATACTACAATCTTAGATAACACGTGGTCATGCTACCTACACGTTTTTTGTTGAACAAAAATCAGAAAACCGTTATTGGTAGTATTGGTAAAAACGCGTTTCGGTACCTATTCTTTATGCTAAACAAACACGTGAAATTGATTCCGAATGGTTATTAAAATCTATTGAAACACAAATAAAGGCGAACCGTTCGATTGTCTCTGAGCGCAACAGCGGCTGCAAATATTGTGTGATTTAAATAAAACCACACACCAACGAGTCAACAATCAAAACATTTTGCGGCGTCGGCCTTTCCAACGAACGGAATTTCATATTTGAATGATTTCATTCATCTTTGGAATGGGAAGTCGATCGTATGTGCCTCAAATGGACGTATTGACATTCAAAGCCTTGTGCAGTTTCTATTGAATTGTAAATCTGAATTCTGAGATCCAAGCACTGGATCTCAACAAAAATAGAATTTATTTTATAATGGCGCTCATTGTTTTAAAAATCTCTTAAATTCGAAACTACACATACTTAGAAAGTCTAATAAAGTATTTTGTTTGAAGATTATAATAGATGAGCTTTATTCGTCAACTGTTGATAGTTTTTGTTTGATTGAACGAAATAAATCTTGGTACAAAAAAAAAAAAGTTTCGAAATCTAGAACTTAAAAGACGAGTAGCTTGAGATTTACAGCTAACCCCTCCAAGCGAGATATTTTTGTATACAGCGTGTGGCCTCTAAATAGGAGCAAATATTTTAATATACAATTCTACAGAGTCTAGGTACGTAGTTACCTTCACATGATCATAGTGCTTTAAAATGCTTTAAATCTAAGATATCCTAATCAATGTATAACAAAATCGCTAACTCGTTTGTAGTTAATGCAAAGAGTGAGTGACAATGGCAAGTTCTATAACGACACATTTGTTTGCAATACATTGCTGGTTCAATTTATTTTGTTAGAAAATAACAATATAAATTTTTTTGTTTTAATAAATGAAAGCCATTAAGAATTTATTGCTGGTTACTTATACATATACCATTTGCTTCTATTACAGGCCACAACCATAAATGTAGAGTTTCTTAAACTGTGGTTGACTACTTAACACGTTCCGGGACACCAGCCCAGACACAATAGATGTTTTATTGTTTTTACGCTTGTAGGCGTTTACCGTCCCGAAACGTGTTAATATGATAACTATTACCTATGTGGACACCTAGACCTATAACAAAATATATACGAATCGATCTGACTTTTAAAGTTTTTTTTACCAGCGTAATAAGATTCCACGCGTAGCTTTTAGGTGACTTTTGGCCGCATTACAAATTTTGCGTTGTATTAATTTATCGAAGCGCTCGACATCATATATTTACTGAGCCGTGATTGGATGAGAGCTCTTGCGAGCACTCCACTCCCACGGCACCTGATTTAATGAGCGCGAATATTTCATGTATCGTTAAGGCCAGCGTCGAAATCAATCACGATATTAACGACTTGTGAAATAAATTGAACGAGCAAATAACATCACTTCCCGTCGGCGTCTGATTAAAAAGATAGATATGGTGAGTTACACGCAACCTGCACCGACCATGCTGTTATAAAGTAATCCAATGCGTGTATGAAGAGTGAATATTCTTGCAGGGATTGATTGTCATAGTCAATTACATGCTTTACTTATAGCTTTTTGTATCAGACCAAAATCGAAAAACACCGCCAAAACCATTTGTTCAATATTTATCCTCAAACAGTTAATTTAAATTTTAGATTTTGATGTTCAAATGAAGTAAAAATCATAGGGTAGAAAGTTTGTGCAACGGTTAGATTAGTTTTAATTTGGTACCTTAAATTCATGTCGACCAAACGAGCTGTGAAATCGCCTTTCTACTTTTTAAGCGATAACATCTTTTCTATTCCACCAAGCGCTAAAGTAGAAGCGAGTGTGCAGTTCCGTGCAATTCAAAAACGCAATGCATAAATCTCACCACAAACGGAACCCAAAGCCATCTATTGTCAGTCTAGTAAATGTACACAGAAACGTTAGTTCCAGGGAGATTGGTACTCTCGCACTAACGATATATCTAATGACGGCGGTTCTAGGAAAATCCTTGAGGAAATCTGTGAATGCAGTAGGTGAAGCGGCTAGGTCGTAATAATTGTGATAAGGTTATGTAGTTGTAGGTAGTACCTCACATTTGAGGTAAGGCCCAGCAGTGGGATGCTCGCAGGCTAACTTCACTTTTTTATGTAGGTATAGTATGTGGAGTGATAACGATACAGATGCTGTTTTTTTTTTCAGAAAATATTAACAGTTTACCAACATAAACGGTAATTAGAGCATTTGAACAATGATATCCACTTCTTAATAAGTTGCTGATTAAATTTTGACAGACTGCACATTACTTTGTAATTTTTTCAACAACTAAATCCATATTTATATGGACAGGTCAAAAAGGTAAGCAGAACAATGAAAGGATTTTCCAAACACCTACAAACCTAGCCCAATTGAATGGTATGTACGTAAATGCTTTCAGTAGAAGTCAGCCTCCTCCTTTGTGGATTCTCTGGAGGATTTAATGTTTCAGGTAACAGTGATTGATGTTTTTATCCAAACACTGCGAAGGCGCTATTTTAAATCAGGTTATAAAAAAAACAACAATACAAGCTCATTTCAGTGATTGTTTTTATTTTTAACTAGCTCGTGTAAATGTCGAACCTCAAAAAAATATAACAATGAATTATAGCCGACGTGCGATTCCGATGTATTATTGTAAAGTTTCATCAAATTACATACAGTATTTTTTTGCGTGAGTAACAAACAAACATAAATCCTCACAAACTTTCACATTTATAATATAGTGAGTAGGAGTAGTAGGATAGAAAGATTTGAATTATGACACAATATGTAAGTAGGTACCAATAAAAGCATAAAAGCAAAACCTTGTCGAGCTTGTTCACAATAAATCTACAGGTTTTAACCTAACGGATTAAAAACCGTTAGATTGTAATCACGCGGTTTTTTCAATATAACCGTGACATGTACATCTTCATAACACTCGGTAGTACATAATTCAATGCGTGTCACGTCGTAACCAGTAAATTTGAAGAGTTTTCTCAATAACTCTTCAAGAATGGCACCAAGACCAGCCATGTCTCGTCCATTCTTTTCCAAAATTACTTCCAGTTGTCAAACACATTCGACCGAAACTTATTTTGAAAAGTCGTGTGCACCCGATGCCTATTATTTTAACACGTACTAAGGCCATATATTGCTTCTATGTGATTTTTACAGCTTTCTCGCAAATTCGCGCTCAATTCGAGATTGTTTTTTAATGCATATTTTATTGGTTCGACGCATACACCAACCTATGTAGAACAAATAATTTTATTGTAGAGCTATGTAGCAGCAAGTTTATGCTTACGTAAGGGTGATTTGAATTTTATTGCATTAATTTTCTTTCACATGAGCGTTGCAAATGTAATGAAATAGAAGTGAAAACCTATAAGATATCAATGCTAGTATATAGGCAGATACACTTTACTCAAATAAAAACACCTAATTAAATATAACGTCTTTATTGCAAGCTAGCATTAACACACTTTAATTAAAATTCTGAGTACTATTCATTAGTGCACTAACAAGTTATTACGAAAAGATGTCTCGTAACTTTTAGATTTCTGTCCTCTATGTAGGTATGAAATTCTGTTGAATATTCTTTTAAACTGTGTTAAGAAAATGAACTTAGTTGGCATTGCAATTTATTCTTCCTTCGCTGAAAGAAGATTTAAGTAATTAAGTATTTTATACTGATAAGGTTATTAACTGATATTAAGGTTGAGAATATAATTTAAAGTATTCTATAATGTCATCACGTTTCGTTCACATTCTTTAAACCCCAGCTTACCCCAAATCACCGCAAACATAGAAAATGTTTACGAACATAGATATATATAGTAGTATACATTCTAGTATCAACAATTATATGAGATAAACATGACCACATCTGTTCATTATAAATACCCAAAAATATGGGTAGTCAACGCTGCATAAAAACAAAGCTGTCTTTACCTACTCTATATCCGTGCACTACCCATAAACATTTAACCATTTACAATTCTCTCCCTTGCAGATTGCTAGCGAGCGTCGAGGTATTAAGTTATTGTATTGTTATCTACAAAACTAGCGAATATTTTTCGGCATGGAACAAAGGACTCCATTGCATAGTCGATAGCTGTTGTTCCCGCAACGATATTCGTGATCTGACAGTCGTCCATAACCGCAGACTGCTATAGCCGAGCGTGAACATGCACGTATTTTTTCAAACGTATGTTTTTCAACATGACTTCAATGTTCTTTTTTTTATTTTTGAACGAATCGCGATCGTAGACAGACCATTTATCGCCCGTCGTTTGCTGCCTGTAAAGTACTGGCTAGTTTTTTGGAGGCACTCGTGTTCCAACATGGACCTACAATGCAGCAGTAAAAATCATTCTGACTGTATTTTCAACAGCTATCATTCAACATAAAATTCTCAGTAACCCCATTACTTAAAAACCAAACTGAAACGTTTCCACTATTACACAATACCTAAATCACCGAGACAAGTGGATTTTCTTTAAAGCGATTTCTACAAAATCTCCATAACTATGCTTGTCATTGTTACTCTAAAAAAAAAATTAAATCCTTTAAAAAATATGGTTCATTTTCCTAAAATTTTTGAGTTTGAAGTAACTTTTGTAATCCACAGGCTCGAAAAAACTGACAACGTGCCACGTTAGGTACATAAATTGTCGGCATAAATGGGTAAAAGAGAGCACGTGATATCCAGCCAATATTCTATATCACCGGGTGAGCTTAGCGCTACACGTGCGCGATCCTAAGAACAATAATATTTCATCCGCGCGCCATGATTTGCCGCTTAAGCGCGATAGGGAAATCGTAAATTCAAGAAAAGGAATTTTCTTTATAGTCACCTAAAAAGTTTCCACGCAAGAACGTAGCCGTACACAGACTTGAGAGCAAATGGCACCGAATTGTTATACCATCCGTTTCAGTAGACACCCCTACTTTTCAAATTTTCTTTTACAATGCGACGAGGTAATATGCGTTTTATTGGATCGTTTCTCTTTTGAAATGAAATGGAGTTGTTATGTGAAAATATTTTTTCAAAAGCTGAACCAAACAATGTAATACCGCGCGCAAGGAGGAACGTAGTTACATACTCGTACCTACTTCAATATGACTAACGAATATGGGAAAATAACAGAGATATGAGAGAAGCCGAACATACGCCCTTTTGACCACATGAGCTAGGATATAATTCCAAATATTTTATTAGGAAAATATAGGATGATAAAGATAGGATGTTCAATAAAATAGTACATATAAATAAACGCGTGGTACGAGCTCCAACAAAACATAGCTGCGAGTGTGCGTGACACCTTTTTACAATTGCAAATTGAATGGACAAAGCAAAAATTACCATTTACGTAGCTCGGTTACTAGATTAGTTAAAACTGGAGCAGCTTTGGTGATGTCAAGCTTCATAGGTAAATAATGAATAATACCTATTAAAACTACTATCTTTAAGTTTTAAAAATAAATAAAATAAAATACCCACTTCTTTTATACCTTGCGAGATACACTGATAAATACATATGCGTGCCCTTCGAGAGCCCGCTGTGGAAAACGCAGGTTTCGTTTACATAAAGATTTAGCAGAGCCTCTTAAACAATTATAGCCAGAATGATAAATTTATAGCTGTTGTAAGTTGTCCGCTATAACTCGCCGAATGTGGGCCCTCAGATGAACTGTGCCAAACACCAAATTACTGAAACGGACCAAATAAGATGATTTTAAAGAGTGGTCATATTTAGCAGGTAAATTATAGGGCAACATACGAAAGTAAGAGCTCTGCCTAGTTATTGCAAATAAAGAAAATCCAATAAAATGATGGGCCCTCAGTTCTTAAGTGCAAAAATTTTACTTTGATGCTACAAGTTTTAACTTACAACTTAATGTCTTTGGTAAGGTTTTAATTTTAGCAGAAGTAGCCACAATGCTAACCTGAGAGTACTGGGTTTATATATTCAACTAGTATAGAATAAAAGCTCTAGCAAAGTGAACCCTCAGACCACACGTTTTAGAAGAAAGTTATCATATTTAGAGTCAAGGTGGAAGGTGTATTAATTTACACTTAATAATAAAAAAACGTAGTCATTTCATAGTACAAACTTATGTATCTGTGTGGCGTGTAAATATTTCCTTTCTTGAAAAAAACTAATTCATTTATATGTGAACAAAATGTTCGTATTAGGGTAACCACAAATCAGAAGATTAGTGGAAAGTAATGGAAAAAATAAATAAGTACACATTTTATTTATTCGTATTAATCTAATCTGTTACATCTGAATAATTACATTATTCGTTAATTAGTTTTTTATCACTCCTGTTAGGAAAGTTGACTTTTCATGTATGGAAAATTGCTTTTTCATACGGGGTCAAAGTTAATTGAGCCACATTGTGTTAAAAATAGACCAAGCCCATAGATAGAAGTTGCTACCAACAGCTACCATCTCTCCGCATGACCTAAAGGTTTAACTTCTTTAGAGTGTGTATTTGTCAGAAACTCAAACTGAAAAAAATCGTTATACCCATACATAATAATAATAAAAGAACAACTGGTGTTTAACCAGATTTATTATTTATCCACTATCATTAACAAATAAATGAAGAAATCCATTATTACCTACTATGTTGTATTTGTCAAACGTTGCTCAGGCGCGGAAGTCTCGGTAAACCACCAGGTGGTGCTCGATAAATGCAAATTTATTTTTTTGTCCAAAACAAAATTGAAATTTTCGTGTATTTATTGATTGAGAAAAATTGATAAATGAAATTGATTCAACCTCTAAATTTTTTTAAAGATTTAGCTACGTAAGTTAAAAGGATGCAGTAGAATCGATGCAGTAGAAAATCAGAATATTGATTTGAATCAATTGTCTACGCAAAATGTAAAAAAATTGCTTGAGACTTCTAGGAGTCATAAAATATCCTCATCATTGTTTAAGTATTTTTTATCATATATTTTTCTCAGAATACCTCTTAAGCAATCGTACAGCATATACTTTTGTTTCGAGTTTCCTAAAAAAATTGATAATGTGGTTAACATACACAAATTCAGTATGGAGAATATAAAAAGCTAGATATTTCTTTAAATACTTTATATAGCAATAATATTTTAATACAATTTGAAACTATAAATTTTGTATAAAAAATGCTGTTAACTATTTTTATCAAAAAATGACCAGGGAGAGAGATTTCTTATGGAGTTGGTTTTTAGCGTGTGGTACGAGAGCTCACTTTGCTAGAGCTTTTATTCTATACTAGTTGAATATATAAACCCAGTACTCTCAGGTTAGCATTGTGGCTACTTCTGCTAAAATTAAAACCTTACCAAAGACATTAAGTTGTAAGTTAAAACTTGTAGCATCAAAGTAAAATTATTATACTTAAGAACTGAGGGCCCATCATTTTATTGGATTTTCTTTATTTGCAATAACTAGGCAGAGCTCTTACTTTCGTATGTTGCCCTATAATTTACCTGCTAAATATGACTACTCTTTAAAATTATCTTATTTGGTCCGTTTCAGTAATTTGGTGTTTGGCACAGTTCATCTGAGGGCCCACATTCGGCGAGTTATAGCGGACAACTTACAACAGCTATAAATTTATCATTCTGGCTATATTTGTTTTAGAGGCTCTGCTAATTCTTTATGTAAACGAAACCTGCGTTTTCCACAGCGGGCTCTCGAAGGGCACGCACATATAAATACGCACGCGAATGCAAGAAAAGTGAAAATTACGTAAGATCAATTCAAACGTTTCAATCATCTGTACTGTAACTTCTGAAGTTCATTAAATAATTTGAGGAAAGGTTCATGGAGCCGTGTTCTTTGTCCGATCGTAATCAAATTACCGACCGAGCCTATTGTCGACGCAGGCGCAAGATCCCCCCACCCCCTTCCCCTACTCGCTTACCTCACATACAAACAACAAGATGATCAATCTCTGGACTATCGCAGTGTTTAACGCCTTCACGTATTGTTTCAGCCTCAAAGGAGTTTTGATGAATCTCCTTGTCGGAAGCCTTTGTGCGGAACGAGAAGAGGATATTGATGAATAATTTGACGGGCGAGTAACGATCCCGTAATTATTTAAGGTGAATATCAATTTCTTATTGATTGTGAATTGACGTAGCGCATTTACATGTTTAGTACAAGTAGCTAGTAAGTTAGTTGGTGCTACTGGGCTTTTTCTGCACTTGATTGGGCCATTGTGTATGTCTTCTACTCCAACTATCCCAAGCTATACCAAGTACTCACTTTCTTTAAGTACATGTAACTATAAAATTTACTCAACCACCACATAAGTCTATCTTGTATGTAGACTATTGATCGCGGTTAGTTTTTTTTAACGAAAAACCAATGTTATTTTTTTTAAATTTAATTTTTTTATAAAAAAATATTGAACTGTAGGTACCTAATCTCGATATCTGATGATAAAATTATTGCACCTACAAATAAATGAGTTAAATAAAACCACGATCAAATGAGTTACGTCTTCGGAAAGGCATAAAAAATGAGAAGCTAAAAAGATTTATTTTGTTCGCAACTTTTCGTGCTTTTCAATATTGATTCCCCAACTCGGAATGATTCACAGTTTTTCAGAGCTAAATGTACAAGTTTTCTTTCCTGATCACAAAATAAAAGTTGCGAACCGCTTTCCCTTAATTCATTGTTAATGCGTTAAAACTGATTTCTTCGCTTTTACTTCGGATATAAAAGAAAAAATCTTAAGACAGATAAGAAATAGGCAAAGTAAACGGTAAAAAGCTATTAGGTACCTAACGCTTTTTCAACAAAGTTTTAGCAGGCATCGGTAGGCACGTTTAGTTTTTCACCATAATTGATCAGATTTATGTCGTTTCCTTGGATTCAGTTAGACGTCGACATAAATATGTACTTACTTTCATCCGATGGTTCGGTCAGCTGCTGCTTCTAAACCATTACCAAGGATGTAAAAATAATAATAGTCGCCCTTGCCGATTTCGACTACGGTGGCCAGTCACAAAGACTAACCGACTGCGCGGGACATATTATAGTGCACAAGTGTGCGCAAACACAGGTGCACTCTCTATTCCTTTCACTCTCATAACCCGAAAAGGCAGCAATCTGACACCACCGGAGAGATATCAGGCGCAGGACCAACGGCTTTACGTGCTTTCCGAGGCACGGGGGAGGAACACCGACAACTTTCAAACTCCGGGCTTCCCTGAAAATTTTTGAACAGAAAAACCCAGGACCTCTAACGCAGCCGTCGCTTTAAAATGTGACCCTCTAACCGCTGCGCCACCGAGGCAGTTAAGACCATATAAGGATGTATGTATGATCCAAAGACTAAAAGCCGACTATACTGATATACTGTTAAGAAGCCGACTTAAAAATATCGGCCGATAGAAATCCGCGGTCTCTAAAAAAATTTACATTGTTTGATCTTCAACTCCCGCTTATAAGACGCGCCCCGGGAGTCGGTAGGCCCGGCACGTCTCGCGCCCATCGCCTTCATACACTGCCCGGCGCCATCTGCACATATCCAACGTTATCGAGTGGAGGACACATTTTTATAGGAACAAATTTAATCTAAGCAGGAGGGATCAGTCTCGGGAGTGCCCGGCGCACGTGTTCTTGCGACGTGAGCACACGCTAACGATTTTTCACAGAACGTTATTATGTGTCCGATAAAAGACTATCTTGAAACTATGCCGTTGGCGAGATCCCTTTTTTGTTTGCATAACATATTTATGTAGCGGCCGAACATTTTACGTAACGCGTTTATAGGCGCTCAAGAATATGTAAGCTCGTGTTTGAGAATGTGATTGGTTATTCATAGTAACATGTGCTTTGTTCTACCTTACCTACAAATTGTTTTGACTATTGTTTATTATTAAGGTTTTAATCAAAAACTTCAAACGTAAGGACTATGGGTGCCTACCTAAATTAGAACACTGGTAATAGTTAATCTAGATCTTAAAGCGAAATTATAGAGAGTGGGTGTAATTTCAGTCGTTTCTCTACAAGCTCTCAAATATAAGATCAAAAATTTACAATTTGAAACAGTCTGAATTATTTCCCCAAACAAACAGATTTGGTTCATGTTGGGTTTATTCGTAATCCTTTGTTCAAAATACTGTGCATCAGTAGCAAAAACTCTAAATAGCTCATCTAGGTTTACTTTGAGCTGGCACAATGAGGTTAAACAATCTAGCTTTTCGAGATGTCATTAAGTTTTTGCAACTCTACCCTTGGGACCAAACAAGGGTGTAGCGTCGTGCGAAGGAAATTTTCTTAGAAAAACAATAAATTTTCTGTGAGCTTCGCTCGAGTGAGTTTCGGTGTCGGCTGAGCGAGAGCACGCTCGCCATAATATATTGAATTTGAAACGAACAAAGTTTTACGTTCTCCTTGCCGCATGTAAAAAGATTTTCTCAAAATGTTTACAATGCAATAATTTCAATCCGAGTCGAAGGGCTTAGGCGGGGACAAAATGGTACGTCACGCTGCGTTGCACAAACTGGCAATCACGTTAAAATTTTACTAAAGAAGGAAGCAGGAAAAGATATTGTAGATGTTTACATTTGTATATGTACCTATTTGATGTACTAGTATGCTTTATATTATTTTTTTATTCTGAATGCTATTTGCTATAGACTAAGCATAAAATTAATATTCCTTCCAAAAGGGATAATATTTCTATGAGACTAAGTAAGTACATTTAATGTGTTTGCATATAACAAGGAAAATTCGCACCAGATATTATGAAATCACTATATGTTTTAGAGCCGGTGCTATGGACAAAAACCCCAATACGCTTTTAAGCCTTCCAAAATTTGCAGATCTAAATCCCAAATCCTGTTTACCTTGTTCCGCCTTTCTTCATCAAAATATCAATAAGAGTTGTAACGAAACGTTATCTTTCAAAACGCCTATTGATCGTCGGCAAAACACTTTGTATCATGGCGGTTTACCGGCGGTTGAACCACAAAAAAATATTGGTGAAAAGGTGTGAGCTCTCCTAGCTTAATCCCCGACGATTTGCGAAGACGGAAAAAAGGGTTCGCAAATAGGGTTGCCCCGAATCCTTTCCACTTTCTGTGGTGATAACTTTTCGTCGATCCGCTAAATCTTTTTGAATAATTTTATCTAATAACGCCTTATTAAAGAGTCCTCAAATCTTTAAATCGTAGTCTGTTTGTTTCGTAAAAAAACACATACTTTATTCACACCATAGAATCTCTCGTTTTAAGAATAGAGATGTAACCTAAGAACGGCAGTTTGCCATCGACGTAAGAACTTAAAGGTACACGCAGATAGGAGGCGGCACCAGCCGTTGACACCCCATTGACCTGCCGTCCATCTGTCAACGACTACCGCCATCGTCAAGTGTCGCTTGTTTGTCTGAGCGCTTATTAGGTGTCGTATACTGACTTATGAAACATTATCAAAAGTATTATTATAATAGGGAGTAAACTTTAGAAAGCAAAAATAGTTGTTCATAATAAGTACTCGTAGGCAACAAACGTGTCATCTAAAAATACATTCATATTATAATACTAAGAAAGTAATATTATATCAGTATTTTTACTTTATTTACATGACGTGCTAAACTTAGACGTAACGTGATTCTATTTACGTGTTAGGCCAACAGTACATTTTTCTTTGCCACAAATGGAAACACCGCTTGCAGAAGTCAATCTAACGCCAGCTTTCTCAAGTTTATCGGCAGTGTACAGGGTGATTTATTGGTCGTTTAAAATTGCCGCTTGCACCGATTTAGAATTAGCAGAGGAACTCTTAAAAGGTCTTTAATCTCTCGCATTTTAAGTTTCGTTTACTGTTTTTGGTTCTGAATACATAAAACAAAACTTCGTAATAGAAAAGTTATAATATCTCATCTATGAGTGATGAGATATTATAACTTTTCTAATATCAAATGGATAAGACTTAAACAATACCTATTTCCACTATATGTTACATACACAATATGAATATTTAAATTATAAATAATGCATCTTATAAACGTCACAAAATGCTATAGCTCTTAATACTATTTCCGAAACATTTTTTTTTTATTTCAAGCGATTAATTTAATTTTACAACGTTTGGTTGGATCATCTTAACCTTTAAGCGTCAACCATAATATATTTTTTCGTCTGTAGCTAAGTATTTAATGCTGAATTAATATACGTAGTAAGATGGATAGAAATATATTTGTATTAGTTATAATTTCTCCTAACCATTAGTTTGTATGTTTGTTTTTTGCTATACCCTTGCCGTGCAACATCTCTTTGTCTTATAACATCTATATACTACTCACATGTAATGCAAATTAATATATTTCAATTTTTGATGATCCAATTTATTGCATTAAGTTGTGTATATGTATAGTTTAATTTAAAAATATGTAATTAAAATCTAGAGTAAATCGTCTAAGATTGCGGTGGCAACCCTGTCGAAGAAGCTTAGTCGCTGTGGATCCCCTATATAGCCGGCCCGCCTTCTGGCCGCGTTTATCGTTGCTCAGCCCTATTTATTTGGCAAAATAAATAGTGAGGTGCGTATTGAGAGCATCTGAATCGAACCGGTATTAATACCACGGATCCCTTTCATTCGTAAGGTAATCGTCCTTTGTCACGGCTTTCGTAAGGATTTGTGTTTGTTGATACCGCTCGTTCTTATAACACAGTGATAGTAGTTTAAAAATAATATTTTACCCTCTTAAAAATATTTTCTGATAATCTGAAAATGCCGGTGTGACATCAAACAGTAGCTACGAACGATCTGTTGTTATGATGCTGCTTTGCTTAGGACCAAACATTGAACTACTATTACTAGCATATGGAACTGACGTCACGAACAAATTTTGTGCTCCATGAATTGATGTCACTGTCATCAACTAATACAAATATACAAATAGTACAAATTCATAATTCGATATTCAAATTTCAAAGAAAACGTCATAATCTTGTCGTCGACAATATGTGACACTTTTTTTGCTTGCCATAGCTTCTCTATACCTAGTAGTAAAAACTCACTGGGACCAAAAAAAACTATTTTTGTACCTGCAGACATACAGATACTCACTCAAACTTTAACGTACTGTATTAATTATTTAAAACTTCATGCACAAAATAAAATACTGTACAAATGGTGGACTTAATACATAATGAAATTATCTACCAGGTCTGATCAGAGAAAATGACGGTGCAAAAAAAGTGATGGAGACAAGAAAACTTTTTTGTCTTAATAAAAAAAGAAGTTTTTTAATCACTTCATAATTGTTTTCCTCCAGTCTTTTAGTATCTTCTACCTTCGGTCTTGCATTCGAAAATTGTTTTCCAAGAAAACACCAAAACTACAACTGTTCACCAAAATCAAAAAATGTACCGTTTTACTAGTCTGCAGATTTAGACGGCATATTTATAGCCTAGACAGATTTCGACAAAATAAAACCATAACTACGCTCTAGCTGTCTATAAAGTTTTGCGACATGTAAGGTTGACTCTTACACAAAAATGTTTATGACTTTATGAAGTTACAGACGCTCACACTGTTTCCTGGACTAAAATTATTAAACTGTTCATAACTTATAAGGGTGTTATGGTACCTAGTAAAATTTCACCTTAATTATTTCAGGTTTCTATGAAACCTACTTCAGGCACCAGTCTCTCACAGAATTAGGTATAAGTACTATTAAGTTCATCTAACGTACCTACTTTATGTATTAATAAAATAAATATTGGACACCAATCACATACATTGCTCTGATCCCAAAGTAAGTAGCTAATGCACTTGTGTTATGGAAATCAGACACAACGGTGGTACCACAACACCCAGACCCGGGACAATATAGAAAATTTTGATTTCTACATTGACCCGACCGGGAATCGAACCCGGGACCTCGGAGCGGCGACGCCTTGAAACCCAGCGTGCTTAGCCACTACACCTGTGTAGAGAAATAAATAAATAAAAATATTATATGCATTATATTATTTATTTTATCACACTTACGGCCTATTTCACGATGTCCATAAATTTTGATTAGCTTTATCTGTCCAATACTTCAAACGAAATGAGGTACCATAGGTATTTATCTATTCTTTGTTTAGTAACTATTATGTCGATAGTAAAACATGCTCTTATTGTTCTTTTTCAACATATCAGATCGCGCTTGTGCGTAATTTTTGGTTTCTTATTTCATCTTGTAATCAGTCAGGTATCAAACGACTGCCGGGAGTCGCATAATAATGAAATTTCTATTGTGTCTCGTTCACACATACTTGACGAGTTAAGGATTGCGAAAAGCCAACTTTTTTAAAAAAATATCCAAAAAACTTAAATTATTCATACAAATTACACGTAAAAGTTACACTTCAGTGACTTGTGAGTTCAAAACTAGACACGATTGTAATTTGAAGACACGTTGTAAAGTATTGATATATCCTGTATATTAATTAACAGGTTTGTCAACTGCCTTTTATAAAAATATTACTCAGCGGAAAACACTGAATTAGAATGAGAAAATGCATACAAAGTAAAATAACAAGAAAATGAAGAATTCATTTATATTCAGATAACATATTTCATTTATTTAAGCAAGAAATATATTAACTAAATGATTAGTTAGGGTAAATGAGTCTAGAATTTGCCAGACGTGTAAGCGGCTCATCTCATACTGTGGGATTGTGTACACAACTTTTTATCATAATCTCCTCAGAAGTTTCTCACGTAAGTAGCTTAAGGTTTATCAAATAGTTATAATTTTTATGAATAAAAGTTATTGAGTACGTTTTTTTTTTGCTTTAGTGCATAAATGCATTACTTACTTACAAATCAATATTATCGTTTTTCGGTGAAAAATTGAAAACTTTCAAATTCATAAACATCAATCTGTTTAATCTTCATCGGAACATCGGTAAATAAATTGAAGGATAATTCAAATTCAACATTTAAAATTATAATTCAGATAACATTTTTTAACATATGAATATAATAAAATAATATAATATAAAAAGATAATATTGAAAAAAAACTGATTGAAAATATATTAAATTACATCATAGATTCATTAGAAATAATTTTATGTTTGCTTGTTATCGAAAATGATAATAACACTAAATAACTCTTGTTCAAAAAGTTTGTTTTAAAGTTTATTTTTTGTTGTCCTACGTATTTTCTCTATTTTAGATATTTTGAAAATGAAATATTAAAATCAATCTTTGAGACATAAAGCGGTCCCTAAAACCTCATCGCAAATTAACATTAATTTAAATTCGAGATTATTCATGGCAAAAAGCGAAGTTCCTCCGGTGGTATTTAGCGCGGCACCTGCCCGGAGGCGTCTTAACGTGGTCGAAATTAATGCGACGCAAAGTCGGCAAAAGTCAATTACACTTTATTAAAACCGTTTCCATTTATATCAATTTGACGCAAACTGTTACAAATACTGGTAATGTTCCGTCCTTTCATCCGAGCGAGGCGGGGCTACGCTTGCGCCGCGCCGGGCGCTCGGTAGACAAAGCGAGCGCTCCGGCAGCGTGGCAGAGCGGCCAGTACGCAGCCGGCGCGCTCTGAGCACGTTGCGAGTCGCCCGCTCCGCTCGCTCGCCGCTTCGCTCGTCGCGCTCAACGCTCGCTCGGACCGATCTCGACAAACAACTCAACTCACGACCGCCCAATGAATATTTAATCGCATACTACTCCTACCCTGGCGGATGAATGAGCCCACTCGGTTGCCCCACCGACAGTCATGACAACACAATTCTAATACTAGGAAAAGTTTATTACGATGTCGCTGGGGTAAAGCAATTATAAAACCATGATCGGTCGAAGATTGGTGTCGCGATCGACGACGGCGTTTGTTTTGTTACTCGTTGCTAGATGTGTCACGTCGTCCGATGGTAAGTTAAGTAAATAGAGCCTTAAACGTTCGTATATTGCGTATTACTTTGCAGAAGTTGATTATTGTTTTGCGACAACTTTTGCTGAGCTTTTGTGAAAGTTGTTTGAGCGTTTTGCTTTTTATTTTCAGCGATGCTTACGGGGCTTTTGTGCCATTTGTGTGAGTTTGCGTCGGCACTCGTCGTAAAAGCGTAAACAATGATGCATCTCAATAAATCGTGGGCTAATGCGTTTGCGATGTACTCTAGTGTCTCGCTTGAGAAGTTTAGAATGTATTTTACACAAAGTTCGTGATGCGAGATACATGTTTCACAAGTTTGTAAACACTCGGCGACTGCCCGCGCCACCGCGTTTTCAGTTGGGCCGTGAAACTATTGTTTGGGATTCATTGATTTGACGCTGTTTATTATTGTTTTGCTTCCATTTATGTAGAGATGTTGTAACAAGTACCCGATCTATCTGGAATTATTTACTTTAGAGGATTTACAATCTAAACGTGCTTATAGAGTGACTATGCACTTACTCTGTAGGTATGTTGGATCGTCTTCATGCAACATAACTAAAACCTTTTATTGTTGATTGATTGAGATCAATAAAAACTCCTATTATTATCTACTTGGAATATCATTTAATAACAATGACCTAACATTCACTAATAATAAACTTTCATAACTTTTTTATTAATTACTGCATTTAAACAACAAATTGTTAAACTATGTTTACGTATATAGATGACACATATCAAAAAATCCCTGATCAATTTACTTAATCTTGAAACTTCAAACATTTTAAGCCCCATGAGTAATTTATTAACGAAGTTCGCAACGTTCATGCTATCAATCTCTTCAGATTGTTTATTACTCTACGACTACAATAATTTACCGGATTAGGTTCTTGATGTGATATCAAGTTGAGTAACAACACAACTTTTGGAGATACCTAAATCGTTGCGCGCAAACTTTCGACCATTCATCAAGTTAGTTTGTTGTTATTTACACATTTAGCTTAAAAACGAGTCCGCTGTCGATCGTAACAGCTTTCCGAGCTTCGGTAGTTAGCTGTAAAGAGCTGTGGAAGCAATTAAACCATCAATAAAGCTGAGATTTATTATTTAAATACCGTTATTAATGCCGCGAGCTCATACGCCAGCAAACAATTGGCATATTTTTCCGGCGGGCCTGCGCCAACTCTGATATCTATAACCCATTATTCAGCGGATTAGCTTTTTGCTGGATGAGCCATAGAATATTCAAAAGGGAATTATTGGATTCCGTGAAATCTGCGTGAGTGTCGCGATGGGATGCATCGCAAATTGTAGCCGTTTCCATGTTCATTAGGCTGGAGGATAGCTAGTTTTGTATGCTCAAAGAAAATTAAAATCCGAGCGTGTATGCGACGTGCTAGACGAAATAGCTTTGAGATAAAGTAACGGCCATTAGGACCGACGCTCGACAAAGGTCTATGTAATTGGTTTTGGTCGATTCTGATTGGCGCGTTGAGATTACACTAGAACGTCTAAACGTTATCGGCTAGATCATTAACCAATATTAAGTCTATTCAATGGAGTAATGATGGGTATTGATACAGTGTATTATTCTTTCACAAAGGCAGTAAGAATAAGCCTACTTGATTAATGTAGGCTTATTTGTCAACAATCAAAGCAATATATATGTCTGCATAACTATGTAGTTTGCTTTCTATTAGTTGCTGCTGAACAGTTAATGGGTTAAACTTTAAGCATATTTGTGTGAGGAAGTGATCGGAAAACGGGAAGGTACCTGAAATATAATAAAGTCACATCTTGTTAACGTCTTTCAGCCGAGGAAAAATGATGGATGGTTCCGCATCATGCTTGCTCAACAGATTTTCTATTTGAAAGTTTTAGTTGAACACATAGAAAAAGAGCTCGTAAAAACGAACCAGTAAAAACATATCTGTCCTGTCGTATTTTGGACTTTAATATTGAACTAAGTTATTTCAAATACGGGAAAGTTTAGTCAGTAATCTTTGATGTTGAAAGCTGAATGTTGATTGCTCAAAGAAAATAATTACTGTTGAAATTATGTAATCTTATATAGAGCAACGATGTACAAAAAGAAAAATGGCTTTAATAAGTTCCGAATATGACTTGACTAAAATCCGTTCTTATTTTTTAATATTAAAATACGCGGAATGAGATATTTAATACAAGAAATTCGATATTACAATTTCTTGACTATCACTGCACAACACTTGACCTTTTCCGCCTTGGGAAACCACAGCTGACTAAATTGAATATACCCAACTGCCGCAATACAATTTTAAAATATCCAACTATTAAATTATAAAAATGTTAGGGAAACCAAATCGTTGTCCGTTTGTATGTTCATTTAGCCGGTTTTGTATGCTCAAAGAAAATGTGAGCGTGTGGCACGTGTCGCGAGACAGGAGCTCTATTTTTGAATCACTCGCGTCATTATTTTGACCGTTTTTTAGGGTTCCGTAGCCGAATGGCAAAAAACGGAACCCTTATAGTTTCGTCAAGTCTGTCTGTCTGTCTGTCTGTCTATCTGTCTGTCTGTCTGTCTGTCTGTCTGTCCGTCCGTATGTCACAGCCACTTTATTCTGAAACTATAAGCATTACATAGCTAAAACTTAGTAGGTAGGTGTATTTTGTTCACCGCTTTCCGATTCAGATACAAAAAGTAAGAAAAAATAATATTTAAGGGGGGGCTCCCATACATGAAACTAAAACCTAATTATTTTTTTTTACTCAAACCTATGCGTGTGGGGTGTCTATAGATAGGTCTTTCAAAATGATGTTGAGGTTTCTAAAACCATTTTTTCTTAAAGTGTAAGGTTTGGGATATAGACGCTTCCAAAGTGGTAAAATGGGCGTCCCCCCCCTCTAACTTTTGAACTAAGAAAGTGAAAATTTTGAAAAAAATATATGATGTAGATCTCAACAAAAACTTGCAACGAAAATTGGTTTGAAGGAGATCGAACCAGTAATTTTTGAGATAGATAGATATATATATATAGAGATAGAGATATAGAGATAGATTTTGCACATTTTTATCAACCGCAAATATAACTTTGTCTTTCATACAAACACTATGAAAAACAAAGTTATTTTTGCTGTCGCAATATATTGTGATGTTTTTGTTAAGTGAAAGTAAGTGGACCCTGAATTCAGTTAAGGGTGGCACGGAACCCTCAGTGCGCGGGTCCGACACGCACTTAACCGGTTTTTGTTTGAAAAATTCATCAAAGGTATTGACTTTTGAGTATTGATTTTCATTAGAAAATCACATTACAAAATTATTATTTTTTTTAATTACTGCCATGTGGATTCAACTAATTTTCATTTGAAAACCGGTTAAGTGCGTGTCGGACCCGCGCACTGAGGGTTCCGTGCCACCCTTAATTGAATTCAGGGTCCACTTACTTTCACTTAACGAAAACATCACAATATATTGTGACAGCAAAAATAACTTTGTTTTTCATAGTGTTTGTATGAAAGACAAAGTTATATTTGCGGTTGATAAAAATATGCAATATCTCAAAAACTACGTGTTCGATCTCCTTGAAACCAATTTTCGTTGCAAGTTTTTGTTGAGATCTATATCATATATTTTTTTCAAAATTTTCACTTTCTTAGTTCAAAAGTTAGATGGGGGGGACGCCCATTTAACCACTTTGGAAGCGTCTATATCTCAAACCTTACACTTTTAGAAAAAATGGTTTTAGAAACCTCAACATCATTTTCAAAGACCTATCCATAGACACCCTACACGCATAGGTTTAAGTAAAAAAAAATTTTTAGGTTTTAGTTTCATGTATGGGAGCTCCCCCTTAAATATTATTTTTTCTTACTTTTTGTATCTGACTCGGAAAGCGGTAAACAAGATACACCTACCTACTAAGTTTCAGCTATGTGATACTTATAGTTTCAGAATAAAGTGGTTGTGACATACGGACGGACAGACAGACAGACAGACAGACAGACAGACAGACAGACAGACAGACAGACAGACAGACTTGACGAAACTATAAGGGTTCCGTTTTTTGCCATTCGGCTACGGAACCCTAAAAATTAATATTAGCGCTGGTGACCTACGCCATTCGCATGCGGCAGTAAATAGATAAGTTACCGACAAGGATGCACTATCACATCTCGCTATATGTGAGAATTTCGGCGAGTGATTTTCATTGACAAGCGAGTGGCGACTGACGAGTGATTAAATAATAGAACTTTTAATGACCGCAGTAAGAGAATGGAAGACTCGCCGTGACTTATTTGACTAGATTGGGATATCGACTAACTAACCAGCAAAAACAGCTTTAGACGCCATACGCAATCTTATTTTATTAGTATGTTAACGCGCAAACGCTAAATCTGATGACTGGAACTTTAACTGGAACTTAACACGTTCCGGGACGTGTTAATGTCACAATTTGCTGCAACCTTTACGCGCTACACATTATGTAATCTATTATTCAGAATAAATGCTTGTCCATTTAATGTTCGCTTTTTTGCCCGTTAGTTAAATGATGATTATATTTTACAACACAATAAAAAATTTACACCAAACAAATGATTGAAACAAACAACATTCTAATGTTTAAATTATAAATTCAATGCAAAAATGAAATCAGACGAGAAACCAATGAATAAATATACTATTCATTGGTTGGCATTCAGGTAATGCTGCGGGATTGCATGAGAATTATAATAATGAGCGCTTTTATTTCCACGTATTTAATTAAAATCTAGCATATGCTAAAGGCACACGCAGAATTATTTCCGCGTTGATGTCAGCTTATTTCCTGATTTCATTATCACTAAATGAATAATTAAAACAAAAAACAGTTCGGCAAGGTATTAAGAGCCATATGACAGTCTGGAGATTCTCAGATTTTACCGAATTTATCAATGTGTGTGTGCGATTTTATATGTCCGGGACACAAAAAAATGTTAACTGTAATTAAACAATTTTGATACTTTATCTCTAGGTAGTAGGCTATGCGTATGATGAACACAGAAAATGATGGTCTTATAAAAGTCGATGTGATAAATTAATGTTATACCAGTTTTTTTGTATTTAAAATACCTATTACGAATACAGTGAATACAGTTTGGAATCAGGGCTCGCGTCAATTCCGTTTGCGAACATTTTCCTTTTGATAATTATATAACTAAATTCACAGATTTAAACACAAACGTACGATTATAATAACGTAAAAAACTTACAGCATAGAAAAAACGAAATGCATCCAAAGGGTGAAGACATATAGAGGCGGGTAACACGCGCTGACCTGCGACGACTAACCAGTGTTGTGCCGTGTTGGCTATTTCATGGAATTGAAATGCTTTATAGAGACTTTTCCGACTCAAGTCTTGATTTGAATCTTATTTTTAAACAATTTTCTAGTGTCGGTCCTTATTTGGATTGTTGTAACGAATTTCTTAAATATTTCGAGATTAAAAATAGATGACTTGGCACATCACTAGTACAGGTTGGTACCGGTTATCTGCCTCTCTATGTCTTCACCCAAATCGTGACTTCTCAGAGTAGGTATTTTTTTACGAATGTAAACTCCACGAGATAAACAAGATAATTTTATTTAATTTTTTGGTTTACACCGGTATTATATCATTTTGTCCATATACATTTTTCAATAATGAAATATTATATGAATATGGACTTGAATAGAACCATGGAACTTCATTGCATTTGCGTACACTTTGAATACAGGTTCATATTAACTACATACACATCACATGAAACGCTTCTATTTAAACAAGCGTTTTACTTTACAAGTTTATAGTTAGGTTATGGTTGTAGATTGTGGTAGAAAGAAAAGTAATGTTAAATAAGCAAAACATTGCCCTATTTATTTAGGTTTAAACCATTGAAACACTGTTACTAGCGTATGGAATTAATGCCATGAACAAGTCCCACACAGTATGGAATTGACGCCAATGGCCAATGGTATGTACGTACAAGTGCGTATCAAAGGTTGTGGAACTAAATAACGCCTATATACGGTCTATATTAAGAAAAACTGACCTTTTAATTTTTGTCGTCCGTTTATTCTTATTCAAAATCCAAAGCACGAATGATGTAAGAAAATTTATAAACTTACTTGTTTACTACTCAAAGTCAAATACTTAAAACAAAAGCCCTTATTTGTCTTCAATTTTGTTGGGTTAATGGTCACTTCACCACCATACTATTTCAATAAAACCGACTTCAAAAACAAAACACCGAGACACAAAGCGCCGAGATTGGATATGAAGCAAAGTTTTCTGTGGTCGAAGTATTTTTTTTTCACTAAAAAGTCTAAAACTATTCAAAGGACTCCATTTTAGGCAAACCATTTCTTTTTGGAGTCGATGCCCAGATAGATGTCGCTTAAGATGGAACTTGAGAGAGCCCATGCGATGGCACTGACTCCAAAAAGAAATGGTTTGCCTAAATTGGAGTCCTTTGAATAGTTTTAGACTTTTTAGTGAAAAAAAAAATACTTCGACCACAGAAAACTTTGCTTCATATCCAATCTCGGCGCGCCCCAGCCCTGTTTTATAATAACTTAAGGGGTAAGAGGTAAATACCAATTCAACAAAGTAAAAATCATGAAAATCGGTCTACCGTTGTTGAACTATAAAGTAGTGTTACTGATATTACTTTATTTTATATTCATATTCATATTCATATTCATTTATTCACTTCATAATATAACAGCAGACAATACATTTAGGCAAAAGGTGATTAATAAGTTACATTATGACCTCAACGAGGTATTCGTGAATTTTAAAGTTAATTACAATTTAATTTATTTTTTATTAATAGTACATGTCAATCGAATAACTATTTTGTCAAATTAAAAGTCATTAATTCGATCATGCTAAATAATAATAATGTGGTTATGTCAAAATGGATAATTGTCAAACTAGGTATAAACAAATTACAATCATATCAACAATAATTCATACTCAATAAAATAATACAATGTCAAGTCCAAATATGTTAAAATTTGTCATTAAAATATTCAGTCATACTATAATATGCCTTATTAACTAACAATTTCTTCAATTCTTTATCAAATTTAATACCTTATTAATAAGGTTATTATTTGCAACCCCATACATATGCAATAGAATTGGTACTATTGCCTATTGTTGTCCTTATTAATTCAGTATTTGTCTAAAATTTACATTTAACTGTTTGGTGATAGAAACAGTTTGCTCATCATATACCACAATTTTATTTTGTAGACAAAGGACACGGTCGACGCGCCATACATTGCTTGCCCCAAAAGTAAAAATCCATGCGTCACGACCAAAACTAATTTTATGGGTTCGTTTCTTCGCCTTTTAAAATAATATAAAGTAATATAAGCCGTAAATAGCGGGGTTTTCACATAAAACGAAATAAAATGTGTGGGTTCAATATCTTGCACAGGTCTTTCTAGATCATAGCGCCATCTGTGTTGAAAACCCGCAATCTAGGCCACCAAAACTAAAACATAGAAAACTGCCCCGCTAGGGTGCGTAACGCGTGAAAATTACGATGACGCAAACAATAGCCAACGAAAAGAAGTTCCTTGTCACAGTTTTTTTTCAAGTTTAAGGAAGAGGTTGGTTGGTTTAAAGGTTAGTACCTATGGGAGGCAAACGTCATCTTCCTTCTTAAAATAGCGATTGCGAGCGCTTACTTATTTAACTAACTGCCAGTTATATGACATTGTATGACACAATATGCCATTTCGTTAAGCGGTCGCCAGTTTGCTTATAAGTGCTCGTAACCGCTATTTTCTGCCAAACACAACAATTGTTGGGGACAGGAAATTGTGTTCAATCGTTGTCCTATTTTTTTTGTAAATTTATATGCCGCTAGATAAAAGCAAAGTAAATTAACAATATTGTATAAAAAATTCAATATATTTTTTGCAAAATGATATAGTCAAGTCTCTTAATGCTTTTCTTTAACCAAACATAAAACGACTCTGGGGCAATTTAAGACCGTGTCCTTTTATTATTATTATTTTTGACGATAATTTTGGTCCTAGTATCTGCACATTTTGTTTGATCAAGTTTTGAAAATACAAATTGTATATGATAAAAGATCTTCGTTAAAACTCATGAACCTCTTGAAATAGTCACCATACATATAAATCTTTCTTGTTTATAGTATTAATAAGGATTCCTTTCCATGCAAGTTTACATAACATTGATTAATCATTTAAATACAACTATTAATCGATACAAAAGAACGAATACTTTTTTGTTATAATTAGAGACCATCGACGATCCAAATGCACTTTGGCTTTATGCCTGTTGCATAAAGCCTCAAAGCGAATTGGTCGCCGTATAAAAATTGTGCAAAGCGTGATATTTTCAAATTTGGAATTAGTATCATACACGAAATAAAAGAGTGACAGCGAAGACAACGAGCGACACACCCTTCCCCTCCGAGCGCTCGGCGCTGTCTGTCAAATTTCGATCGAAGATGAATGTTCGTGACAGCTCCAAATCTCAAATTTATAGGTTACTTTAGTAAGAGATTTTGAATATATTGCACAAGATAAAATCAAGATTTTAGATGCTAAGTCAAAGATAGGAACCTCTATAACATTGTTTTATCAAATAACACACAATAAGTGCAATGTATCTCAGAGATAATCTCCTGTCTTTAGGTGCGTATTTTATGCCAAAACATGGTTTCAATTTTGTCTTCATGTGGAATAACTAGAGCATTAAATAAAAAAAACAGAGTCGAAAGCTTGCAGAGGAACGTATTTCCTTTCATGTTTATGTTATTTCGATAGCTGATGTCAACAACTGATCTGGAAAAGTGTACCAGAAAAACCGTCAATTTGGCTTCTATGATTGCAAGTTACAGGCATTTTAAAGATTGAATCAAATATTCAGAGTCGACATCTTATGGAGATAGTTCATTTCTACACAATTCATTCAAAAAAGGTAGTCAGTTTAGTCATTTTTGGGGAGAAAACTACACTTGAACTTTGTTAGAAGGTAGGTGACAGCAGCCTTAAACACAATCAGCAAAGTGAAAAATAAAATAAAAACAAAAAATACTGAGTTTAAAGATAGAACATGTTAGCTAATGATTGTATGTAGGTAATAAATAAAAGAAACAAAAGTTTGTGGGCAAAACTGTCATTAAGCCACTTGAGAACAATTAAGTGCTCCGAATACTTAATTCAGTGGCAAAATACAATAATTATATGTCCCTTCTTTACAGATATGAAATACAATCAGCAAATCAAACATGTCTTAACAAAAAGATGAAAAATTCTAGACATAACTTTTAACTACATACCTTACATATAGATTATCTACTTATTCATTTAAAAAAGTAACAAATGTTTATGAGTGAAGAATTCAGACAGAATATTAAATTATAGCATTCTTATATCAAACCTATTTTTGAATTCGGAACCCCATGTTAGAACTACTCGAAATTTTCAATTGATTTTCGCACGAAAATCATTGTTACTTTATATTATTGACGTCAGTAATTTAAATTGGGGCACTGAGAATTCGAATGCTTTCTAGTGAAAATTTTCCCGTCACAATAATGCAATCTAAGTACTATTACCAGTCAGTATATCGCGTATAAACTGCCTAGCTGCACATAATATAAGTCGTCAGTCAATGGGCCACGGTAATGATACGCGGGCCACGTGGACACGGGAGCTAATCCGGCTTAAAAGGCTTCTGCGAGTTTCGAAAGAGTTATGCCCGTTCACGTCACACTTATGCCCCTTAGGTATAATACCTCGGGTAATTCAGTGAAACAATACATAATAATAAAAAAAACATGCCGAATATTAAATTAATTAAATACTGCTCTTAAAATTATCTAGAAGTGAGAGAATTTGCCAGTAGATAATATAAAATTATCGCTTTAGCCCTCGTTCAGTTACAGTACTTTTCTTTCAGCTGCGTTGACTGTAATATTTTTCACAATATGTTTTAAAAGTACTGCAACTGATCTTATTAAAGTTAACAAAATATTAACCTCTGCACTACCCTAAGACATAACCATTTTAAGCGTAGTTTCAAAATTTTACAAAATATAAACACTATAAAAATACCCGGTTAACAAATTGCCCGTCTAATTTGTTTGAAGTTGCCAAAGAGTGTGCCGCAGGAATCTAAAAGGTTAAGGGACCAAACCCACCATATGACAAAAACCTTTTACTTATATTTTAAATCGTGTTCATAATAAAATATACCAAATATTGTCAGCGCAACCCGTGAATAAAACTTTTTGTAAAGAAAATAACCTCAAAGAGATTCAGTATGACGTAGAATACGTGTTATACTTGCATAATTTACCAGAAGTTACGGTAATTTATCAGTAAAACTTACTCAAAAGATATCTAGATTAAATATCGTGGCATTCAATTCTGAATACAAGAGTATGTACATGCTTGGAAAATAATATCAATGATGCTAATCACATTGATGAAGTGACATACCTTCTCATAATAAATAATGATTACAATAAGAGTTGGGGTAATACCGTAGTACTTACACATTCGTAACAGATAGCTAAATAGCATTTTGTGTACTTTAACACGTTCCGGGACAGTGCCCGCCTACAGGCGTGAAAACAATAAAACATCTATTGTGTCTGGAGTAGTGTCCCGGAACGTGTTAAAGTACGAGTAATCAGAAATCAGAGAGTTTATTTGCAAGAATACATACATTATATCAGGTTTTTAAGTTGTTGTCAAGACAGTGAAATAAAAATAAGTTTTTACGATACAGTAGGTCTACTACGAAAAACGAAATCCGTCGCTACGATAATCGTTTTTCGGATCCGAAACATTTTTAGTATGGAATCCTTACTACGAAATGCTTCGCATCCGCAAAACGATTATCGTATTGACGGATTTCGTTTTTCGTAGTAGGCCTTCAGTTATATTGATCACACACTATTGTCAGATGACATAATAAAACCTACCCTATTATGTCATCTGATAATATTTACTATTAAATTATGAAAGCGTCTAAAATTATCGTTGATTGACCGTCGGAAGCGTATTACCATCCCACAGAAGTTGTTTGAACTTGCGATGCTCGAACTTATACCTTGTATGATTATTTCCGAGTTGGCAGCTACGCTTCAATTTGTTCCCAACTCTGTGCTCCTAGAAGTTCGTCCCGTCAGAGTGCCGGCTCATTGCCACGCCGATTGCCACATAAACAACCCGACCCTGGCTATGAACAAACTTCCTTGTTTACTATTCTTACTACATATCGTAAAACATCCATACAATACCAAAACTTTAACACTCATCCGCTTATAACCTCCACAAAACTTACTGATCACAATCATTCTATTATAGCCTTAAATTCAGTTAGAACGGACACCCCTAAAACACTCAAATTTGATTACCCAAAAATATAACGTCGGTCGTGAAAAAGTTTTAAAAGTTTGCCAACGTTGCCGATGAATTTTTTACAAGCTTTATGAATTTAGTTTGACGAATGAATATTTTTTAACGTGTATCCGACTGAATATAAATAAACCTTGCAATGCTATACGTAGATTCTTAACTTCAACTTCAATTGGATATTTGACGAATACCATAAGGAAATCGTACCAGAATAACTCAGCTGCGACGATGATGATCCGTGATGTTTTAATATGATTTTTATTCAAAATTATCTTAGAATTAAATTTTCATAGATGAGATTTGAATAGAAGCGGGCTATAATAATATGCCAATGTTACGAAAACTGCGTAACAAAGCCTCGCCAACTTAGCGGGTGAATATTTTTTCTAACATTTTTATCATCCCACATCATCCACAAATGTAGAAAATAAATAAGTATTTTATACAAAATCTGAGCTAGATATTACTTGATCAAAATAACCGCATTTAACTTTCCACAAATAAATAAGATCCAACAAAACGACACTACCATACAGCAAACCAGCTAAAACACGCAATGATCACCGACAAGCTTAACAAGTAAATGTAACATATTATGTTAGTAGAATTAAAACAGTCATTATAATTCTGTGTAAAATAATCTCCAAATACTCATTCGTAATAAAGCAGAAAGTAGTCCATAAATACCACATTAGTATCACATTACGTCGTAACGGTACCCGCACTAATTTGACGCCTATTAATAAGCACTGAGAGCTTGGAAACGTAATTAAAACGCTAACATTACTTCAGGTTATACACCGTTTGTGTGCGGTAATTGGTCGGCTCGGCGGCCCGCGGCGCCGTGTGTCACATAATAACGCCTTCAGTCCCTCTACCTAATGAAGGCAATATACCGCGCCCGCGCCACCTCTGCTCCTTTTGAATTTTCTCCCGTATTTTCCTTGTCATCCATCTACTTCCACGCTTCCGCGCTACCAGATTACTTTTGATTTCAAATTCCGCCTCCATTGATTTAATAAACAACAAATTGTCTAGTCCGATTCCATCTGCACTACACGCTGAACAAATTTCGTGTAATCTCGAGATTTTATTACATCTGTGTACCAGGAAGTATTCATAAGAATTTGCCTCACAAATTACGAGCAAATCTGCTTAGAGTTTATACGCGGAATAAAGTTGTGTATTATTTTTAATACTTTTCGTCGGTTTCGGGATATGAATAACTTAAGACACTTTTATGGGAAGCTTGTTTGTTAGCTACGAGTAATTTTATTTTATTTACGTTGTAAAGTAGTATAATATAAGTAGTATTTTATTTACGTGTAACTTGATAATTTTCCGAATATTATAGAACCCAGAATATCATATGGTAAGTATACTTATATATACTTTATATAACAAATTATTTAAACCATAATGATCATATTGTTTATATGATACTGGTACATTCTTAATGGGTACTATTTGGATTATCTAACATTTTCGAATGGTATTGAATCGTGGTAACTAATTACGTTTTTTCAAGTGATTTGGTTTATCTACACTCGTAAAGAGAGTTCTGCGCTAATTTTTGTAGCTCCCGAGCCGCGATCGGCAGATGTGTTATTTATTTGGACAAGAAATCTCGGCGTGCATAAAGCTTCCTTATTTGCTGTGTAGTTTCGCCTAGAAAATATTTCAAAGCAAATTTTCTCTTACTTAAAGTTTACGCTAGTTGCCTCCGAGTCAGCTGCAAGCCTGGCATTTACGAGAATATGCACGAAATGTAGATACACCAGGCGTGGAAGTCTCGACACAGTTTTATCTGTCGACCACCAGATGGCGCTTGGAAAACGCTGTGAGAAAAATCGTGTTTTTGTAAGTTTATTGATTGAGAAGAATTATAAATATTGGTTTTACATTTACATAATTCCAAATGCATTTATTTTTATTTTTATGGATAAATAGAGGTACAGTTAAGGAAACCACGAAAACATGTTTCTTTCTAAGCGTTTTCCGAGCGCTGTCTTATGTGTAATAGGTAAAATTGTGTCGAGACTTCCACCACAGCTTTCCTTCAACGACCATTCAGAGCTACCGAGCCGTGCTCTGGCTGCCACAATAAAACACTGTTTCATGATTTCATTGTAAATATTTGAGAGTTCGTACGGAGCCGACGTCGTTAGTAGACGTTTTGGTGTTCCGTGATTTTAATTTAATAGATCGCTTTACAGCGGAATTCTTAAAGTTCCGCTACGATGCCCGAGGGAAACAGAGTGTAGTATTCAACTGACAACAGTTGGCCTGATTTTGCTCAAACTATGTTTAATACAGTAACAGTAGGTATTGTTTTAAACTGTCGTGGTCACTAACATTAGAATAGTTAGATACGGACAGTGCCGAAATATCGGAAGCTCATAAATAATCAATCAATCAAACAATCATCATTTATTTCAGATAAATTACATCCATAGTGTTAGTGACAATAATTATCTTAAAATATATGGTTAGTATTAAATAATAAGGTACATGGTAGCAACCCCGTATCTAACTATTCTACAGTAAGTATTTTTGTTTAATTCAATTAGGTTAATTCAACTAATGGTTAAATGTCGTTACCAGTAAACGAATATTTACGATTGTGTGTGTTTTTAAGAAAAAAATACCTTAACCAAATATCAGAATAGCTATTTCAATGACCATTGTTAAGGTATTTTTTCTTCAAAACGCGCTCTGGGTCAACTGGCCCTTAGAGCTTTCATTTATAATTAACTTACTTCCTTAATTAACGACCCTATATGAGTAAGTGTTGAGTAACTGATACCTGAGGTTATATTTCTCACGAGCAACCGATTGGTAAATTGTGGCGGTTTTCCACTTTTCACTTTAATTGAGCCATTATGCAGGGCGGAATCCATTTTACTTTCCGATAAAAACAAGATTCAGTGCTTCAGAGTAAGCGCTAAGCCGCCGCGTTGGCCTGATTGGAATCAGACGCGAAACCAGAGTTTTTTAGCTCACACTTTCGAAGAAGAATTGCCCAATTTATCTTATAGCTCAGTCTTCAAATTTCTCAGCAACTATATCCATATAAATCCAAAGTAATCAATATCTCTGCCAAAAGATTTTTAGCAACCAGAAATATCTGAAGTTTAAATTTCTTAGCCGTCTTACACCAGACCCATAACTCCGCCGATACACGAATAACTTGTACAAGTGCAGTAAAATACAAACGGTTAGAAACACAAAATTTACCCAATTTGTCAGGAGGGGAAAAAATATATTCCTTTTATTTTTACTGCACGGCTACAAACCGCAAACTGGAGAATACTTTTTACCTCATTTTCAGGAGGAAAATATAGGAGACACTGTGTACTAGCATTTTCAATTCCATTATTCCTCGTTCATAGCTTAGGGGTAATTAGTACACTATTCGATAAAATGTAACAATGGCATAAAATTGCCTTTATAAAGAAACTCCCATCATTATTAAGTAAAATATATAAATACATACAGCTTGAACCATCATAATTCTTTAGAAATTATAATACTTACGTATCTACAGACTTTTTCTCTCCTTTTATAAGGACCGTTATCTTTAAATTGGAAGCTCTGTTTCCAAATTTTTACTGTTCATAAATAAACGAATGCCATATTACGTATAGTTATTTGTAGTAAATAATGAAGCATTTTATTTAAAATTTAAGTATGTGTAAGTATGTATTTATAGCCGTATTATGCAAGAGCCTTGACTTCGTTAGTTTCATATGTCGCATGTGAATTCCAGACAAAAATACAAATATATCATTGTAATAAGAAAAGTTTTTCTCATGCATGTTTTCAAACCGGTTCGGGCGTTTGTTTTCATAACATGCACGAATAGGTAAGGCGCCGGCAATTTCTGCATATATTGTTTTATGTCCAATATTGTATGTAGATCAAGATTAGAAACGTTTCGCTTACTAAAGCTATGTTTATTATACTTTCTTTCATTAAATGTGACTTCCTTGGTAATTAGGTTCTGAGAAAACATAATACCTGACAGTAAAAAGATTGAGACATTTTACTAACAACTTCGTAGCTCAGAGGCATCTCAAGAAAAAAGCAAATTCTCGAAACTGACATAGCACTTTTTCGTTATTATTTTTTTATTGTAGCTTTCCTCAGAAAGTCAGCTCTTTTGAATACTTTACTATGTGGGATGCACAAAAAATATTGATAAGTAGTTGATTATTTCTGTTGCATTTTTTGAAAGTAATCTCCTTAAATGCATAGGTGTTTGTACCTTACAAAAGCTGTAGCGGTTCGGCGCACTCGTCGTGCACGCCAGCCATAACTCGCTCGCGCACGTTCGCCCATATTTCTCGGCGTCTATGCCGAAACCGGCAGCATTTCACGCGACGCTCCCGCTTTTTCGATGTGCGGTTTCCGCGACACAATAACATTTTATTTACGGCTGAGCTGCGACTATAGAGTTCGGTCGGGAAGCGAGCGAGCAAGTGAATCCAGACCGCGTATTTCAAACCGGCCAGGGTTTCCAATCTGTAAGAGGAAACCATTACCAGCAAACTATACACAGGTACACGGTTTTAAAGTTTTACAACTAGTTTACAACCGTGCTATAGCGAAATGGCTTGCAGGTCCAATTTGAATATAAAAAACTCGTAAACAAAAATAACCCAAATATCAACTTTTTACAATCCATTCGGAAAAGTTGAATTTCACGCGAAATAGTTTTATCTTTATTAATTTCCAAAAATAATAATGATTCATTTCAATAACGGTAACTTGTGGATTTTTGGGCATTAATTAATTGGGCTCTTTACCTCTACCTCGTTGCTAATGAGCGTAAAATGTAATTAATGTTCGAGTGATACGGCATTTTATGTCACACTAAGACGAATGACAAACAAATTAAAAGCAAAACATTTGTTATTTATGTAACATGCATTTAAATACTAAATGCCTTGGTAAAATACAAATTACCGACTCATTAAAGCTTAACTTGAATAGTTAAAGCCACATAAATACTGGCACAAAACACGACAACACACAAACGCTGAAGAAGAAATTAACTTGAGCCGATGGTTCAATTAGGGCTGCCAGTTTTATTATTATGAGACATTTTGTAAAGAGATGAGGTGTGTAGAGATCCTACTCTGTACAGAGCAAAATATTTAAATTATTCCCTCCCCCTGGTATTTTTCACCTATTTTATCCTTGATGACAAATTAAGCTCTACCAACTTAGAACTCATCCATACCTCACTCACGTCAGTTACGATCGTGGTCAAATATTTGCTTAGACATAAAAAATGATTTTATACGTATGCTTAGCTGCACATCAGCAGCAGTTACTGCCTATGCCTAAATACAGATAATGGAGGATCAGTGACTGTAAAAGTTGCATGACCACAAACTGATAAACATGTATTGTCACTCACACTTTCTCATAATTTGATATCAAAACAGCCTGATTAAATTTTTTATCAACCCTATACTTAGTTAAATCAACGCACCAATCACAAAATTTGGCAGCACGTGTTAGTTGTCATTCTAACGAGTTCACAAATGTGACCATTAGTTGACCGCGACCATCTTCAAAACTACGGAGACATTATTGACCCAGCCGTTTAAGAGATAGCAAAAGTTATCGCCGAAAATAAGTTCATCGTGCCACGGAATAGAGTCTCAGGCGCGTTGAAATAGGTATTTATGCGAGGAGACACAGCGGCACAGCTCGACACGCGAGTGCAAGACACGCGTCGACGCCGCCGCCACGCCGCGCTATCGCCAACCCTGATTTATAACGGCAATATAACCCCAACCTGTCCTCCAAATATTTTTATAACCTTCATACCGACTCGATATTATTTCCTTTCGCAACATTTGCCTTTTGATGCATAAGTATTGTTTCGTTCGCCCTAACCTGCGCAACATTAAAACAGGAAAATTTGACTGCTTCGGGAAAATAATAATTCTCGACATTTGATCTTAATTTGATTATCTGCTATTTGATCTTTTTATTTTTTCTGATGTTGAGTTTCTGACTAATATTGTTAAAGATTTTTTTATGATACCAATATTATATAGACCGTGTACCTACCGGAAAACCGTGGTAAAAGGTAGAATTTCAAATATTTCCTGACGTAAAATAGTCTCACGTTAGAACCCTATCCCAAAAGGGGCAAACCACATGGAATGTCGGCGCACAATAAAGTAGCTAATAATAATAAAAATTATGACATCACTTCGTCGTAGCTATCTACGACGCTACGGTGCTACGGTGCTACGCCGTAGTCGGAGACAGTTTACGAGCGTATGTTTCTATGTAATCACATTTACAACTTCCACTTCCCCAGTCTCGTTTATCGTTCGTAATTATGAAACGTGTTAATGTTCGACGTTTTCCAAATTGTATTAGTTAAATTAACTCGGCCGTTCTAATTTTAATTGCACATTTAAATGCAATCTCGATAATTAGGTGGAATTGGCTTTTGTTTATGATTGCACATTCATTTTGATTGTTAAAGAGAAAATTGAGAATATATTTTACAGTTCTATGTTGTTCCGTGATTTATTCTAACCACATGATTTGTATCTCGGAGGTGACTGTGTATTTATAATTTGCCGCAGTTTAAAGTCATCAAATATACAGAGAAAACAGATTGTTATCAAAATAATCTTTGTACTATTTTCTGAATAAATACCTAAGTAAAAAAAGTGGCGACTACTGAAGATTATGTTGCAAAATTATCCATTAAACAACACTGACAGTAGATGATTAATTCTACTAACTAGTAATTTTGTAGGTACACAATGGTCCTTCGATACCTATTAAATACCAGACCCTAGAGGTACTGAAGGTTGACCTCAATCATAATTATTTACTCCTAGAAGTACTTACACAATTTCACCTTTCATTCGGTGGTAGCGTAATTGTGATTTTCCTTTTCTAGGCTTTGTTTATATCTTTTTCTTAAATAAATTAATTATCCTATTAGTATACCGACGCCTAGCAAAAGATTAGTCTCTCATGTATTGAAATCTGATTGTAAATATTATATTAATTAACTCTTTGTCTTTAACAATATTACCTTTTAAAGGACAAAATCCACACACAATATTGTTAATGCAAATTTAAATTCTAGCCGTTTTCAGAATGTTAAAACATTAAAATGTAAAGTGTTCTTATCCTAAAAATGGCTAAAATTTATTTAGTACTCAACGTAAACCATAAAACAAGACTATTCTATCCACTAACAACTTTTGCGCCGCCGAAATAAATTAGAACATTATACACTTATCCAATTTATCACTCCGGTTTCAAATTATTTCAGTAGCCACAGTTTGCGCTCCATTCCAAACAGAGAACATGATCTGCAAACTTCAAATTACTTAACTAACCGAAATTTGCATTACTTGTTTGTTCATTCAGTTTACACAATGGAACCGACGAAACTAAAATTAGGCACAACTGATAATAAACAGGCGGAGAACCGGATCTGGGCTAAATTGGCTTTATCAACATCTTATTATAGAGAAGGGGCGGCCGACACCGCACACAGAAACCGCTAATTGTGTTTCATGTTTATACGCGACTTCAATGCGCCCAATTTTCCAGGATGAGCCATCGCGTTTCGACGCGTCCAACGCCATTTACAAGCGTCGATACCGATACCGATGTAATTGCTATACATACCCAACAGTCGGCATGTTCAAGTGAATCTTGTTGCATTTTGCATAAAATCGATACTCATGAATGGGCACGCCGAGCGGCGTTAAGCCACATGAGACTCGCCAGCTCAAATTCACCACAATCAGTTTTAGGTATTTTTAGATAGCAACTTTCGTGGCGGAGCAGATAATTCCATTTTTAAATCACGTCTCTATCGAATCGAGATTTGGCGCCTGCATCCTGCGCTCGCGTGACCTAAATGAGTAACTGCTCGAAAAGGAGTTTATTTACAACAAACATTCGATGCTTTCGCTCGGAAATGGAGTGATTCGGATTGCTGTGCTTACAAATGGATTTGGATGTTTTGCATAAAGTAAACGAGCTCTTTTACAGCAAACTCCATTTAGAAACACAGAGAATAAACTCACACTAAAAAAAACTCTATATCATATGAAAATTAGTTCCCACAACATAACAGTTAATCACAATACAACCCATCATTATCATCATCATCATCACCGCAAAGAGCAAATGATTGTGTGATGAAAATGAACATATGTACCTAAGTCACGTCACAAAGAAGAAAATGCCTTACTTCGATTGGTGTGTTGTATGGCGCATATTTAGTTATTTTTATCTAATTAGAAAAGTGTTATCTGTAGCCAGTAATGTTAAAAAATGTCATCATTCGATAGTGACAATACAGTATATCATAGTCCGGTCAAATTAGACATTGAAAGTTACCTAAATTCCCACCAAGCTGAAAATCGGTAAAATTGTTTGATATATCATTAAAAACAAAATTTAAACAACTAACAACAAAGTAAGTGATAGACAAAACCTTCAAAAGCAAAACAAAGAACAATCGCAAATTTTGACGCGTTTTCAATTAGGCCAAAGTCAATTATGGGTGAAAGAGGTAAGTAAAGTGAGTGTGCGAGTAGCGAGCGAGTGCCGGGTCCGGACTCGGAATCTAATTTGGCCAGTGGACAGTGGGCAGTGGACTTTTGTCACGGCGCAGCGAGCCAATTAGGTAAATACGGCCGCGTGGGGCCGCCGCATGCATCCGCAAACACTTACTGCTGATGAGTCCGCCTTAATCATATTCCAAGAACAGGCGCGGGAGTCTCGACATATTTCCCTGTAAAACCACCAGGTGGCGCTCGAAAAATGCTTGAATTAAGAATAATGTTTGAATGAAGCTTAAAAATATATTTTTTTTAATTTTTAAAGATTTAGCTACGTAAGTTAGAAGGATATTCGATGCAGCAGAAAATCACAATATTAAGAAATTGTCTACGCGAAATGTCAAAAATCTTGCTTCAGACTTCCAGCACAGTAATCTTATTCGATTGACAAGTTTAACCGAATGGTATGTTTTATCATAACCGTAACCAAATTTTTAATGATATTTGACAGATATTAATGTGATGTTTACATTCACACTTTAAATAAGAAAGTGCAACCGAACCTTATATTTCTGCTACCTACCTACACCTTTGGAAGATGAACGTGAAAAGAACAACTTTAAAAAAAATGTACGACTGTCATAGAGAAAGTGAATCCCAGAATAATATTTAAGTCAAATATCTATTGAATCATTATCAGCCAAAGGACGTTCTCTGCTGAACATAAGCATCCCCCACGGCTTTCCACGGCAACCGATCACAAGCGGACTGCATCCAGTTTGATACTGCGATCTTTACAAGCCTTCCGAAGTTTTTGAAGTCCTTTGGCTGATAATATTCCACCACCACCATTGTTCTTTCTGTCTTGGTAGTGTGTTTTAATGTACTAGTGCTCAATTATTTGTGATCCTACATTGTTTCAATCGGTGAGGACCTCTAATTGGCTTTAATGTTACTACATTTGTTTTACTACTGTGTTTTATGAAGCTGTTGGTCTTCCATTAAAAGTAAAATAAATAAAATAAAAATAAATATATTGAATATTTCTGAATTAGCATCAGTTTAATTCTAACTAGTAGATAATAGTTGGCACATCTCAATAAATTGAGCAATGCGCCCTTATGACGTTCGGAGTCAATTAGATAAACTCGGATGCGTGTACCTACCCGTAAACACTTATGATGAGCCGTGCCGTAATTATATTCCAAAGTGGCGAGTAATCTCATTCACTTACTAACACCACTGCCTTTACAACACGTCATAGAGTTGTTTGTTTTAACGCGCTAATATCAGGCCCGGTATGTTTTTTTTTTTTTTGCTACACAGCTTATATAATGTGTGATCTCACGGATGGAGTAAAATCATGCGCATGAATTAGTGGGAATGCTAGTCCACTATAAACCTGTATAAATAAGTTCGAAGTTCTTACTTTGAATAATAATTGATAACTGTGCAGTGTATAGTGCAACATAACGCCTGCCCATAAGACCTTTGAGTGTGAAAGAGAGATAAGTATGCGCTGTCGCAGTCCTACGTTTTACTGACGCAGAGAAAGCAAGTATTTAATATTACTATAATACATTATTTACTTAAAAGAAAACAAGCTTAAAAATATGATGTGTGACGTATTCCTTGAAATTTTAATTTCGAAAATGAAACCGATAAGAGTTGATGACAAGTAGCGTCAATTCATGTGGCACGAGATTTGTTCGTGGTGTCATTTCCATACACTAGTAATAGTAGTTCAGTGCATGTACATGTAGCATGTATTCGTAAGCACTTACGCCTGATGAGGCCGACCACAATCATATTCCAAGTGGTGGGTGAGTAATCTCATTTGCTTGTCGACTCCACTACATTGTTAACATTAGTATTACTGACTACCCAGACGTGCCACTTAAAAAACAACTTTATTATAAGTAAAATTATTTACAATGCCCTTATATAAGTTCTGGTTAACGCTATCTGTCCAATATTTCATACGAAATTACGTTCTATATTTGGTTAGTGATTATTTATCAATGATGAAATAGGCCTTTGATGTTTTATTTCTTTCTTTTAATTTTAAGTACTATATTGATCAACCAAAATTTCTAATAAAAGGTGGCCTTGGCCATATTTCGTTATTATCACTATGAAGTATACAAATTGCATTTGAACTCAAACATATAAATACATAACAAGACTAAAAAACTCATATAAATACTTGATGAGGCAGAAAAGTTTTAGATTGCAGACCGTTTTATCAAAAATTAAGCGTAGGCAGACCGACGGGCAGACGATCTTGTAAAGATCGCAGAATGACACTGGATACATACCACTTACTACCGGTCACTATGAAAAACTATAGAGGCCTATTTTTAACAGTGGACGTCCTGAATGATTTAATTAAATGCTTACGCTTACGATTACTTTACGCTACTATTTTAAGTAAGCGTCCTTCTCCAGGAGGTGTCCAAATAAGTTGGTATTTTGAATTTTCGATATTTCAGCTGAATTTCAGGATGTAAATGTTAAACAATTTGATTATTGAGCAGCAGACATTTGCCACAGAGCACAGCGCACCGATTCAATTTAATTGACTCTCCTATTTGTGATAATTCTTAACCTAACAGTAGTGGGCTTACTTTTATTTTCGTATCAAGCAAGCCCAAAGGGTACTTAATTTAAAACTATTTCAATGTTGCATGTACCATGAATTAGCTGTATCTTGGTATCTTGGGTATTTTCTGCGGCACGTGGCATAAGCATAAACATTATTAGCTTTTTACACTGTAAGTGGTCGATTACGTTTTCTCGCATACTTATATCAGTGCAAGTTCAAGAGTTATTTGAAAGCTCAAAAAGCAAACATGTATATAAAATCGGATAGTTATATGTAGCAAGTATTCCATATATCACTTTGGCTTGATGAGCCTTACCTTAATTATATTCCAAGTGGCGAATCTTCCTCGTCCCACACGAGACTCCTTACAAAATTATTAGCACACTACTCGCACACAAATCAGCATAATTCCCCCCACGGGCAATATTAGACGTAGTTTAGTATAAACTTTATCTTATAAACATTTTCTTTTCACTATTTTAGAGCCGTTATGGCCCACTATAATCTGCATAAGCGTGTTTATTCTAGATCTAGACTACAATTGCTGAAGACAATTTTGTTTTACGATCAACTGGGGATTAACTACTTAAATTATAGTACATTTGGAAAAGGCTACATTAAGCAGTTTGTCTGTCTTCAAGTAACTAGGGTACCTCATATCTGAATACAAATTATGTAACAATATTAATCTTAAACGTATGTATTTAGAATTTATCTATTTATTTTATAGCTGCCTACAATGACACAGTCTTACAAGAAGATGGTGTATGTAGCAAATGAATTTGCCTGCCGTCAGCAGGTCAATTCTATAAAATTCATCCATCACTCCGCATCTCACACCGTTTACCGCTGTCCCTTCGCATTAGGTTTAAAATGACCTTGAATTGGCATTCTGTAGTCATCACATAGGCACTTGCGAAGTGAAGTGAGATACAAAGCGACGCGTGGTCGACGCACTTCACACAATGTTAGTCGAGATTTTTCGATTCTAGCTTTTAGTGTATAAATGTTAAGATTTAAGCATTAGTACATCAGTTTACGCTCTTAGTACCTCTTATTGCTTATTTGGAAAAATAATGAGTCAGTTTTACTTTAGTAAAATAATCTAAAATTGGTGGCCTAACCAAACTTAATACCTCCTTAGCGCGCAACGAAGGAGATTTAAAAAAAAACTACTGTCAAACTTGTTTTGTTTTGGTTTTGTGATTTAATGGTTTATTTTGTGTGTTTTAAAAGGTATTAAAGCCCAATACTTTGAAATTACCAAGAAGTAAGTATATTTTGTACTTGTGAAACTTGTTAAACGATGTTTATGTTACGGCGATAGTTCATTCGTTTTCTAAATTTACTTCAGGAGTTCGAGTGGGACACAATATCTGATCCGCTAAAAGAAGTTATGAAAGGAAATCCTGGCTTGTCCAAGAGGTTCTTGGGACCAAATAATTACAGAGGACAAAGTCGACGCCTATAGAATGGGAAGAATAGCTCGACTTTGACGCTTTAATGGCTAATCAGCACCATACAAACAGTGCAGACAGTGGATCAAGGTCAGTATTTTGCTTAACTTCTTAAAAATAAGTTATAAGTTAAACATTATTTAAAGTACCTACTTGAGATTATACAAGTGATGTTCAACTTGGTAAGGATGTCATTTTGGAAATTTGAGTAAATTAGTAATGACTTTGATTATAAAATCTAAATCCCTACTTTGTTGGCAAAGATTTATACTGATGAAGAGGAGTTAATACGGATGAGGTTAAGTTAAAACAATTACCAAATAATACCCAAGCGATAAATACCGCAGTGGTCAGAATTTTTTTATGTGTATTGGTATAACTATAACTCAGTTATTGTCTTAATAAATCTGTTAACAAATGATAATGAAACAGGTATTTTTATGTTTGTATTGTATATAGCATGTGTTTACTATGGAAATCTTAACTTGGCTTCTTGGCTTGATTCATTATTGTGATTTAATTGTTCCAAGTGTAGTTTCCGTAAATAAAAAAATACTCAAGCGAAACTAATTTAGGGCAGATAATTCAGGATGCTACCTTTACAGATTTTCATAGGCTTTTTTAATAATTCCCTTTATTGAGGGTATGAATACCTTGTGCAAGTCTTTTATGTAATAATTTGTTTTTATTTCAGCATCACACATACTGCAGGTTCTTGTTTTGTGCCTCCTTTGTCTTAATGGCAAACAGAACCAATCAAATATCCAATAGAGAAGTTCTACAACCCAACTAACAAATCCTCTATTCCTTTTTGGAGTGTAATGTCAAAAAGCTTAAACTGTGAATGCGATGGAAAGTTTTTAACAGGAGCTATTTAAATAAATTGTACATAAATAAATGTTGTTTTATTGATTTGATTTATTTATTTCCTACAAGCGGCTTCATTTCATAAATCTTATCCGGATAATAGGTACCTAATACAAGTGAAAGTAAGAGAGGATTGTGGTGTTACTCTTTAACACAAAAATTAACTTGGTAGGTAGGTAGGAAGTAAGTTCTGAATAGATTTTGATGAAACTAAGCCACTACAAGATATTAATTTAATAGACTAATAGATATTTTTAACGAAATCCTTTACTTAGTTTATTTATTATCTCTAGTAGATTTCAGTAAAAAAAAACATATTACACCTTTCCACATAGCAAACACGTCTAAAAAACAGCTTTTTAGCACTAAATTATTAAAAAATGACTTATTTAAGAAGGATCACGTCTGTTATCACTCGTTAAATACTAACTTTTTATCTGACACTTCTATTCGTGTTCGAGTGCGGTGTGATCATCGAAGTGATGATGAATTTACCTTACAGAATACCAGATATTATGTCATCCCATACTATATTTCAAGGTCAATTTAGTTTTACTCACTCCCGCACTCGCAAGAATGGCGCTAGCGTATGTGCGAATAATCAATCGAGTTTACAGAATGCCATTTAGAAAACTCACGGCGGATTCAGATACGAAGTATCATATGAGCTCTTACAGAATCGCACTGCAGGTATTCCTAGTGAATATTCGGTATCGCTTGAAACCGTTTTAACAAAGGCTCCTTTTAGTCATAAATTGAATGGTTACTGTGGGCATTCTTGTCACCGATCCGTATCAATCAAGGGGTCAATTTAGAGTGTCGTGCGCACCGAAGTGTCGAACAGCACAGCCTCTATAGTTAATGGGACGAACTACTGAACTCAATCTGGATTCAGAAGGGACCGCCTATTCCGAAACTTTCCTCTGAATATAGTATGAATACCATTACTAACTTTTTGTAACTTGTTCGACCGTAGTTTGCTTTTTTTCTGTTTAACAAAACCAATGAGTATAAATCGCTTTTGTAACTGTTTGGTCTACTGTAGTACGGTAATGCCTTTAGAATTTAGCGCTAAAGGAAACCACATAATTGCGGTGCATTGGAGTAGCGAATTATTTCACGAACCATTTTGTTTCGGTAGGCGAGCGACAGATACGAGGATGCAAATTGCTTAATTCTAACATCTACATAAATTCGTTTGAGAGTGAATTTATGACTCAAACAGCAAGTTAATCTAACCCTTGTCACTGTCTTCGAGCAACCTCGATGTGTTTTGTCGGCCGCGTTATCCGATTTAAAGAGTCCCGAATTAAGAAGACATCGTCATCTATCTTGCGGGATATTAGAGCAACATTTTGCGATTGTTTATGTGCTCGGTAAGCTCTCCTTTCATTAGACGTATACGTCGCCGGCAGGGCCGCATGCCAAGATTGATGGGAACGCGATGGATTTGTTCTATTCGCGTGCTCACTCATCAATCATTCACGGATATTTTTCCGTGTCTCAGGTTGTTTAGCCCAAATAGATTGTTGCAGGCTTCCGAGCATCGCTCATATCGACATGTGTAACGCATTAGGATTGACGTTTACGTGATACCACATCCCGATTCTGAAGCCCCGTTTCGGTGTCTCGTTAGAGTGTACCATCACTCATGGATTTGCGAGAGTCGTAATGTGAATTACATGTTGTCTTTCAAATAGATATGTCGAATGGTTGGTAATTTGCTTTTCATGGAAGCTAATGTTGTTTTAATGTAGTCAATGTCAAATGAATAGCCTTCTTACCAAAAAATACGGTTTCACAAATAAATTATCATTGATAAACAAGCTAAAGGCAGCTACAACCAATTATATTCTTTAGTTTTAAAAAAAAATATTCAAATAATATTCTCTTCAGCTTATAATTCTCAGGGCTATGTCCGACAAAGTAAGGAAACATGTTGAAATAGCGACCAAAATATGAAGTTACCTTAAATTCTCACATTTTAAAACAATTTAAATACATCATCTAAAAATGTAACATTTAAACGTAGCAAGCGCGACGATTTTCATATTTATCAACGATCCATGAAATACTGCAAGTCATTTTAATTTCAAATAACAAATACATGAAATAGGTGAGTAACCGCGCTGTTGGTTTTATACGCAAAACGTATTTTAAAAGCCGTAGTTGCAAATTAACTTTGTTGTTAACAGCAACCGTTTTAACGATGTGCTCCACTTGGTAGTACATCGAATTCCGATTGCGACCGATTGCTGGAAAAAACTAAAATTGCTCGCAAACTGAAAACATTCAAAGCGCTCACTGACCCAAATGACATTTATCACGATAAAACTTTTGCTAATGGATTTATAAGCAAAATGTTACTTTTTTTTAAAAGCCATTCTTTATCCGTGTTACAATCATATAAATAAATAAATATTGGACACTAATCATAAACACTGCTCTGTTCTTATAGTAAATAGCTAAGGCACTTGTGTTATGTAAAACAAAAAAACCTACTCATAAAATTAATATGGTGTTACCACAACACGCAGAGCCGAGACAATGCAGAAACTTATGATTTCTACATTGGCCCGACAGGTAATTGAACCTGGGACCTTGGAGCGGCAACGCCTTCAAACCCAGCTTGCTTAGCTACTTTACCGCGGAGTTCGTCGTACGTCGTATTATATAATTTGTATTACAATCTGATGTTTAGACAAAATTGCTTAAATGACCTAATTATCAGACCTAATTAATGACCTATTTTAACTATTTCATTTACAGTACCTATGTAAATGAAATAGTTAAAATCTTATGGCAGTAAGCACATAAATATTTATGACGATAATTAAATGCGAACAGCAAAGCTACATAACACCACTTACACTGGCAGGCATCAAACAAAAGTATTAAAACAATTTTATTTCCACACTTTGCAACTTAAAATTCAACAGACGTAAACAAAATTAAAATAAACAAATGTACGCAATCGTCGATGAAGAGAATAACATTGTTTCCTTTCCCAGAATTCAATATAGCACTCAAATATACAATGTAGCCTCTACAAATTGAATGAAACAATAAAATCCGTCAATCTATCACGTTTCCGCTTTAAGCTTACAAAATACGAGGTAACCGAATTGACCGTCGGACTTCGATGGCGGAACTATGGCGTCCGGCAAATGAATAAATAACTAACCAACCCTTGAAGCGATCGGATGAGAACCACTCATTGGTGTCGCTGCCGATCAATACGCCCAACTGACTGCCCACACACTGTTTGCTGCGATTGATTTAATGCTCATCGAAGAGCACAGAAACTCAATCTGACTGAGCACCAATCAAATACCCCGGCTGTGACCATCCACTAATAAAACCAACAAACTATCACGTTTTAATCCCGCACCTAGTCCGCAAAGCCAATTTATGCTAACACAATATTTACCGGCTAATACAAAGATCCTCACAAATCTTTTGTCAACCGACTCCAGGAAAAACAGGAAAGTATTTCCTCTTACATTGTTGCAAGTCCCGAAGTTGGTTCGCGATTTTATATACGAACGCTTTTTCCCCATCGGTACAACAAGTTTTTAGGGCGAAGAGTTTCTTATGCCGCTATATGGCTTCATTAGGAGCACGTCAAATGAAGCAATTAATTTCTTGTTCCATATTACTCCCCTAATTATGTGAATACGCTTTGTTGTTAATGACGGTGTGCCTTTAACAAAGCAGTACCTGAAATATTGTAATACAATAATTGAAATGTATGCGTAATAAAATAACTACATTTGTAGGTATATCTCGAATCTTCTAAATAACAAATTTAATGGAGTTGTATTTAATAGATGGTGCCCACATCATTATTACACCTGTTTATAAAAACGAGCTCCTATCGAAATTAACGGTCTCCAGGCTTATATCAGTGCCAGCCAGCGTATATACAGACATCGAGTTACTCTTCCCACACGCGTAGCATAAAATAAAAATAATATTTTTGTACAGTCGGCAGAACTTATGTCGTCACAAAATAACGCAAAGTTCATTGACCTTTATTTGTTCTAGAGTCGCTATTCCCTCGGTTCGTGGAGCCAGTGTCCAACGTCACGGTGACGGTGGGCCGGGACGCGCTGCTGGCCTGTGTCGTCGAGGATCTGCGCGGGTACAAGGTAATGACGTAACGGATTGAGAGGGCAGTGTGCTTTTGAGTGTCTGAATACTGTGAAAATAAACGTGAGGAGACAAAACGATGGTAGTTTGTGGACAATTTGCTGTTTTGTTAGAGTTAAGAAACCTTTTCAAGTCGCAAGCTTTTCTAAAATGCATAACGCCATTAGTACACCAACGCATTCGCATGCGGCATGCTAAATTCAAATGTCTCGTTCTAAAACAGATAGATGTGATATTTGCTTCCTTATATTGGTATCGTTCACCCGCATCACTGCCATGGGCGAATGCGTTGGTAACTAACGGTAAAGAAAAGTCAAAGCCATTACAACTTTTTTTTTTACTTTCTTTTTTGTGTTCTTGAGTAGGTTATGGTTTGCTCTTAGTGTAATGTCATATTAGTGTAAGGAAACTTAATTGGTTTAAGTGTTATTTATGAGTGTGTGTTGTTTATTCTATAATAATCAAGTTTCCCAAATAATAATAAGATAAAAGAAAAATTAAATATTTTTTTGCAACGTTAACATAGAGGAGATCTTAAACACTAGTACATACTTATACTTAATTTTTTAAACAGTAAAACAAAGTACACAAGTTTTCCAACTTCCATTGTAATCGACTTCAACAATAATCAACAATTATTTTGTCTATCAAAAATAAAAACCACTGTCACGACCCCACTTTAAGCGGAAACCGAACCAAATTTTTAAATGCAAAAGTAGCGTAGTAAAGCCCTCGCTTGCGTCGTCAAGGATTTGCGAGGGTGCAAGGTACGGTAAAATATCGGCCGGTAACTGCGTCACGTACATGCGACCAAATCAGGGACTGGAAACGCGACGCTCGGAGCAACCGCACCTTGAGGAGATTCAAATAGCTCACTGTGGCGATTTGGTTGTACGGATACTGATACAAAATACGGCTTAGATTTTCATTGTAGAGAAAAAGCAAATGCAGGTAATAGCGTTACAAAGAATGTTTGTTTCCTTTTCCTTTCAAAAATCAGTAAAAATCATTTGAATTTGAATCAAAAACGTTTGAATCTAACTTGTATTTTTTAAAAGCTAGGCATGCCTACTTAGTTCAGATAGATCGATAGATATATCTCTCTAGCTGTTACTGATGATGGCTCCTTTTCGTTTTGTATGTTTAGTTGTCTATCTTATTTTCTTCATACGTCTACCCTTACAGACTAATATCCAATTCTTTAGATGCGGAAATAAGATATTTTAAAAAAAATGACATATCCAAGTCACAATTAATGTATTATACACCCGCTAGTTTCTAATGCGGAACATTGTGAAATTAATTTCTTTTGCACCTTAAAAGCAGCATCCAAAAAATGGCATAAGTTACTTTTTTTTATTAATTTATCATTGAAAAAAGATGGAGTTGAATAACATCAAAAAATGGCTGCCAGACTTACTCTGTTTCCACCATAAAATTACTATCCCTTTGGAAAGGAATATTAATTTTATGATTTTCACACACAGAGTAAACAATGATAACTCTAGTTACACCCTCACAGATGTGTGGTGTTTATCAATATTCTTTTGATTTTATTTTATTTACGACCACTGGTGACATATCAATCCCAGAACGTTTATCAAATCAATTATTAGTCAATCGATGATCAGATGCACAGTTTTCATCTGGGTCAGTGCCACATCGTGAAGTCTAGAACAATGTCATTACTAATTTAGCAGCTTGGTAGGAGCCGCGTCCCGCCGTGAAACTTAGAATTGATTCCATACCTGCTGGTAGTTGCTGCTGTAGTTAACGACAGACGGGTACGTTTCATGACAGTAATGCTGAAAGCTATAATTAGTTTCAGGCCCGTGAGGTGAAGCTGATTGATTTGTTTTCCGAAACCCACAGATTTGGAGTTTGCGATTATTCAGAGTACTACTCTCAATAAACTACTTCTACTAGTACTACTTCTACTCTCATACATAACATAAATTTGTTCTGGTTAGCTCGTTGTAATATCAAAAAGGATGTTTACCTTTTACCTTCGCGTTTTGTATTAGGTAACTGAATAAACCTGAAAAGTAGGTTAGTGAAATTTATAATTATTCTACAATTAGATTAATATCTCCAAGAACAAAGCTGCTAATATAATAAATAAATATGCGCCAGACAACACACCATACGACTGATTTCGTGGTAAGGATTTTTCTTCCTTGTGTTACGAAGTACCAGACAACGATTATGACGGGGCGTCTTCCATTAATACTTAAATACATATAACATCCATGACCTATGAATAAAGTAAAAAGGGAATATTTACTACATAAATACTCGTATACAAGGAAATTTGTTAATTGAAATAACGTCATAAGAAAGTAGTTTAACAGTTGTAATATATATTTGCTGTATGATATGAGATAAATGATGTATGAATGTACCTTCTTTTGATAGTTTAAAACGTACCTGAATTTAATCGTAACTTCATATTTTTTCTTTAATAAGGGATAATATTAATCTAGCACTGCCGATAACCGCAACTATATTTCATTTCCAACACCTATGGGTTGGCTGGAAGAGATCTCTTTTAGGGATAAGCCCACCTTTGTTCACATTGTGACTTTTTGTATTTTCTGTACATCTTATAAGTGCAATAAAGAATATATTAATATTGCGCACTCAATAATTGTAGTTGAGTTTCCAATGGAAAATAAACTTACGTGTTGACTTGTTGTCAAATTCCTGGAAAAGCCTTGGAGGGTTGATTCACGGAACTTCGGTTTCTAACTTGCAACGATGTTTATTCAAGGAATCAACCAAAATTGACCGCAGATTGTATTATCTTTGTAATGAAAACTTATTAAATACACAAAAGTTACAGTTAAAGTAACGCTTATTTGATTGGATAACAAATAAACACAAACATGAGTCATGTAGGAAAAGGAACTTATTTCAGGAAATGGGAAGTTAGTACGATCTCTGATTACAGATATCAATTAAGAAAACTAAATACCTACACAGGTCAACTTTTCTACTAGGTGCTGCTGAAATTGCTTCATACAAAAGTTCAATTGGCGGGCAACCAAAATGTATGGAACAGATGACGAATTATGAACAGATGGTAAAAGTTGATCATATTCATAAATCATTAATAAAAGAAGATAATAATAGAAAAGTCACCTGTATAAATGATAACACACAGTATACAACCTATCTCGTGCCATACCTCGTCAGGAATTGAGGTTCAACGCTATTTGACGAACCACAAAAAAACTTAGCCTTTTCTAAAATTCAAATTCAAATTCAAATTCTTTATTTGCTCTTAAATAGGGTGGTTACAATAAATGTTGATGGTAAAATGTACAGAACATAGTGCACCTATTTAGCCATATAAAATAGCATGCAAATGAAAACATTAATATGAAAAACATTATTAAATACATTTTTAAATACATTAGTGAAAACATTATTGATCAGTTTTATTATACAACCTTTAAAACAAATACTTAATGTCAGATTAATATGTATCGATTATTATTGCTAAAAGAGTTTAATTTTTGTTTTTCATAAAGTCTTTTACCGAATAAAAGGTTTTCTCCAAAAGCCATCTACGCAAAGTTTTGTTAAACTTTGGGGTTGGCAGTTGTTTAATGTGTTCTGGAATTTTATTATAAATAGCCGTGCCCATAGCAGAACAATTGTTTAAGAAACGCTTTGTTTTAGGTACTGTGTCAAGTATAAGTCGGTTTCGGTTTCTAAGATTTCTGTCTGTAGTTTAAGTCTAAGTTTCTATAAATGTTCATAACAAACAAAGGCTATTCGACGCGCGTCAAACCGCGTGATAAATGAGGACAGGCGCGCCGGCGCAATGTAATTCTATAAACGGATACGTGGCACAGCGAACTTCACACAACTTCATTCTGCAGTGCACGGGGTAAAGTTTTAACAAGCCAACTTAATATCACTTTGCAGAATGCGCGATTCGCCGTTATTAATCATGCAGGACGGCTAGTTAGCGAATCAGAGTGCCATATAGTGCACAGATTTATACGCGACGTCTGAAATTGTGCTCCAGAAATATCTAAGTTGATTTATTTTCGCAAACATCGCAGCTTGGCTTGAACTCACTCGAGAAATTCATATCACTTTGCTCGCGTGTAAAAATAGATATTGTTTTTTCTATATTGCACGTTGACGAGGCTTAAGAGGATTTCTTGAACAAGCGGTGTTTTGTTTATCTCCATTTTGTGCGTGGTTTTGTTATATCTGATAGCAAAGTTGGCATGAATATTGAATGAATCACTTACTTAGAAAACAAGGCTTTGTTAACCTCGACACCTTAACCTGCCTTCTTATAAAATATACTTTCGTCACCTTAAAAACGTCATCACCATGTTCAATTCTGTTCTGCCTTTGTCCAGTGCCCTCGTACGAACTTCCTTGTAGAACCCCCAAAGATCACATCAGTTAAGGTAGCGCATTAGGTATTGAACGTAATTAACCCCTTACACGTTGTCACAGGTGGCATGGGTCCGCGTAGACACACAGACGATCCTGAGCATCCACCACAACATCATCACGCAGAACCCCCGCATCAGTCTCTCGTACAACGACCACCGCTCCTGGTACCTCCACATAAAGAACGTGCAAGAAGTAGACAGAGGGTGGTACATGTGTCAGGTCAACACCGACCCGATGCGCTCTAGGAAGGGATACCTTCAAGTTGTAGGTAAGCTTATATGATTCATTTCTCTCTAGCAGAATAAATGGATGACCAATACAGACCGCATCTCGACATCTTTACTTTGAGTTTAGGACTTATTCCACCACACTTACCCTATTTCTATGTACCCTGGACTTGCCTAAACAGTTGATAGTTTTATGTGCTATTTATGTACTATGTGTAGATTCTAAAAGTATCACAATCAAGTCGTTTGGAAGCTAGTTTGTTGTTGAGTTTAAAAATAGACAAGTTTTCTAAGAAATATGACGTAGATCAAAAGCATTAGGAAAGTTTGAATTTCTAAACTAACTTGTTATAACTTGGTACCAACACAAAATAACATTATTTTTATTTGCGTTTACGAATTTCGTTTCTATTGTACTCCGATGACATTATATTTGCTTTGATTGTATTAATGTCGCTGGTCTTTGGACAGTTCTGCATTCCCCAAGGACTACCCAGTTCGTTCGAGGGGTTTAATCAATGGTCAAACTAAGGTCCGTCCCGTCTAACAGAAGTTGCAACGCCCAGTTAAACGATTTCTCCTGAGACGTTTATTTTTAGATTTTCTTATTCACTACTCAGCTAAATAAGAATTGGTCTTGGTTTGGGTGTTATTAATCATCTGTTTTTCTTTGCGTAACAAAATGAATTGCCCGTCTAGCCTAGTTGCTGAAATAAAGAAACTGTATTGCTTGGGAATACATGACGGTAAGCATTAGCGTAGCCTTTCTTACTCTGATATGGGATTATGTAGGTTATGTCTGAGCCGGATTTATTAAGATTGGCAAGACTCGCTTTGTCATGAGAATTGGTCCATGATCCATGATATTCGCATTGAAATTTCTGAATGAAAAATTAATTGAAATACTAAACAATTTAAATTGCCGGCAGTGAACACAAAAATGAAAGCTCTTATGGTTGAAAACAGCATATGCTAAAATTGGAATAACGTTATATAATACAAAACATTGAGCATTTTCAGGCTGAAACAATTGTAGGAGGACATACATAAATAGTTTATTTTTAAATAATTATGATACTCTACAAGTATATTTTTCCTTAAAAATTAAGTGTGTAAATGTTTTGATGACGTGATCAATCACTGCTGAAACTCTATACTTATTTTTAATTATAATTCAATTCAATTCAAAGATTTATTTCAGACAAAGTCCATATCACAATACAATACAGTTGAGTCAGTCACACCAATGGCACTACACAAATATAAAAAATACAAAAAGATAAAAATAAAATACGTAACATTTGAGCGCGTGAGAGTTTATAAGAGCAAGAGTTTGTTTCTATGTTTCTTTGTTTGTTTGAACACGCTAATCTCGGGAATTAATAGACCAATTTAAAACATACTTTTTGTGTTGGACAGCTTATTTATCGAAAAAGGTTTTAAGCTATAAAATATTACGCTGTAACAACGGTAGGGAAAGGAGCAAACTAAAAACGCGCGAACACAGTCGCAGGGGACCGCTAGTAATTAATAATTATTGTTAACATTAACTTCAAACAAATACACGTAATATATTTATTTTTATGGTAAAAACTATATTTATTGCTTAGCGCTTAGAAACAGGATTATTGTTTAGTAAATTTTGAATTATTGCGTTGACAATACACAAATGGTTTTATAGAACCTTTTACATACATTGGGGATACCTGAATTTGGGGTATTATTCGCTAACCTTATATTTTACATTAAAATTTGAGTACCTTTAATGACAAGATCGTTAATAGAGATTCATAGTTTATTTCACCCTAAAGGCTGTGTGTGTGACACAATCAGTCCAAACTTACGAAAATTTAGAGCTACGTAACATGTGGTGTTTCACACACAATCATTACAATAATTTCATTCTTTCTGCAGTGCCGCCGGTGATCATCGATAACATGACATCCACCGACATGGTTGTGCGTGAGGGCACCAACGTGACGATGGTCTGCCGCGCCACCGGCTATCCTGAGCCCTACGTCATGTGGCGCAGAGAAGACGGGCAGGAGTTCAACTGTAATGGGGAGCAGGGTACGTGGTAGAAAAAAAATATACTTACATACGATATTTTAAGTGAAATTTTAACACTTTTCGTTTTGCTATTTCACCTATTGTAACTCTCTACACAATACAAATATATAAAATAGATGATTTATTTTATCAATAAAAAACATGTACGATATAACACAGCATCTACTGCTAGACTATAGCCTTTGTATGTTGGTGAAACAGGCGGCTTTTAACTGCTAACACGAGCTTTATGTTAGAAAGAGCTATCGAACTAACAAGTCTTCAGAAACTATTTGCTAAGATCGACGCATATCTACGCTTATTCGTAGAACTCAATCTATCAGTATTCATAGAACGCAATCTCATTGAAACATCAGAACTGTGTCAAAGAAAGGTTAATAAATGAAATCAACCATTTATTACAAGAGATCAAACTGCGCGTCAACAGATTTGAGATATTTTTGCGAATGGCGTTAAGGCTGTCAAAGGCCCTTCAATCTGAGCTATTTGTTCTCCACCCGGAATAATTTAGCTCGCAAATTACTCGAATATTTCTTTAAGGCTTCGCGAAAGGTTGATCAATAAGGGGCATGCCTACACGGGCGACGGTCATTTCTGTCTCGAATAAAAGCAGCGAGGACTGTAACAAAGATTTTCGGGCGGTCATTATGTTGATGCTCGCAAAGAAACAAAACAGATGAAAGAAAATCTGCGAAGCGCGAAAGTACTACAGCCGAGACCACGTGCCTGAGCTCGAAAGCTCTTGGACAAATCGAACACCCCTACTATACAACATCGATTTTGTAATCTTTGCATTTCGAATCTAAAATTGTAGTCAGCATTTCAACGTCGCAGAATAGAAGTCACAAATTGTTCGGATGCCAAGTAAAATAGAAGTCCCAAATTGGAAGAATTGGTCCCTAGACATTACGGACTTAGCGTTACGTTACTTATACTATACTTTCAAAATCTTGTCTCTTCATTTGTAAATGAAATGTCTTGTAGACTCATGATAATTTTCAAAAGTACTTATAAATGTAGGCTAAAGCAATACCATGTAATTACTTAATGGAGAATATTAGTTTGTCCTATCGATGTGTTACATTTTCTTCATTTTGTACGTAATCAACGAGCGTCTATTGTTGTAGTATCTATTAGATGTATCGAAATGAGTACGTCTGAAGCAATTTACTTAATTAACGGTTTATTTTCTTTTTTGTACTATTTCGTTTGTTTTAATTTGTACGAGTAATTAACATCCTTGTTACCAATTCCTTAGCATTCAAATTAAGTGGTATTGATTCCACGTTTGTGTTACCTAAGGATAATTGTCATTAGACGTGTTCCTACCTACCTAAAGTATATTAAATAATGTGTTGGGGATGTATGCGGGAAAATGCACAATTAAAAATCGTAAAAAATATAGTTAACTCAATTTAATTATAGTAATACTAGCCGCAAATAGCGATCTACTTAGATAACAAGCAATTTAAAGTAGTATTTGCGACGAACAAAATGGTAAAACGACTTTTGCATAATTATGCTTTCTCTAGCCAGTTAGACCGAAGTTAGTTGAACATAATCTAAACTTTGCACTGTGGGTCAACTTAGACGTTCATATACGAGTAGTTTTAAATGTAGTGGAACGATTTTATAATACGGCTGGTCTGGCGATGAAGTGAATTGATATCGAAGCTCGAGCTGAAATAACTTCGTATTCATAGTATTAAAAGTGGAAATACGAACCAGTAGTGGATGGAATGTATATGCAGATCATTAAGTTGAATCATAGAAGAAATATCATCAATGCAGCAATGGTTGAGTGAAATGAAAATGATCAATTTTAATTTCAGAAAATGATTCAACTTTTTAAGGATTTGAAGATAAATATTTATTTTTTACTTAAGTACCGTTTACACCAACGCATACGCATGCAGAGCGATACGGCCGAATGAATACCGACAAGAATGTAACCATCATAATCTAGCTATGGAAAAAGCGAGACAGCATATTTGAATTTCGAATTGCGCAAAATAAATACATAAAGTTAATATTTCTTTCCAAAGGGATAATAATTTTATGGATAAAAATTATTTTTAAAAATCCCCGACACATGTCATATTTGAAGTCATGGTTACCTTTCCTTATACTTTAAATATCATCGAAGTAACACGGTCCAAATTTCGAATCGATCGACACGTTTAACCTAACATCCTTCTCGTTTCGCGTAGGGAGTTAAAAATAATAAAATTTCAAACAGAGATGACAGATGCAAGCTTAACGGCTAAACATGTTTTCTTAACCTCTGGGATTCCCCGTACCAATTATCATAGCATTGTCACTCCAAGTTATCTCTACTTATTTCAGACAGACAAAACCGCTGCCTTTAACCCATCACAGGGCCACAGGGCTTTTAGATAGAGACTCATTTAACCAATTCTGTTGCAGTGAACGTGGTGGACGGCGAAAACCTGACGATATCGAAGGTGTCCCGGCTTCATATGGGCCCGTACTTGTGCATCGCGTCGAACGGAGTTCCCCCTTCGATCAGCAAAAGAGTCGTGCTGATGGTTCAATGTGAGTTTTCTTTTATTTTTTTATTTTTATTTAAAGCTGGCTGGTTTCTAGCTTAAAGTATTAGCATAGCTATCCAACGCGGCAACGCCAGCATTGTAGCCTCCTTGCCACAAGGAAATGGTGTAGTTTTTGAATAAGTAACTTTTTTTTATGTTGCCTGACTGGTTTAAATTTTTTCGTTTGTTATTAAAATAAAATAAAACTTATATCGGTACAATAAATTAATATTAGCGTTATCTGTCCATTTTCTCTTGTAATTAATTCACTTGCAATAAACACAATTAGTGTTTCTTTATTGATTGAATACTTCATACGAAATATCGTTCCATATTTAAATCGTTGGTGGTGCTTATTCATCGATGGTGAACTAGGCGCTAAAACGTATTCTTTACTTAAAGTCCCTCAGATCTGTGATCGTTGCTGTTGCACCTCAAGTTTTAACTGGTCCTTCTTAGTTTAGTTTTCTTCTGGGACTAAGTACCCAAACTTCGCTGGTCAACTAGTTCTAACTACAAACAATCTACATATCTAAGAAGATACCTATTTATAGAGCGTGAAAATGCTTCCAGGCCAATTATAAAATTAGAATAGTAATAATTCACACAACAAAGGTCCCTAATGAAACCGGTTACGTGAATGGAAAACTTTTACAAAAATCACTCAAATTGCCTAATGCTATCAAAGTCAACTGTGACTTCAAAAAGAAACGTTGACGCGTGGTGCCTAGTTGCCCGGATTCTATAATCAATCAAATTATTGGTATTTAGTTGGCGATAATCGGTGCATTGTGTCGTGATGTAGATAAGCTAATGTCCGTTTACAAGACATACTAATAATGTAGATGTCTAATTGGTCCATTAGCAAATGGCTGGCTGTCGTGGCTAATGTAAAGCCAAACGCAATGTGATAAAATTAAGAAGGTATGTAATTGCTTGTTTCTATGTTAAAAAACGATAAGCTTTCGTTTGTTAAATTATTGTCTTGTGGAGCTTTTACAAGTGGAAAAATAATGAACACTTTTATGCCAGCTTTAGGATGTCACCAAATGACTGCTGATAATTAATGCGAAAATTTTAAAACAGGCTAACGGTTCATTCAATACAGTGGGCCACAACTCGACCGGATAACCTCGGGGTTAAATTTTGATGGTGATTACACCGCTAAAACATGGCCCCGCTACGTTCGCGCACTTTACTTAATACCTTCCTTTAACTAGATAATAAAACATGAACATTTACATAATTTATTCAAACACGTTCGGAATATTCAGTTTGGTTGAAAGCACAACTGGTTTTACTTGGACTGAAAATTAAAAACGTGTTAAGTGCCGAGAAATTAATATTTAAATGGACTGTTAAGATCAGTACCAGTACCTACGGCTTAAAATGCTTTTGAATTTTTATTACACTTGAAGGCTTAGGAATAAACAGCACTAATACAATAATTTATCGAAATTTTTTATGTCGCTCCTCGCTAAATATTACTGATTCTACAAAATCTAAAGATACAATGTAAACAATGGTAGGTACTATGAATTTTAAAATTCATGGCACGTGTGACTCTCCCCACGCTTTCCTTAACAGATTCATGATTAATTACTCCAATTAAACTTAAACCTCAGTTCGTAATGACAAATTAATTATTCGCCTTAAAAGGTTCTTTCCCTTATTTTAAGGTCGTTTAATACAGCCCTCGCAAATTATCTCGATATTACTTCCCTATTGGCCAAAGAAAACACCGGCACATTTCTGCCGGGCCGTTAACTTGGCCTCAAATTCGGAAGTACGTGCGCGTTCTTTCCTTGGAGTCAGCGCTGAGAAATATTATTTTTGTGGGGGTAGCGTCGTTAACGAGTATTTACGAGGACAGAGTCGCTACCTGTCGGCGTTCCGGCGGATCTCGTAATTGCGCCCAATTAGAGCATTATGCTGACGTGAATACGGCGCGGACGCGATAATGCCGATACTATCTGTTCCCGGCGCGCCTTTCTCGGCCCACAGCCTAGAGAAGTTGGTACGATATAACTTTTTTGCGTCTTGACTTTTCGACGTAAATTATCCATATTCGAAAACCTATGTACAATCATATTTATTCACATAGTTTGTAACGTTACAATTAACACATACTTACTCGTACATGTATGTATGTATATATGTATGCATGTAGAATACATGTTAAATACATCTCGTAAAAGTATCATACTAATTTCATGATTGAATTAGGTATCCTTCTTTTTTTATTCACCTAGTCTGGAAATTTTAGTGCACTACAGTGACGATGAATCCCAATATGTTTTTTACACAAGCAAACTTACCAATAAAAGCTTTTCCAAAGATCAAGAATTTTATTATGTAAAGACAGAGATTAACCGAGCGGGACTTACGTCCAATAAAAAAATATATGCTATAAATGCGATAATGCCGATATCTGATCTTTGAGTATCATCTCACAGCCCAATAATACATTAATTTCTTGGGCTGTGAGATTATACTCAAAAAACCCATCATAATATTATCAAGAAGGCTAACATTAGTCCTCTTTATTGATAACCTTAATGGTCAAACATTTTGAGCTGATTTTAAACCTACGGAAATAAAAAAAAGTTTAAACTAAGTTAAATGAGTTCGTTTTTGCTGGCCATCGCTTGAACTTTAGACTTTTCTCTCGTAGTTTGTTGGTCTTAATTGTAATAGCTCATTATTTTACTGGAATCACAACATATTTATAGATTTTAAATGACTATGACTACGATCAAGCGTATGCGTATTTTACATTTCCGTAATGAGCTGTCTATTCTTCTTGGCTTACATCCCTACTGAAGCCCGGCCAATGAGGCCTCCCCCTAATTCGCATTCCGTATCTCAGCGCTGCGAGTCCTCTCCATTTCTTATAGGATACGTGAAACGTTCACGTAACTTTCGCTCGATTAACCACCAAGACTTCCTTATGAATGCACTGTCAGTTTTCATTATACTTACGCGCGGAGACAAATCTTTATGACAGTGTTCTCTGATAATGTTATTATGTCGCTATTTCGCGCTTCTCATCCGCTTTTTCTTTATTTGTGAAAGCGTTTTCCGGTGTTGGTGTAATTTGTGGAAATAATATTCTCCTAGTGACTTTCGGTAATGGCGGCCTCTGTCAGCAAAGATAGGCCAGGTTTGCAGAAAATATTATAGCGCTAGATATGTGCACTATGCACAAGTGCACTGTCTATTCTATCAGTCTCATTAATTCGGTGAGACGGCAGTCCGACATGACCGATGAGAGATCAGGCACAAGACCAACGGCTTTACGTGCGGGGCGGGGGTGTAATCACCACTAACTTTCTGACTCCGAGCTGTTCCCGAGAATTCTGAAGACAAAAAACTCAAACAAATTTCAGTTAGACCCGGGATTCTCCCTGATCTCTTGGGTAGCGTTAGCGTTTACCGGCGAACTAACCGCTACAAAAACGAGGCAGTGAAATAATTTGTGGAAACAGGCGATGTTTGTGTATATGTACGTTTATGTTCAAAGATCGCCTACATTGCGTCCAAATATACATAAGTACGGTCAGATTACTACTGTTGGATGGACTACGTCAACTATTTAAGTTTCATTATTTTACCTGTAACTTAATCTAAGTATATTTCAAGCTAAGGTACCATATTACTCCGAAGTAAATAGTAGATTTAACCCAAAAATAGTATCAAGGCATAGACTCCTAGTCTATAGTTATTAATAAAACATACTAATATTATTTAAACTTTAATTTAGTTCCGCCGATGCTGTCCATCCCGAATCAACTGGAAGCGGCGTACATAGGCCAGGATGTGACTCTAGAGTGCCACACGGAGGCCTACCCTTCGTCTATCAACTACTGGACCACTGACAGAGGCGACATGATCATATCAGGTACTTGTATAAATTACCTACCATCGGCCACTCAAAGTAAATTTTTATTTGCTTGGTGAATATTGTAAACAGTCTTTTTTACTTTTAATATTATGTCATTAAATAAAAATAATTAACTAAATGATTTACAAGAACTCCCTGTTCAACGATGAATTATGTAATTAATCGTAGGTTATGAGTTTTATGTTTATCCTGATAACATAAATTGCACTTGTATTTAGCAAGTGTGTCAGACAAGAAATCAAACCACGTGTCTTACGCTATCCGGGCGCATGCCTATACCACTCGGCCACCTGGCCACCACTATTTATCTTATATTAAAATTAATTGTTATGTTGAATAGCACTGTATTTTTTTTTACAATATTCGCCGAGTATAAAAACGGACTTTAAGTAACTATTTCGGTTAGAATTGTTCCAGACCCTAATAAAATATTCCTAAAAGAAACAAATAAATAAAATCTAAAAGGAAAAACAAAGAAGAAATAATAGCAATATTGAAACATAACCGAGTTACCTCCACACATACTTTTTGTCAACAGGAGAAAAATACACCACAACGTATTTCGACGACAACTACAGCAGGAAAATGAAATTAACGATACGGAAAGTGTCATCAAGGGACTTTTCTTCGTACCGCTGCGTTGCCAAGAACTCCCTGGGGGAGACTGATGGGCTCATACGACTCGATGGTATGCCCAAATGTACCTAAATTATCGTTTTACGTCACATTTTGCTTATAATTTGAATTCAGATAAGGGTCATGAACGGAATTTCAGCTTTCGACTTATCAACTCATTGATCTGAAATACGATTACAGTCTACCGTGAGTAGGTGGACTTAACCTTTAATTTTATTCGCCTAAATAGCAACTGCGCGTCGTACGTTCAAAAGAAAGACATTAACTTTCCATTTATCATGAAAGCGACCTGAGTCGAGTATGTTATTTTTACAGAAATACCAGCTCCGTCCACGATAAGTACCACAGACAACAATGTTCCAACTAACCCGCCGAGGAAAAAAGGTAAACAATACCACACCCACACTCGCCAGCCTGATTAATGTTCTAATTATCTTACCTCATTTTAAACCAAATAGCCCTCTTCAATTGGTCTCACAAAACTGATTCAGACATTGAAATAATTAATGTCCAAACAGTGCCCTCAAAGTTTCTAATGAAACCCTTCCAGGGCCGATCAATTCCGGAATTTCTGGATTAATTTTTCATGATCCACTCAATACTCGTTCTAGGAAAATACCTACGTGCCGGAAAATTTGGAAATTCAATTTTGGCACGTAAACCGCGATTAGAAAGGCAATAGCAGTGAAAAGTTGAGACGTCCGCGTGCCTTTTATACATTCATCGCGCTCTCCTAGCGCGGCGGACGGAAAAGGTCGACTCTGGATTTTGTATTTATTGGTTTTGCCACCGCGCCCCGATGCTTCCACACAATTGGGTCGTTAGTAATATTATTGTGGGAAAAGCGATTTTGTTTGGGCTTTGACTTCCAATGCGCTCCGTATTGTTATAGATTTGGCCTTTCTATTTTATGGCGCCATATGTTTTGTTGTTCCTTAAGAGCCTGCTCACATGGTCTCTTAACGAAATATGAGTTACTTTTATTAGGGCCATCAGTTCTTTTTACTTTTTTCTCTGATACATATATGAGATTTTTTCCCAGGTAAAAACAGACCTCGAGTACGAGACAGCTCAGCTGAGAACAGAGTTTTAGGTGATTATGAGCTAGAAGAGTGGAAAGAATACGGTAGGTTTTGTAAGAAGTACCATCTTAGAATTATTATAACTTAATAGTCAGCTAAACCGTTAAAACTATTCATTTTGATAAACGTTAAAAAACTCAGTGTTATATTGAGAAAAAATTAAATACAAAGGAATTATTATCCACATGAATAAGTCATCAAATTAGTATACCTAAATATTATAGAATAATGTATATACCTACCCTAAGATTCGTTGCACATCGTGCGTCTGCGACTTTGCTTAGCATTTTATTAATCCTGCAGACAGTAACCTTAAAAATGAATAAAATTTATCTCTCGTAAAACTTTAGCATTTCATTTACGACTTCTGCGAAACTTTAACCTAGACTCTAGTAATTTCAATAAGCATTGAAACCATGTGATTAGAAAAACTTAAATATTAAATGAAATGCGTACTAATGAAAGAAATGAAACTTGTTAAATATAATTAATTATTTTAAGTTTTGCTTCAATTGATTAAAGCTAAGATTCATTTATGATCCTACATTTATGTTTAAACTAATAACATATCATTCGTTCGCCATGGTTGAAAAAAAACACATTTTAAGTATCTCAATACGCAGGTTTCTACTTATAATTTCAATAAACATTGTTTTTCACCAGGTTACGAATCGACCCAGTCATCAGGGTCAATCTTCGCCCAAGGGAAACTCTTCATTACTCTAGGAGTAGTGGTCATTGCCAGCTGACACCAGCTCACCTCTGCAAGTGTAACATCTTAGTGCCAACGCGTCAATAAGTGACTTATAACTTGACGGAACACTCAAGCCATATCCAAAGTGTTTTAAGAGTTGAACAGATAAAATAATTGTATAGTACTAAGGACTACTTAAAACGACATCGAAAGTATCGTTTGTTAATTAATTCTCAATTTATTTTTTGAAAACTAAACGCTAGGTGACTTGTAAATATTTAGACCTATTCTCAATTTAAAAGACTGATAGTTTTGTATGTTAAATGTGCCATATCCATTGTGTAATCTTAAATATCGTAATGTAGTCGTTATTAGAGTTGGTGATAAAAAAAAATATCAAGTTTAAGTCGTCAAAAGTAGGTATAATAGGTATAAATCGCTTCATCAAGATTTCGCCTGCGGTGCGTAGGGGAAGGCGATAGCGCGGTGCGTGAAGGGCGCGGGCGGATGTATTCGCGCCGCTCGCCTCCCCCGTGCCCCTGTACCCCGCAGCGAGGTATAGTTGTATTTATTTGAAGCTTAATATTACTTAAATGACCTTTAGTCAAATGTAAAACTTGGGTCACCGTTTTAGTACAATACAAATAAAACTTTTTCGTTTATATTTTCAGTTCGATGATACAAACTTTGTTTAGCTCTAAATGCTATTTGTAGTTTGCGTTTCAAATGCAAAGAATAATTGTACTTAATTTTAATATCAAAGTTGTATTCTTTATTCTTTTAAAACATGTTTTGTTTAAATAGGGTGTCTTCTTCATACATCTAAATTGATACAACAAGAGTAAATCGCGCGTCTCGCTCTTTTATTTGCATTATTTAGTATGCATGAGCGTGAAGGTAATATTTCGTTCGCTATATTGCTTCAAGTGTAATTAACTGGGTTATACCAAAGTGTAATTTACAATAGGTCCTGATTAGCGCCACAAAGGACCACAGCATAAAAAGAAAAGTCATCTGAATTCATAATAAAAATTTTACATGACAAAAAAATCTAATTCTGATAAGTATGGAGCGGACATTCTTTAAGATGGATAAATCATCCCGCGAATGAATAATAGATAAAAAAAAACATTTTAGTAGTTATAGCAGCGTTGTAAATGCAGATTTAAACGTACAAAATCGAGCGCAAACAAATATTAGAAAATTTTAGTGTTAATGACGATACTTTTTTTAGTTTTGCTGAATGAAAATAGTTACATGTAATTTAAGAGAATGGAAAAAAAGTTTTATTTAGTAAAAATTTTATCAGTGATGCTAATCGGATTATTTGTACTGGCTTTTCTTTTCTAGCTGTAACTAGGCTTATGAGATAATATACATAACACTCGTTATACAATATTCACCGTTCCATGTTACTGATCGAATATACTAAGAATTAATTGCGTTACTATATGAGAATACATATTTTTCGTAGCATGTTAACAATTTAACAACATGTGGCCCGAAGGAAGGCTTTGTACAGGAAATGTTATCTTTTGCTATATTGCGACAATGGAACACTGTAGTGCTGTAACATAAACGTACCGTGCGTAGTCGAATGTATGTTTTATAAGTGTGGAAAGGTAACTATTTGAGAAGTAAACTGTAATTAAATATTACCTATTCTCGTAAAGTTAACGATTTTATTTTCAAGAAATACCTATTTGTATCTAAGCCAAAGGTAAAGTTATTAATTTTCTTGGATAAGACATATTTTAAATTAATTGAAGAGTGTTTTTGTTATTGAACACTTCTGACAGCATTTTACTATTGTTTTTTTTTTTTGAACTTATGTGATAAACATTACCTGCATAAAGTATATTTGTAAAGATATTAATTGCTCACTAACAGATACATAATTATGTGTTTGACAAACAACAGGATAATAATGTAAACATTAACAGTGTTTGAGTGAAATTTAGCGCTGAATATTGAAGCTACTCAAGCAACAGTGATGAAAATATCGTTATTACTAAAAGTTAAACTTAGACAAATTGTTCTTTACATAGTCATTACATCTGCAATAAAAGACAATATGGCGTGCTTTGTAATATAACTAAATAGCTATACGTAACTAGTCTCCCGATGATAATGTTAAGCTTTTATGTCTTTTGTTCATTTTATTACACAATGTTGCTTGGATATTGGTACTTTTACTCTCCAATATCAAAAACAACGACATTTTGCGAATAACACAATTTAGTTGTAATTGTTAAGAAAATAAAAGTCCCCCTAGCCGACTTCGACTACGGTGGCCAGCAACAACAACTAACAGACTGCGCGGGAAATATTATAGTGAACAAGTGTGTGCACAAACACAGGTGCACTCTCTATTCTTTTCACTCTCATAGCCCGATGGGACAGCAATTTGACACGACCGGAGAGAGATCAGGCGCAGGACCAACGGCTTTTCGTGCTTTCCGAAGCACGGAGGTGAAACACCACCAACTTCCAAACTTCGGGCTTCCCTGAGAATTTCTAAACAGAATAACCCAGGTACACATTTTTGGCCCGACCCGGGAATCGAATCCGGAACCTCTGGCGCAGCCGTCGCTTTAAAATATGACCCTCTAACCACTGCGCCACCAAGGCAGTCAAATATATTCATATTAATAAAAAAATAACAAATAAATTTCCAATACTTAGACAATCTAGTTCCTTTCCTCAAACTATTGTTATCATTAATGTCATGATAAGTAATAGTGGTCGCATTTTTTCTCGTAGTACTACAACAAGAAAAAGTTATAAGCGAATTGAAGGAAGTCTTTTTTTACTTTGTCTACTACTACGTCACACAGATTATGGCTTGTTTGCTTTCTATTATAGAGATAGAGAGAAACGATGTGTTGCCATCCGATTTCATTTGACGTGTGCGACAACCCTTAACTGGATCATAAAATCTACAGAGACCCATCCTCACTCTACAATCAGCTCAGGAACGTTATTGAATGTCTGTCTACGAAATTGCTACAGCTACTAAGACAATTATGTGTCGACAACGAATTCGTATTCAAATTGCGAGGTGCGACCCAAGTGATATCGATTTCCGAGCAACATTGCCATGATTATTAGGTACCTGCGTACAATAATAGTAAGCGAAGAGTATTACTTTAGTTTGATTCAGGTACAGACTTGGCGTAATTAGATGTATTTTTGCATAAAATCACTTTTTTATTTAGGATACGTGAAATATATGAAATGAATAGATTATATAGCTTTCACTGCATAAAACCGTTGTGCTTTTAAACTGTGATTTGCATGCTACATTACATGCTACAGCTTTCCTTATGATATACAACTATAATATACGAGTATATCAGTGTCTCACACATTATTGGTTCAGTTGTTACCCATTAATCAACCATAAAAGTGCACAAATAGATCAGTCAGACAATTAAATAAAGTTATCCACGTATTTTTCAACATCTTAGAAAGAAGCCAATTCTCGTGCAGTTCGAATACGAAAAGAGTTCACCGATCGAATTATTGTTTTCAAAGAAAATACAGTTATTGCTTTATCCGGGTCACGATTTCTATGCATTTTGATTTATTTTGTGTGGTATTTTTTAACGTGGATATATTACTTGATTTTTTCGATAAAACAGTGATACTCGTAATTAAATTTACCACACGAAGTAAGTTCGATCATGCGAGAATCGGCCTCCAGCTCTGCGTACTGTGATGAAATTGGAAGATAGATTTTTAGTTGAAAAAAAAATTACGCCTTGTCTGTATCTATTCCATTCCTTTTTTTTACATTCCAAATGTGGCTATCTGTAAATAAAATGTTAAGATTTATTTCTACTACTTCAGGTTCTACATAATCTTCGGAATTTGGAAATAGTGTTTCCAATTGATATGTATAGTCGTCGTTGCAGTTAGCTGTTTATGTAAAGTTATATTAAATGATATTTTGTAAAAAATACATGTTTTAATTTTTAGTTTTTAATTCCCAAAATAACGTTGATGATCAAAGTCCCCTTATGATCGCAAATATTTCGAAACGTACTAAAAATTTAAGTACAGGGCAACTACCTACTGAAGTTTCAACAGCTTTTTTTTAAAGATTCACTGTGTTGATAGAATACAACTAAAACCAACAGCGTAAAGGAATTAGGAGTCCTACAATCTACGGTCGGCGATTATTAACAAGACGCGGGACTAAATCGCGAGGCGACAAGAAACAAAGCGCTATTGTCCCAGAAATTATTAGCCAACTAGTCGTGCTTATTTTGCATAAAATAATGGTCCACGGAAGCGGCACCTGGGCACACACTAAATGCACTTACTGCCGTTGGCAAATCACTGCCATTTATAAGACTTACCCCGAGTACTCGAACGGTGGGTACTAATACTAACTCAAAGTTGAAATTGTTCACATAATTCTCAAACAAGTTATTAAAAGATACACGCTATCATTTGCGTTACTTCTTTGAATTTCACCATTGACCCTTATTAACACGTTCCGGGACACTACTCCAGACACAATAGATTGTTTATTGTTTTCATGCCTGTAGGCGTTCACTGTCCCGGAACGTGTTAATTCCGAAATACGTATATAAAGTAAAGAAAGAAACGAAAATTAAGTAAAACTTTTCTAAAGTTATAAGTAGAAGGTCCAAGCGTTGAATATGGAGGGAGAGCAAGAAATGTTTCTTGTAGGTACATAGTTATTTTCTGCAGATCCATTCAATTCAACTTCGGCCAGTTTGGAGCTCGGTGATAGGATTCACATCTATAATGGTTATTGGACAAATCCCAGTGTTTGTTTCGTCCAGTTAGTTTCAAGGTGCGCTCCTATCTTGAAAAGATTCGAAAAACAAAATAATAGAAGTTTAGCCTCAAACTGCAAACTCCCATTTCAAACTATACAATTAGTTATAGAGCTTTTATCTGAGTTTGACATAGCTACTTAGCTTTTGTGATCTATTTAAAAAAACTTGTATAATTCGTCTAAAATGCCGGATCTCTAGTACATGCAGCTAATTCTACCTAAATGATGGGCATGAGGTAGTAAGTAATTATCATCATCAAATTTGAGAGCTTTTCCCGGTGGAGATTTTTCTATTCTTTACGCTCTTTAGCCATCCTTTTGACCACTTGATACGGTATAAAATTTAAATTTTGCTTTATTTGATGCATTTAGCTTATTCTTGGTCTTCCTCTCTTACCTACATACTTTTTCCTTCTTTCTTCCTTCTGTTATGGTTTTAATGAAGCTGTCGTATCGCATCACGTGTCCCAACATTCAGCCACTTCTACTTTCCATGTTTCCATGAGTTTTTTGAGTAATAATAAGTAACGATATAGTTATTGTAATCAAATATACAAATAGCGCCAAATAACTTTTCGAACATAAAAATTACCTACATTTTGAAGGACACACCATCCCTTAAAGTTGAATCATCATCATCATCATCATCATCAGCCCAATGACGTCCACTGCTGAACATAGTTTAAAGTTGAATGAAACTTTAAACTTAAATACTGTAAACATGTTGGGAAATGTTCTTTAAAAAGAAAAAATAACGTAAAAATATTTTTTTTTTTATATCGGACAACGTAAATCCATGAAAGTGCTAGTAAAAGAAATATAGAAAACTTATCAACTAGTGTTAGTACTTAATATCTATAATCTATACTTTACCGTGATTTAGTAAAGAAGATCTACATTTATTATTACATAATGAGGAAATACAAAATACAAATTTAACACGTTCCGGGACACTACTCCAGACACAATAGATGTTTTATTGTTTTCACGCCTGTAGGCGGGCACTGTCCCGGAACGTGTTAAAGATACTTTTAACAGACTTTATTTTAGACTAAGTTACACAAAAGAGAATACTGGTCTTGGAAATTATTACCGACATTAATGTGCAAGGCATTCAACATGAAGCTGCTTGGAAGACATAATAGAAATTACACAAAGCTTATGTGCGAACAAATCATGACCATATGACAGAGGTTGGTTTATGGTACATAGGTATAGTTAGATGTTATCACATGGAACACGAAACTCTCTCGGGACGTTTGATATGATAAATTATAGTTTTTGCTTTTCAACAAGTAATTGGATTTATAAAACAAACCTTTAATTTCACGACATAAAATAAGTAAAGTCACATTTTAAAAAGAAATCAGCTAAGGCTCCAATTCCAAAACTGTTCTTTTCTTTATTATTGTGAAAGTTATAAAAAGACTAGCGGTCCCAGCGAAGTCCCTCGTTTCGCCTGAGCCCCGTCCCGCCCCGGCCCCGTTTTATGAGAATTTTCTTTGCTATAGACCTCACGGAGCCTGAGACCTTTCCAACAAATGCAAAACCGTGGAAATCGGTTTGTGCGTTCGGGAGTTATAGCGTCAGGAAGGAAAACGCGACTTATTTTTATATAGTACATTGTTTACAATATTTGCCAAGCAAAGAAAAACTGACTCTAAAACATTTTTCTTATTTATTATCCCATGAATTTAAATTTTAACACCTGTCTTATACTAGAATATATTTCTGTGTACACAATTTTCCTTATCTAAAACTTGAATCAACATCGACAAAAGCACTTAAGTGTAATAAAAAGATAGAAGCGCGAATAATTAAGTCATCTCAAAAATAGCATCCTGGCAAAAGCCCACTGCTCTCCACAGTATATGCGACAAAACGTCGGTTTTGCGGAGAGGCTCAGGAGAATTCCGCTAGTGTGAAGTGCTTGTGTTGCCTCGAAAATGACGGGACGGGAGCTTCATGGGTGAAAAACTGCATGTCACATTTGAAAAGCCAACTTGTCGTAGTAGGCACTGTTTTCACTACAATGTAATGTTATAAATGTAAGAGTGTGTATGCATTAATGTTGTAGAGGGCTGAGCCGATTTTTTTTGATTAATTTTAAATAGTGATCTATTGTCTTCAAAGCGATGACTCTGGTGTACGGTCTATGGAGAATGTTCTATATTTTAGATTATGTTACAGATTTTCTATATAACAATACAGTACTAAGTCACTATAAGTATTTAGTATTGTAGAATATGAATAAGTAAATTTATCACAATATCTACTTGGTTATTACGTCTTATAGCTCACATATTAACTGAGAATACAGTGACATAGAATAATAGTCTTAAGTTATTTTTCTCACAGAAAAGCAAAACCCTAAAAAGCTCACTCTTGCTCCGAGCACCGACCGCGTGCACAACACTGTGCATATAAATGCTTAGTTTGCAAAATGAAACTTTTACATGAACTTCAATGATGCGGACGTTTCATTCAGGGCATACTGTTACGAGCGCCCTACTATGAGACTATATCGATTTTATGCAAAATGCAACTAACTTCCCCGCTGCAACCAAGCTACATTATACTAGCTTACGGCGCGCTCATTTTCCTCTACCGCCTAGTCATAACATAAACCCTATTATCGATAACTTATCACGCTATTGAGCCTTTTAGTATTCTATAAATAATACTGCCTCTCACCTGATTAATAGAGCGTAATTTCTTCATGTATTACATTCGATACTGTAGGTTAATATGCTCAAGAAACACGGCTTAGGAAATAAAAAAACTCGTCGCGAGGAGGTTCAATCAGGCAAGAGATATTTCGCTTTTTATAGCCGATATCGCCCTATAAAGAAAAATATAAAAATAATAAGGAGTCGTGAGGGGAAATAAAATATAATAATAGCACCCCGTCAAAGTCGTTGTCCAACGGCTTGAAAGGATTTCGGGTGTTTTACCGAGTTGTTATGCGTTGTTGTGTGTTGAGAAGGGTCCGTGGTCAATTGTACGATTTGAATTTCGTGTTGCCTTCCAATCATAAAATACGATATCGACGACAGCGACAATTTTGTTTACAAGGATTTATCTATGGTGCGACGTCGCGTACCAATATTGACTTGTCCGGTTATTCCCGGTAGGTGATCGGCCTTGTTGGGAGTTTGGCAATCACAACAAAATGATGTCATCAATCAACAATCATTAGTCTACGCTTTAGCGTTGTTCGTTTTCTTCTTGCTAGGTTTAGCGGTTTTGATTTCGTACTTCACTGTAGGTAATCCGGATAAAAAAATAACAATTTCCGGTAAACCCGGTCATAGCTTACTTTGACGTATTATAAGCAGGCTACTATGACCGCAGTTACTTTATTTATTTGAGAGATTCAACATACCAATATAATAGTATAATTAATACAATCGGCATTAGATGAATTGCCGACATTAATAGTACACTAGCGGACCCAGCGAACTTTGTTTCGCTCCCGGCACCGATAAGAAAGTGAGTATTCTTATATTTTAAAATTTTCTATCCAAGTTATTTCAATATTTTTTTCATAAGAACCTTCTCCTGGCAATAACAAACACAACAAAAAAGAATTGTCCAAATTGGTCCAGGTGTTGTTGAGTTATGCGCTTACCAATCCATTTTGCGATTCATTTTTATATTATAGATTATTATTTTAATAAAGGAATCTGCAAACATCCGCTAGCTACTCGGATAACGTGTTGACACATTTTATTCCTATGGAGTTATTAATTACAGCTCTCACACGTCACATGTCCTCAAACATTCGTGTTCAAAGTCAAACAACATACGCAATTTGTCTTTAATAAACAGAATAGGGTTGCATTTGTCATACGGCTATCGCTCGATGATTGTTGATTACATCTATGGTCCGAGTCATTGAAATGTAAAACATGAACACTGCTTTAAGATAAGACCAATAAATCATAAAAAGTTATTATGTTCACTAATCATCAGTAGTTTCATATACAGTGTCTAGTGATAATCTTATAGCTAAGTGTATACTGTCTTTTTAATGATGTTATTCTGGTTTGTGTTCCTTATTAAATAAATAAATATACACATTAAAATATTAAAACAAGCTGATTAAAGAGTTTTGTAGTATGTAGGTAGGAGGGATAGTTATCCTAATTTTATGATAAATTGATCTACCTACGTTGTGAAAGATAATTATTCCTACAATGAAAGAATTGAACTTTAACTGGCCTTTTTTGTAAAATAAATCACATAATACATATGGTTCGTCAATAACACTGCGCATCCCTAAACACTGCTCCGGTTTGCTATGACACGTTTATGAACCGTGACACGTTGATTAATCCAATTATTCTCATTGTAAGCTTATCTTCAATTAACCGGGTCTTTGTTGCGAAGAGAGCAACTTACTAATTTACTTTCACGAAACATCAAACATTACAAATCTTCTTATTCAAAACAAGCTTGTCTACTAATGTGCTATCAAAACAAGTAAGTTTTGATTTGAAACCACAATAGCTTTATGATATTAACGCGTTAATAACGATGACTGCCTATGTTATGTCTCGCTTTTACATATAGCTAGACGTAATGGTTGCATCCTTGTCGGTATCGTTTACACGCAGATGGACGCAGGCTCTTTCGCAATAGATAATAGACACATATATAGCGGTGTAGTACGTAACATTCGTCAAATGTTTTAAATTCGCAATAGTTACGCATCGCTGCCGCATGCGAATGCGTAGGTGGACTAACGGCGTAACTACGGTTATGTGTTTTTTTATTTTTTATTTAAATACTTTATTGCACAAATCATGGTGTACAAAGGTGGACTTAATGTTAAAAGCATTCTCTGTCAGTCAAACCTTTAGGTCATGTGTTGCGGATTGTTTACAACACTTGCTAATATTGTTGAACAATTGTACTATTTAAGTTGACTGGTTGAATTATTAGCCATCATTGTACTGGAGATCAATGTTACGGTAATATAAGATAAACATTATCTTAGGTTTGGATTATTTGTAGTAAGTTTTTTTTTTAATTTATTTAGTATTTAAAAAAAAACTTAACCTAATAAAACATTTAAAAGACATTGAAAAAACCACTGAGGTTTGTCTAAAAGTAAAGTAAAGTAAAGTAATACTTAGTAAATAAAGTAATAATAGTAATAAGTAATAATAGTAAGTAAAGTAATACTGCTTGTTTAAAACTTCGGTAAGCCATTGTTTTTGGACTTAATAGTTTTATCCAGGGCACTATATTTTATCAGTGCTACGATACCGCGTCCATCACAGTAATGACAAGAGAAAGAGCAACGTTTTTAAAACATTCCGGTACACCATTAAAATAATCACTTCCTTCGCGATGTACTTTTTAGAATCGCTGGAACATAAATTGCATCTGTTTAATGTAGCTGCGATATCATTCGCGAATTTATATTTCGCACCAAACACAAAATATTTATTTGTTGACTTTATACATTGCTACTAAAATATAGTCTGTTTTTAAGATATGATATCGTTTCGTTTCTGCATAACTTAATGTTTATTTATCTAACTGTTGAGTTTGTAAATAAACTACAAAGATTTTATTTCTATCATTTTTAAAACTCTCGCTTATGATGCCAAGAATTAAAATAGTCGAATCGAACTATTTTATTTCTTCATGGTACACGCTGGTCAACCATAGCTGTTTGCTAGCGCGATATTCATTTCCGCCGGTTTATACCAAGCCACTATAAGCCGAGCACATTTTTGAATACCACTTTCATAGGATATTCTTCCATGCACCTCGAGTTATTTGTTATTTTATAGTGCCGGCTTTAGAAGTCAACCTCAAACGCAGGCCATGCCCAAAGCCGGATCTAGGAGGCTCAGCTTACCTGGAGCCTTCTACCAACTCGCCCGGCTTACGACCAGGAAAATTGATAAAACAATTGTTCGAATCTATACGCTGCTTGAGATTTCAAGTCTTGATGTTCGATTTTCTATGTTTCAATGCTTTCCAAAGAACAAGAGATACTAGATGCTATAGTAACTAACTCGGCGTCACACCAAAATGGTTTTATCGACTTTATTAGTAAAACAATATTTATTATCTTTCAAATTCCATGAAATGGTTATAAGCCTCTATTAATTCAGAATGTAATATCTAGTCTATCACTTATTTATAGAAAGCGTTATTATAAATAGATTAACTGAAATAGTTTCATGAATTTACCTACAGCATTTAGACCGTCTTAATTAAACAGAACAGAGAAATCATCATTAAAAGAATGAACAGTAAAAACACTTTATCCGTCCCAAATTCTCAAAAGCACAAGTAGGAATAACAGCAGTGAAATAAAGTTGGTACATAATGAAAATGGTATTAATCATATCCCGAACAATTTACTAAACGAGGGGTCCTAATTGCTCTCAAATGACAGAATCCGGGAAGGTGTTCCGACGGACCCATTAATACTTGTTAGGTGCGAACATAACGGGAATCGTGGTCTTTAGGAAAAATTATGCATTTGCACTAACTCATACTTAGTTCCACGGCCAGTGCAAGGTGCAATCTCCACCGCTCCGGTGCCGCGGTGCTAATAAATTGAACAACCTAGATACATAATATAGGCAGATATACTTTTCGATCTTGCGGTTTGAGTACTCTGTGTTTAATACATAAATAAATCAATAATATTTATAAAGAGGTAGCTGAGAGCTAAAAAATTACGTGATAAAAGTGTTGATGTCATTTATATAATAGTAACTGTAAAAAGTCCGCAAGCAAAAAAAAACTGCAGCGGTCAAATAATTTTGCAGTGTACCTATTTCTACCAAATACAAAAAATTCGTTGTTGAGTTCACATTATAACTTTTTCCCGTTGTTAGAAAACTTTCAAAGTATTATTTTCTCCTCAATACAATAAGCATTATTCCATAAATATCTAATCACATACCAACATTCACGGAAAATTTCATTATAGTATAAGGACATAAATGGTAATCTCTACATTAATGTATTCCCACAGACAATTTATCCGTAAATTGGCTTAGATAGATAATAGCTTGGCTATCTGTAAACAAGATTTATTAGTCGAGCCTTCGATGGGGGTAATAGAATTGATGTTAATCTAAATGTTTCTAGCAGAAATAGTGCATGAAATGTGTGAACTCTAGAAACAGAAAAAGTTTTTCTCACGAGTAGATCCAGATATAATAATGACAGCAAATAACGAAAAGAAATCCTTTGTTACCAATACTTTATATTAGACGTATCGTGCAAGAATCATTTCACGCCATTATTGCCTGAATTCCAAAAGAAATTTCCTTTCCGTGACCCATTCGTTCAAAGCAGAAACGAATTATCAAACAGCCAAATATAAAACAGTGGCAACGCAATATCACCCTACGCAAAATGGGACACTCGGCTTAATCTATTGTAATTTGAAAGGAATAAAACGTCAAAGTATAATTTTTCGTAACGCTGAGCGTTTGATGCGTGGAAAATATCGCAGTTAACGGTGTCATAAATTCCCCAGACAATATTTTTTCAGTCGTCGCTCGTATAAAACGGTGTTTTTAATAAAACCGGATCACGGCTCCCCGTCTGAATATTGTCGCAGATATTTCAATATTGGTAGGATTAGCAGCCTATTTAAACATCGCCCTCAATGCTTGGACTGTGTCATATTGGAATACAATTTCATTCAAGGCAACCCCAGAAAATATTTACTGAACGTTTTTAATTTCGCGCTAGGTACAGGCTCCCTCTGTCAACAACAGATTTTTTTTAATCCTTCGTAAATATCGTTGGGTAAACTAACTGTGTCAATATTTTATAGTATTAGCGCATTTAACTCAGTTTTATGTTATGTCAAAACTTTGGGTACTACCAGTACAAACATACTTCTCTTTTCATGCGTCTATAGTTACTTCCCTTGGATACAGAAAGGTCTTGAAAAAAAGCAGTATTTCTTTTCTAATAATACAAGTCCTCTTCAGTCCTATTTCCAACTTGGTATGAGCAGTCAATAGAGTAACAATTTACCAATGTTTGTGAATTAGCATAGTCACTTTCAATAAATGATTTGCGGCTCTAATATAGCCCTAGTGGCAAACAAAATGTTTTATAGATCACATAGCAGTATACTATTGGTGACAAACTAAATCCGATCCAATTAAATTTGGAATAGAGCAGTGTAATGGAATACATTTGTTTGAACCAGGATCCGAAGCGTCATTGGAGCTTCGGGAAATAGTCAACAAATCGATTATCTGAAAGCAGTCAGCCAAACTTCATGTGTATATTGGCCGTAATCCCACTAATTATATAAATGCGAAACTAGTGAGGATTTATCGATGTTTGTTACTCCATTATGCTAAAACTGCTAAATAGATTTTGATGAAACTTTACAATAATATGCCATAAACATCAGAATAACAAAGGCTATAATTCATAGGAATATTTTTTGAGTCCCAATATTTACGCGGGTGAAGCCACGGGGAATCGCTAGTTTTGAAATAAGTAATAATGCACCAGTCATACATTCCAGCTAGGTAATAATAATTAGAAACACCAATAAGTTATATAAGATGATTAAGGCTCAGAAAAACACAAAACTTAGGTCACTATTCTCTAAAAAGCTATCGTAGCGATATCCTGTACATTACGCAAGCTACGCCTCTTTTGCTTATGAACCGTCTTCCATCCATCTAACAATGCCTTAAGTCTTTTATCAATCTTTGCGCTGACACTAGCTTACGGAACGGTCATTTACAAAGCAAAACCTCGTTTAAAAAGACGGTATCATCATAAATACGGTGCCACAGTGATAGCCTCTGTAATCCTGCCGATGACGGGTGTGCATAAATTCCATGCCGTGGTGATGTGCCCCGGTTGGGTTTAAATGGAAATGAAACAGCGGTGGTCACAGACCGATCCACTTTTATTTTATTTCTGGCGGAAACTGTCGATGCACATTTATTTTATTTTGGATTAAGTTAACATTGGCGTTGGGTTGCGTTGATGCTGTGACGTCGGAGCGGTGCATCTGCGGCGTTTTACGTAAAAATCTACGGCATGCGATACGGTGCGTTGCGTCATTGGAACGCATGTTCATTGTGCAACTGATATGAGTAATACGAACCGATATAACGCAAAGCTAATGTACTTTTTCTCAAATCCGCGCACGATGACGTCGCTACGAACATTGTGGCATGCCGTTAAAATTTGTATGCAAAACGACGGACCTGCACCGTTCCGACCTCGCAGCATCGACGCAACGCAACGCCAATGTGACTTCGATGTACTGGGCAAGCATCTCTAACTCATTTACCTATTTACATATTAATAATTACGTAATGTTTGTTATTCATCACAAATCCTTTCTAAAAGTGTCATCAATCTACGTATTTTTTTGATAATATTCGTAAGTCGCTTTTTTGTTTTAATCCATGCTTATTTATGCGACAATGATAGCACTTATCCGACCTCTCTATAGGTACATTTAGTAGTAACACATTCATTGTAGTCTTAGGGCATAAATCCAAAATACGCATTCTCGCACAACACTAGACCGCCTTCGCGGGCAGCGCCATTTATCACACCCACCGCTTCATAAACCGTCTATAGCATTGTGATCGTGTCGCGCGACATTTATTGTACTGTTCTGTCTCGAAACGCTCTGATTAAATTATCAATAAGGGACGAACAAGGATTACCTATCCATAATACAAGACGAGACCCTTGTCCCCAAAGTCAAACGACTACTTGTTGAAAGTCAAGTGCTCAATATGTATTGGATCATCTTCAGATTTCACGCTTAATATAGATCCTCAATATGCTAGCACGGATCTGTAAAAACAATTTGACTTTGTTGTGTCCTCAATTTGCAAAATCCCTCTGAGAACAAAAAAATACCCGGACGAACAATGAATTCGCATTGTGTAAAGTTGCATACAAAGCAACTGCCAAAACAGTAATAATGTTTACAATATTTCTACCCCCATCACTGAGGGAATGAATATACAAGCAAGAAGGGCCACGCAGCGTCCTACTCTAAATCCATTAATCAACGCGGGGCCCATTTCATAAAGTGACATTTTCATTGTTGCGCAGCCCCAAAGTTGCTATTTACTCATTTTATGTCCAGGGTTGAGTAAAATACTAAAATCACTACCCATTTGGTTGTACGGAACTCTGACAAGCGTGGGCACTCCGAGTTTTCCAATACATTTCGGTACAATTTAATTTATAATTTGGTATTCACGCCGGTTCAAAATGAATAGTTACTGACATTGGGTAGCTTGAATAGTTCCGCCAAGTTGGGCACTGGATAGAAGGCCAATACAGAAATAGTGCAACTGAGTGAGTGACCGGACTAAGGAATTATTGGAGTAAATTCTCGAAGCTGGTGCCAATCGAATAGCTAGTTAACGTTTGATGTTTTACCTCGCAAAGACATTCTATAGATTTCCAACAGACGTTCCGATTTTAACAAAAGTTATTCCTTTGTAAATTGGGATCGGTGCTAATCGTAAGCTCGGAAACAATTCGTTTTGAAGTTGTGAATGCAAAATGATTTTTAGAATGCCACAAAATGATGACTGGATAGAATGTTTCTTTTCAGTGCTTTGAAGGCGGTTCGACAATGAGTGGGAGCGGTTTGCGTCGTGAATACATCAATAAGGGCGATGTCGGAAGCGTTCAATGCTTTATTTATGCCCCGCAAGTGACGAGCACCAGAATGTTACATGATTGATGTTATCACAAAACAAGTGTATATCAAATCTTTTTGTGTACGCGACTGGCGTATTCTATTTCTTTTCCTATTCGTTCGATACGGGTACGATTTACACCAAGCGAAAATGGCAGGCTAGCCCGTGAAGGTGGTTTGAATTGCTGAACTGTCCGTTCTTTTATAAAATTGAATTCTGCATTTTTTGACGGATACTGAAGGTAGGTACGGATGATCTACTGTTCGAAGTACGGTCCAGTTAACACCTTTCGGTTTCGAACCTTTCACTAAACTACTTATTAAGAAGTGTGTTTCAAACTTTACGCATATACATATTTCAATTTCTATCTCATTTACCTTGGGTAACTTAAACTGTTCTAAAAGAAAAATGATACAGGAGGCCAATTCTCGTGCAGTTCGTATACGAAAAAAGTTCACCGATCAAATTTTCTTTTTCAGAGAAAATACAGTAATTGCTTTATCCGGGTCATGATTTCTATGCATTTTGATTTCCTTCGTGCGGTAGTTTTTTTACGTAGATATATTACTTTATTTTTTCGGTATTAACAGTGATACTCGTAATCGAACTACCACACGAAATAAGTTCGATCATGCGAGAATCGGCCTCCAGATCTGTGTCTATAAAACTATAGAATGAAAAGTAATCTACACCAAAACAATGTGCAGGCAAAAATCCCCCTGTAACCATTTCATTTGCAGCCCAAGGCACAGGAAGCGAAGTGCACCATTCCATTTTCTCCGCGTAACTACGTTGCACGCTTCGAACAATGAAATGCTTTTAAAACACGAAACAACCTGATTCGAATATAATATGAATATAATTTCTGAGAAGATTCGAAGCAATGAGCAAGGGTTTAGAGTTTTCAAAATACTTGTAACATCTTGTGAACACATTTTACCATGTTCCTTTTACGTTTTCTTACATTTCTTTCGACCAGCTAGAGTGAGCATTTTATTTTACCAATATTCTTACATTATGTAAGGGTTTTGAATGAGTGACTCGTATTTATACTTAAGTATAATACCTGAAATCATTTCCCATTGTAATTGAAGCTATTCCATGGTTGTCGATAATAATTGGACCGTTTATCATGAACTGGATAATACTTACGTATAAAAATAACAGGAACGTGTGTGTGTTGTGTAAGCGCTCAGCAATAATATACCTATACACAATTAATTATTGTCATAAATATGCGTAAATTTGAGCTAGTATCTCTGTAAATTTCTATAACGAGGCTTTCGTAGAATTCGTGTCCCACCGTCCCTGTAGGTAATTAGCCGTCGTCCAATTAACGTGTTAGTAACACAAACGGCGTTCAAGAAAAACACAGCACTTCTCAGAAATGGTTTTCTTAATTAATTGTTAGAAATGTACGATTTAATCTCATTTTCTTTCCATATTACAATTATGTCCTTGATTCCGTTCAGGTTTAAGAATGTTTATCTCAATCGATCGTAGCCATTATCACTACCCAATTATGCCTGAAAACGGCCATTTGGCTAGACAAGATCAAGATTTTATATTCTATCGTAAAGATTTTTTTCGCGAAACAGATGAACATTAAAATAATGGCGATGCCTCGTTTTGATTAAAAAATCATACGTACGTAAAATACATTAGAGCCGCGTAAAATGTTTAGGGATTTACAATAAAGGGTTATTGCGAGTTATGCCGCGAAAATAATTAAGTCGAATAAGGCGCGAAGTAGGAGGATCCCCACAGTAAATTAAATTTGCCCCGAGCGACCACTTGACCCTCGTCGAAAAGCCATCGAGCAGTCGCAAGTTATTATTGATGCATTGCATAAAATATGAGAATCACCCACGGGAACCCTCAAACTGAAACACCAAAATACATGTGCAATACAAAATTATTTATTTCGTAAAATCTTAAACAATAATACATCGTTTCCCGTACTAGGTTATGATACCTGATCTCGAATATTCCTTAAGATTTTACGATTGCTTAGATTAATACATATAATAAAGTCGTTCCTTCACATAGCACACAGTATAGTAGCAAAATGCAAAACGCGTAATAATAAAAACAAAGTAAGGGGTTAAATAGTGATACCTTTGGTTTGGGTGGGTGGTTTAGATATGTCACCGTTGTAATGTAAAAACAGCGTGATTACAATTTAACGGTTTTAAATTCGTTAGATTTTAAGCTGTCGACTTATTGTCAACTGTAACGAACCTCATACATTATTATAACGTAAAGAAATGACGAATCACTGGGCAAAAATGGTCGGTCAGGGTAGGTGAAGGGTAAACGTTTATCTTTTGTGTCAGGTTGATATGTAAGTACCAAAAAAAAACCATTAATGCTCAACCTTGACGAGCTTGGTCACAATAAGTCGACAGATTACAATCTAACGGATTTAAAACCGCAAGATTGTAATCACGTGGTTTTAACAATATTACTGTGACATATACATAAACACCATAATGAACAATAGCAAAAAAAATATTGTTCGTCTCTGCGTGTGTGTGTATGTCAAACCGGACTTCAGCACAACTTTAGTCTAATTTATGAATCGCTATTTTTCATTAACTTCACTCCGCTGTTCGTTATTAATTGAACGTCTTAAATTCTTGAAATCGCAATTTGTTTCAGCAATGCTTGTTGCTGAGTAGTTTTAACTGGCATATTTGTTTCGCGAACTTCACCGTTTTAACGTGAAATGCAAACAAGATTTAAGTGGGAGTATAAGCTTTACAAAAGAGCAGAAGGCCGATTCTCGCATGATCGAACTTATTTCGTGTGGTAATTCGATAACGCATGATCGAACTTATTTTGTGCATGTGGTAATTCGATAATGAGTATTACTGTTAATACCGAAAAAATCAAGTAATAATACGTTAATAAAACTATCGCATGAAAAAAATCTAAATGCACCGAAATTATGACCCGGATGAAGCAATAACTGTATTTTCTTTGAAAAAGAAAATTCGATCGGTGAACTTTTTTCGTATACGAACTGCATGAGAATTGGCCTCCAGCTTTGGATGTCTTATTTAATTTATTTAACAACGTCTTATTTAATTTATTTTGTAAATAAACGTTACATTCGACAAATAACTTTTAAATAATAATAACAACCAAATAAAGTAGGGTTTCAATCGCAGCAGTCTTTAGAACTTTTTTATACATTAAAAAAATATTTTTTTGTCTTGATAGAAGAAATAAAAGAATGCAGATAAGTACCCTGTCTATTTCCAAGAATCCAGGGCTTCTGAGTGAACAGATCCAGACAGGAACAGATAGGATGTACTTTTATTTAAAGTTGTCACAGAAAAAAATACTACTCTTTGTGAATTCTCTTTCCATTAGCGTAAATCTAGATTTTTATCTACAAACAAATGGTAAAAAACAAAAAGTTACTCAGCCTACATCTGCTTCGAGATTCCTAGATAGAGCGTTCTAGGCTCCAATTCTTACGTTAATAGAACTTTTTTCGTGTGTAATTTGATTACAACTTTCTACTAACTTTTTTGCCATTAAACTATTAAAACAAGCGATACCGCACGAAAAAAAAATGCTACACGGCAGAAGATTTTAGACTTTTTTACGTGTGGATATATAACTAAATTATTTCAGTAGAGTGGTTAACTCGTAGTCGAATCACCACACGAAAAGAATTCGATTGGCATGAGAATTGGGGCCCAGTACCGGGCTTTAATTTATTCTGCCGGTTATTGCTTCGGCTGTAAATTCGTCCCGGTTTTTAACGTCAACTAAATCCGCCAGTCACTGCTCCTTCTATCCGCAAAACCCTTTCGAGTGCCCAAGTTAATTGGATCTTTTGAAAAAAAAAACCGGGAAAATAATTTTCCATCTATCACTTTGCCGCGTGATTTACGCTTGTTTGCATCACAAACATGCCTCTGCCTTTGAACTTTTCCATGATTCCAGAATCAGTATTTGACTGTTATTAATTATGGATTCTAATTGATGCCGTTCCAAACTTTCATACCTACTATCAAATAGGAAGTACAAATAACAAAATTCAATTGACGATTACCTATTAAAATTTCGGGTAAAATACTAATGGGCTTAAATTGCTCTGGAGTCGACAAACGCGGTTACCATTAACTTACGGAACGGAAATACACATTCTGAAATGTCAGTCCATTGTTAAAATCGACATTTACATTTAATATACACGTTCAGAACTTTAAAACTGTCCGTCGTCAGTAAGTAAACATTTTCTCCCCTAATCGTTATTTAATAGATGTTTCAAACATAAACTAGCAGTTAAGTAAAGTCGTAACTCCTGAGGTCAACAAGTTCCAGAGATTATAAATTATTTGTGCTGATGTGGTTTAGGTACACATGACAAATGAAATGAAATGTTCGTTCCTTGTATTTTATTTTATTTATTATAATTATAATAATAATCCCCCTAGCCGATTTTGACTACGGTGGCCAGTCACAACGACTAACCGACCGCGCGGGACATATTATAGTGCACAAGTGTGTGCGCTAACACAGGTGTACACTCTATTCCTTTCACTCACATAGCCCGATGGGACAGCAATCTGGCACGACTGGAGAGAAATGCACAGGACCAACGGCTTTACGTGCTTTCCGAGGCACGGGGGTGAAACATTGACATCTTCCAAACTCCGGGCTACCCTGAGTATTTCTAAACAGAACATCCCAGGTACATATTTTTGGCCCAACCCGGGGATCGAATCCAGGACCTCTGGCGCAGCTGTCTCTTTAAAATTCCTCGGTGGCGCAGTGGTTGGAATTATTTTAATTTTTGCGAATCCCTAAAAACATTTGCATGGCATAAAACGGCATGAAAACTCTTGTCTGGCCGTGTCGCAAACTTAGCGCGGACTTCGTCAAGTTTTAATGAAAGAGCGAAGTTAATGCTGGGACCAATATTGAGTGAGCAAAAAAGAATCCTTGAAGTTGTACGACTTCACTCGTTTGGCCGTATTTGTATGAGCATATTTTTCATATAGTTTATTTACTGGCCATTAGAGGCCTAGAGTGGGTTGCAAATATTTTATGGTACCTACAGTTGTAGTTCTTTTCTATAGCTAAGAATGTTTTTAACACTCACAGTGTTATATTCAACTAATCATAGTTGAATTATTTAATTAATACCTGATCATAGTATGATTAGGTATTAATTAAATAATTCAAGCATTGCACTTAAAACGATATTTTGACAAATAAAAGCTATCAGATAGAGCTTGGTGTAATAATCCATTGATAGGAATCGTACTAGGTACTTGTCCTTAGAGCAAAATTATTTTGGTAGGCCCTACCAAAATAATTTTGTACCCTACCAAAATAATGAGACCCTACCAGGTAGGGTCTCATTATTAAAAAATGCATCTTCTTAACGATATCTACCTCTTTTGCGAGAATCTACCTCTAACTTCTACGCAATAATACTTTATATGCACTTAAATTGAGTGCATATAACTTTCTTCAAATTGTCCTAAAAAGTCACTATATCAAGTCCTGTCTCCATAATTATCACTCCCCAAGTTTGTATGCATGTTTGCATTCACAATGCGTGCAGTTGCGCTTAACAGCTGATTTGACTAATGTCTGATTGCATATGTACAGACAGGTAATGTTACCGCGATTAATGTAGACAAACTACATAAATAATTGCCGATACACTACGCTTTACTACGTCGCTATTAATGCTTACTGTAAATCAAATATGGATTATATATTGCACTACGACTGTTTGGTCAAGGCGTCCTGTGTACAATAACAGTGTATCATATCGACGTCTTAGTAAAATTATTGATTTGCTAGTCCGTCGTTCACATCATTTTTAAAACAGTCACCAAATTATTATAACTAACCTTCGCCTTTATTAAAAACAAAAGAATTTAACGTTACACACAGAACTTGATCTCAAAACGTAAGTTAAATAAATGTTACATTCAAACTTTCTATTACCAAAAAATAATGTCTACAATTAAATAAAAATGCCTAAAACATAGCTACTTCGATATTACATAGTAACGTTTGATATTCCTAATAATGTACCTAATTGCTTAACAAGCGTAAAAATATAGTGAGTCACTAATAAGAAACCGTGAAAAAACAACAAATATTCGATACATCCATCTTTATTTGTTTCGGAATCCGCTTAAACTGTCTCGGAAAGTTTCTTTTACATATGTCGTTATACTTATCTCGTGCCCTGGGGCTCGAGAAGGAACACCTGTTTCTCAAAAGTTGTCCGTGTCATCGGCTCACTTTCGCAAATAGATGTGTACTGACTGTGTGGGGAAGCGAGTCGCGAGGCAGTTTTAATTTTATAGAAGTGAAACTGGTCATGAAAATAAGTCGTCGGCGTTTAGAGGAGGACAGGTTGTCCCAGTCCGCATTGATGTTGATGTACCTACTCGGTTATTTTCACCAATATCGAATTCTCTTTGTTTATAAATAGATATCACCAATTTTACTTGTAGCACTTTTATAGTTATGTATCTTAATTGCTTTGGGATCGATAGGCCGCCGGCGGTCGCGTAAACAAATTAATGACAAAATAATGTTGTTTATCACATCCATGACGGAAAAAGTTCGTACCACAAAATTAATATTCCTTTCCGATAGGAATACCAAATTTTATGGTCCTTACTGAATCTTAACTTAAGTACTTTTGGTTCAGGTAGATCCTGAACCAAAAGTACTTAAGTAACTTGAGGTCTAAGAAATTTTCCCAGAAAAATACCTTTCAAACGAGCACCTACAGTCAAATGTTTGCTTTCATAAAAACTTGTATCTGTAGAATTCATTTGTAATTTTTATTAAAAAAACTTGTTGTGTTACCAGTAAAACTGTTCTCAGCCTCGCGAGGCAATCTGCACAGTCAGTAGACGGCTAATAATGTTTGCACGTCGGTGACGCGACGCTAAATCTGAGACTCACCTTAGCGGGCGGGGCTTCCTATAATCCATTTGGGCGAACAACTGGAGTCATGTCAGGGTGATTGATGTGGGTGCGTCTAACGTGATCCATACGGTGACTTTATCAACGCCTTTGACGCGTTCAGAACTTGAGCTGGTAATGCGTACACAATACAATACACGGCATTGTAGGCTTTTGGGTTACGGTATTTGGAGCATATTTGCTGGAGTCGTATTCCAGAATAGTTTATGTTTTTTTTTTGCGTGATGGCAATAGAAATTCACACAGGAAGGTCGGATAATATGAATATGGGCTAGAGGTAATTTCCGTCTTATCGTACAGATTACATATACTTTAACCATTTCTGAAAAGAAATCTCGCTTAATACAAAATGCCTACTGCTAGAAACACTTTGACATATAACAACAACCTGACCTCTGTTTTTAGTAAACACGACCTCCGCCAAAATAGCACTGATTGTGATTGGAACACTGTAGTGATTACAATTAACGAACCATTAACTGAGTCGTGAATGCCAATGACGGTGAAAGATATTTACAGTCGGTTACCGCAAGGCAAATAGATAATTCCAGGTTTATTACGCAGAGGAATTTTCAGCCGAAACGCTTTGACTGGTTGTATTTAATTACGTGTATGATTTGTTTGATTACGCATTTCGCCCAATTAATACCAGGCCGCAATATGATTGAGCGGTGCCTAATATAGAGATGGTACGAGATTAGGTCAAGTAAGTTTTATGAGTGATGTGCTTGGACCTTGTTGGTTTTGTTTGTATTTATGTGGAGTTCTTGCAGTCTTGTCTGGGACATTTTCTTTTTTTGATAGATGATGATGATGATCAAAATTATCAAGCACATAAGTTAAAATTAGAAGTTATAGAAGACTATTACATACGTATTTTACTTTGAGAGGTTATGCCTAATTTGAAGTTACGATGAAATTAATTACGTTAGCATTATCCAATACTTCATACGAAATGACGTTCCATATTTGAATTATTCATTGGTTAAAGCTAATTAGTCGATGGTGAAACAGGCCCTTTTTTAGTACCTAAACATATTTTATTTAGAACTCTAATGCGGGAAAAGGTCAGTTTAGGCTGTCTTACATACGACCAAGTGAGGGCTAGTTTCGTGATTGATAGGCAACTCAACTAATGGTTACAGTCGTTACCAGCAGTTGAATTATCACGACTGTGCTCGTTTTGAACAAAATATACTTTATTCGATAGAATGACTAATTTTAATGAACATTGGTTAAGAATTTTTTATTTTAAAGTACGCATTATCGTTATTATTCAACCAATGGGAACGACTTTTAACCGTACCGTAACCGTAAAATAGCAATTCTGACATTTGGTTTTGGTAGTTTTTCTTCAAAACACAATATCGTAAATATTCAACCGCTGGTAAAGTAACTTTACCACTACGATGTAGAAATTGGGCCTTAGACTATGCCCATCGCGCCCTCGTAACTGCCCAATCTCCAATCTAAGTATTATTTACTTTTATATTTCTCCAAGGCTCTGATTTTATGCCCCACTTTATGGCGCATCGGGCACAGGTCATAAAAATAGAATTCCAATTGATTGCCATAGCTATTTTTACACCGAATAAATAACCATTAAAACATATTTATGATAGGCTTAGATGAAGTATTTTAGCATCCACCACCTAATATTTTTAATTACTCGGTTTTATGCAAAGAAAAAGTTCAAAATTTACCGCAAAACCCTCGGTTTCTCTCTAGTTCATATCTTCTGTGGAAGTTCAAGCAAATGAAAATTTATTTTATGTTTGAAGTAGTAGGAAAAATGTTTTTGATCAGATATTTGCTTTCGAACTGAAGGTTTAATTTACTTTATTAATAAATCAAAGTACGTACCACTTTCATTCACCTTATTTCTTTAGGTACTCTCATTTAACTACTACGAAACTGAAAAAATATGAGCAGGTAGTGTTATAAAGGTAGCAAATAAGATACTTTTAATCATTTAACTATGTGCTATCAGCGCGTACTCACCTAATTTGGCCACATAGCGCGACGAGAGCTTGATAATCTCGAAAAACTTGTAGTGGTGTGCAAAGTGGAAGGCAAAAGACTTAGAGGCCGATCACCAAGCCGCTGGTCTGACAATGAAATCACGGGGCTCCCGGTGACTGCCGCTCTTAGACAAGCTGAAGATAGAGTGGCTTGGAAACACCTCGTAAGATCATCCACAGAGGCTTACCAAGACGGCCACGACCTTCAGAAATGAAAATATGACTGAGAAGAAGAAAAATCATTGAACATTGTCAAGATGTATGGTATATAGGTATTTTCTCAAAAGTATAGCAACTAAGTACTTCGAGTAATAGTGCCACTAAATATTTGGAGTAGTCTCCCCAACCATGATTATTTTAAATTGACCTTAAAATATTAGAGAGATCAATGTCTTTCTACCAGTACTATTTTTGATCAATTTTACAATTATGAATATATTTTTAATATTAAATACGTCCACACAGGATAAGTATAACAAAATTGCGCAAGAATTGAATGTTCACTATCGGTCCCTTGCGGCTATGACCTCATTGCGAGCTAAGCATATTTTAATGAGAAGCAAGTCTGATACAAGGTACGGCTAACTAGGTGGGTTGCGGGTTGAAATTATTCATTCTCTTCGACCGGCACGTCTTTTATATTAATAGCTTATTTCCACTAAATTGCCTTTGAGAGACTTGCTAATGTTTGAGCATAATAATTTGAAATTATAAATTAATGTTCATAGTTTGTGTACATGGTTCAGTGGATTAATGATTCCTATATTTATTACGTATTTCCACAAAATATTTATTTTATTTTATGATACCATACTTCTTCGAAAGAGTTTGTTATCAAAAAATCATTTCATAGTAAAATATTCTTCATCGATTTTACTGTACCATATTCTGATCGCGTCGCCTAATCCGTATTTTCAAGAGACCGTCCGTTGACTGGTATTTATGGAGATACCTAAATAAAGCTTAACACTCTGCGACGTGGAATATACTCACTGTAAAGTGGGCTCACCCCGCCGCATATGACACCGCAATACGACACGTATCTTTATAAACAGGGGGTGATGTCAGTATTTATTGCCCATTCTCTTCTGAGCAATTTGTACTTCCTTCTTTTGTAGGCTTAATAACAACCATAACACTTCAAGATGAGGGCACCTGAATGAGAGCGATACAAGGGTGAAAAACCCATATCATTTGTAAATAGCGCTCGCACGGGTGGGTTATGAATTCGTTATGCCTACAACCCTGTACAAAATGATGACTGTAAATCGTTACAAAATTCATTCCATAGTTTAGGCGCAGTTTGAAATACCTACTCATACGTATCCAAACGAACTAAGATATGTAACTGTATTTTAGTAGATACTAGTACAGAATCTAAAACAAATATGTTTTAATAATAGCGTAAGTTACTAACAAGTTTTTGTTCCACGAGTGTGTTATTAAATCCGACGGTAAACTTAGCCCGTTTAATGCACGTTACGACGTCGTAATTTAAATGTACAATATGGTTATTTTTAAACTAGCTAACAAACAGGTTGGGGTGTAAAACTTGCACTGGGTAAGTGGGTTACTTAATACCTGGCGTAACTCTCAATAGCCATGCGATGCAGCCGAGCTTGGCATTCATTCATCCGCACTTCTTAAGCGCCAGACTTGGCACGTTTTATCACACTTTTAAAGATGTTCACTTATTAAGTGCAGCATTTTAACAGAACTCTACAAGGGACTCAAGAGAGGCAATAGGATACCAATAATCACTTTTCATGATTAAATTTTACTTATTTATACGATGTCATTATACTAGAAATATAAATTAGACAATAGATACATCCCACAAAGTAATTATCGCGTTTCGCGAGTTCAACGGCGTTTTATTTAGCTCACGCTTAAAAATCACCGCATCAATTAATTAAATCTTAGTTTCTGAACAAGTATTGAGTCAAAGTTTTTGAATTCATCTTGTTAGGACAGACTGAGTTTTTTTTTTCACTAGGTTATCGCTCTCTCGATAGCGGTAAAAATTGGCACGCGTGATTTTCATAGTTGCAGGGACTTGCGTTGTCTACTGCTATGTTTTAGTCATACTGATGGCGACTTAAACGAAGAATGGATTATTCTTACTGAACTAGATTGAAAAACAAGTCCGTATTTATTATTACCATTACGTGTTCTCTCTTTTACTTTCCAACTGTGGATATAAACGTATGACTTAAATTAATTCTTTACCCAAATATATTACCTATGGAATAGACAATCAGTGAGAACTAAAATCCTAAAGTGTTTTCAACAAGCTATCAATTGAGTCTCCGCTTGATGCGATCGAGGCAATTTGAAACTGCATAGTTGCACAAAGATGTATGGGAATTAGTCCGATAGTCCAAACTTAGGCATGATGCCAGCAAGACATGTACTGCGAGACAGACAGCATGTATCGGGCAGTATCAACTTGAAGCTATATTTTCGAACCCAGTTATTTTGCTTAATATTAAGAAAAATTTTAGTGAACCCTAATATAAGATTTACACTGCATTTGATACGCATACTTAATGCAAATGCAACAATTATTAACTACTAAGGCCCGTAAACCAGAGGTTGAATATTTACATTTTCGCATGTACTCGTAAATATTCAATTTACAAATGTAAATATCCATCCGCTGGTAAAGACATTTAACCGTTAGTTAAGTTAACCATCGTCTTGGCATAAGGTGTTGTGGCATACGTAAATTTTAAAAATTTAACAAGCTTAGATTAAATATTTGATAATAATATTATTATATTACGGTACGTGCATACATTGAAAGCTATGCCGTGCAAATTAATTAGTAAGTAAATTAACGATGCAAGCAACTAAAACTTGAATTACTTTAATTAAAATCTGCATCGCAATAATGCAACGAGTGTTCGTGTACGTTAGCGAGCACTTTTGCGTCTGGCCAAATGGTTCGAGGCTTTAGAGATTTAAAGGCCGTTTGTTCGGCAGACAAAGAGAAAATGCAAAGATTTAGTGCCGACGGAAGACGGTGTACGTGCGGCAGACACGCTGTGGTAGGTGGGCGATTAACTAAATTAAGTGCTGCTACTAGTATTTGTGATATGACGGGTTATTACAAATTAAGCATAGTGTTGCATAATCCAAAAAAATGCGTTGTAGGCTAACATTTAGCTCGTAAAGCACCCTTACCATCGATAAACTTCTATATTTATTATTTTTATGCGCTTTGACAAAACGAAAATTCTAGTGTAACCGTCTATAGGTGCAAGTCTCGACACGCTTTAAACGTGGCGCTTAAAAACACTGATACAAAATGCGTGTTTACGTGTATTTATTGATTGAGAAGAATATTGTAATTGTATGGTTTCACCGTAACATATTAAAGTTTTAGCTAGCATTCATCTTTAGGCGCGTGCGTCACGGCCGTCGCCAAATAAAAATTGTGAATTTGTTTATTTTTATTAAATCTATATATATAAAAGAAAGTCGTGTTAGTTACACCACTTATAACTCAAGAACGGCTGAACCGATTTAGCTGAAAATTGGCAGGGAGGTAGTTTAGAGCCAGGAAAAGGACATAGAATACTTTTTATCCCGTTAGACGGGGCCGGGGCTGGGGTGGGATGGGGCCGGGGCAAACGGTGGGGAGGTAGCTTAGAACCAGGAGAAGGACATAGGATCCTTTTTATCCCGTTAAACGGGGCCGGGGCTGGGGCGGGACGGGGCCGGGGCGAAACAAAGTTCGCTGGGACCGCTAGTATCGTATAACCACGCTGTACCGTCGAACATTGTCCTACTTATTGTAACAACATCTACAATATACGTTTTATTACGTTTTTATTAAGCACAAAAAATAAATCTTATTTGATAAAGATAAGTCAAAAGGATGTTTGATGCACCACACAATCAGACGATTGAACTTATCGAGACGAAATGTCAACAATTTCAGCTTCAAACTGTGGCCGCTGGAAGAAAATAAATTTATTTATTTATGATTTATGATGGTAGAATATCCTCGTTTATGAATACTAGTCATGTAGGTAGTAGGTACATAACTTGGAACATATTGAAGGTACATAATTATATGTACGAGTAAAACAGCGGCGTAAAATGATTCGGTCTCGCTTTCATTTTATTTGCAATTTCATTGTGCGTACTTTAATATCAAAGGGTTGATAAATGGTTCCACGATAATGAAATATTCATAACCTTTTACGTCTCCTATAAGTGCAAATATTAAATTCACAATTAATTAATAAGAATGTTTTATTTGTTCATTGTTAAGGCAAAAGTCACGATCCTCATAACATATTTGCATATTTGGTTCGTACAAAATTGCTTCATTTGAGAATGGAATTTAATATCGTTTTTACGTACACAACATTATTTAAGGACCTAATTTACATGAATTGGGCGTATGAAATATAATGTAAAGACTTTACTTACTATCTCGATGCCTCAAAAGAGCTTCAATGAGATGGGGAATCGCATAAATACGATATAAATGGTCTGTAAGATAAAAATACCTAATCGCAAATCTTCGAAAAAAGCCCAGCGGCCAATACATTGTAATCTTTGTTGACTTTATTTTTCAATTATTTATATTACATAAGAAAACCACATAATTTCATCGTAGCGTGCTACGAGCTATGCGCTGCGTGCTACGACGCTACGAAAGTGCTACGCTCTGATTCGTAGCACGATACTATAGTACATATACAGGCTACAAGTACAAGTATCGGCGCGCAGTGCCCGTTCGACTAGAAGGGGATACCAGGCATTATCTCTGCTGACTGGACCGGCCGTAACTAGCTGATGAACACGTGGCCGCCTCTTGTGTACTCAGCTGTTCATGTGATAGTTGTGTACGATGACGTTGCTAAACGTGTCCCAAACCATGAGACTTTTAATTTAGTCAAAATGGAACGCTTTATACAGGCTGACTTTGAAAACATAGTCAATATTTTAAACTAAGAACCTACTCATAATTCATAGTCCCTTCCACATATTAAAATGAAAATCAATGGTTATGAAATATCATTTCAAAAATCGTACAGAATCACCCTGATTTCCGTTTAGGTGGAGTAATTTAATTTAATTTAATTTATTTATTGAGTACACAAAACAGAATTACAGACAGTAATTTATTAGTAAGTATTAATTTTTGATATGTTTACTTACATATTATTATTAGTAAATTTTTAAAATCTTAAACAAAGTCTTAAACTGTAATTTATTTGTTTAATTTGAAGCAATTATCATTTATAAAGTGTTAGATATTATTTTTCTCAGTTTCATCATATGAGACTTTATATGAATTGATTTTCATTTTAATATGTGGAAGGGACTGTAAATCATGAGTAGGTTCTTAGTTTATAATATTGCCAATGTTTACAAAGTCACCCTGTATATATCTTGAAAATAATAAGACAAAATAAAGCTCGTTGTCTTGTCGTAGCTGAGAGTGCTACGGGCTACGAGACTACGATTTTTTTATCATTATTGTGCTTTGAACTCTCGCTTACTGTTCAGAAAATACGGTAGAACCATTAGCCTAAAGTAAATTGCTTATTTAAACAGTGTGTAATGATAGCATGTAAAATACTTATGTAATGTATTTTTACACATAACCATCAAATATTGATTATCCAGTGATTTGTTTATAACATATTCGCTTTACTAGGATATCCGGTGGACAGTGGCGCCATTCGATTTAATTTAAAACATTAAAATAGTTTGACCGGATGCTCAGCTAGTAACGCCATCTATTCTTACTTTTAAAAATAATTAAATTAAACCAACCGGATATCCTCGTATCAGCGCCACCTATAAGAGTTTATTGTAAAATAATAATGCCAACGGATTTCCGTCATGCAGCGACATCTTTAATTTAACTTGTAAACTATTAAATATTATATCGTAACGGATTTCCGGCTAGCAGCGCCACCTATAAATGGTATTTCTTAAAATGTTTAAATCTAAACGGATATCCACCTAAAATTGTTTATTAATAAATGAATTGCTTATAAATTAAATAAAGACGGATATCCGCTTACCAACGCCATCTGTAGGACTTTGTTTCTGACTATAAAAGGGCATGCAAACTAGATGTAAGTCAGTTTACTGTGAAAATTCGATAATAAATATACTTCTTTAAGGAGAATTAGTGAGTTTCTTTGGCGCTACGCCTAATATATCAGTGCGTGGGATAGAAGAGATTTTTTTTTCTCTTCGAAAGTTATTCACGTCCACCATGAGCCGAAAACGTATACGGCCCATGATCCTGGATTCATCGGAAGAAGAGGAGACTGCACCAAAGCCTCCACCGAGTAAACGACCTAGAAGAAAACGAAGTTCCCGGCCAAACAACACGGAACGACTTACCCGATTGGAAAATATGCTAGAAGAATTAATCAAGCAGAAGGATGTGACACCAACGCAAGAAGAGACCAGGCAGCAACCTAACTCAGTGGTAGCGGAATCAAGGACCAACGGCGAGCTTCACGACAAGGAGACACAAGGTACATCACTAAATACATGCATAAATTCCTCGCTTGTTAATCTTGAGCATAATATCGTGAATCCAATTAACAACACCTTGAATTTGTCTGAAGTGAATAGTCAACAGAATGTGGGCAATAATTTGACGCATAATCACTCAATTAACTCCTTCGGAGGGCCTGCTCTACGTTTTCTGGGGAAACCCGATAACGTACCTAAATTTGACGGGAATTCTAATACTATGTCTATACACACATGGCTACATCGGCTGGAGTCGCTGGCGGCAATCTACGGCTGGGATGAGAAGACGCTGATCTACTACATGACGGCGAGCCTCGAGGGAAACGCGCTACTGTGGTTTGGACATCTGCAGGACATCAACGTCTCCTGGGAAGAATGGAAGAAACGTCTGGTTGAATTCTTTCCGCCAGGAAGAGGACTTGCCGCCAAACTTCAAGACTTCGTGACAACTTCAAAGCAGAAGGATGAGAAGGTACTAAATTTTTATTATAAAAAATTAGCACAGGGTAAACTTTGTGAACTATCGGATCATATGATTTGTGACGTCATTATTCACACGTTAAACGATAATTTGCTAAAGGCGGGAGCTCGTGGTGCAGGATGTAGGGACACACAGTCATTACTTAATTATTTAACTGATGCCGTTACTGACACTACTAGTATTACCCCTATTACTGACAGACAGACAAAAAACAATGATGACGACGATAAGGCCACCTACCGGCTAAGAAAGTGCTTTGTTTGTGGGAGACGAGGGCATACTTCTTATACCTGTAGGGATAACCCAAGGTGTGCCAATTGTAGTAGGGTAGGACACAAAACTGAAGATTGTAGAATGTCAAAAAAGTGTTCGTACTGTAATAAAATCGGTCACGAACGCGGCGATTGCTACAGTTTAAAAAATTCTCTCAATTTAAAACCGCCCGCAACAACAAAAACTTCAGGGCAGGTTCAAGATTCTAAAGCTAATCTTTTTCAAATGAAACCAGTCGATGAAGGTGACCAAAAATACCATAAAATTGTTACCGCTAATGATCACAACTTGACCGCTTATATTGACTTAGGTAGCGCGTGTAATACTATTACATTAAATGCAGCTAGGCGTATAAATTTACCATTCAATACTCAGTGTCGGTTAAATATCAAAGGCTATGGCGGCCAAGTCATTAAGCCTGAGGGAGAAAGCTCGCTTCGACTTAGCATTGATGGGGTATGTGAGGATACTTCAGTTTTGATTGTTCGGGATGACTTGCAGGATACTGATATGATCATAGGTAGAGCTTTCACAGAATTGCCCGGGGTCTGTCTGACTAAGACTTCAGAGTCTCTAACATTTTCAAAAGATACAAGTAGCTCTTCGGAAGACCTACCCTTTTCTAGTGGTTTTGAAGTAGATTCGACAAAAATTCAACTAAAAATACCCCATGATACTATTTTGGAGCAGGGCTTAAATAGGATAATGGTTTATATAGAAGACGATGTTAATACAGATTATATTCAGGTTTGTAGATCGGAACACAGAGCTTTAGGGAAAGAAATTGACATTCCAGAACAAATTACCGATATTTGTGAAAGCGTAGGTATTATTGATGTGTACAATTTTCAACATGATAATGTCACTTTATATGCATCACAATGCGTCGCCCGGGCTCAGGTAGAGTTTGACAGTCATTATGATACAGATTTGCAAGGGAATGATAAAGTATTGCTTGATAATCTTTTAGAAAAATTTAGACATTGTTTTGATGACCAAAATCGGTTAGGTGAGAGTGATGTTAGTATGAAAATAGAACTTATTTCAGAAATCCCCTTTTATTATCGCCCTTACAGAATGTCATTAAAGGAACAAGAAGTGGTTAGGGGCATTATTAATGATTTAATTGACAAAGATATAATTGAGCCAAGCAACTCCCCATACGCTAGTCCTGTAATACTTGTCCCAAAGAAATCCGGTGAATATAGAATGTGTGTCGACTACAGACAGCTTAATAAATTAACAAAAAAAGATCGCTATCCCTTACCACTCATTCAAGATCAATTAGACAGACTCAGCTCTGACCAATGGTTCACAAAACTTGATTTAGCAGTTGGGTACCACCAAATTAAAATGCATCCTGATAGTCGAAAATACACTGCGTTTGTAACGCCATTTGGTCAATTCCAATATAAGAGAATGCCATTTGGTTTGGCCAATGCTCCAGCGGTTTTTCAGCGAGCAATGAACTTAATGCTAGGACAGTATAGGTTTCAATTTGCCGCTGCTTACATAGATGATATATTAATTTTTTCCAAATCGGTTTCTCAGGCAATTGAGCACCTCGAGCGTATTCTTGAATTAGTCAGTAAATCCGGAATAGTACTGCGTCGTGAGAAATGCTCATTTCTAAAAAAGCATATTGAATATCTTGGACACATAATCTCAAATGGCGAAATTAGACCGGCTCTTGATAAAGTCAAAGCTCTAAGCGAATTTGCAACACCAAAAAATATTCATGAAGTTAGGCGTTTTATCGGCCTCGCTAGTTATTTTAGAAAGTTCATCGTATCTTTTGCTAACAGAATTCGTCCCCTCTCATGTTTACTTAAAAAAGACCAACCCTTTTGCTGGGGTAAAGAACAAGAAACTTCATTTAATGATATTATATCTGCTTTAGTTTCTGAACCTGTTCTTGCCATATACAACCCCAATTTGGAAACGCAACTTCATACCGATGCCTCGAGCTTCGGAGTGGGTGGTATTTTGTTCCAAAAACAAGTTGATGGCCAGTTAAAACCTGTTGCTTATTTTAGTAAGCAAACAACTTCGGCGGAACAAAAGTATCACTCATACGAACTTGAGGCTATGGCTGTAGTTATGAGTATTAGAAAATTTCGTGTTTACCTTATAGGTAAGCCTTTCATTGTAGTAACCGACTGCCAAGCATTAAGTACGACTTGGACCAAAAAAGATTTACTGCCAAGAATAGGACGTTGGTGGCTAGAATTGCAAAGTTTTGACTTTACGGTACAATATAGACCCGGTGTTAGAATGCAGCATGTTGATGCTCTTAGTCGATGTGCTCTTCCTATCCAGCATATAACAGAGGAAAATTGGGTTATAGCAGTACAAAAGGAAGATTTTAAGTTGCAAAATATAATAATTAATATAAAAAATCCTGAATTTAAAAATTTTTACATAATGAAAGACAATATACTATACAGGAAGGTAGGCGAGGAGCACAAAATTGTCATTCCTAAATCTGTGCGTTGGAGAGTCACAAAAATGTTTCATGACGATAACGGTCATATGAATGAAAAAAAGGTCATAGAACTTATTCAAAGAGAATATTGGTTCGAAAAACTAAGTAGATTTGTTTCAAAATACGTTCGAGGCTGCATTTCGTGCCAATTTGCAAAGACACCAACAGGAAAACGTCGTGGTTTTCTCTATCCCATTGACAAAGGTATTATTCCCTGGCATACGTGGCATATTGATCACTTAGGTCCCTTTTGTTTATCAGTGAATAAAAATTCGTATCTTTTGGTAATCGTAGATGCATTCACTAAGTTTACTTGGCTCCAGCCTGTACCTAATACAAGCACCTTTCACGTTATAGCAACAATAAATTTACTTGTCCGTATGTTTGGTTTACCTAGTCGATTAATAACTGATAGGGGTAAGGCATTTACCAGTCAACAATTTCAGGACTATTGTAAATCAAAGCAGATTCGACATGTCTTAAACGCCGTAGCTTGCCCCCGTGCCAATGGTCAAGTAGAACGGTACAACCGTACAATTCTACAATCGCTGATTGCATATACAGGAGAAAGTGATAGTGAATGGGAACATTTTGTACCCCAAGTTGAACGTGGCATCAATACAACTATTAATAGTACAACTCTAAAAAGTCCATTTGAAATTCTTTACGGATACAAACCACGTTTTGAGATTGATTTACCTGACCGATCTAATGAAACCATTCCTAATATCCCTCAAATAAGAGCTCAAGCCGAAAGTAACACTATAGCATCAGCTAGGAAGGCAAAATTTAGATATGACAAAAATAGGATTGCTTCTATTAAGTTTCAAGTAGGTGACTTAGTTCAGGTTCAAAGAAGGGTAATAAAAAAAGGTTTAACTAGTGGAAAGTTGGTAGATAAATACGCTGGACCTTACAAAGTGTCAAAAGTATATGATAATGATAGATATAGAGTAGTTTCATTAAACAAAAGAGGTAGGAAGTATAATAACGTAATAGCAGCCGATAAAATGAAAAGATTTACTATACAGTCTATGACTGATGATGACGTTTCTGATGATGAAAATTATAAAGGTATTTAGTGACATTATTTTAAATTGTATTAGAGTTAAAATAGTTGATTATAGTTTTGATTAAAAATAAAATATCATACTAATATGATCCGTTGCAATATTTATTATTATAGTATATGGAAATAAATAATTTTGTATTTGTTTTCTGTGTCAAAGTTGGGTGTGTTCCCTGTGTTAAATAAATGGGTGTGCCAGTATAGCAAACATTGGTGTATTCCTTATTGCTATTAAGGGTTTGTTTCCCACAGCGATAGAAAAAAAACATGGCATGAGTAAGTCATTATTTAATAAGGTTCCATAAATGTAAATGATTTATTGTGTACCATTGATAAAGAATAGGTATGTAAAAATGGGTGTGTTCCTATTGTAAATATGGGTTTGTTCCCCACAGAGCTAAAAAAAGGAGAGTTAATTAGGTTCCAAAAATGTAAATGATTTATTGTGTACTGTTGATAAAGAATAGGTACTGTCAAAATGGATGCGTTCCCTGTTAACGATATGGGTGTGTTCCCCACAAAGCAAAAAAAAAAAAAAACACATATGAGTTAGTCATTATTGTATTAGATTCCATAAATGATTTATAATGTGCTGTTGAAAACAATAATAACAATCTTGTTTACGAGGCCGTAAACAGTTGTCAGGAAAGGCCGAGTGATAGCATGTAAAATACTTATGTAATGTATTTTTACACATAACCATCAAATATTGATTATCCAGTGATTTGTTTATAACATATTCGCTTTACTAGGATATCCGGTGGACAGTGGCGCCATTCGATTTAATTTAAAACATTAAAATAGTTTGACCGGATGCTCAGCTAGTAACGCCATCTATTCTTACTTTTAAAAATAATTAAATTAAACCAACCGGATATCCTCGTATCAGCGCCACCTATAAGAGTTTATTGTAAAATAATAATGCCAACGGATTTCCGTCATGCAGCGACATCTTTAATTTAACTTGTAAACTATTAAATATTATATCGTAACGGATTTCCGGCTAGCAGCGCCACCTATAAATGGTATTTCTTAAAATGTTTAAATCTAAACGGATATCCGCCTAAAATTGTTTATTAATAAATGAATTGCTTATAAATTAAATAAAGACGGATATCCGCTTACCAACGCCATCTGTAGGACTTTGTTTCTGACTATAAAAGGGCATGCAAACTAGATGTAAGTCAGTTTACTGTGAAAATTCGATAATAAATATACTTCTTTAAGGAGAATTAGTGAGTTTCTTTGGCGCTACGCCTAATAGTAAATTGCAATCAGAGCAGTACTTACATTAGAGATCCTATACCTTATTTATACTCATCACGAAATATTTTGCGTTATTGTCGCAAAGACACGCGGAAATAAGTAACATTCATGAAGTTTTCGTCACAACTAAAGTGAGTGTGAGTATACGACCTTACGAAGAAGCGGAATTACTGAATAAGTTGTTCATTTATTTTTGAAAAACATATAATATCCATTACTAGTAAGCTCATCCTGACCACTTAGCTAGGGCTATAAAATAGTGTGTACATTTTAAGACCAAAGACGAAGCTTGTGTCTGTCCGTGCAGTGTTCACTGAGCTATGAACACGAACACCAGACGTTATCTCTCGGTATGGACCGAGAGATAACGTCTCTAACTGATAACGACTCGAACGCGTACTATTAGGACGTCTAGAACTGATAGTCGGATGTCTATCTATACTAATATTATAAAGCTGAAGAGTTTGTTTGTTTGTTTGTTTGTTTGAACGCGCTAATCTCTGAAACTACTGGTTCGAATTGAATAATTCTTTTTGTGTTGGATAGTCCAGTTATCGAGGGAGGAAGGAAGCAAAGATATAGTGGTAAATGTGTAAAAAACGGGAGAAAGAAGTCACTATTCCACGCGGACGAAGTCGCGGGCAAAAGCTAGTATATCATACATGAACAGTGAAAAGATTATCGACATAGCTACCTATATAGTTTTTAGCACATTTCTTTATGTTCTAGGTATAAGCTATCTGTATGTCTTTTTTACCGACTCCAAAAAAGGTGGTTTTCAATTTGACCTATATGTATGTGAAAGCTTATCAAGCCTACGCACATTCTGTGTTTTTTTTTACTACAACTTCCAAATATCTAAAAGAGATTTTTGTAAGCCCTGCTACCGAATACCAAGGCTACATGATCTGTTCTGATGATGAGTTACAGACCCAAAAAACACTTTGCAGTACCTTATGCCATAAGGTGAACCCAACAGTGATTTTCCACTGACATTAATGGACCGCGTTAAGAAAGTTACAACGTCATGTCATACTAAACCCCCTTGATGATATTGTTAAATAAGACAGCTACTACAACTTATATTATTTTTGATAATAGAACTATTCAGTTTAAAATAAGTACACCAATCATACGATAATCTTTTCACTGTACTATTTTCCTCACAAGATAATAAATAGGTCTCGACAAAGCAACTGGACGTGCACAAGTTTCGTTGTTAACTCATTACGTCGGAAGTACATAATGAAATGTTTTACACGGCGCAATTGTTTAGATGTTCTTTCCCGGACGAGGATCCGCTGTTTGCTGGCTAAGCTCTGTTTTACGTCTGAGCACAGAGTAACTGTCTAAGTAGAAGACGCAAGTGTATTCTCAAGGCACCCTCTGAAAATCAGTGTCATCAGTGCACCCTGTAAAAATTAATGCTGAGAGGGTGCCTTTTCGACTCATTCTCGATGTTAATGTCAAATAAGTGTGTGTCTGTTTGGTTTAGTTTATTTTGTATTGTATATGTATTTGTGAGTCGAATAAATGTATTTTCTTTCTTTCTTTATTCTCCTCTTGCTTAATGACTTTATTTTGCACCGTCCATATTTTCTCTTTTCAGACCTATGGTTGACTGGTAGAGAATGCTTTTGGATTTAGTCCGCCATGTGTACAATTTTATGTTTTGTGCATGAAGTTAAAGATAATTAAATAAAGTGTATGTGCTTTGCGTGTCAAAAAAACACTTAGACGAAGTCCATTAAACAGCGTTTCGTGATTTTAGCGTAGTTTTATTAAGCTCGCGCTCCAAAATCACCGCATCAATAAATATCATCTTCGTTTTTGAATAATTATTGATTAAAAATTGACAATCAATTCATCTAGTTAGGACGGACTGAGATGTTACGTCACTATATTGCGATATCGCTCTCATAATAGCGGTACAAATTGGCACGCGCGGTTTTCATACAGTCGGTACAACAGGGACTTGCGTTGTCTACTTAATATGTTAGGTCTATGGTCTGAGACAATAAAACTACACGACCCATGCTTTGAGTCCCACTTGCTTTGATTTTCTTTTCGACCCGCGCTGATAATGTGCGGCTGTTACAACAAAATTCTTTTGCAACAGTCTCAACCCATTTGAAAAGAAGATGGGTTGCAAGTTTTAATGGAATGTTTTTCGTCACTTATTGTTTTGCCATTTTATTTCTTTTGAACCGACTGTTTGTCGCAGCTGACTGTTTTCTCGAATTTCAGTTAAATTTTTATATCGTGTATGTGTTCGATTCTTTTCTCGTACCAAATATAGGTACATATAGAGTATCAATTTTGTTTGACAAAGAATTACACGAACAGGCTTTTAATCATTTCCACAAGCAAATCACTATTTCCTTATAACTTTCCAAAAATTCCCTTTTATTTTTCTTGCTATAAAACTCTCGACTGGTTAGATCCTTTAATTTTTGTGCCCGCACACTAGTTCAAGTAAGCCGCACGTAGCCGGCAGCTTACGTTCGTAGCGTAAATTCGCCCGGCGTCCGCTATCTCGTAACGAACGCGAAGTGAGCGCGATTCTTTTTCGCAAAAAACACATGGTGGTTTCTATGGGCAACTCGGAACAAGACAGACCGCCCGCTAGTGCGCGTTTGTTTCGGCACAGAGAGCGCTACTTTGACGGACTTACCTGCGGAAATACAGTGCATTCTGACGTAAAACGCCTTTTATTGCTAAGAGTGAAATGCTGGCTGGAAATTAAAGGTGGAGCTCAAAAAGATTATTAAATAACTGCTTTCCAAAGCTCATAAATATCGTTGGCTTTGTCTTGCTAAATGTTAGGTTTTTGATTACCGACGAAAAATTAAAAAGCGATAAAGTCTCTTTTTGAGTGATCTGATTAGATACTTATGAAATAAAAGAATTTTAGTAACTGTCTACTATTAAGTTAAGATAAGATAAGATGCATTTATTTACTCAAAACATGTCTAGTCATGTACATAGCAGGTGTTGCTCAGTTGAAGTATCAACATGTCTTGTCTTGTCATGTATTATTTACAATAGACACATAATAGTTTGTGAAAAGTAAGTTATGGTCGATAGAGTACAGTTACCACTTCTTCATCTATATTTTACTACACTATGAACTGTGACATTAAAATCACAGTAATAATTTTTGGTGCAACAAAGACAATATTTCTACATTAGACTCAACAACAATAGATATGTAATTCCTCTGTCATCTTTGTCATGATATTACCGTGGTATTACAGCCTTTATGCAAAGACGGGCCGGTTTATAGTAGTATAACGATTTGCAAAATTAATGCCTCGCCTGCAGTAGCCCAGTACTGGTAATTATTATTAATGTGCGCTTTCGAGGTATAACAATACATTTGCATGCTGGGAGAACATCGGAACTTCCGATTTGGTGCACTGTACATCTATTAAACGTATTAACCTTCTTTACGAAGAAATACCTACTCAAATCTATACTAATATCATATGGAGGAATGTTTGCTTTGTAGGTTTCGTCCGTCCTAAGGTCCGGTTTCGTGATTGGTATTTAACTAAACTAATGGTTAAATGACGTTACCAGATGTTGAATATTTAGGATTTTGCGTGTTTAGTAGAAGAAATATAAATACCTTTGCCAAATGACATTATATTAAAAAGTTGGACTATATTTTTTTTTGTTTTGACACATATTTATAATTCTATTTGAACTAACTAAAAAGGTTAAAGAAAAAACATGCAAATAATAAAAACTTAAAACCTACTTAAAAATAAAACCGTGTCCATGAGGCAAAGAGGCGAGAATGTTGGCTGCGTTACCGCAATACTTATCCGTTGAGCGTGAAACGAGTGACTATAAATTAATTAAGAAATTAAACCTATAATCACTACTTGAGTTACCTATCGATCACGAAACTTTCACACTATTCGATACTGATAGTTGACTTTGAAAGTATAATGCAGAATTCGAGGTACTTTGTTTCTGGGAAAATGCAGAAAAATAATGCAAACTCACGGAAAAGCTCTATAGGTAATTTGAAACCCAGCGCAGGTACCTCCGGGCTGGCAAGAACTAAATGTGCTAGAAAACAGCAATAAATCAATGCCAAAGGACAGAAACCTTTCCCAGGCTTATTGCTTAAAAGAAACTTCTGCGCAATACCTTAACATAGGTTCATGTAATTTACTGGAGAAGAGCTTAAAGTTCCTGTTTGGAACTACTGGAAGGATATACCTCGACTGGAAGGGTAATTCTTCTTCCTTCCTGTCTTAAGCTTTTTCAAATTGTGGAGATTTCTCACAACCCGTTGTAGATCTAGAAAGACCTGTAGGCGTTCACTGTCCCGGAACTTGTTAACCAATGGTCATTAAAATAGCCATTCCGACATTTGGTACAGGTAGTTTTTCTTCAAAACACACACAATCGTAAATATTCAACCGCTGGTAACGTAACATTACCATTACTATCGATGAAAAAATTGGGCGTTAGGCGCTATTATTTCTTCTTAACAACCTTTGGGTAAAGGATGTATGGTAAAGGATTAATGAGATATATAAATAAATAAAGGTATTAGTAGAATATAATATGTCATTTTTGCATAAATGCTTGCAAATGCAAATGTTACATAAAACGCTAACAATTGTTAAACTTGCAACCTTTCCACAAAAGACACGAAAAACGCGCATTCAAAACAAGAGCAATAAATTAAAACACATGTCGCTTTACGAGGAAGTTCGGAACAAGTTAGCGACAAAAAATGATGCATTAGTTTGTGAACAGGTATCAAAAAGTTGCATCGCGACTCTCGCTGTTGTTTTAACGGCGCGAATTCGTTTGCTAAAGCTCCGTTCATACGTCAAACTTTGTTTTACGACCTCCGTGGTGTGGTGGCTAAGCACGCTGGGTTTCAAGGCGTCGCCGCCCTGAGGTCCCGGGCTTGGTTCTCGGTCGGATCAATGTAGAAATTATGATTCTTTAACACAAGTGCTTTATCTATTCTGGGATCAGAGCAATGTTTGTAATTATTGTCCAATGTATTTATTTATGAAGACGTTATTATTCACATACTCATCCTAATTTGATCCCTAACCAATCACTAGAAAGACATGAAACCTCTCTTTACCAAACTTAAACTTTAAGACTTATCGCTGGATTTTTTCAACTGACACGATCACGAAAGATTTCATATTTTTGTGGTTATGAAATCATTCACTGTATCTCAACAAATATCCGTCCGTCACATTGGTTTTTATTATACAAAAATAGATTTACTTATGTCTCCTAGAATATTTTCCGTCAGAATTAATAAAGCGAAATAAAATCAGTCGTGACAAGCCGTGGGTGGGGCGTCACCTACGCTTTCCCACGCTCCTCTTTGCTGTCTTGTTACATCGTAGAAATAGTTACAGTTACGCCTGAACAGAGCCCAACAGTGCATTTGGCAGGGCCATTACTTAATCACATCGCTATCACATTGCAGTTGTTAATGACAGCATTTTGTAAGCCCCGAAGTAAGCGGTTTCTTAAATGTTAATACTTGGTGTTAATAGCGCTTAAATAAAATATACTTTTTGCGTAGTTTAAGATTAATTTATCATTTTATCTTTTTCTACATCAAATAAACTGACGGAGGCAGAAAGATTATTTAACCCTGAATTAAGTTAATCCTCACAAGCGCAAGTTGCTCTCAGTTCTCAGTGCCGCTGCCGTACCGAAGCAACGGTTAATTCAATTTTTTTAATAACTATTGTTCACAACAATTTCACTCCGACCGCCCGATATCGACCGTGATAACTGGATTCACTGTTTCAAAACTAACTGCCTGCAGTCTAGGTAGTTCTGAAAGTAAACTGACTACATAAGAGTTGCCGATGTAAAAAAGTAGGTGAAAAAAGTCTCTAACAATTTCAATAGTAAAGCGATTGAGTTAGCTATAAGCCCTGTAGATTCGCAATAAGAGAGCGCAAACTTGCTGACGTACGATTAATAACAGTGGAGTTGTGTATCGCGAAACTGTGCAAGTTGGCTTGTTAAGCCTTTGTGCCAGCTAGCGCTCATCCACTTGATCATAATGCCTGGTACGTTCCAGTTGTCTTTACATTACCCTCGCCACGTCTTCTACTACGTATTAACATAACAGTCTTGTTTGCACACTGTTGGCGCTTGTAAACAGGCTGGTCCAATGTTTTAGTTAGTAGATGCTGTATGTTGCATTTTATGATCTCCCCTGAGATTTGATTGGTTCGTTTGTGTAAATAAGAAGTTACCTGAATATCTATGGTATATTGCTCTACAAAATTGTTTATGATGTATTTTTTAAACTTCGAAATTTAAATGTTAAACATTCATCTCCGAAGAGAAAATGTTTCATCAAACAATAATTCAATATTTCACCCTTCTTTGAGATTCAGATTAAGGCAACCATTATGTCTCGAAGTTCCTGCATCTATAACTAAATTGATGTTCAGAACTATTAGTTTGAAAGGAGTTCGTTTCCATTTGCATAAGTTACACGTTTCATTTCAGTAATTACTTTGATCATTACCATTAATCTACGTGGCCCACGGGAACGTCAATCGTTCGACTCTAATCACGGAATTCGGTTAAAACACCCCTCGTAGGTACAGTCTCTTAGCGAATCCTTTTCAGAAAAAAGTTGTTAAAAAACGGGACAAAAACAAAGGGAAATAGTCGGGGCGGGCTCCTGGGAGTCGTTGCTAGCCCTGGGACGGTACTTAAATCAAATGTTCACCATTCAAGGAAATTATAAGAAAAGAACACGGATTCTCCCAACCCTCCTGCGAAATCCCTCTGGATAAAACGGCTTTCGTTGTAACAACGCGGCGGATAGTTTTATCGCTCTGTCAATATACCTAGATTAATGCTGCACCATTTCATTAATCACTTTGCATTACATACAGTTAATCGCAATGCAGATTAAGGCAGCATTTCAATTTCACATCCATATTAATATAAAACCGTCAAAAACGCGCCCGGAAACATTATAACAGAACTTAATTATAGGTACCTCTCACGGTTCAATATTCCAACGGGTGCTCGGTTAAGCATTTTCTTTTTTGTTGTCTTCCAGAATATTACTTTACCTCGGAACAAACTTAAGGGGCCTAATCCTCTTTTCAACTTGAGCTTTTGCTTGCCTTATGACAGCGAGCTTAAAGCTTCGAAAGACGTTGTGGAGAAAGTTTTTAATCTTTCCACACACATATAGAGCAATCGCGTGAAGGGAAGTACATAGAAGCGTCGCGTTTATTGACCCATATACTCCCGATAAAAAAAAAGTTAAAAGAAAAGAATATAATAAGTAATGCTTATCCGTCTACAACATGTCCATATGTCGAGATCCTCTGAAGCCGTCCCCTCATGCCGGATATGAATAAAATTTTCTTAGATAAATTGAGAGTTCGCGAAAACGTGTCGATTTCTTTATTTATTCAATACTTTTCTCCTTTGAACCGTTTCTCCTTGGATTCGTCCGCGCTTATCTTATATTTATGAATTCTTTTGGGTTATTGATGTAAAACCACTTCCTTCTTTTAGCGACATCTGCAGATAGAAAGGAAAGTTGTGATATCGTTTAGATACGAGCTTCGAATAAATACTGCCCTGACACAAACAGAAAAGTATTTTGGCATACGATTATATCCAAATATCAGCCCACACGTTTCAGCATCGGAATGTTTGCACAAAAAATGCTTGCGTAAATTCGTCGAAATCTATTTGGCCGGTTCTCCTATCCCCACATTTTTGTCCTTTCACAAATTAGTACGAATAAGTAATCAAAGGCTTCCGAACGAACTCCTCTTCGGAAAGTCCCATTTGGTCGCATTTATTAATCAAGCTTATATCGCGGTATGTGCTGAAAAATGTGTCCACACTCACTCACAAAGAATCTGGCACATTAATCTATCTCATTTTTACTTTGAGCAGTTTTAGACTAAAAATTAGATAATAATAATTATTAATATTTAAAACAACAGCGGGTTTTCATTGATGATTAATAAATTATAATATGTTACAAACAGTATCATTATTGACTATCACTATTCAGTCTACACCAAATCTATTGAATTTGCAATTCGTAAGCTACGTTGAGATATAGGTAGCGTTTAGTTAGGGGAACACGTAATGTGAAAATCTTTTTAGCAATTTCTAGATTGTAAACATTTATCTAGAGCAAAACCTTTCCGACGTAAACGAGTTTAGCTAAAGCCGAAGTCGATTAATCGGTCGGACACCACTCGTCGACCGCCTATTTCTCCGCTAAGGCTTAAAAACGTTTCGCTAACTTTGGCTTCGGACCTTCGTTTTTTAAGCCCCAAGGATTTGCGTACGGCAATTCTTCGGAACAAATGCCACGGAAATTGGGAAATATGTAGTCATTTGTTTTTCGTAGCGAGAGCAACGTGCGGGCTAAAATTAAATGTTCGTTCGGTTCGATTGGTGTACTTATGAGTCATTTATTTTAAAGATTGTGATAATTTAACTTCCTGAACGCGTCGATTTTTCATTTACCGTCGAAATAATGAATCCTTTTACCCGACACATTAGTGTGGAAGGTATCATAAAATAATTAAGCCACAAACAAGTTCACTTCGCAAACGATTTCTTTCTATCGAATATCCGAATGAAATGTAAAACCAATAAGCCATGTTAGTGGCATTAAGAGTGGATTATTGGCCTCACTCTCAGAAAAGCAATCCCATTTTAGTAACGATCTACGACAAAGTGGTAAGAGGTTACAGCATAATAAAACGAGAAACAAAGTTCATAAGAGGATTACCGTAGTTTGTATCACATACGTAATGACATTACAACGCCCTAGAGCTTTTTTTTCAAACTTGCCTCTCATTTTTCATTTCGTAAATGAAATTACAAACATCTGTCTCGGTTACTTATTTAGGTTTTATTACATATATAAAATGTAATTTGTTTCATTCTATCTTGTTGTTACGAGCATGATACCCTTAATTAAATTAAAACATTCTTTCCAAAAAACACAGTCCATACACTCGTGGCAACTAATTAGGATAAAGTTTAGACGAAAAAATAGAGTAGTTTTCGTTTCTTTGAATCTCATTTACTTAAAATTTGTTATTAACGCGTTATTTTCCTCAAAGTAGGTATTTCTGTAGCAAACAGCTGTTCAAAGAAAGAAGTCGTAAGAGGAAACCAAAAAAGATCGTTCTCTTTTTAACTGAATGCTCCTCTCAAATTGGCTCCAGATCCATTCCTGTTGACAACTTTATCGAGCGGTTTTCGATAAATTGCGGCGAGGGAAAACTAAATAAATCCGAGAGGGACTTTAGATAAGGTAATGGCAGCAGTAATGTCTACCGACTGCGGCCGCCATAATGCAATCGGAGCCACAACACGCGCTAAAACGTAGCTTTGTGTTTTTTTGACCCTCGTGTGAGGTTGCCCGGGTAATTGGGGACACTTCTTGCGTAATGATCCAATTACTTATTTTATTTAGAACCGAACAATTAGATTCGCTGGTGATGCTTTTTGAACCCTAATGAGTCCACACAACTTATACAACCTCTTCGGTTTCAAAAACGTCGTAATTACATACAGACATAACAACTTACACGCCTTTTCGAAATGTTTACCTACGGTACGGTACGGTATACATTACATACTTACTTAGGAAAGTTATTATGTAAACAGAATTCGTTTGGTTTCAGTTGACACAACAATTGACTGAACTGACATGTCAAGAGGAAAACCACAATCAAAATTTACTTCATCCCTCGGTACAATTTGGAAAAGATTCCTTCTTTATGAGGTCGACATTTCGTATTTCTGTGGAAAGCTTGAGTCCTCGCCATTTTATAACATACGAGACAAGACGGATCGCGCTAAGCATGTGGTGAATTGTAGCCGTAATGCTCCGAGCTAGGAGCTCTGATGAGGAAATAAACTCGAAAGGGTTAGCTTTTTCCATGTTTAAAAAAAATCGGTTAAGGGATTGGAGCTTCTGAAATAGGTATTACTTTTTTAAATAAATCTGCGTTTGAAACCCTACAAAACGTAACAAAACGTCGGTGTTAGAAAAAAAAATAAGAACACAAAACCTGCCTATGTGTAGTGCTATAAAAAACAACACCGCCTTTACAGTTTGAAAGCTAAAATTACAAACACCTCGCGTCATCTCTTGTTAGAAGTTTCAAGTATGCCCGTTTTTGGGGAGCTGTATGTGCAAGCGATTTTTATCTAAAAGTGGTAAGGCGTCATTTTCCGCTAAGACACATGATTTTTTAAATTCCTACAAGGTTTTTATCGCTGCTAAATATTTAAGTGAACACTTTGTTCCTCTAACATTTTAAAATCAGACTAATTTGGAACCCTTCTAAAAGTGCTAGAGTAATTAGCCCACGAATTATCACTTTGCATTTAAAATGCCCCTGCAGAAGTTTTTTCATTAAACGAGCTCTGTGTCGCTACTCCAGTGCAGGTAACTACTTTCAGATGTTTGTGTTGTGTTTATAAATAAAATATTCCAGCCCAGTTTGGATACTGTGACCTTTTGTTACAAAGTCTATTTACACAAAAACAACGTAACATTAATCAATCAAATCACTGATAAGTTTTGACGTAATGAACTATAAGCTGAGTGACGATAACAGCTAATTTCGATGTTAAAATATTAGGTTTTATATTTATAGCTTTCTACATCAATTTAACAGAATTGCCTCCTTTCGTCATAATTATTAGTTTCAATATTTTAATAGGGAGTAGGGGTTTATGGCTACATTGATAAAACTGGCCAAGAATCAACACAAATTTGTCAATTACCAAAATTCATGTCTTTTTTTATTTTTTTCTTTTATTTATTCTTTAGTTTAAGGGTTATTTATAAGTAAATTTGTTTTTTTTCTGTTATTTATTAAACTAGCAGCCCCCCGCGGTTTCACCCGCGTCATATGAGATTTATAGAATATATCAGAGTCATGTTTGTGAAATAAAAAGTAGGTAAAACAAGCTGCCAGTACTTAGTATGACGATCAGAATAATGTTTCATATCAATAAAACATAACCTAAAATTCATTTCGATAAAGTTATATTATGTGCAGAAGTGTCCGTCAAAAATTATTGTTCTTACATACAAATACATGTCGTTTCGAACCTAGAAAGATACTTTTCATCGCTGTTGGTTCTTAGGCGAACGATATATGGACTCGGAACAATGTCCTTTGAGATATACCTAAAAGTTATTCTTTAAATCAATGTTTTACGAATTATTAAAGAGCTTCAAGAGACTATAAATTGTATAAACGTTACGCAAATGTTGTAAAAAGCAATAAAATAATTTCTACTATGATCCAAATATATTAAATAAAAAAGAGTTTTGCCAAAACAAACGTGCACTAAAGTTTAAATAGTTTAAGCGGCGTCTCAAACGCATATTGAAGTCAAAAGACAAACTCATTGTCTCCCAACAACGCTGATGCAACTTCTCAATGGAGCTCGACAAAGATAAACTTCGCGATCCTAAAGTCTCATTTACAAGGGAGAAGTTTGCGCCGCTTGCTTAATATAAAAACACACCAACATAGATTCGCGGTGGTATTACAGGCAATTTATTGGTAATAGGAACATCATTCATTTTCACATTCAGCGAAAGATCCAGGAGCTCTAATTTTAACCATTCTCTTCAATATCCCGAGTGATTTTCGTTCGATAGTCAATTAAATTATTGCAGATTTTTTATCAAGTATAACTGACTGGACGCAAGACTAACATCGAGGCATCCTCACAAGCTTCGAGCTTCGATATTTTGATTTGTTGATCGCGGTTTTTGATGTGTGTAATAAATAAATGATGGGTATGTACAATCTGTGAAACAGCTGACACATTTCTATTTTTATTGTTATTACTTTATATTGTTTATTTACCTGAAAGCTATTTGTATGGTCTTATATTTAAAAAAAAAACTATGTACTCTCATACACTGAGTAGTTTTTAAGTTTTAAATTTAGGCGAGAACAACTGCCGACAAACTGCTGTGCAGTTTGGCAGATGTGATTTAAGTGTTTTTTCTATGTATATTTTGAAAACAATAAATTAAAAAAAAAAAAACAATTAAAAATCAATGAAAATCTCGTAAAATATTGACATACAGTACTTACAGAGTCGAGTTTTCTTTTTTTAATCACTTGTGTGGGGTTCATCCGGTCTTCATAAAAAAAAAAAACACTAATCAACGAAAATCACACGCCATATTTAGGCGAGTGATTCTAAAATAGGGCCAATGATAACTAACATAGTTATTTTCAGACATATAGAATCAAACATCAATTTCTACTCGTATCTTCCTTGTACAGAGGTTTTGCATATGGGATAACAATCGAACGACGGTTGTTTCTGAAATTGTAAGTAAATAAAGGTAGGTGGAATTCAATAAATTAGATCACAACTGTACATTATATACTGTAATTTTAGGCTAGCTTTCTTGTACCTACTATACGTATCCAAAAGTTATTTCTAAATCTTCCCCTCAATAAATACTGTTTTGAATTATTCAGATTCAGATTTTATTGCAAGTCGCTGTTGGGTATAGTGTTACAAAGTATAAATAAATAGCACAAGTACTAGATTATAACCTGACCATCTTTAAAGTCATCAGTCCAATTCAAAATGATCGCGCGACTTTCCCAGTCGACCCAAGTTAGAATCAGCCTTATTTCATTTGCAGCGGTCCCACAGTAAACACCTGTAAAGTCCTGTAGTACCAGCCCTCGCGGTCGTGTGAATGAGGGTACTCGCAAACTCCGCGAACTTGTAACGGCGAACTTTCGAGATGATGTGTATGACACACTGGTAGGTTTCTGGCTGATATGGGTTGGAGATTAATAAATAATCTCACTGAATGCAAGCAAACGTAACTAGATCGGTGGAATCGGATAGGTAGAAGTCGTGAAAATAATGTATTTTTGCAAGAAGACCAACTCTGAAGGCACTTACACAGAATGACACGATAGTTTTTACATACCATACTCGTTAGTAGTACACATTACATGCTAAGAGCTTGTTATTTTAAACTAGCACAGACCTAACTAATAGAGACACACAAAATAAAGAAAAAGGTACTTACCAAATTCTAAGATAACAATCGACGGTATGTACCACATAAGTTAAACGAATGTGTTTAAATTTAATAATTTTAACTTGAACTGCATCAGCTCAACCTTTCACAGAAACAAAGAACGTGCACTGTGCAAAACATTTAACTTTATTCTTACGCGTTTCTGATCCTTTAATTCCTAAATAAAACCATATATTTATTATGATTAAACAACAAAAGGATATATGGAATCCAATCAATCATAATCCTATTTGCGGCTGATGAATTGATAGCGATCCGGTTACTAATAAACTCCGTCAAAAGTTATTCTCATCGTTATTGACATTCGCTTCGACTAAAGCGAAGTGCGAAATTCCGTGGTCAGGTAAAATTAGCGTGAGTTTATACGGGCATGTCCATTGCTCTGTCTAGAACAGGTCAGAACGGCCGACCGCAGTTTGCAGTGGCCGCATCGACTGTTGCCAACGGGGTGCCCAGCACAGGAAATTAATATAAATTCGTATCGCATAAAATGGAACGCGCATCGCACTGCCCGGCCAGTGATGAGGCCTATTGTGCGAAAGTGATTCAATCGCGCCCAGCCCCCACTTTATTCACGTTAGTTTGAATTTGAATGCGGTGTCAACAGATTGCATAATGTTGTTGTATTTCATTGCGGGATAAATGCGCTTTGACCGCGTGCCCTCGCTGTTTATTACAATACCTAAAGGCTAATGTTGTCAACGATTTTGATTTATGGTGCAGGATATTTGCGGTTCTATTGGCTTTTTTGTTTAACAGCATTAAGTTAAATAAATGGGCTTTATTTTAGGTGTGTTTATACATTATTTATTAATTTATTTATTCTTTGGAAGATTTACAGTTTAACGACTGATCATTTTTAAGTTTTTAACGACTACTGAGCACATTAGAAGAAAGAAAGAAATAATATGAGTTAATTAATTTTAAGGCATCACATACACACACACGCACACACACACACACACACACACACACACACACACACACACACACACACACACACACACATACACATTTAATCAAAGTCTTATTTACGTCTTATTTACTTATCAAATACTTGGAAAGTTTTCAGATTAACAACAAATCGATCCATGATAATTGCTGCTTCCTAATTATTCGATTTTGTTAAGAACTTAAAAGTAATAAATGAAAAAAACCTACGCCAGAGTTTCTTCGTCACATTTTGAATGTATTGCCGTAAACGAGGCGCTTCCTATCCTACATGCGAGCGTTTTACATCGGAATACCGCCTACTTAGAGTCAATACTATCGCACAAAAGAACGGAATTGCTTTCACCTTCAAAATGAAACAGTCGCTTTGTCGATTTTGCGGGGTTCCGTGTAACGATACCTTTATTGAAAACGTTTGGTGTGTGATTCGTGACCTTTTGACTTTTTGTCGTGCGCACACAAATGTTAGCATACAAACATTGACGAATGTCAAAAAAGAAGAGATTAGTAGAAGAGTAGTTTCAAAAAATATAAAAGAGTTTTTATCTTTTTTGAAACTACTCTTCTAATCGTTTTTACAACACAGTCTGAAAAATACTGTCATGTGTAAAAAAAGTACATATATTTTTTAATTTGTTTACATAAAAGTCCCATAACCTTTGTTACGTTGTTGTTTGTGTATGTTGTGTTGACTACAAAAGGAGATAAAAAAACTATTCATCATTGCTGTGTAACAAAAACCATATTACTCGTACATATACAAGTGAATCTAACTTATTACGACCATTTAAAAACAGGCGATGGATAAGTGCCTAACTAAACTGCTGGTGAACATTTAAATGCAAGTTGGATAACAGTGTTTTATTAACTTAGTCAACTTTGTCTCTAAACGCTGTAAAGTGTCGTTTTCTCAAGTTTCATTAATTGAGGTTTAACCGTAGAAAATTTTAATAGTCAACTTACACCTGAAGAATAAATAGGGTTTTAGTTTCTGATTTCGTGATTTCCATAATTTTTTATATATTTCGTTGGCTTTTCACACCGAATTTTAATTATCATTATTCTTAATTATATATTTTATCGGATGATGATACTAAAAGCGAAGCCATATTAGCGTTGCTATAAGTTGTGGTGCGCTGCGTTAACGCTGTGACGTCATTTTCAGTATTACGTTTCGTTTTTAGTACATAAAACGACGGAGCTACACCGCTCCGACGTCGCAGCGCAAAGCAATGGAGACAAAACGCAAAGCCAATGTGCCTTCGGTCTTAGTAACCTACATAAACATTACACGAGAGGCAATATTGTAACGACGACTCTAAAGGTATCATTTTATACATTTTACGCTCATTCGGTTTATCAAAATTCAATAAGTACGTTCAGAAGCTAACACTTCACTGGAAAATTCATCTGTAAAAAGTTGAATCTGAATAAATGGCTTCCTAAATCGCGCAATATGTTCACTGAATTAACATTCTCGCCGGTGAATTTCCTTCGTAGTGGCACGGATTGGGGCACAAATAACGCCATTCGAAGAATTTAAGGTTTAATCGTTCTGCGTTAGAAAATAACGAGGTGCGTCGGGGAGCGCATCAAACGCTCGTTGTGCCGCTGTAAAAAAGATTAGCGCATTTGCCGTTAACGATCCCGAAAACAGGCCCGCACCAGACAGCATCGGCCCGGGCCGGAATAAAACGAAATAGCAATAAAAGTAAATCGACGACCCGACCCGCCCGGCCGCTCTACGTGCCGGATTAAATCAAACGTTATTTGTCTTAGCAAATTACAGTTCATGTTTTTGTACATTCTCCAGACTCGCGCGGAAATGTAAGCGGATGGTAAGTAGATTTAAATGCAATTTGGGAAATACCGTCGAAGGAAACTCAGCCACTTCGCTCTGAATTATTAAATTAATACCGAAACGTACCTGCCTATTTCTGCAGCGCTGGATAAATAAAAGATACGTAGCAGAGTAAAAGTTAAGTGCGGATAAAACGCGATATGGTAAATTGAGAAGGAAATGATATCGCGTGTCCATAATAAAGACTACTCATTTATTTACAATACATTGGGACCAGATTTTACGAGTGGATGAATGAGTATTATCTACCTAAGGTTCTTTAACGTCTTTTTAATTTTTAGGGTTAGTCCAACAAGGAACCTTTTTAGTTTTGCCGTGTCCGTTTGTCCGTCTGTCTGTGGTTCAGCTTAGATACGTAATCTTTGGTATGTTGAGTTAACAATCTACTTGATTTTAAGTTTGTGAACTATATCTTAGTTCACAAACTCAAAAACAAGTAGTTTTAATTATTTTTTTAATGGTTACTCCGAAACACGATCAGACATCAAACTGAAACTAACGTCAAATACAGGCTTCTTCTGTAAAATAATAAAAAAAATCGGTAGTCTCCACCGGTTTTGTCTCATAATTTTGGTCAATATGTAATTTCCAGGGCCATTCTCGTTGACCTTTATAATAGGATAAAAATGCTAACAACTTAGTTAAGTTGATTGGGCGAACCCTTTGTGCGCAAGTCCAACTCGCACTTGACCGGTTTTTTATACTACGTCTTAAGGTTTTGTTTTATCTTAGAGCGATGAAATACCTAAGTTATGTTTGTCAGAAGGTACTACCACCCATGCAAGATCAAGTAACTTGTAATCTGAACAGTGCGCAATATAGCCCCGTGCTAATTTAACTCGCAGTGCGTCGCGAACAACGCTGAGCCTACACAACTATTGTTGCAGCGCCGCGGTACTTACCCCGTGAGTGAAGGGTGGTGTACATCACTTTGATTTTCGTTATTTCATCTAGAAATCCTTTAACATACATATATGATTTTATTATGTAGGATCAAGTAACTTGTAAGTATAGCGCGCAATAAAACTCCATGCTAATATTAACTCGCAGTGCTTCGCGAACAACGCTGAGCCGTGACGCATACACGACCATTGTTGCTGCGCCGCGGAACTTACCCCGTGAGTGTTAGGGGCGTGTACACCGGTTTGATTTTCATTATTACACTCATAAATCCACCTACATACGCTATATTACCTCGTTCGTTTAGGATTAAGTAACTTGTAAGAACAGCGCGCAATATGGGCTATATTAACTCGCAGTGCGTCGCGAACAACGCTGATCCGCGACGCCTACACAACCATTGTTGCTGCGCCGCGGAACTTACCCCGTGAGCTTTAGGGGCGGTCTACACTACTTTGATTTATTTTGGACCTAGTAAGAACCACAAAATTAAGTCACATTGCATGGCTTGCAAATATTGCAAAGGTCTTGTCTTGTATTGTGCTGTGTTTTACTTTATATGTAAACTGTATAGAAACAGGGTTTTTAAATTAACCCTCTTTTTTCTGCAACTAAAATATTGGGTACCTAAAGTTAAATTGTAAGCTATATTGGTATCTAAATATCTTCCATCGTGTATTGACATCCTGTCAAGTTTTATTTATAAAAATTACTCGCATAAGCTTTATTTTGTGGCCGCTGATGAAACAAATCAAAATTCAGTTTGGAAAGAGGTATCGGTAGAGGCTTTTAAGACTTGTTACGTGACGTGACACACAAGACGTGATCATTGTGAACGGATCCTTACCGCTACTAAGTCCCCGCGAACAATATTAAAGCCGCGATAAACTTAAAAACAAGTTAAATCCGGCTTGCCGTGAGTCCGTACCTTTATCCCGGCGGCCCATACTTTTATCCGGCAATCTGCTGCATTGCCGTTGAATTAGTCCGCTTAAACACCTGCAGATTAATATTACTTAGCCGATGCAAGAAATGCACGGGATTCGAAACAGCATTTATTCGCCTCGCTCTGTGTCTGTGTGGGAATCGTTTCATTATGATAAGTAAATAATCATATGAATTATTAATTATGATTATTTCGTAGGTAGAAGTTACTTGCACTAGATAGTATAGACGCAGTCCACTTGCAAAATTCAACAGGCTTGGCAATTTATTGGTGGCCGAGTGGTAGCGTCAAATCGTTTTGACGGATTTCGTTTTTTGTAGTAGGCCTTCAGAGATTGTTATTGATTATTCAGTTTAATAAGTTTTATATATATAATGTAGATATATTTTTCTAATGATTGATCTATCTTTATTATGTCCTACGACTTGAAACGTATTGTGCCTACATGTAAAGAGTTATTCTTAGGCTAGTTTAAAAAAACTGGCTTGTTCAACCATTTGTTTTATCCAACTTCAGGCCTTCTTGCCTCATAGACACGGTTTTGTTTCTGATTTCATGCATGTCTTAGTTTATTTTTGGCTGATAAACATACCGTCTTGTTTTACAAGCTTTTTTTCTGTAAAAAGGTAACTTCCTATTATTACTAATATTATTATAAAAGCTCCGTGTAAGATCACAAGTGATCCACTTCGGATCAGATAAGCCGGGTGAAAACTCGAGGAACACGCGGCGACTAACAAATACTCAAGTTTTATCTCAACTCGGGTCACACCTCCATTCTTAACTGGCAATCGCAACAATAAGTCTTAAACCCGACATAACTTGGCCCTGTTAAACTTATCTGCTAAGTTTATCGTGAGTACGTGCTAAGTTTATCTGCTGCGCTAAACTAAAGTAGGTAATCTAGGATGGACAAATGCTGACATACAGATAAGTATTATATATTCTGTGTAAGTAGGTTGAGGTTTATAATAGCTACAATCAAAACCTCTGTATCACTTGTTCGACTCTTCGATGTATAAAAAGCTAAAAAGGAAAAAAACTATTGTAAAGAGTCAATTTTGAGATATAAACTTCATTCTTTCAAATAATGTATTGCATATACGTGAACCTCAAGAGTCGATAAGTATATTTTTTATTCGTATTGTATGTTACGCTTATATTGAAATACAAATAAAAGGAAATCGTTTTGGAACCAAAGATATAATTGTTTATTTCTTAGTTAGATAGGATTATAATCTATATTCACAGAGCGACATTCTTCCACTATAGACTACGAGATTACTATCGAATAAATTTACAGCTTTTGCAGACACAAAGTATAGCTAGGTACTTTGTTACGTTCATTTAATTAACATAATCAATAGAATTTACATCATAGCATTATCACGGTACGCAGAAACGAATAACTAAAGCGATTTAATTTTAAATTCACGTGTTCATGACATCAATACAAGTACATATAAAGTACGCCGCCACCTAACGCAGATTTATTAAAATTATCCACATTCGTCTTCAAAAGCTTCGGATTAAGCTTTTGTTACGGGATTAGCGCCTTTTGAGCATTGTGTTTCTTTAACATACCCAAATAGGTTACAGAATTCATTCATTTCTTACTTCACTCAGTCAGCGTGATAATTAATCGTACAATTGCCCGGTTAGGTAAGTATAGGTATTTAATTAAACGTTTTTTTATTGGATAGTATTGCTCTAATAACCACCTGATAGAAAAGAAGATAGTGATGGCTCTACTTTGTACAAATGAAATTACTTACATGAACCTCTAATAAACATACTGAATGTTAATCACGTCAACATCAATGTAAATTTAATATTAATTAGGCAATAGATGGCAATCTAGTACGAATATGTACTAGATATCTGGCATCTAATTAAATAGTATTCACTCGCCCTAACTTAATGAAACGCGGTTCAATGAGATTAATATTACAAAGTTTAATAGCCACAATACCGCGAGTCATAACTAGTATAGATGCCTAAGGCCCAGTTGCGTGATCGATAGTTAACTAATGGTTAAATGTCGGTATGCAGCGGTTGAATATTATATTTTACATATTTATTTTCCAAACTTATACAGGATAACATAACACCCAATATTTACCATTGTGCGCGTTTTGAACAAAAAATACCTTACCTAACGGTCATTAAAATAGCCATTCTGACATTTGGTTTAGGATTATTTTCTTCAAAAAACACAATCGTCAATATTTAACCGCTGGTAACGACATTTACCATTCGTTGAGTTAACCATCGTTAACAAAACTGAACCTAAATGAAACTAAAGCACTAGTAAATTGCTCGCAAAATCAACATTAGTTCTCAGCCAAATTAATGTCAAACTTGAATGTGATACTACTTGAATGTGGTAGCTATTGTTGTGGATTGCGGGCTCACTACTCAAGGAATGTGGCGAACTTAGCGGCTTACTTAGTTATTAAGTACAACTAAATATTAATATCGTGCTCGTTATGCCTATTTTAATCTGCTACACGTGTCTCGTTTAAATCTAATTTAACACAAACAACCCTTACATTTACGCAATTGTTAAAAAACAGTATTCATGTAAAAGGTGTTAAAATCTAACAACCTGTTAAAATTTAACAAGACTAGACTTTTAAAATATTATGATGATAAATGTTATAATTTAAGTGGACAACTTACATTCAAATTCTACTCAAGTTACTTTCATCTAAATTCTACAATGTAGGTTAAGGAAATCCTAACATAGTCGCATGAAGTAGTTTCTCTGGATCCCCTAATATTTTGGAGGATTCAGCTTGTCATTTTCGTCAACGACTTTTCCCTAGGCACTAGTACTAGATATACACCGTGCTTTTTTAACCGTCTTACAGCCGAAGCCCACGTAATGTAACCATCTTAATAAACCTCTAGGACATGTTATTTTTTTTATTACACTCCACATAATTTTTGTGTAAAAAATATCTAATAGTAATGTTACGTAATGTATCATCCTGTTCATAATGTTTACGTTTTCAACAATGCATTCCTTGACCTTGCAGCCTCCACGCGTTCCGCACCGTTAGCCAATCTAAGACAGTCCACGTGGATCTCTAACCAATCATGCGCCAGCGCAATCCTTTGTGACGCCCACCGCCTCGCCCCTTTCTATTCGTGCGTAAAACTCGGTCAGTAGTGCTAGACAGCCGAGTGAATGACCCGCGCGTAGTGCTCGTTACAGGATGTTTCGTACTAAATTGTGCTGATATCTTCTTTAATGTCTTAGTCTTTGAAATCTTAATAATAACCAAGTTTTATTTAACGAATGACATGTAGTTATTGGATACTTTAAGTGGCCTTCGGCTGTAAGACGGTTAAAAAAGCACGGTGTATACTAGGGGCCGGTTTATTGGTCGATAGTTAACTAATGGTTAAACATTGTTACTGTTCTTGTTTTGAACAACAGACACGCACAAACGTAATTATTTAATAAATGGTAACGACTTTTAACCATTAGTCGAGCTAACTATCGATCACAAATCCGACCCTTAGGTATTATTAGTTAGGTGTACATAAAGTGTTATATCTTGGAAATAAATAGTATTCGTTATTGTTTGACCTGTAAACTTTATAAAAGTGTAAACAAAGCTTTAGAATACAACCCAGTAACAGAGTTTGATTCCTTTGGAATTGAGAACACTCAACCTCAACCCACTACAACGACCCACTCCAATCCCGACTGTTATTTGAAGGTTATGAAAACTTGTGAGTCACTTTATAATACTCTAATATCAGACTTCCGCATGAATAATATCGGATTTCCAAAGTTAGACATAAGTTATTACGGTCACTCTTCCCTCATATAAGCCGTTGTAACCGAGGTGCAAGCAATATTGTATCAAACATTACTTACCGAGTGCAGGAACAACGAATTTCGAGTATAATAACCCATTCAAACTGTACCTTGACTTCCATACCCAAATTCCGACCCTGTAAAGCTTATAGCCGTGCTATAAAATATGAGGTAAAATTTACATAAAGTAGTTACCTATCAAAGTTAAATCTAGCACGGGAAAGTGTAGTAATCCCTATTAGCTGGCACTTTATAGTGCAATAGGACGGTCCGCCGTTGTAGAGCTATCCAGGTTTACGGGCAATGAAAGGTGAGCCGCTCTCAACTGAGGTAATTATAGGATTACTTATATGTGTGGCGAGCTGCGACGCTCTCCGCTAATATTGCACCGGGCACATCCCTCATCTAGCAGAGTATTATTGTAGGTATTAACAACTCTGTGTTATTGCAGGGATCACGAGTCTAGGAGGAGAAATAATTAGGTTTCTCGTATGAACAATGCTGTGTTTTTTTTTTATGTACATGCGGGCAGAGGTTTAAGCAAAATTAGATGAAATACGTAGGTAGGTACAATGTTTTTATGTGTGATATGTTTTGTTTACCTACTTATATAAAAATATACTTGGAGATAAGTGCAATCACATTATGTTTTTGCACCATCATTAAATAACTTTAGAAATACAATACATGCCATGGTAAAAGTCAAAAAAGAGTCATCCAAATTAAATCTTAATGGTACCAATAAAATCTATACGAAGTTAGGCACACAATTCATCAAAATTAGTGGCGTGTACACGTATTGTCCCGTGGCGATATATTAATTAGGTCAAAACACAGCGCTCGTACCGTAGCAAGACAGCCTAAAGAAAGACACCAGAACACTCTGCTGAAACGAATTAACTATGTGCCTTATTTTAAACTTAATATTTGTCAAAGAAATTTACGTCCAAAAAAAATAAGTGTAAGTGATGATGATCAAAGAGATGATGAAAATGAACAGTTTCCAAAACAACTCTATTTAATATTAATAATGGCGCAAAATGACATTTTCCAGCGATAGCGAGTAGAGCCGCTTTTTCTCGTATCACAGTGTATGTAAAACGCTTGCCCCTAATTTCACGTTACGGCAATATGCTCATATCAGTCGCTGGCTTAATATTATTATCAATATATCATCACGTTAATCTGCGAAAACAGCATAGTTGGTAAAATTCCATGGGTCTTTTATCGTTTCCAACCAAACATTTGCAATTGCAGTTTATTGTTTCAAAGTGTACTGTCTGTTCTATTCGTCTATCCACAACGAGCCGTCTTCTGCGGCACATTGTAACGCAATATCACCAGTTAATGAAACTTCCTGAGGGAACATGGTAATACCTACTGCCGACGTGGAGTCAAATCGGCCTCATCTTGCGCCCTCACTTCGTTTTCACTTTACTTAGGTTATCGAACGGGTGAATATTAAGTTTCGTGCAAAGTAACGTGTGCGGTGTAGCTTTAGGTTTATTATGTATAGCGCTGACTTTAGTTTTGAATAGAGTTTTTGTTTCTTCATAAGCTTCGTTAGGAATGTGTAATCTAAAAAGGTACATAAGTAACTTCTAATTTAATATCTTCGTTCTCGAATTCTTGCGGAAAATCTTATTTAATTTAATGACATATAATTATGTATTTTTTTATTTTTTTTTATTTTTATTTATTAGGTTTGTCAACTTTTGATACAATATTTCTTGCTTAACTTAACAGCTTATTTAGTTATATGTTAATTGATCCACAGATTTATAGACAAACTCAGCTAGCTTAGTTATAAACACTAGTTCACACACGTTTAGATACTTTTATATACAATTAAGTACACTTTGAATATAATTTCATATTTAACTATATTAAATAACTTAACTAGTTTTGGAAAAAATATGTACAGTATGTTTGTTTTCTTAGACTGGTCGAATGAACCATCGCACTTTTCAATTATCGTAAGGGCACTTACTGGTTTCTTACTAACTTATTACAATTTGCTAAATCAATGTGCCATGTCGTCTTGTAAGGCCGTTAACGCGATTTAAAAAAATATCTGCTATAAATGCTGCTCAAGCCTTGTTTACTGTTCTTGTAACTTCTGAATTGGTTAAGTTGCATAACCATTTGCTTAACGTACGTACACATTCAAGCTCTATTCCTGCTATATTCTGCGTCACTGGTGGTTACGACTCGAATGACTGACGCTCGCAGACCTACTGACTAGCTAGGTTTATATTACAAATATGTTTTTATTAAGTGTTTGTTGAGTTCTGGGATTTCAAAATGTACCTGTATAAAAAAATAACGCTCAAAATTCCAGTATCAAAGTCCCCCGTTCGTTGCGATCTGTCAAAATCTACTCGAGCAACGTAAACATGTGAGCGCGTACACGAACCTCGTGTGTTGCTCATCTGACCACTAGAATGTGAACTGCGGGGTTCCTTCTAGCTTTGCTGTTTACTGAAGTAGGTAAGTAGAGTTCGGTGGAGTGAGGGGTCCAGTTGTGCTGGCTGAGGGACTGGCGGCGATCTGTCTCGTCAGTCTAGAACCAGCTTATCGAGCAGTCCACACTCCGTCCCGCACATGGTAACTGAAACTGATTTACGACATCGCTGATAGTTTATTCAGCGCTGGACACTGTTTATTAATTGCTACAAGGCAGTACATAACGGGCAAATATGGACGGTGCGACAGTTTCAATTACGGTGCGGAGATCCATTATGGTGTTTACGTGGAGGCGATAAGGTTTAGAGTCTCATAGATATTTTGGAGGTACGTGAGGATATGAAAATTACTTATATATAGACTATTTGGAAACTGTTGCTTCTTCTTTACCTTATTATTAGATATATAAACAAATTGACACTCACTCGTTCTACGACTTTAATTATAAGGCCTCCAGTGGAGACATGTAAACGGCCATCGTTTTAATTATTCTTTAATTCAATATATTTCTAGCTGTAAGTCTTCCAAAAAATTAAAAATATAATAAATAAACTATTATTGAGCTTATACAACTAAGAGCCTTTTAATTTTTAGTTCAGCCTAATTGAACCAACCACTGAATAGATAAATAAAGGTGGAACCAACCAAGCTTACCAATAAGCTGTAGAAATCAGTAGGTTATGTATCAATTAGACCCATAATGTCCCATCGATTTATTAAAATAATAATATTTGTTTTCCCTTTATGCATCAGTAAAAAAATATTCCTTTATAGGCGACCGCAGCAGCAGTGACTGCCATTTAACCTATTTATGCCCGTCAAACATGAATCGCACATAAATTCTGACAATATCATTAATGAGACCGCATCATTACGTAAATCCTTTCTGATTTCGATACAGCGTTAAATATATCGGCTCGTTTTATACAGAGATTTATTAAATTGGCTTTTTAATCAATAATAAAGAATACAGCAGCATAAAGAAACTACTTACATGACGGATTTCCCTGCATAACGCAAAAAGTTAGCCTGTGTTAACCCCTTAAGACCGTTTTCGTGATTGACAACTAATCTTTGGCTATGAAAAAAATGGCTATTTAAATGACTATTTTTTTAATGGGATGTGTGTAAATTTGTAAGGGTAAGGTATTTTAGCGAGAGAGTGAGAGAATGATATTAAAATTGTGTACATCTCGAGGTCTAAGAAATCTAGTCAAGTTATCTAATATGCACAAAATGTCATTATAAATATCTTAACCGCGCTTGAAAAGGTAACAAATAGAGTTATCACACTAGTACCGGTTAAAATTGTTCAAATAAATACGTTAAAAATACATACTACGTATTATACACATAATACAACTATTTTTATCTAAATAAAATCACCCTGTTCAAAGATTAAGTTCCACTCACCAAAGCGTTTGGCGATCGACAGATTGAAATGCAATCGGATTCGGAATGACTCTGAAAGGAGGAGTCTGCCGCGGAAAGCTGTTTAAATTGATAGCTATGATTGCAATTAGGCTATTGTGAACGATGACACAGTACACAATTTATAAGCAGTAACTTGGTTTCTTGACAACGAGATGTCAGTAGTTTGATGTGGTAGAAGCTTTTACATACGATCGTAAGGGTTTATAGCAAACAAATAAAACACCAATGGCATGATTACTTATTTGATTGTGCCATTTTGCATGTGTTCCTTTCATTTAAACCACCTTCTGGTTTCCCAGAAAGCTACAAACCAGCTTAAGTCAAGGCTTAAGTAGATTTTGTGAATAATCTGGATGTAATTGAGAAATAGATTTCTCAACTAAAAATATAAACATTTAGCATAAAGTTTAAATCCATCAGTGTTTTAACTCAATTATAACAGCACTTGTTCCATTGACGTAAATATTTGAGGTTAACCTGACGTTAAAATCTCGACCATGCCACGTGCTTTGTTGCACGTCCTCTGTCTAGCCACAACAAAAGCGTAAATTTACAAAACTGCGTGCTTTACAGCATAAAATAGACAAAGAAAGTGCCATAGATGGATGAATTGCCAACGTTGGTAATGTGTCAGCGCCGAGTGCAGATGATATCGCCTGCTGACTAATAACTCGGCTCGAGCGGCGCGTCTGACGTTGACGAACATGCCCTATAAATATCTAGGAGGCTAGCCTGCTACTGCGTACGGCAGAAGTAAATACAGTAAAACTGTAAGGCCCAACCGAGTTTAGGCTTAGCATTTTTAAAAACAATCTTCTCTTATCTCTCTCTCTCTTTCTCTCTTCTTCTTCAATCATTTATTGATTCATAAACATGGTTTTATGAATAAATAAATTAATTGAATGATTCATCAGAATAAGTAAATTATTTATTATTCGGTTGAAGAAGCGAGAGTAGGAGAAGAGAAGATTGTTATTACCGGATGTCACTTACAAAATTAAATAGATACAACTTTCACCCTAAAGGTACATGATCATAAAGATATATTCTTCCATTGATTGTACCTACTTCTTCGCCTTAGAGAACTAACCCAGGTGTTCTCGGAACAATCAATTACTAAGAGATTTTAAAATATCTTTCATAATATCACGGCTATTATTGATATTTAAAAGCAATCATAACAGCACGTGTTCCATTTCAAACAAAAGAGTAGCATACTTTTCATTAATGATTCGAAAGAGAACATTCAAGTGCATACATAAGTGTTATTCTCTAGTGAATGGCCGGTCTAGTCGCTGTCATGTCAAGGGGAGTGTCGGGACCCTGATAGTGTCCGGGCTAAAGGTGAAAGTTCGGAGCCACCAACTTTTACCACAACTTACTTATACTAGCCTCTTTACGGTTTCAACATTTGTATGTTTACATATTTTATGAAAACTCGATGAGAAGCTATTAATAACAAATCTAATAAACAAATGTTACCTAACACTAGAACCAAAACTTAGGTAACAATATGATATTTTATGGGAAATTATGGGTTTAAAAAGAGCGTGACCAAGATTCGTAAAGCTGTTTCATAGGTAGGTAAAGTAGATGCATGCCGCAAGTTAGAGGAGTTTTAATAGCAAGATTAACAAAAGGCGAGCGTTGCGATTTATTTAATTTCAGTGGCGTAGTATTTTAATTTGCCGAGTGCAGTGCGGCGTTGTCGGTTGATTGCAATGGGCTGTAGTACAATGATGGCGCTATAAAACAACACTGTCGGACACGCGACGTTGATAAATCAGACGCGCTGTACGCATGACGAGAGGAGCGCCGTGCCGATTGCTCGCTTCTATCACTGCAATTCGTATTATTTTGTAGCAACGCAATTTGCTTTAGTCATATTCTGAATGTTCTGAAAACTTACATCTGGTTGCCGAAAAGAACGCAATGAGAAAAAGATCACCGATGTAATCTTTAAAATACAATCTAGAACCGCATTTATTATAATAAGTAGAGATATAATATAACCAACTAGAATTCTCGCTCCCTTTTCAATTGAAATAGGATCGAACCCCTGCAATGATTACCGACGCGACACACTAGTATCTTTAGCTCTACGGACCAACTAATACAATCTCAGTTGGTTTCGTAATTGCAGTAATACCACCGGATTAAAAGAAAATATTTTTTAAATAAAACTTCTCTTCAATAAACGAATTTTGAACTAAGAAAGTTATTTTACATATTTCGTCATCAAATCAACACGTAAAAGTTGACACAATGTTTTTACGCGCGCATATGTTTCCGACAGATATTTATACGACACATCGGTTGCATTTACGGCGTCCCGAACACATTACAAAAGCCATTCCCTTATCTAATGTTCTCCTTGGATTTATTTAACTTTTCCACGCCTTCGCATCTCGAAAATCGTTCGATAAAGATGTCAACAAGAAGGTCACGCCAATCCCGTAGGGCACTTATTTATACAATGACACCAACAGGCATATTTGCTCTATTGGTTATGTTATTCCATCTTTGGCACATGCCCTTGTATGATGTTTTTGGGTACTGTAATACTGAGGTGTATTTTAAATCTGAAAATTAAAACACCGATAACCGTACTTAGAGAAAAGAAAGTATATATTTTGCAAAGCATACTTATACATATACTTTACTTTTGACAGTAAGTACTTACTGGGTAAACAGATCGCACTAGCTAATTCTATCATTCTCTTAAGTAGAACTACATAATGTAATAAGAGCATACATGGTCGTGCCCAGTTTATTGGATCTTCGGTTAAATATTAACCACGGCCCGCAAACATTTCAATTATCTTTACCAAAAAACTGGTAACATTTAGGCGCTAAGTAGGTATTCGTCTTCTATATGCCTCCGCAAACAAGGAAAAACATTTTGACGCTACGATATCGCGCAGTACACCGAGATGCCGTAAAAAAGCGAATTGCTTATTACCAAGAAGTCCACTTCATTAACTTGGAAAAAAAATGGGCGATTGAGCAGTTCAAGAAAGAATAAAAATTTGTTGGGCTATAAATTAACCGGGCCCGGGGTGAAGCTCACAATCTGCATTAGCCGAGACGCACTTCTTCGGCGATTAAATGAAATTTCACGGCCGGTTGCCTACAGAAACTGACTGGACAAAGGTCTGGGATATTTAAATTGAACGCTTTTAATCCGGTAACCTCTCTCTCTCTTCTTTAAGCTGAGATTGATTATGATAGCGCAACGCTAGAGGACCGGCATATCTAATTCTGTCTATTGTTAAATAGGTTTATATTGGCCTAAATCAGGAAGGCTAAATTCGATCCCACACTGGTATTTTTCGGTACATTAGAAACAAAAATCTTTTACCAGTAAAGAAAATAAATTCAAATTCAAATTCAAAATCTTTATTTCAATTTAGGTCATGAAATGACACTTATGAACGTCAAAATATACAGTGAAAGAAATAAAAATAAATGTGCCCTGAAAGGGCCGAAACATGTCTCCTTATCTTTTGGGCCCTACCAGCGCTTCGAGACAGAACACAGACAATTAGGCAAGTGCTGAGAAGAAACGCCGGAACAAACTCAGTCACCACTAGCTGCCGTAAAATCAAAATCATCAAAGGTAAGTACATCAGTCGGTGCAGGCTGGACGGACCACACATTCGTGTCGTTTAGATAGTCTTGAACCTTATAATAGCCTTTAGACATAAGCGTGTTTTTAACGTGTTTCTTAAATTTATCAACCGGCAATTCGACAAGATTGTGTGGTATATTATTAAAGAATTTTATACAATTTCCCATAAACGAATTACTAGTTTTAACTAATCTGAAGTTAGGAACGACAAGCTTGTGTTTATTCCTTGTGTTATATGGGTGAATGTCGCTTTTCTTCATGAAATTATCTAAATTTTTACGGACGTACATTATATTATCAAAAATGTATTGAGAAGCCACAGTTAATATGTTGATTTTCTTAAAGACCTCTCTCAGGGAGTCACGAGGACTAAGTTTATAAATAGCACGAATGGCTCTTTTCTGCAAAATAAATATGGTTTCAATGTCTGTAGCAGAACCCCACAAGAGAAGACCGTAAGACATAATACTGTGGAAGTAACTAAAATATACAAGCCTCGCCGTTTCAACATCAGTAAGGTGCCTAATTTTTCTAACTGCAAAGGCAGCTGAGCTTAGCCTCCCAGCTAGGGCTTCAATTTGAGGTCCCCACTGTAATTTTGAGTCAAGTTTAATGCCCAAAAATACAGTGGAGTCCATTAAGACTAGATTATTACCATTTAGTACAATATTTGGTGTAAGTTGCTTTACATTAGGCAAAGTGAATTTTATACATTTAGTTTTACTAGCATTCAGTAACAAGTTATTGGTGGTGAACCAATTCAATACTTTGGAGAGAGTATTGTTTACTTCGTCAAAATTTTCTTCATGTCTTTTCATTTTAAAAATCAAAGAAGTATCATCAGCAAACAAAACTATCTCACAAAGATTTGTGGAATGAAATGGTAGGTCGTTTACATATATTAGGAAGAGTAAGGGCCCCAATATTGAGCCCTGGGGCACCCCCATTTGAAGGGGGGCACCGGAAGAGTAGGTACCATTTATGTTAACTGATTGTATTCTACCTGATAGGTATGAACTTAACAACCTTGTTGAGTTTTCCGAGACACCATAGTGTTCCAACTTAATGAGCAGTGTTTGATGGTCTACACAATCAAACGCCTTTGATAAATCACAGAATACACCTATAGCATCATGTTTGTCTTCAAAAGCATCAAGAATGTGTCTGATGAGTGCTACCCCAGCATCAGTTGTATTTCTACCTTTAGAGAACCCAAACTGTTTTTCGTGTAGTAAATTATTAAGTTTAAAATGGGAAAGTAATTGATTAAAAATGAGTTTTTCAAAAATTTTACTTATTGTGGGTAATATTGAAATTGGCCTAAAATTGCTGGGGTCACTTTTGTCTCCTGATTTAAATAAAGGTACAACCTTACTATGTTTCAATAAATTTGGAAACTGATTTTGATCAATACATTCATTAAAGATATAAGATAAGTAAGGAGCTATTAGAGGTATAATGGGTTTTATTGTGTCTATTGATATACCCGATTTATCCTCTGTTTTCTTTTGTTTTAGTTCTTTGAATGTTTTTATGATGTCTAAAGGACCAATATGTCTGAATTTAAAAGAGGACTCGCACCTATCAACACTCGAAACTAGTAATGATTTCGCCTGAAGTGAGCAAGAACTCAACTGTTTAGTCGTCTCTATAGGAATATTACAGAAATAATCCTCAAAAGCGTTTGCTACCTCATCATCAGATTTAATAAGTTTGCTATTTATTTCTAGACTAAATTTGTTATCATGAGATTTAGTTTTACATGTTTCTTTATTTATAATATTCCAAGTTTCTTTGATCTTATTACTAGACTTTTTAATTTTATCGCGTATGTAATTCGACTTTGCTACATAGCAAACTCTTTTGAAAATTTTTGAGTACCTCTTAACGTACTCATGAAACGATGGATCCTTTCTATATGCTTTTTTGTTATACAATTCAAACATTTTTTTCCTACTTGTATAAATTCCTTGAGTAGCCCAGTCACTGAATTTCGGTTTACAGTTATTAATAACTATTTTCTTTTGAGGGAAAATAATATCAAATTGTTTTTAAATTACCTGAAATAATTGATCATACAATTCACTAGCATTTTGTGTATCAAAAGGTATAAACGGTAGTTTATCACTTATAAGGTTTTTAAATTTGTCCTTACGAGATGCAGTGACCGGCCTACATTTTATTTCAAGACGGGGTGAAATTAAACGGTTCTGTAGTGTAACTATCTGCCCGCAATGATCCGATTTTACAAAATTAATGATAGACTGTTTGATGATTTTACAGTTACAAAAAATATTATCTAAGCAAGTAGCTGTTGTAGGAGTTACTCTAGTGGGCTCAGCAAATAATGGAGTGAGGTCAAATGATTTAAAAATGCTCAAAAACCTAACGCGATGTTCCTCCGTAATATCTATTATGTCCACATTGAAATCTCCACATACAACTACTTTCTTTGTAGTTTTGCATATTTTATTTAACACATTTTCCATTACAGATTCAAATAATTTAAAGTTTCCACTTGGCGGTCTATAAACACAGACAATAATGTAGTCGTCCAGCTCCGCACACGATATCTCAATAGTTCGCTCAATCGTGAGAGACACTATGTCTTTTCGCTCTTTAGATTTAAGTTTATTATTAATTAATATAAGTGTCCCGCCGTGAATTGCAGTCTCCCTAGTGAACGAACTAATAATATTATAATTATCTATCGATAGCATCAGTTCGTGCTGCTTGAGCCAGTGCTCAGTTATGCAGAGAACATGAATATTCATTTTATTTACAAATAATTCAATTTCCAAATCTTTTCCAGAAAAGCCTTGAATATTTTGATGTACTATATTTAATTGTTTTGATTCTACAATTTCTGATAAGCAAGAGTTATCCTCTATTGTCTGATATTCTAATTTAAATGATTGTTGGTTATTGGAAGCGATTCCAATGGTTGAATATTCATGTCAATAATCTGCTCAATAAAAGCAGATTTGGTAGCCAAGTTCTTGGCTGAATAATCAAAATAATATGATAGCGACATTGCTATCTGTCGTTTGAAATAATTATTGACATAATAATTATCTCTCGTCAAATACACTTTGTTTTTAAAATAATTATTCATGTCAAGTAGGTGGAATTTATTCACCTCAGGATGTCAATTTGTGCAGTTGCAAATTAAGTTTATATCTTATATTATTTTCTTCATCTGGCAATCCACTACTATAAGGTAATGTAAACAATAGTGTTTTATTCACATTTAATTGTCTTAAACTGTCAAAGTATGTAATTAGGTTTTTCTTGTTCATATTACCTCTGTTTCCTATGAAAATAATCAAATCTGAATTTTCTTGAAACTCAAAAGAAAGCACTTTCTTAACTATTTCTGAATATGATGCCCCTGGCATGCAATGGTTGATCACATTTTGTCCCATGTAGTTTGATAATAAGTGGCCCATGTTTTTCCCAATCTGATCACTAAACAAAACTATTTTTTTAACAGACTTGCTCAGCGATCCACTGGGTTGAGCACAAGAAGTGTTAACACTACACTTATTTCTAGTAATCTTATCGGTGAGTTGTGATGACTCAGACCCAGATATATTAATGGAGTTTTTTGAAATTATATGTGAAGAATTACATTCACAGGAAGCTATTATATTTATCAAAGCCTGGATATGTTCACCACACTCCTTTTTTGTACAATTATAAGTTTCAGTCATTATTTTCAATGACTGCCTAAGTTCCCTAATTTGACATTCTAAACTCATCACATCTTTCTCATATTTACTTACATTTTGTTCTAAAATTAATGAATACATATCCAGTTCATCTCCAAGTTGTCTCCGCTCATTTATGTATTTTACTTTAGTGTATAAGGATTTTTGGTTTTTGATTGATTTTTTAGTTTTTTTTATGAAACGGTTTATTCTAACATATTTCTTGAACTTATTTTTGCTGCACTTAGTAATACCTTTAGAAGGTGTGTCATTAGTTAAATCTATGGTCAAAATTGGTTGATTACTAGGTGCAGCTGTTGTCAGGCTGGGCGCACTACCAACCAACTTATTAAATAAAAGGTTGGTTTGGCTGTCTATTTGGTCCTGTTTCTCTGTCTCCAGCTGGTTGATATGATTATGGGCATCACCAAGATCTTGTTCAAGAACAGATATGCGCTTCAGGTTCCGTTCATACTCCTCACAGCACTCACCGAACCCTTCTATAACCAATTTCAATTGGTCCCTTTCTTTGATAAGTGAGTTATAGTTGGTGTGCAGCTCAGCCATCTCTTTTCTTAGTTTAGAGTTCCTATCAAACTCACCTAACATTTCCCTTTCATTGTCATCTCTTTCCCTATGCAGTTGTTCGATCAACTCCTTGGCCGCCTGTAGTTCGCTCAAAGCCATCCTGAGCTTGGACTGCTCCTGGCGAGCGCAGGCCTTGCGAGTAAGCATATTTACGTTAAAATAAATAAATCAAAACAAAACGTAAACCAAGGTGCCGCTCGACCAACTCGAGGCTATTTATAGAATGTAAACAAAGTTATAACCTCAACGCGGTAGAAACACAAACTCGTAGCTCAGGTAATTGTTAGTTATTTATAAAAATAAGCTTATAAACGTGAGATATGTTAATTACACACGGTTACAATGCTAGATTTGATGTAATGAAAGCGATGACAACGAATCACAATTTGAATTTTGCTATGTCATTGACCGGTTATCACTGGCGTAGCACTTAGCACTAAATACGTATTTTTAAACACTGATTATCACAAAACACTCACAGAATACTATTATTAAACGTTTTTCTTACGTTTTTGACCTATTAAACACTTAAAAACTAATTAAATTAAAATTATTTGAGGGGACAAAAGTTGATCAGCTGTTAGCTGTAATGTTGCCAGACGAAAAAAAAAAAAAAAAAAAAAAAAAAAGTAAAGTAAAGTAAAGTTTTACAAAACAGTAACGAAGTAAAGAGGAATGTTAATCATTTGCCTCACTTAAAAAAATTAAAAGGTCTCGTCACACTGATGGCCTTAAATTATTAAAGAGGACATGAAAGCTCGCAGAGCACTCAAACTCCGCCATTTTCTTATTGCCTTTTTAGATTTTTTATTCATTTGTTTATCGACTTTATTGGACGCCAAATTAAATGAAGTTATTTATCCAATAGTTACTTTCGATGTCATAAAGTAGAAAGAACTCGTTAAGCTTTATCGGAAACATTATTAGCAAGGTCTTTGAACTGAAAGGTAGTATTTTTTAACCTTGTTATATGTGCTACTTGAGTGGGTATGTTCAAAATTTTCTTAAATAATGTATTACACTAAAGTTCAAATATTTATTACATTATAACTATTTATAGTTATTAATTTCTGCGGTTACCAAAATGACATATTTTTATTTCCTATTCATTACAATCCAGTTTATTTGCACTCTAGTTACAATGAGACTACTTACTAATAGTAAAAAGTATACTTCAAATGAAATGTTATATTATATTTTTGATACAGACCGCGTCATTACAAGTACGATTTTGGCAACAATAGCCCCATGGCCATCGAGCCGATGTATGAATCTCAGCACCACCTATCTAGAAACCGCTGTATCGGAAAACGGAACCACATCCCACGATATCAATGAACGGATTCGGAGTTCGAGTGAGCGTCCACCGAGTATTGCCTACCCTGAAAGGTAACGTAGGTAAGCTGTAAGCACCAAATCTCTGAACGTTTTATCCGCTTAATAAAAGTACCACACGCTCGTCCAACTCGGTATATGTATCTTAAAAAGATACGATACACCTCAATTTTATTTCCATAGGCATTAATATCTGAAAAAGTTTCGTCTCGGTCTGCGTATCGCAATCGAAAGCAGGGGTAGGTATCCTCTTTCGCACTAATCGAGCAATTTCTCCCATGTTATTAAGGGTAAATGGGAGTGTTCGCAGGCCGTTGCGTTCTCAGAACGAGTTTCTTATAGACGGTATTGAATTTTTAAACAAATTTTTCGACCCACCGCCCGTCCCAGGCACCCACTTTATGTTATAGGATTAGAACGTTATTACATCATTAAAGCTTTCATGAATAATTCTTACTTACCTAGTTTAGGAATTTTACGGGAGGTAATTTAGTTACAGAAAACAAATTAACGCGATCCTTACAGTAATTGTCTTGAATATCTTTGCCTTTAGAGTTGGTTAATGCTGGCAACTTTTGGAGTGTTAACCGCGTTTCGCCCGTAGATTTAAACTTACGTAGCCGCAACTGTATGGAGCGTTGCCGCAAATGGTATGTAGCTAATACGCTTCACAGTTCAGACTGGAATCCTAAACCAACAACTAAGACATAACCCAAAGGGCACCGACAATAGCGAACACAGAGCAACGCAATACACAGTGGGCCGACAGACATGCCTATTTATTGAGAAGCAGCCTTTGTCCACTAAGTGTCACAATACCCGCCGTATTAGGGGGTGTTTTGTATGATTCATGAGTTGTGCCTGTTTAAAGATTGATGACATTCTTCGTCTTAGGATTCTTTGTTGAGATTATACATATATGTACTACCTACATACGTACTCGTACTTTATATTTATTTATTCTAGGTCAAACGCGTAAAAAATCACTCACGCTCAAATCGATATTTTTTGCAATCGCTAACAGTACAAGATAATATACAGTAAGTAATGTAATACATAAAAATTCACCAACTCCACTTGACGCAACAAGAGATACAGGTAAAGTATCTACCTACAAAAAGTAAGGGCTCTAAAATAAGAAAATTAAAGGTTACCTAAAAGAATTTAGGGTAATAAAGAGTCAAGGACGATGCTTAACTTAAAGACAATTTAAAAATGCTACAAAACACAAGCGATATTTCCCTAGGGCAGCGTTAATGTTCCGGTGCTGGCGTGGGCCATTCGACCGAATCTCTGGAAATTAAAGCAGGGAAAAAAAGTCAATAAATCCAAGAAGCAAGCTGTAACAGATAACGAATGTCCCGGGGAGGATACGACACTCGCAGGAAAATCGCAGGTCCCGGTAATGTGACGCTAAGTCCCACTGTGCGCGCAAGGGTAAACAAAACACAGGGAGCTTCCAGGTTATTTATTTTCTTAAAACTTCCGCCTCTGATTTCAGAGATAGGTAACTCTAATTTAAGAACGCGGGCACGAAGTTTTTATTGGATTACCGTGGCAACTTCAGGAGTAACTAGGTCCTAAGTGATGTGACTTACAATCGGTTATGGCTGTTTTAATTACTTACGTCGTAAATCTCACGGAGTGTTCAGAGTTGCATATAAGAAGTATATTAATAACAATCTGAATGTTAGATATACTCCATCATATTTAATTTAACGTACATTTATGTGCAAAAAAATTAAACCACAACCTCATATTTATAAAGCATTTAACAATACGTTCATACATCGATCGACGGACAGACAAGTCGATTTACACTGTTTCACAAAGTCGAATTTGAGAATAGTCAGCACTCTAGTAGATTTAATGGTTCAAAAAGATAAAACGACGAAGCCTTCCGTGGGCTGAATTCTAATTTAAGTGTTCCTTACAGTGTCGTACGTAGTATCATCTATGTATTGAAATTTCGCTGTAAGATTGCATGTTACTCTGAAAGAATTAAAAGCAAGCCCCGAATACGATCTCTCCGTTCGTTCTCATAGGTAATTTTACAAATCAAGAAAGTGATATTCTCAAATTTATGCCAAAGCACAATGGATCAGTACATTACTGAATGTTATACCTACTTAAATAACCTAACCTAACCCAACCCAATTACAGTTGGACATGACGAAACTATAACTATAAAAAGGTATGAGTATGACGGAATGAGTACCGAACATTTTGTACTGTCCGAAGTACATAACTATATACAATACCTATACATATTATAGCTTTATAGCTAGTACACTACACTACCAAGCTAAGATTGTTATTATTGTACAAACCAACCTTGGTTTGTTGCAGGTAGGTAGTAGTAGGTACTACGAAAACATCTTACGAAAGAAAAGTTTTCCACTTCTACGCAAAATAAATGTCGAGGTCGATTTTCTTACCCTACTTTGTTTCATGAACTTAGAATTAAATATTATTTTACTTACTTTAACAGTTTTTGTTTTTATAGTGTTTTGTCACCATACAAACTTAATAATATAAATTGCACTTGTAAAAAGCAACTGTGAACCTGTGACAGACGAGGAAATGAACCCCGTGTCTTACGCTATCCGGGCGTATTCCTCGTCTGTCACAGGTTCACAGTTGCTTTTTACAAGTGCAATCTAAATTACTTTAACAGCTTGGGTATGCCTTGAAGGGTGATGCGATATGGTCACGCTTCGTAAGTTTCTGATCTTGATCAACACGAATTTACACGAGGTAAGTACCTGAGACTAAGTAAAAAAGTTATAGTAAAGTCCGTTCATCTTTGCTTGTCCAATATTGTAAACAAACTTGACATTCCTTTTTAACGAAATACGGCATTTTAAAATAATATAAACACAAAATTCACAACCTACAAAGGTAATTCATTGTATAAAACTAAGACATTTTAAATCATTTATTTAACTCATTTTATTGACAGATATTATATTAAAAGTTATAAAAATATTGTTTACAATATTAGACTAGCAAAGAAAAACGGACTATACTTACTATCTCGACTACTTGTCGGACAAATAGCGTTTGTTTAAGATAATTAAAGCCTGAATGACTAATTATCACCTTTCTAAAGCTTTGGTTGTCCTTGTTTTGCATAAGTTAGTAGACTTAAGGAAATTAGCTTATTTAAAGGCACAAGAAATAATTAACACAGTCCTATTTGTCGTTGTTGTGTCATAACTGTAGAAAAACTCTGATCAAATTTAGAAGCCAATTCTTGTCGGTGGAGTTTTTTTCCAAATAAGAGAAGAGAGTGTGGTGGTTTTCTTCTTACCACCAGTCAAAAGCCATTTCTGATACACTATATCTTCAGCCTTTTGCTAGTACTGATGTTGCTGCTACCCAACACAAGGGGAACGCTTATTTAATGGTGGCGTTCAACCGCCATGTCATAGGATCGTTACTGAATATTGTAGCTTTTAATTGAGAAACTCATGCCACTAGACTCCCCACTACATTCTGGTAATCCTGCCGCTGTTTGGTCGGGGACTGCTTATTCAACATATTCGTAGTTAACCACCATATCTGGTGGCTATTCACCATCCTGTGACGCAAGTAGCCTACAGCTCAGCATAAACTCTATATAAGACCATAAATGGGTACCTATAACGTACCTTAAGAGGTGTTTACGTATCTGCCTACCAGATAACTAGGCAACTAGCTAAGCAAAATTTTTTCGAACACGAAGTTACTTAAGCAAATTCAAACTGTGCGTAATTTGCCATATTAGTGGTGAGAAAACTCGCCGGCAGTTTGTCCATGGCACCCATGGACGGCGACGCAATCCACCACTAGAAGTTGGTCAACTAATCCAAGTTTTCCTTCACCGGCTAATGAGACGAGTTTGATTCGAATTCCCGACGCGCCGGGAAAACAGCCATCCTCTTTGAATAGCTCCGCGACTACTATTTATCAGAGTAAATGAAAACACGGGTTTTATTACGGACAAGAAACTGATTAGTCTGACCTTACAGCGAATTTAATTTGCAGTAAGAAGTGGGAATGTTTCGAATTGCTACATTTCTCCGGAAATAAATAGTGATGGAAGTATTTTCTGTTGTTCAGTATTATAAAGGAAAACTAATTATTCGAACTGATTTTAATGGTTATATTAAGTACTCATGGTTTTTCAGGCAATGTATGTAACTATTAGTTACCTAATCTTCTGAGTTTTACAGATACTTCGTAAACAATCAATTATAGCATCAATAGGTGAATAGCGATATAAATCATGAAAACCTGAATCGAAAAGATCCAGCATGATACACAAATACCTCCATGTCGATACAAAATCACCAGCATTTACGTTTCTAAGAGAATTTAAAAAAGCTGCTCTAGAGAAATACAAAGATTCTCAAAGGTTTATTGGGCTGCGCGTAGACAAACAAAGCGTTTGGCCTCCGTAATGGAAATTACATACCCTCGAGGTTGGAAATCAAATTGACAGAAGAGGTTAAACAAACGATGCGGTCAGGCAGCCGAGACCGTAGTCCGTCGAATATTAATCGCTTGGTAAATGCGCTTTTATTTGTTTTTCCTTTCCCCGTTGGCTGAGCTGGTGGGAACTCTCTAACGATAGATCAAGTTAGCACTCGGCTAATTCGAGCTTGATATTCTTCAAACAACTTGAGCTGTTGTAAAAGACATAATAGCTTCAATGCATTGTAAGTGAATTCTGATATTGTACCCATTGATTTTAATGAAACCATGTCACAACTTTAAGTAACTTTAATTTTATTTTTTCAAAGCAAAGTGACACTAGATTTGCTGCTATTATCAACAGACGAATATTCAGAACTGCTTCCTGGGGCGGGCACAAACATGTGGTTGATGACGTTGTCCAGCAGGAATTTCTTGCAATATGGTATCAACTGAAATGATATAAATTCTAATTAAACTGTATTTTATATGCTTACTTAATGATTCGCTAACCATAACATCAGAAATTACTAGGGCTCTGCTACAAATACAACACTTGTTAAAATCTATGGCATTGCAAATTTTTGCAACATCGCGACATCACATAGAAATCTGCGACACGTTTTGTTCATCACGCGTTAGCAACTTTAATAGAACAAGACAAGAACATCTCATTGTGGCAGAGTCCTTAGTACAAATATGAAGCAGATACTTACAGTCTGATGGTGCTCCTTCACAGCTTTGTTGATCCTTTTCACTTCGTTTCTCAAGTGCGAAGTCTCTTCAAAACGTAGGTTCACGGTCCAAGTTTCCTCGCTTAAAATCAATGGTAACACGTAAGGGTAACCTACGGTGTGAATAAAGGTACATATTATGTATTTTGTTCTGTTTCGTTCGTTAGAAGATTAATTGTTTTGTTAAAAACCTTTTCTGGTCCCTAAAGATCCGTCGCTTATAACGCCCAAACTGCAGTTAATCTTCTTTCCAGGGCCTGAAGTACGAGCGATCCAAATCGATCGTAGAGTTTTTGCAAATAAACTCGCTCTGAAGATACATCCGTATGGGTTCTTCGATGCTGAAGTCGCCACCTTTATAGAATCTCACTTGAAATAATATAATTCAATCAAATATTAAAATGTTACGATACAATCCTGGCTCGGCCGCCCGGATGTACACGACTTTTTGATATCTTTCACTCACACACACAAAATACACACACACCCACCCACACACACACACACACACACACACACACACACACACACACACACACACACACACACACACACACACACACACACACACACACACACACACACACACACTATTTTAAAGCTACTGATTTTTCACCGGTCCTGAGGTGGAGACCTGGTGACCTGTAATACAGGTTTTTTAATACCTACCACAGGCACCAGTCATCCACAGCTACTTAAAGAATATTAGCTTAGAATTTATATGTACTAACTTTTGTTAAAATGTTGCTGTGGTGAAAAATAAACGTTTTTTTATTATTATTATGAGTATTATACAGGGCCCGTATTCACCATCGACAAATAAGCACTACCATCTAATTATTTCTACAATTGAACTTCATTTCGTATGACGTAGTACAGGTAATGCTAATGAGAACTTATCCAATACATTGTTGAAAACAAACCGTTATGCTTTTTTTACCTTTTCTATGAATTCTTTCTTCATCCAGGATGGGCTGAACTGCGTGTGATCATAACCAAACGACTTAAACTTATCTTTGCTGACCACATCCCAATCGCATTTCGATTCATCACCTACACGATCACGAATGATCATCGGTTTTTCGACTTCTATGTGAAAAACTTCGTCATTTGCAGCCCAAACAAGTAAATTATTTATTTCGTTACACTGCACCTACATTAATGTTATATTAGTTAGGTTGTGTTCATATCATATTAATCAAAAAAGTTGAAAGATCATTTACCTTTAAATAGTCTCCTAAAACAGACTTCGCTATATCTGGTAGTGGAGTAGGGCAGAATAGTACGTCGTTGGGCATATTTTTTGCCAGAGACATAAATACATCCATAACTGCTAAACCATCGCCCATAAAGATTGGTTTTATAGGCTTAAATTCAGGCTTTTTAGGTTTCTTCTTCACAAACTTAACGCCATCATCAATGGGCTCTTTTACAGATACAGGCCACGTAAAGTTGTTTGCAATTTTGATTATCAGATAAAGAGCATCAAATTGTTCCTCATTATCAACTTTATTCAACTCAATTTTATTGAGGTTATAAAAATTCGACATTAAACAAAATACATCAGCGTCTGAAATGCTGTAAGTTAAAAGTTGTAGGTAAGTTACTTGGCTCGCTTGCACCAGCGCTCTTAAACAGTACTTTCGTTCGCGGCTGCCTTTATGTATCATTTGCAATCATCTTTCTGTCTGTCTAGTCAGTTGCTTTGACGAATACAGAGATATAATGATGATGTAATCCGGAACTAAGCTAATTCCTGAATTCCTGATATGTGCGAGATGGCCCAATTTATACCTACTTAATTTAATTTAAACACTATATAAATCGTTCCATTAATAGCAGCAGAAATACAAACCTGGGTAAATCCGATGACACGGTGATTGTATTGTAACAGCAATAGGCGCACATGATAAGCTCGATTCTCATCCGTTCTGCTATGGGCTTTTCATTTGAATAAACTAAAAGTATCAAATCAACCAACTGGTTTTCTCCAAATACCAAACCTGATAATATTTTTACGGTAATCATCTGGCCCGCTGGAGTAAGAGGATTCACAACCAGCACTCTCAGAGGTGGTAATGCAATATTGGTTTGAAAATTCATCTCAACAAACGCACAATCAATTCATCAGGACAAAACTTATTCATTTATTGGCATTATTATTGGACTGGCTGGACTATTACGAAGCAAAAGGTTAAAAGGTAGGTATAATAAAATATTCATAGAAATCTTGAATCAACAGGATTCAACAAGATGATTCAAGATTATTTTCAAAGAAGCAGTTTTTGGTTGTTTACTACTTTTATGTTATTTTAATTTGACAACCACTGATTGACAACATTATTAGTGACAACAACATCCCAAGATGATGTACAACATCAGGCTACATTGCGTGTCAAAATGGTAAGGGTAGTATATAGACCATAGAAAGTAGTAGCGAAGATTTTTTCTTTCTCTATGATATAGACAAATACTATGGTAACGATAACGTTACACGGTACATAACATTACGCGATTGTTACAAATTCCATTGGTTTTTAGAATCTACTAGCTTCGTAAATGCTCATGTTTATTTTTGACGTCTTATGTCAATATGACATTGACAGTATGTGACATAATAATGACGCGTTTACTTTTACGTTTTGTGTTGTATTTTGCTCAAAATGTGTTGTAAATTAATTTAATAATCGTAAAACAATGGCTTCCTCTAAAGAAAGAGATGTACAAGTGTCCCCGGCAACATCTACGTCGTCAATTAAATCGCAGTTCTTCGAGAGATCCCCGTCCGTAACTTCTTCGAAAGAAGATAAATGGCCGGAACTTTTAATATCAAGGCCTGAAAACTCGTATTACTACAGTTCTAAAAGTGAGTACAATCAATTATCTTATTTCAAAAAAACAATTAACTACAAACCATGCTTCTCTGTACAGAATTGCGATATCTTTGGCCATCGCCTGTATTATATCCAATTATGTCCTCTCACCTTACCATTCACAATTTGATAACATTTCACTGAGCAGCTTCATGTAAACAACATGTTTAATTTTTACAATAGAATTATGCATTTGCAAAGAGATTGATTGTTAACTGTGTAGTAATGGTTGGCAATCCTGATAATTTGTTCAAATTATAGATGCATAAGATAAAAAAATATATATTCAATGAGATACAATATAAAAATATTATTTCCTACTTATAACAGATGACACTGTAAATTAAGTGTGAGCTCAATGCTCTTCTTGACTATAAAAAGTATTGTATTAGCATAGTTTCGGAACATTTTACATCTTAAGTACTCTTTTACCCATATTTTAGTGTTTTCAGTAAGCTACTTCTGTAAAACACTTTGAAAGAACAAAGAAAACATTAATTAAGGTTTTGTATGATTGTGAAAGTCCGTAAGTTATTGGGCATGAGAATTTTAAAGCATTTACATTGCATAACATCAAATACTTATGGTTGCAGTTTGTTTGTTTTCAATATAATCTTATAATGTTAACATTTAAGCTTTGCAATCCTTAAATAAAACATACTAGACTAGAATGCACATTTTGTAATAGGCAAGATAACACCAAACCGTTACAGCATCAGTAAAAAAATATTTAAATTATTATGAAAGGTGTTTGGCTAGTGGAAAATTCAAAAATCTTCACTTTAAATGATATGTTTAACAATAGTATTTATAATAAATATTGAACTGTATAGTAATAAAAAAATATAATAATTAAAAGTAGTTTATGCTACATCTGCTGGTTCCATGAAGTATTCAATATTCCCCTTCTTGTGACATTTAACCAGTACTGTAAAAGCGTTCATACACGACAAGAACTTTTCCATTCACCCAACAGAGGGCGCCACCTACGTGGGGTATTGATTTTCTCACCCCACGGCGGGCTGTTTAGCGCGAAATCAATATTTTGTACTGTACCTGCTGGAAAAACCATTTTCCCCGTTTTCCAGAACACTACCAGTTGCCGTCATAACAATCCAAGTTCTTTGTTTACGTGATCAGTGATAAAAATATACTGCGCAAATTTGAGTGATCAAGCGAAAGATCGCCACCGTTTAACTCATTGTATTTGCGGGTCGAGCGAAATGCATATACGAGAGTGATCAAGATTCACTGTATTGGGTCTGCTTTTTCGCTTGATAGTTTATTTGCCGCTTTATTATGCGTTCTCTCACCGCGATTCATGGGGTAGATCCCTTGCCAGAGCTGGGCCTACCATCAGGCATCCAACAGGAGGGTAACCCGGACGGCGACATGGCCGGCGCCCAGGACACCATATACCTGTGCAATTTCCGGGTATCCGTGGACGGTGAATGGCTGTGTTTGAAGGAGCTCCACGATATGGAAATGAACGACTCGTACATCCGACCTTCTGATACTGGGGCTATTACCTCACCTGACGACCCTATGCACTCGTTAATGGGTAAATTTAGTAATGATAGTGATCTTTCTTACGTCTTTAGCAAAGTTGCCGTTCCACCCACTTCGAGTAATTGAGGATTAGGTCGAATGTTAAGAGCATTGTGTTTCATTGTAGCCCGAGATCCTGTGGTGATTGAGCGCAGCAATCTCGTGAACATCTCCAAGTTGATAGTGAAGGAGTTAATTGAACAATCGCTGCGGTATGGACGGATGTTGGACAGCGACCATTTGCCTCTGCACCACTTTTTTATTGTCCTGGAGCATGTTATGCGTCATGGACTTAAGCCTAAAAAGGTTGGTAACATAATATTGTGTATACTGCGACTAGTTTATTGATTTAATTAGGCAGATGGTTCTGGGTTTTCGTATAGGGAATTAGGGATATGTAATAGCATTTGTTTTTAGAAAAACGTCGTTTCTTTGTAAACAAATTAAAAAAAAACCTCACCAGTCAACTTGTCGCGTAAGAATCCTTACGACGAATGCAAGGAATATATTAAAAAGAACTTTATAATTTCAGGGCCTCCTTGGACCCAAAAAGGAGCTGTGGGATATTTTACAAATGGTTGAGAAGTACTCGCCAGAAGCGGCTGATATAACAGCTAGCATAAGAGATTTGCCTACTGTCAAGTAAGATATTTCCATACAAATGCTATCCACCCACATTGTAAACATAACGATAAATGATTGTGCTTAAAAAAACAAATCATTGAGCAATGTGACTCATCGCCCGGCGATGCTTATGCCCACGTGAAAACAACATAGGTATACCAAACAAATACACACAAACAGAAACAATAATATTACATGATACTAACTTAACTAATGCAAAGATAACTAACGGGACTATTTATATTTCGTTCATCATTACAGCGTCTGCTAGCAACTTGAAAGATTTCGAATCCAATTCGATTTTATCTAATTATTTACCGATAATTTAATTAAACATCGTGAACTCGGTTTATATCTTCTGTGACTCTATGACGCTACATATTACTATTAATATTCATCGATATTATCAAGTAGTTAGACATTGGAGTCTGAGAGACACGGCATGTTGTAATACTTAGTAGTAATAACGTGCACGAATGTGCATAACTTAATTTTTTCACGTCATATTACACTGCTGAAATTCTGTCCATCTGCAAATCACATTTCTAAACATACATAGTGCGAAAATAACTGATGTTTCCACTTTAGACAATTTGACTCATTTTGCTGGGCTAATATCTTTTTACAAAATTATTAGAAGAACTTAACACAGCAACAATAATTCGGCTATTCAGATTACGTCTATCACCGAATTACTATTAGTAGGATATAGTGCCAGACTATTAGAGTAGGCATGTTTTTAGCCCTCATTTAAAAACATAAAACATCTCCATATTCTTAGGACAGCCATGGGTCGTGCTCGAGCTTGGCTCCGACTGGCTCTCATGCAAAAGAGGCTAGCGGACTACCTGAGGATCTTACTGGAACATCGCGAGGAAACTCTGGAGGAGTATTTTGAGCCTCACGCGTTGATGCTGAACGAGGAAGCCGTTATCATCACGGGCTTACTAGTCGGCTTGAATGTTGTTGACTGCAATTTGTGTGTCAAGGTAAACATCTACTTTCGGTTTGGTGTAATGGAAATGCAAATTTAACGTGTAAAACGTCGAGCGGAAAACTTAATTTGTAATGTAACATAGTAAGATAATGTAACGGTGATGTGTACGATACGCCTTAATTTGGAACTTGTTACTTTATTGTTATAAGTCACTTTTTGAAATACCAAAGCATGGGTTTCGAGTTTTTTTTAATACCATGCTCTTAGTGAAGATAAATATTGTTAGTAAAAAGTTAAACCACTTTAACTGTGTCTTTGGTAAAAACTTATTCATTTTCTCTGTACCATCACCATTCAAACTCAAAGCTGTTTGCTCTCGATTGGATTTTCTTAATGCCTTAGGACTAGACATTTGTCGCGTTTGTGCAAACAATAGAAGACCCACCACTCGACTGAAGTGTATTATTTCACACAGGAAGAAGATCTAGACAGCCAGCAAGGCGTGATAGACTTCTCCCTGTACCTTCGCGGCAGCAACTCCTCAAGCGACCTGGCCAGCAACAGCAACAACGCCAACAACGAGCCCAAACAACGCCACATCAACACCATGCTCGATCAGAAGAACTATATCGAAGAACTTAATAGGCATCTCAAGTGAGTTGAATTTTGTTTCATTTATGAGGTTGCTCTTACCACTGAATAGACCTTATTTATCTATTCGGTGGCTCTTACTTAAGTGATTCAGGATATATTCTAAAATCGACAAATAAGCACTAACCAACGAATAATTCAAATAAATATCGTCATTTCGTAGTAAGTATCAGGCAGATAACGCTTACCAGAACTTTTGAAACAGGTCATTGTACTCGCGTCAAAGTGATTTCGCGTTTTCCAATTTTACCATCTACTGGAACGCCGTCACTTATTATTTTCTATCTTATTCATTCTTCCTTTGTCTTATATAGTAAATATCATCGCAGCTGTAATTGTTTGTTGGATGCAAAACACAGTTATTGCTAATTTGCTACTAATTACACAACTCAAGCAAACTTTACTGTCGCTTGTCTGTCATGATTTGTGACGAGTTTCCTGCGGAAACAAAATAATGTATTCGATTTAAATTAGCACACCTCTAAAGGTCTATTTAAATCACACGAGCGAATGCTCATTCTATCCCCACTTCATTGAATTCTTTTACTCAGAGCATTCGTTCGTTGTTAAATTGCGTTATAAGAACGAGTATTCTAAGAACGCTCGCTCGATATTTTGGTGTAAAACGCTGAAATCGAGATTCCGTCTTGAACAAAAGAACAAGAAAGAATGTTCGTGTTCTAGCTCTAGTTCTTTGTTCGTTTGTCTAAACCCACCTTTAAGAAATACATAACCAAATTTGTTCGTAAATAGACGGGAGATAACAATGCTATTCCATTTTAGTGCCACAGTCGCAAATCTTCAAGCTAAAGTGGAAGGGCTGACTACAACCAACGCTCTGATGAAGGAAGACTTGGCCATCGCGAAAAACACCATGATCACGCTCGTTGAGGAAAACAACCAACTGAAACATGCTCTTGGTAAGTTTGGTACTTACGAAAAATGACAATAATATTAATGGGTTTTTTCGATATCCCTTCAGAAGTACTTAGGAATATCCTGTACTGTATTTAGTAAATGTAGAGTTATTATGTGGTTTGGAATAAAAATATGAATCATGATTTTTAGGATCTAGCTTACTTATACTTAAAATCATGAATCTCACAGATATTTAAATCTCACTTTTACTGAAAATTATATGTAACTAATTGTGTGTTTATAGTCGCTTCGTTTTCAAATAAACAAAAAAAAACTATCAATCATAAAAAACACAATCTCGTAATAAATAAACAACACAAAGAAATCTTCAGACTGAAACTGAAAGTTGTCACTGCAAAGAGGACAGCGCTCTATCGAATAACAATACGAGTGCATTAGATAAGACACCTTGCGATTTGATGAGTCACTTTAGCCGGCGGTTTAGTTAACTTTGCTTCAGTCATCATTCATTAGTATGCCGAGAGAGCCGCGCGCATCTTTCCTCGCCATTTAATTAATTTACGAACCGTTATGCGCTATCGCTCAGCTTTAATGGGCAACACAACCGCAAAAAGTCAGGGAAAACAATCGTTTTGGATCAGGTCTTGTGAGTTATTTCCAACGTAACGAATATAACCCGCTCTGTCTGTGTTTATTTACGTACCGTAACACGTGTGATTTTCCTCCAGGTCAGGACATAACCAAAGACACTAGGATGAAAGTGACGGAACTACAGTCTGATGAAGAGGTATGTGGATATTTATCGTTGTTTCTGATTGTATTATTTACTAAAATAAACTCCAATCACTATTATGGTGCTTACTTTAGAAGATCAGAAGTGAAGTCAGAATTCATTATTTTATTAATTATAATGTGAAATCAATATCATTAACAAGTAGTTTACACGTAAGAGATAATGGCAAGTCCCTAAAGACATAATCAGCCTTGAATCTATAGCGTTATTTATACTCTATGCATATCATTATGTACGTTCCAGGAAAAACGCAGCGTTAAAAGTACAGCTTCTGATAAGTCTAAACATGATAAGGAAACAGAACCATCGAAAGCCTTAGAAGAAGAAAGAAAGAAAAATGTAGAGTTGCAAAAAGAACTAGACTTACAGGTAATTAGCCGTTAGTCTTATTAATTCCTTCTGTATGTGTTTGTATTCACAATTTACGAACGCGTATCTAATACTTTTCAGATTTCCCTAAAGGCTGAAATGGAAGTTGCTATGAAACTGTTGGAAAAAGATATACACGATAAACAGGACACAATTATATCGCTACGAAGGCAACTGGACGATATAAAACTAATCAACCTAGAAATGTACAAAAAATTGCAGGTAAGATTTCACCATTTAATTCATTCAAGCTTATGTAGGATTTTGTATCCTTACTTTATAAAAGTGATTGATTTACCTCACCACATTAACTGTTTCCAAATTATTTCTAACTTTGTCATGGTACACTAACAAACAAATCGGTGACAACCCTAACAATAATAGTTTTTCCGCCAAATTGTTACGAATGTAGATCAAGTGCAAGCCTATAGTTTATGCTTATTCGATTGTTAAATGATGCTGCAAGACAGATAAGGTCATTCCGCTTTTCCACGAAACTACATCGCGGCTTATGGTGATGATAACAATTTCCGCTCTTGAGCGTGTCACTATAGTTTCTGTGAAAAGAAGCACGCACAATTTGGTTTCGTAGTTATATTTCAGGCATCATTTTATACATAATAAATTTCAAGCATGTCACTTAATACATAAGAGCTCATATTTGTTCACCCGCAAAACACATCATATGCAGCAGTTATTTACCTGCCCGACCTCTAAAGGCCGGTACACAACAGCCATAAAGCCAAGTTCACACAAAGTTTTTGCGCACATTGTCGATGTGAACCATCGAAGCCGTTGCCCTGAGGCCATTTATTGAGCGTGGGTGCTCAACTAACGCTTCCCGCCCATGCATTCTCTTTACCTCATTGTCTAACATCTAATTAGTTGATGATCTCGCATTTTGCACTAAGCCTGCATTTCATTAAAATACTCACTTAAAGGCTAACCCCCTTATTCATAATAACTCAAACGGTCTTTTAAACCTGTTTTAACTATTACACTCTTTTGTCGTATTCTTTCTTGGCGCTGTCATCATTTGACAGAAAGTGACAAAACAATGTAATAGCTAAAATAGGTTTAAAAGACCGTTTGAGTTATTATGAATATGGGGGTAATATAATAAAGTTACTGTGTCGTTTCCTAAAAACCGCTTTTTATTTGCTTACGCATTTGTGTGTCTGTATGTATCTACCTATTCATATATTGCTTCATACAACATAACGAATTGATATTGTAATGTCTATAATATTTATATATCTGATACTAACGCTATGCTGTATTCACCTATGCCGCGTTTCTCGTACGCCGGAAGGAATGCGAGATGGAACTGACGCAGAAAGGCGAAATGGTCTCCAGGCTCCAAGTGAAGGCCGAGCAAATTGGCAAAATACTACACAACCTCGAAAAATATAACCAATTCTTAGGACCCGACCATGATCTAGTCAAAGCTCTCAGATCGCCCACGACTAACGAGAATAACTTAGGAGAAAAATTAGAAAAACTCAAAGCTCTTAAGGGTACAAAGTCAAAGGATGAGGGGCCGCCAAACAAAAAATTGAACTTGCAGGAAATACCACCGTTCAGGAAATGCAACAGCAAAGACAAACCCGTCGGCTCAATAGCAGAATGAAGCTAATAAATACAAACTTTTACGATTCTAGTCATGTTTGTACATAACGTTTATTCCACGAGGTGGTACTTCCTCTTAGTGAAATTTTACGAAATTATTACTAACAGATATTATTACAATCTTATAGTGAGGATAATATGCTGGCAATAGTGTACTTCTGAGTATTTCTTCCTATAATATAATAATGAATCTCAGTGCGCCACTGTATTAACCTCATGAACTGTACCATAATAACTGTAAAACGCTTCATAATGGGTTATACCGCTTAGTACTAACACAAAATTTTAACATTAACATGAGTTGTAATACTTGTAATTATAACAATTGAGTTAAACCTTATTGGCCTTGTTTTAGGAATGTGAAAGTTCCTTGAAACATAAAACTGAGCTAATAGCCAAATTGGAAGCAAAGACTGAATCAATGGGCAGCACGATACATCAGCTCGATGAGAAGTAGGTTTTATATTTTCTTTTCTATGACACCGCATCGGCGGATTGCATCCTGCGCGCAAGGATCGAAAGAGTGCCTCGTTGTATCGCTAATTATAAAGCTTAACATATCAGTTAAACAATACGCACATAGGTGTGAGCAGTGCACAGCTTGCGTTCAATTTAAAAATAACGATACTCTTTCCATTCGCTCGATATTGGCAAACCCTCACAATTGACTTGGAAACATCTCGAGATCAGTATATTGTTATTTTTATATGGTAAACGTTCGAATTGATATATTTAAGGGAATACTGTTGCGACGGTTATATGCTGCTGTTGCTTTGGCTTTCTCGTTGCTGTGTAATGGATAACGAGTATGGTTGTAGAAGTTGGATGATAAGTTTATTATAGGTTTTACTTCGTTTTTTTTTCATAAATGTTTAAAGTTGACAGCTAACAGTATTGTATTCTACTTAACCATCGTCTTTATTAATCTTTACCTTTATTATATCGATTTTTTTTCTTTTAATAAAGTGATTTTTATATTGTATAATTAATTATTTGTTATTGAACTCTAATCCAAAGTAGCGAAAAGTGACTAAAATATGTGCTTAGATTAGATGAATTTATTTTGTATACTTTTCTAGTGATGTTCAAAGTATTATGATGACTATAACGATGGCAGTGAATCTATATTAGTATTATACAAGTACATTTGAATTATTTTGATCTCATGATGTAATTAGAGCATCGGCATTACTTACCATTTATATTATTGATATACCAAGGTCTCAAAATATTGTTATAAGCTTGTTAACATCTAGCTACTTAATCTATTTTAGGTAACAGTGGATCTTTTTTCATAGTTTTGTAATTTATTCGAGATCGTAGAAATGTAAAAGCCTTATTTATAATAAAAGCATATTCAGTCGTATTCTGTATTTCATTGAATAGACAACCATAACACTTGTTTTGATTTTATGTTGATTGTGTAGGTTTGCCATTATCTTTGACATTGTTTTTGCATGTTTTCTAATACAACAAATGATAATCCAAATTATAATATCGCAGTTGAATTTTGTAGGCTACTAACTGGGATTAATCACTTCTTTATACTCATTGAATTTGTATGCTGTACGCGTTTTCTAACCAGCATAAATTTTTATGATACCAAGATACCGAAAAATTCTTGTCTTCATTTTAAACTTCAGTAAATAGCTTGGTGCTTACACACTGAATAATGGAACACAAATGCGATAAACCAGTCATTTTACCTACGTATGCCATAAATCACACATTTTTCTTACATAATATTGCAAATCGTTAATATAACATTACACATTTCATCTTGTTACACATGCATTCAGATAGAATTGAATAAAATAAGCCCACATGTAATATAACATCGTTAGTGCCAAATAGGAATTTATATCATTTTTAACCCCCGACGCAAAAAGAGGGGTGTTATAAGATTAATGTGTACGTCCATGTATATGTCTGTGGTATCGTATCTCCCAAACGGATGAATGGATTTTTGTTTAGCTTTTTTGTGTCATAGATAATTTTATCCTGAGTTTTCTTGGCCATGTTTAGGGTAAATCTGTTCAGCCGTTTTTTTATTTTAACGGCGGGGGTTTATTTCTTAATAAAAATTTAATATAATAATTATTTAAACATAAATAAATACCGCTACACTTTATATTACGTAACAGTAAATAAGTAAAAGCCATAGACTACAAAATAAAGTGAAATCCCAGTACGTAAATGTTTTGCTAACTTTTTTTTTGTTATATTTTTTTTGTTAATCTAAAAGAACTCTCTACGAACTAGGTTACAGAGTGATAAAATGGCTAGACAGAGTTTAGAGGAGACAGCCCGCTCACTGGGCCAGAAGGCTGCGACTGCTGAAACAAGAGCTGTGGCGGCGGAGGGCGACCTACGGATAGAAAGGGAATGGCGGATATCGTTACAGGTAAGTCTATTTTGTTTTTTTGGAGACTTATGGTAAAGAAACGAAAATTCACTAGATTAGCCGCTAAACCAAAGCAATAGAGGCAATTAAGATTACTGTAACCGGTAGTTTATGTTTAATAAATCATCATTCTATGTATACCTTCGACATTATAAGCTTAAAGGTTTTGCTCATACCATGACGTGCTAGGAACAAAACGCGTTATGGTGCAGTGCGAAAAAGCCTCTTAACGTTATTTTTTTAGGCGTTTAAATAAAATATGAATTCGTCCATCTATTAAGTACCTATTGCTAGGTAGCCCAGCATCAAAATATGAATATAAATAAATATGTTTCACAATGTCTAATAAGTTTTGGTAAGATTTATCTGCCAAATATCAAATACGAAATGACGCTCCATAATCTAATTTTTCGTTAGTTAGTGCTAAAAAGTTAACTCCAATAACCTATGCATTTCTGCCCCATCTCCTATATTTCCGTTTTTGAATCCACAGGAATCAATGATGCGAGACCGGGATAAAATATCAATGCTGAATCAAGAGGTTGAATCATTGAAGTCAATTGGACAGGTGAGTACTGGAAAATGCTGCTTTCTTATCATCTTACGCATAAAGTTTCATCCACACATATCAGTGTAGCCATAGTTTCGTCAACAGTTCGCAGTGCGCAGTTCACTGAACTTCGTCTTCTTCGTTGCGTCTCATACCTATTCGAAGCAATAGGTCTAGGTGTTTAAGTCTCATGTATGTACACTGCTGATTAGACTGCCTTGTTGGTGTAGTAGTTAGTTCGGTGGTTGCTACCCCGGTTCGAGCCGAAATATGTTACTGGGTTCTTCTGTCTTGAAAAATAAAATACTCGGAAACAGCTCGGGGTCAGGATATTGGTGTTGATTACACCCATGTGCCTCGGAAAGCACGTTAAGCCGTTGATGGCACATCTGAGCACTATGAACAATGTCCCGCGGGCGTTGGCCAGTCTCAAATAAGATTTACCACCGTGCACAGTGTTCGGATACGACTAGGATAGGCACAAAAAACACAAATCAATGTATAGTTTAGCGGTTTGTTATACGCATACTAAAGGTCAACTGCCTCGGTGGCGCAGCGGTTAGAGGGTCGCATTTTAAAGCGACGGCTGCGCCAGAGGTCCCGGGTCGGGCCAAAAATATGTACCTGGGTTTTTCTGTTCAGAAATTCTCAGGGCAGCCCGGAGTTTAGAAGTCGGCGGTGTTTCACCCCCGTGCCTCGGAAAGCACGTAAAGCCGTTGGTCCTGCGCCTGATCTCTCTCCGGTCGTGTCAGATTGCTGTCCCATCGGGCTATGAGAGTGAAAGGAATGGAGAGTGCACCTGTGTTTGCGCACACACTTGTGCACCATAATATGTCCCGCGCAGACGGTTAGTCGTTGTGACTGGCCACCGTAGTCGAAATCGGCTAGGGGGACTACTACTACTAAAGGTCGTTATTTACATAGCTGGGCACCGTTAATCAAATAGTTAACTTCGTTAATCGTTAATCCGTTACAAAAAAAGTTAGCTTCGTTAAACGTTAAAGCGTTACATTTCGGAAGAATTAACGCAAGTTAACGTTAATCGTTAATCCGTTAAATGTGTGAAATTACATTTTTTTATCGTTGCGTTAGTGAACTTATAAAACCTGTTTAAGGTTAGGGACAAAACGAAATACTTGTGTAATTTAATCGTCGGGCATTTCATGCATATTTTCCTTCATGCAATTGACATGTTGAAGTTCTCATCTGGGTGCCAATTCCGCTAATTGAGTCTTCAATGAGTTGTGCATAACTTGTACAACGATAGTGCTTTGATACACCTCGCTATTCTGACAGCGGCTGCTGTAGTGACTCTATCGTGCTACAGTAGTGAGTGATTTTCTGCTAAGTAATTTGACAGCGTTTTGACATTGATTGATAATTCTTCATCATCATTATCATCATCATCAGCCGAAGGACGTCCACTGCTGAACATAGGCCTCCCCCATGGCTTTCCACAGCGACCGGTTGTGAGCGGTCTGCATCCAGTGCGATCCTGCGATCTTTACAAAGTCGTCTGTCCATCTTGTCGGTGAACGTCCTACGCTGCGCCTTTGGTCGAAGGGTCTCCAATCTAGGACTTTTCTGCCCCAACGGCCATCAGTTCTACGCGCTATGTGCCCTGCCCACTGCCACTTGAGCTTACTGATTCGCAGGGCTATGTCCGTTACCTTAGTTCTTCTACGTATCTCCTCGTTTCTGATTCGATCTCGTAGAGAAACACGGAGCATAGCGCTCTCCATCGCTCGTTGTGTGATTTTGAGCTTCTTTATAAGGCCCATAGTTAGAGGCTGGTTGAAGACTTTTGTCTTCAGACACTGAGGTAATTGAGACGAAAATACGCTCTTGCGCAGTTTCCCGAACGCTGCCCAGCCGAGTTGGATTCTTCGATTGACCTCTTTCTCAAAGTTACCTACCTAATTATTATTATTACTACCTCATATTTGAGGTAAGGCCTTTGCCCAGCAGTGGGATGCTTACAGGCTAACTTTACTTTTACTTTACTTTTTTACTCACCTACCTAATTGGATTACTTGTCCCAGGTAGACGTACTCGTCAACAACTTCGAGAATTGAGTTCCCAACAGATACCGGAGTGGGCACAACACAACACGGGAGTTCGACATATTTTTTTTGTTTTCCATATTCATTTAAAGACCCAATTGTTGGGATACTCAATCAAGGTCTTCGAGCATAGTGCCCAGATCATCCATGCCACAACGACTATAATATAGTGACTATAATATGTTTTCATCGGCAAACCGGAGGTGTGTGATGTATTTGCCATTGACATTGATGCCGAATCCTTCCCATTCCAGGAGCTTGAAGGCGTCTTCCAGTGCCGCTGTAAACAGTTTCGGAGATATAACGTCTCCCTGTCTTACACCTCTTCGCAGTGGAATCACCCTCGTATTCTGTTCCTGTACTCGGACCGACATGGTGGCGTTGTCATAACAGACACTTTAACACCTCTATATATATACCTATAGTCTATGTGGCACCGCTGAAGAGACAGAAGCACCGCCCAAGTTTCGATCGAATCAAAGGCCTTCTCACAGTCCACGAACGCTAAGTATAGAGGCATATTATACTCCTCTGACTTCTGTATAATTTGCATAAGCGTATGGATGTGGTCTATGGTACTATACCCTTTTCGGAATCCGGCTTGTTCGGGAGGCTGGAAGTCATCAAACCTACGTGCGAGACGATTCGTGATGACCCTTGAGAACAGCTTGTAGACATGGCTCAGGAGTAAGATGAGTCTAAAGTTCTTCAATAAGATTTTGTCTCCTTTTTGAAGAACAACACCACCACACTCCTGTTCCATGCCTCAGGTGTGATGCCCTCTAGCAGCACGGAATTAAACAGCTTCTGAAGGTCTTTGAGTACCGGTGACAAAAAATACCCCTTTAATAATTATTTTTTATAATTTCAAAATACTGTATCAAAATTTATAAAAATTACAATCTAAAAGCGATCCTCGTTTTGATGTTAAAATGTTTTCACCCGTGGAAAACAGCCGTTCAATTGCAGTACTTGAGGGTATAGCGGTATTGTATTTAATGAATACATTTATGAATATCTGTTCCGCGAGAAATGCAGTATCGTTGAACGAGTCTTTTGATTTCATGTCCAGCCACATTTGAACGAGACTTTGCGCTTTACTCGTTAGAGAGTTGGAGCTTTTTGGTTTTTCAATAGACTGTGTAACAGAATTATCAAAAAGCTTACTTATCTGCACCTGTTTTTTGCGCCGCGCCGCGGTGCCGTGCGGTAAACAGTAGGCAATGGATTAACGATTAACGGACTTAGCTGCATATTAACGGAAGTTAACGTGTCCGTTAACATTTTTGAAAGTTAACTTAAAAGTTAATCCGTTAATCAAAATGTTAACTTCGTTAATTAACGATTAATGGATTAATGAGTTAATGCCCAGCTATGGTTATTTATAATTATGTACACAACATAGTAATAGTAGAGACGATAGATGAGAAACATTGGTAGCTGCTATAAGCAAATAAAGTACAGTTGTAACTTAAATAATGCAATATAATATATGTGACCCCACATTCCCGTCAAAATGCTCAAAGATAACAACTTTTTCTTTAGATCACTACAACATCGCGGTAATTTGATTGAAAAACATTCTTCACTCACTTCCAGAAATACATGGCCCTGCAAGAAGAGCAACACGTCCTCAAAACGCAATACAGCGAAGCGCAAAAGACCTTAGAAGAAGTTGGAGCCACATTGAGCGAGAACAAGCTGCAGTTAGCCGAGTTATTAGAACGAGAGGCGAAAGCGGCCGCGGGTGACGACACGCCGACGTGGACAGATGATAAGGACGCCGTCGCTTGTACTGCATGTGCGAAGGAGTTCACTATTGCTAGGCGGAAAGTAAGTGTTTTATTTACCTTAATAAAAAAGGTATAGATAGTGCCATCTACGACGGCGCGCCCCTCCATTCGTCCAAATCGTTTATAGTGCATGTGTGCAAGCTTTTTCCAACATTTGAATTGAATTTGGAACATCCAAATGACTTATGAATGACAAGCACACTACAAAAAATACACTCAAAGGGAAAGATGCTCTACTTAGATATAGTTTTTTAAGTAGGTATGGTTACCTACTAGACGAGTAATATTTTTTTAAATTGCACCAGTAACATTTTTACTATTGACGTAAAAGAAATACGTAGGAACGTTTTGCAACATTTAAAAAAAAGTTTATTTTTTTTTTAATAAGAGAACAATCGGTCCACCGGGACTTCATACGCGTGAATTGTTTATTCTTCGTACACGTAGGTCCTAGCGTGATGTTTTATAGCCATTCCCGATAAGCTACATCCTGGTAATATTATAAGTACCACATGTTTTTTATATTTAAAATGGTTTATGGTGTTTAAGTTACCATTATAATTCTTTAAGTAAATTTAATAATGACAGTAGATGATACCAGGTCTATATTTTAGTACAACACACTGGGTTTTCCTTGACATTTTAAATATAATTAATCAGTCAGGTATCAAACGAATGCCGAGAGTCGCATAACAATGGAATTTTTATTGTGTCTCGTTTACGCATACTTGACGAGTTAAGTAGAGCCACTTTCGTGACGAGTCAGAATTTTTGAATGACGGCCGGCTCGCAACTGACACGCGTGTCACTCCTCGCACTCCGCGCCTTCCTCAATCAAAAAAAGAGAGGGGCGCGCCTTCGTGGATGGCACTATCTATATATTGGCTCGTAGAAAGGAGACATAAATAGGGGCGTGTCACGTCACGCCGTCAATATACACAAACAGAAATTTTCCGCAAAAATCCTGACAAGCTGTGACAAGTGCACTACGCTCGCGCTACTGTAGCTACTAGCGACGTGGTCACTGTGGGAGCGAGACGTAAACTCGCCGCTTCTCTATCAGTCGGCCAATAGAGGCGTAGACGTATTTGTGTGAGTGCGTTTGGCGTCCCGCTTATTGGCGCGCGATGTTGCGTGTGATTTTGTTCCTACGACAGCGTCCTAGTAGTTAAATAAATAAAATAATAGCTAGCGCTAGCGTAGCTAGTGAAAGGGTCATGTAATTTATTTTTTTCTTCTTTTATAATTTGCCTTTTGTATGCCGCTGAGGCTGATCACAGCGAACTCTCTATACCCTGTATTTGTACATTTAACATTTATTTACTTGTGTATCACAAATAAATGATTTGATTTGATTTGCTACCGCGCGTTAGTATCGATGCAGTCGTGATGCAGTAGCTTGACATGTACTGTATATTGGCGATACTAACGCGCGACTGTATCGATCCAAATTTAATCTGTTAAAACTTAAGCTCGTTTTTTTTCCAGCACCACTGCAGACGATGCGGCCACATATTCTGCCGCGCCTGCAGCGAGAAGACGGTAGCTCTCACCGGAAATGCAAAGCCTGTGCGAGTTTGCGACGCTTGCTATGCCGAAGTCAGGATCTCGTAGTAAATGTTCCACAGTTCTACACTTGTTCACTTACTGTGAAAGGTTTGTACCTAACAATATGCGATCTAGAGCCAATAATTGGCTAGATCTTGATAGATTGTTGCACTAGTTTACTAAAGTCGACGCGTCAGCAGCGGAGTTTTGAGGTCATATTGTCAGTAGAGTTAGGAATATAGAGCGCGCCACTTTGCCGCTAAGTGCAAGCTAGATAGACATCACACTGAAACGACTCAGATGATAGCACGCCGACTACAGTCTTGATTGCTATTTCACTGTCGTTGAAACTTTGTCGTGAAATGTGTTGTTATAGATGCGAAAATAAGACAAGACTGCACCTGATAGTAAAATCCTAGTTAAATGTACTACTTGGAGGGAAAATAGGTAAATATTTCACGTACACAAATGTCAAGCAAAATAACAAACGCGTAAAGGAAAGGGTAGTGTGTGATGTTATTTTATATGCTATTCCCAGTGCAATAAAACTAGTCCAGAAAAAAACTAACCTGACATTTACAATTACAGCTACAGCCGGCATGTTAGCTACTGAGTCGTGAAGTCAGTTTTTCTTTGCTAGTCGACTATTGCAAACAATCTTGACATTCCTTTTTATCGTAATAATTCATTTTAAAATAAGATAAACAAGAAATTCACAACCTACACAGGCAATTCGTCGTAGGACACTGAAATGTTTTAAAATCTAATAGTTAATTAATTTTATTTATTGATATTATTTTAAAAGTTATATAAATATTGTTCACAATATTCGACTAGCAAAGAAAAATAGACTAATAGTTCATTGCTTTGTTTTTTTGATGGATCCAACTAACTATACTTAACAAGTAAAATACTAGGTGTGGTGCTTACAAAGCCTCAACCAAAGTAATGTAATATTTTAATAACAAAAATCTTAATGAAATGGTTTATTGATGATATCAAATTTAAGCTACGACCATTTAACGATTTTATGTATTAAACCGTTTATTTATTTACCAATAACTGTATTGTACCTAATATTTTTGAAGTTCAAGTTTCGAGCCAAATGTTCTAAAAGTGTCATAGTCAAATTAAAAACGTTACAATAATAAATAAAGCAAAGATGTATTAAAAATACATGGTAATGCATTCCCTTGTATAAATCTATTTTATTTTTTTAATATGAAATTTTACGAAAACTTCAAGTTTATTTTGTTGATCTAGAAATTACCAATAATGATCAAATATTGAATAAACCCGATGATTCAGAGTCTGAAATGTTCATGGAATGAATCGTGGGCTAATAATATAATGTAAAATCGGCCGCAAAATCAAAACAATCGTTAATCATTTAGTTAAAATATTGACATACGATATATTGATAAAGTACCAATAATTATCAAGGTTTTCATTTATACGAGCAATTGTAATTTATGTAATTTAAACAAGCATCGAATGCATTGAATATTTTGATATAATCAAATGTATAAGTATTTTATCTACTTTAAATAAATGCGAAAGTTACGTCATAGTTACGACGCTGTAAAACAATAATCGTCTAATTTTATAGTTAAAAATATTATTATGTATTTGTATCTTTGTTTAGAGTGGTGCTCGAAATATTGTGTGTATATTTAGGTATTCAATGAATTTGTTATGTAATGAATTGTGTATTGTAAATATCGTAATAAGATATTGATATTCATAAATATAATTATTATTCAGAAATACGTATTTAATTTCATAATACTCATAGAAAAAATTGCGGCATTGACTTAAAAACTTTAATTATACTACAAAACTGTTTCTTCATTAAAATTAAATACAAAGTTAGTCATCACTAGATATCACATGCTCTAAAATTTGTTCCATTGCAGTAGGGCTATCTTCGGGGACCTGAAACAGGCATACAATAGGTATACTTAATTAACCAAAAAATATAAACCACAAAAAACTACGAATTAACATAAAATTATATGCATTTGAAAGAAAGAAAACATTTTTGTTTGGTACACATCAAATTACAAACTAAAATTTAAGAATTTATTTATGGTTCCTAAAGTTCCTCGCTTTGTTAAAATTACCTCGTGTGTTCATAAGTTTTGAGACGAAAAAAAAGAGGCATAACTTTTTAAATAATTAACTTATATTTCTAAAATTTACAGTGAACACTAACTGCCTTACCACAAATAATTAAACAAGGTTTCGAACACTGTTTAAATATAATATGGCTAGTATAAAATCAACGTCAATCAAGTCAAATGACGTAAGAGTGACATACATTTTATTTTAGCCGCATAACATTTAAACAGTTGTTCAAACCTTGTTTATTTATTTGTGGTAAGGCCGTAAGTAGATAATAATCAACAATAAAATATATCTTTTATTCAAAATGTCCACCCTTGTTTTTAATACAGGCCCTTAGACGATTTGGCCAATCATCAATGGCGGCACGAATCTTTTCTAGCGGGATTCGCTTTGCTTCTCGAACAAGAGCTCGCTTCAGTGACTCCAAGTTTGGGTGGGACTTCTGGCAGGCCCTGAGCTCTAACTCAGTCCATAGAGAATAATCCAGCGGGTTGAGGTCGGGGCTGGAGGAGGGCCATTCGTTCGCCGCGATGAAGCCGGCACATTTTCCCTCAACCAAGCTTGGGTGGTTTTTGCTTTATGGGATGGTGCTGAGTCTTGCTGGAAAACCCAAAATTTGTTGTTAAATAAAGTATGAGATAGGGGTTTCACAACAGGCTCTAAGATGTCATTTTGATAATTCTTGGCTTTCACCTTGACGCCTTGTTGACAGAAATGGAGCGGAGTGACACCTTCATACGAAACTCCCCACCATACCATCACACTTGCCGGATGATGAGTACGCGAGACATTCCGTGCTGAAGCTGGGACATCCTTGCTACTTTTGGCATAGACTTTATTGTTTTGTCGGTTGAACTTTTCTTCGACATTAAAAAAAATTCTCATCGGTGAACAGTATCTTCCTCGCATCGTGTCTCCTAAGCAGTAATGGAGAACGTTCGCGTCGCAATTTACGAAGCCGATCGTTTAAAAAGTGAACTTTTCTACGGCTATACGCCTTTACCTAAAGATCATATTTCAGTATTCTGTTGACTGAAACGCGCGAAATTTTAGTCTGCAGAGCAATTTTTTTCTGAGTGCGACATGGATTTCGGCGAAGTCGCTCTCGGATGATTTTGTTGTTCGCAGGCGTCCTTACAGAGCGTGGCCGACCACTCCTTTGGAGTTCTTGCAAGGAACTTGTCTCATTGTATCGTTTGATAGTGTAATACACGAAGTTACGGCTTACGCCAAAAGTTTTCACCTCACGGAAAATCTCCATTGGTTTTTTTCCCGCCTTAAATAGCGATATCACGGTCGCACGCAATTCTTTAGTCCCCTCCATCACGATAAAATTGACAGAAATTAATTTGAAAGTCAAAGGTATTAAAAGTAAACATTCCAAATTCAAAATTGGAAAAAGAATTCAGTAATATTTAAATAATTTTTTTAACTACCAAGTTTGTCTCAAAACTTATGAACACACGAGGTAGATAAAGAAAATTAGTAGAACATCGCATATTTACGGTGGAGGTCTCTGGCGCCTAACCACCTTTCAACAAAAACTGCACACAAATCAAATACTTCAAACCAAATACAACGCGAGGTGCAAAGCGATTTTTGATCTTACATCGAAAGTACAGTCACCAGCACATCAGACTATACATTTTTGTTGAAAAATAGCTGATATTCCAACAGGATAAGATACCGCATTGTTTAATTTGACGTGCTGTCGCCCGTACATGGTAACCTAACCTAACCTAACTTTGAGTGTGTAAAAATATATGCTTACCCAATGTCCCGAACCGAAAACAGACCAAAAACTAAGTCTGTGGTATTTCTTGTAGAATCCAGTTCTATACCCGTTGATCTCTATTCGCTTGGCCCATCTAAACTCATCGGCTCCGTACCATCTCAGTTTGTGAACCCAAGTCGAAGCCCCTGAAAGTACCCTGCATTAGACTTGAGTTTTTATTATGATAAATATTTGTGTTTGCCTTGTCTTCGGCGTTGTAGGTTTCTCTGACAGTTATCTGGACCATGAGTCAATCAAAGTTATGACTTACGGACCGCAACTCCGTAAGGCCCACTAACCCAGGATTAAATCATCATTCCGTCTGTGCCATATTATTTGACGTTGATAGAGAAAGAATGATTATTTAATCCTGGCTTAGCGTAATCATGGGTTAAACCATCGTGTGCAAGTGGGCCTAAGTCATCTGTAAGTTACGGCAAACATATTTGTATTCCGATTACTGACGAAAAGTCGATTTATAACCATCATTAATGGTAATTAGAATTGACTGATGCTTGTATGACCGTGTAATGGGCGCCCTGGAATGTTTTATATGAATTATGAGGTATCTTTAATACTTTTTTGGATTTTACCAGTTAAGTTGACGGTGCCAATGGGCATCCACATAGTGATGAATACATAAATATTTACCTGCTAAAGGCGTCACGACATCCAAATTTCCATTGTAAATTGCGATTTTTAACTGAGTGTTGTTTAGCAGCAATTCTACTGAAATACATTTACAGTATACTATAAAATACTATTTCAATTAGATCTTTTTTTAATTACAAACGGTAGGTCCTATTTACTTACAGAATTTCATCGAAGGCACGAAAAAGCTTCGATTCAAACTTTGAAATACATCTTCTGTAATGTATGTATATTCCCTACTTTGATTGACCATTGCCAGTGTTGGTTTCACGTAATCGTTTATTTTATTTTCTAGAGTAATCAAAGCCTGGCTCATGTCTACTTGGTTGATGTTATTGAAGTTTATGTCCATTCCGGTATCCTCTGTGACAGTTTTATACAGGACACCATCCCACCTAACGGCTGCATCGAAATCTTTCCGATCGACGGATTCTACTATTCTCTTAGTTAATAGAGAGCATTTCAGATATGTTGTGTGGTCGATAGCACCCTGGAAAAAGGTGAACAGCTAACCTGGATTAGAATATTCGCAGCGCAAGCGGACAGGTAATTGTTGAAAGTCTAGTTCTAGTCATCATCATCAAACACCTGCACTCACAAAAAGATATTTTATTTTTACTTGTTGGAAAACAAACAGCAATAAGTTCGAGTTTTCACTTATAGAACGTATCGTACATACATAGCTAAAATATACAACAATTGAAAGGAGATAGCATCGTGCAATTAAATAAACAAGCCAATGAAAAGTACGATGCCAAGTATAATGAAAAAGTTAACTAGAAGAAGTCATACCAAGCCATAGATATTATATGTCTAATCAAAAAAGTTTGAGCTAACATGTTTTTTAGAATGATTTGGTCTCGCAGTAAACAAGTCTATATATTGAGTATAGTTTTTATTAAAATCAGTCGCCCGCCACTCTACAACACACAGAACTCGCAGAAAAAGTTTTTTCAATAATTAGTGATCGGCGGCGGTTCCACATGGAGGGTCAGATAATTTCTTCTAAGATTGGCACGAGAGGGAACCTGAAATATTAAATTTGAAGAAGTTCGCTGGAATCAAGCGTCCCTAAAGCCAAATTATGGAGATAGGTCAGGTCAGCTGCTTCTCTTCTCAGAGAAAGTGGGAGCATATGGTGATGTCTGCAATTTTATGTATAATATGTTTTAATTCAGAGGAGTACCTAAAGTCCTAAGGATACCACAGTAAGTAATTAATGCACCAAGATTCCAGACACAATAGAAAATCAATTGTGTCCCATCCCCATGTGATGTCGTTGTGGTTTGACTGAGTAAGTAATGTCAATTTGGTGACTTTAATTTATGTTATTCGATTGAAATGATTAAACTTAAAGAATGGACACGTACCATGTTGTACATAAAAACAGGTAGTGCTAAAGTGCTCTCTTTAGGGCTAACCCATCCACTGCCAATTCCTATACCTTTGAAATTCATCTTTAGACGCTTCTTTTTGATTGCCTGAAAAACAAAACATAATTAATTGATACACAGAAACGTAAGATTAGCCACACTATCCAATTGAATGAATAAATCATAAGTATCTTAGTTTAAGATCGTTTTCTTCCTGCGCCAAAGATACGGAAATGATATTATGTATTTACATTGTATAATAACACTACCAAATTAATTACATTTTGTCAGATCCATAGTTAAATGAGGCATAAATAAAATAGCTATAAATAGCTATTTCCTCTTTAACGACAGTTGTGAAGTAGTACCTAACTTCACAACTAAGTAGGTAAATGTGGCCTCTGGTACATTTGAAAAGTACTTACGGCCTGCTTCACAATGTCTGACTAAGTTTCCATTAGCGTTATCTGTCTCTAAAAAGTCATACGAAATGACATTCCTGTGAATTATTCTTTGGTTAGTGCTTATTTGTCGATGGTGAAAAAGGCCTTTAGTATACATTTACTGCTACATATAAATACATACCGTGTGGAGATAGTATGCTAATCTCGGACAAAGCTTGCCTCCATAACTCTGACTGAAAACATAAGCCGGCGTTTTGCGAAATTCTTTATGCGTTCGGAAGAACACTTTTATGGCTTTGGAGAGGTCAGTGGCTGAGAAAATAAATTGAGAAACAGACATTAATATCATTGCCAAATAAAACTGTCCACGTCCTTTTTCGAAAGGACAGATGATGACCTCATATGCATTTAACTTAAAGATGTATTGACAACAAGATAAATAATTACAAGGTGAATGTAAAGACTTAATTTCATGAAAGTACCTTTCATACTCGAGAATGTACCTAATTAACTTTTTCGTATCAAAAAATACTGAGATAAAATTGGTTGGTCTTTATTTTAATTCTTTAATAGTAGGTACGCTTCAACGCGTATAAAAAAGCTATCAACCGCAAAATGTTATTGGTATTCGGACTGTATCGTGATATATTTACGTTACGGTAACTATAGTTATGGTGTTAACAATCATTGTACTGAGAAGTTACTGATTAGGTAGGTACTTTAATAATAATTAATAACGGAGTGATTATTATTTGAGCCAAATAATAGACTTGGTGCATGTACTCTTATTTTGTGTTCAAATTGTCCAATCAATTTTATTTTTTGTCTAGGAACTAACTTTCCTAAGTTGGCCTGAAAGTCCTAAAAGAACCCCGCAATAAATAAGGATAACTCGGTATGGTACCTACCTAAGATTAGTTTTGTTGTGTGAATCATGATGGCTGGGTCATTGTCAGCCGATTAATCATCTTATTTGTAAATGGCTATATTAGTTAGTCCTATCGTTGCCTAAATAATTAAATAACTTAAATATAAGTACTTGCTGAATGAGTTTAGTAGCGTATTTGATTGTTTTAAAATGCTTAGAATTTTTTCGATCAACAATATTAGCTCCATATACTTACGCAAGTAAACTGTAGGTATCTAAACTGTATTAAAACGATAAATAAAATACAATTAGGTACGGCTCACTAGTACGCCTTAGTAATGTTGATGTGTAGTGTTGTAACGATTATCATAGCATAGTCTGTTAAGAAGTTAAAAAGATTCCTTCGTACGCTTACAAACTGCTTATATCAGTGGTAAATTATGTTTAGTAATAATTAAGTAAGTAATGTGTAAATTAAGAACAAATTTTAATCGCTTCCCTAACTAAAATGTGTTGCTGCTATAACAATAGACGATTATAAATGTACAATCTCTTACCCATCATTCTGTCTGTTTTCACGAGTAAAGATTTATCAGTAACATAACTGAAACCGGTACCCACGGGGTGATCTATCAACAATACGTTTCTCCCTTTCACCTAAAAAAACGATTTAATTAGTAAGTTTTATAATCAATTTATTTTATTCTCTTCAATACTGTTCTGTGTCTGTGACAACTGTGACTGTGTTAATTTAGTAAAATGTAAAAGTAATCCTAATAACTGTTGCCCATTAGTAGGTACAAACATATACAATCTTTTTTTCCTTTACTTCCTTGTTACTAATTGTTCTTGTTATCCATTAACTAATAAGTTCTGATTGCCACGAAAATTGTGTACGACAACAAGGTCGACTCCGTTGCGTTCTCTGCCAATTAATCTTTGGGATAAGTCGAACAATGTCATTAGAACTGTACAAAAAACCGTTTGAATTAGTACTAAAGTATCATGCACCGTCTTTTTTATCTACGCATTAAATAAAATACGTTGCGATTTAAATTCTAGTCATCTATCAATCAACCCGCTTTGGGATTGTGACAACGCATCGCATCCTTCAATGATAACATCACATACCTACGAATTGCATTTGATTACTGCTAAACTAATAAACCTATGTACCTACTTGGAGTGCATTTTCTTACCCACGTGTGATTTCGCGGTTTCATATCCATGTTCAGAGGGCCTATTTCGGCGAAGTTTGCGATTGCGGTGGCAGCTAACCCTGGGCCTCCTTGGATCCATATTATGAGGGGTTTCCTGTCAGCTCCTATGCTCGTCCCGTCGGCGTAATACAACCAGTAGAATAAGAACGCACCTGGCCTTACTTCAACGTATTTTTGTACACTCTCCCATCGTTTTTCACGTAGTGCTTCAGTGTATGGGTTGTATTCTAGACGTTGAAGAATTGAATAATTGTATAAAAAAATTGAATTACAATTAATACAGGTGATGCATTGTTCATTTAATTAAAGTTTATCAAGTGTTACTACTATATCAACCTATACATTTTCTGAGTTTCAGCTGATGTAAATAAAAGTGTATAACTACGTACCTAGTGATGTAAAATAAAATAAAAAAAATTATTTTTTTCCGTTTTTAGAAAAAAAACTTAGCACCGTTGTTTTTTTTTTCTAAATTTAGTTTTTTATCTGCCTTAAATTTTAGGTCACACACCCCAACTGCGCTAAGCCAACTACGTTCAAATAAACTAAAACCTAAAGGGGATTTCACCGTGTGCAAATGTAATTGATTTGGGGATTACCCTTTCGTTAATGTAAAAATGTTACCAATATTTTCATGAAATCTAAGTACCACTAAACCAGAAAAGTTTAGTAGAGTTAAAAATAATCCGAAAACTCTATTACCTATGTATTCTTAAGTATTTGTCTTAAAAGTTTTGGATTTCGTTCTCTTGAAAAAAAACATGGTCCAGAAAAAAAAACTGTTTTTTTTCCTGGTTTTTTATCAACGTTTTTTTTTCACACCAGAAAAAAACGGTTTTTTTGCAACACTATACGTACCCTCATAAAAAACTTCAGCCCTGACGAGTCCGAACGCCACAATAAATAATAAGATAACATTCATTTTGAAAAAACAAACAATAACTAGATCCAGAGAAACAGCCACTCGCGAACTTCACTTGCGCGCTTTTGAGCCTCTCAAAAACTTTCAATAGCGCTAAGTTCGCGAACGAATTAATCGCGGTGATATCATCCTTGCGCTAATGAATTAATGAGGTAAATGAACAAAAATACGAGCACGTGCCTAATCCAGAGAGTCTTTAATGGCGACTGTCACGCGCTCCCTATTAGTTACTACACGTAGGTGGAAACACGATACGTACTTGTCGTCAAAGTACCTACTATGCACAGGAATTTCAGTTTATCTTAAGATTAACCTGAAACTTTATAGGGTTATGCACATAAGACGAACGCCCTACGTAAAGCACTTTCACCGATTGACAGTCAGTACCGTCTGTATGAACTATAAAAGGTTGCGAATTGGTATTTTCTTCGAGGTGAAGGTTAACTGCAGAACTCGACTCATTATTATCAAGTACTACATTGTTATGGGAACAAAAGGTCAGTCTCGCAGACTGACATCTACCCTTACTTTATTGCGGTAGTTATCAAAATAAAGATAAAGTTTACTGCGTAAAGTTTATTTAAAAAATAAGTCGAAGAAGGAGCCTATTACCGTGTTGTCGTTTAATTTCCTAGGCCTTGGGCGTCGAGTCGCTGTGTACGTCGCCTGCGTAGATTGTCGGCGCAAGTTGTCAACGTACTCAAGCCTTCTTCGTATTCTTTCATCCGGGGTAGGTGTAGTGGGTGGTCTAGTGTGGCCCACTACTTGGTTCAGAGGTCCTCCAACCACGTCAGGGCGATATGTCTGTTGAACTTCCGAAACATCGCTGACCTCGTGCACAGGTTTCAAATTATCTAGAAGAAAGTAGGTTTTATTCATGCGTTCTCACCAATCAAGAGAATCAACTTTCTCCAAATATCAAGTAGGGCATATTTATTTTTAGCCTCATATTTTGTATCGAAACATAGCAAGATTTACTACGTTGTTGCATTATTTGCAGTGCATGAATAGCTCTGATTAAGTTAATCGGTATTAATGTAAAACCAGAAATTTTATCTTAGGTTGCATCAGCTTGCTATAAAAATACCTTAAAAATACTCAAAAATACCTTTAAAAAAACATGTAATGCCACAACTACAAAAGTGTTAAGATGTTTTTAAACAAGCTATTTTTATGTAGTCTAATATATGTATATCCGCCACTAAACATACAGTCAGAAAGTAAACGAAGATATAATCAATTAGCAGATACTTACAAAAAGAATAAACTCACACATTGAAGAATGATAATCAGATCTTCATATTACACAACTTTATTAAAATTCATCGGTCCGGGAACGCACCTCTCTCCACAACCTCAATTAAATTAACTAACATAATATCGATTTTATTTTTGAAAATTATAATGCTATAGTTAAATAGAAAACAGTAGCAGTAGCTGTGGTAGAGATCTTCAGAATATTTCTCTAAACACCTACTTTAAGAAGTACTTTCGTAGAATTGAATTACATATTTAGTAACTACATATAGTATTTGTTCTTGGAATCTAACCGAAACATTTATATATTCAACGTACCTGACGGATACTGATCACTTGGCGGCTTGTAATAGTTATTGCTCAGCAGACCCCCCGACCAATACGGAGGTCTTTGTGGATACTGGTGACTGTGCTGAGGTACATTTGGTGTTGTGCTTGTCGTCGTAGGAGGCTTGTAAGCTGGCAACTGCTGGGGCGGCCGGTTGCCCAACAGCCCGAAAAACCAACGTTGGTCGGAACGCTCGTGACGGTTCTGATTTTGAGATGTCACTGGGAAAAAATGGACTAGTACTTATCAAAGCAGTCTATAGGCTGTATTGAGCTGCAATAACTGCTTTAAATTTTCATATGCGTAGGTCAGAATAAAAAAGTACTAAGTAGTACTTAGTACTATTTTAGGTACTTAGTTAGTAAAAAAAAATAAAGTTAGCCTGTAAACATCCCACTGCTGGGCAAAGGCCTTACCTCAAATATGAGGTAGTACTAGTACTAGTAGTACGTACTTAGTACCTGTGTGGAATTGAGAACACGCTTATCTTTTGCTCCAGTTGTATTTGAGATGTAAATGACTAAAGTGTGTCGAATCAAATGTTATTAAATCAAGCTATACTTAAGTAAGTATTCGTAGTCATAGGTATGTGTTACACTGCTTTGCTAGCTAGCAAAACACGAAGTTACGTTGTATTCACGTGAATACAACTTATATTCGTGTTTTGGACACGTTGTCCATACCTATCAAATGCCCTGCCTGAAAGTCGAACCCGCATCGCGTGCTCACTTGTATTTTGAAATTCAATACACAGACTCAAATGAAATTAAAAGTTATACGCAAAATATATCGTCTATGTTGGAAAATAATAAACATTTAACTAAGTTGCTGTTTAATAAAGTAATAAGTATATATTTTTAAATAATTAAACTCACCAGAACTGAGATCATTTTCGTCGTAATCCTCGATATCCCCACAGTCATCTGGCTGATCTGCCTGCGGTTCTTCTTGGAGGGATGCTTGGACCTGCGGCCTGCTTGGTAAGTATTGCGGTCGTGTTTGCGAGTATTGTGGTCTAGTTGGTGTATATTGCGGTCCAGGTGGCGAGTATTGCGGTCGTGACGGTGAGTATTGCGGTCGAGTCGGCGAGTGTTGCGGTCTTGTTGGTGAACCGTTGGTGTTAGGGCTCAGAAGGTCGTAATACGCTGCAAACGTCCGCCCATTCGGCCGCTCCCAGCTTGCGATCCTACGATGAGGAGCTATTTTGTTCGTGGGGCAAAGAGCTGGGTTGACTGTGATCGAGCTAAGCGGCATTGCTAGCAGGAACACCTGTAAATAAAATTGATGTCTATAGACATTATAAACTTATTATTACACTTCCACTAAGTTGAGCGTGTACCTAGCTAGCCGAGGTATACGCGACTGATATGAAATACTACATAGTATGAAAAAACATAATTAAACATTTTAATGGATAACTTTAAAAAACAAATAGTTAAATAAGCAATAAATCATTAATTTATGTACTTATACATATACTTAAAACAGCGTTTAATATTTTCGTAGACACTTACCATCACAACTTTAATCAAAAAACTTCTTCTCAACTGTTCCATTTCAAAATTAAATATTTTAACACTCAAAAATTAAAATAAATACACAGCCAAGGAGCCGAGAGCCCTAGCGCTGAGTAGTCCTACCGGCGTCTGATTGGGGCCCAAAACTCATTGTTACCACCACAACTCACATCTCCCACGCGACAGGTGAAACGACAACGCTTGAGCAACTATCGCCCCTTATACGTATTACTGTGATTTTTGGACAGAATCCTAACGAAATCCACCCATAGATGCATCTCGAATAGATCCAATAAACTTGCAATAGCGTGCTTCTTAACTTCTCATGACAGAATTAATTTATGGCCTTAGAATTTTAGACAGACGCAATTTAATCATTTTGTTTATCACCAAGTTTTGGGGACACCTACATAGTAATGCGTAAACCCATTATTGGACCCTGCTGGTGGATTAACGAATTCGTTTTATCTGTTCGACGAGATATTAAGCCAAGTAAAGTAACTAGGCTGTAATGTCGAGGGCTCGGTTTCACAAGCTTACTTAAACTAAGTAACTGGTGTCACAGAATATATAATAGTACTACTGGTGTAAACGAGCTTAGTTTTAGAGAATTAAACTTGCAGATAAATACTTTAATCGGTGTTAAAACATTCCATTCGGAAATTTCGCGCGGTCGGACCGACACAGCTCGGTAGCTCTTGGAAGAGCGTGGCCCGGTTAGTCAGAAAGATGCTGGTTCGGTTCGAGTCCCGCCCGTGCGTAATTTTTAGTTTCTTCTATTCATATTATAACTATGTGCACTAAGCTGCAGGCAAACCCTAAATAGAAGACAATGCGTCTTATTATGTGCTTAAGAAGGTGTGAACCAAGTGTGAACTATTCGCGTCTAAATAGCGGAGCATTAAAAACGTGTGATCTGCAACCACTACAAAGGTTAGCCATAGGTTAGCACATGGAAGAATCCAAGTTAGGTTGATGTTCGTACAGGGTTAAAACAGAAAATACTACTTTCCTCAGTTACTTTTTATATTTATTTATGAATGATTGTTTTCTTACACACGGTCTATCTTTACAAATAATAAGTAGGTACTTAAATTTATCCTTGATTAAAACGGACGGATAAGATTTCCATATAACATACAGCTTCGTAATACACACTAGGTAGCTAGAGCAAAGCAAGACAGGTTAAGTAGATAAAGAAGAAGGGTTTTTCTAAGGTCAACTTTTGTAAGTTTTATTAAACTAACGTATGACAACCATATCCGTAACTAAACTACCTACATGGTTGCTGTTTATCTGTCTCTCCGCAATCTTTTTTCGCAATAGACTATCCTTTTCAAGACATTGCTGACTAATTTGGATTACCCAAATCGATGGCATCAGTTCTCATCAGATCCTTGAAACAAAATAAGATAGGATTGGCAGTCCAGAGTGCAGACGTAAAGTAAGGGAATTCGCTACCTACGAATTGATACGTATGTAAGTGCAAAAACCATACTCTCTTACTAATCTGTGAAAAAATCCCATAGCTCACGCAACTTTGATAAAAGAAAGCCCGCTGCACTGGAGCAACCACATCGTACGCGCCTTACCACTTTTATCATTCCTTTACACGCAGATGACGCAGATATAAATGACAGACTACTCTCTCCCTACCTACCCCTACCCACGCTAAAATGCCGCTGCGGCTATCATTATGACTGCTATGCAAATGCTGGGTGGTTTGGATGAAGACACCATTGTAATGAACATCCACAAAACATTCATAAAAATCTGTGAACTGCACAATATAAGCCAAACAATGTTTGCACGTCCCACCATAAAAGTTATAAAAAAAAGAATGTCAATAATCTAATCTGTCAGTGTCAAACCGTCAAAATTTGCATGGTCTCTTTCGTTCGTGCATCGATTTTTATTTTCGTAATTTTCAAATAATTTTTGTATGATAATGGCGAAACAACAAGGCAAAGTGTATTTAGGGTATGAAGATGAACCCATTGTCGAAAAGACCCAGACGCTCTTAAATTACACAGTCAATAAAATTGGAGGTTTCCCAGTAAGTGTTAATGTGTAATCATACAAACTTATTTAATTTTAAGAATTAAGTTAACAAAATATTAATTACAGGATTGGCCTCCGTTAGAAAATGTGCAATTTTCTTCAAAGTGTCCACTGTGCGGATTACACCGATTACTGGTAGTTCAATGTTATGCGCCACTTGAGAATTCGGCTTACCATCGCACGTTATATGTTTTCGCATGCATCAACCCTAACTGTTGGACACAATCAGAAAGGTACTTATTTACTAAAAATATAATTGACGTAGCAAGCCATAATTATACATACTAGGTATCAAACTAGCTTTAAAATCACTGAAGCTTATTTTGTTTTATTTTCTTTCAGCTGGCTCTGTATAAGAAGCCAAATCCTAGACAGTGCTACAACTCAATCCACCACCATAGTTGCTATGCCCAAATCTGACAGTAATCTGACATGGTGTAATGGCTCTGATGAGTGGGATGAAAATGATAATGGGGACACAGCAAATGGCAATTTTATGAATGTTGACAATGCACCCAGCCCCCATAATGCTGTGCATAGGTAAACCTAGCTGTTTTCCACTGAAATGCACATTTAACAACCTTTTATTTAATATCTTGTGGCTAATCTCCCTTGTTTTGTTGTTGAAGGAATTCTGATGAAGATGAAGAAAGCAATTCAATAGAATTAGAAACTATTGAACAAGCTCTTGGAAACCTGCAAGTGTTTGATGCCCACAATGCAAATATGTCACCAGTTCAAGGTAAAGAAATTGCCAATTTGGTAGAGTACTGAAAAGTATGTGCAAGTAGTAGGTAATTACTTTAAAATATTGCAGTCATGAAAACTACAACAGACTAAATAATTGTCACTTTAACACTATGTTGTACCAATAAAATGTAACTAATTAATTTAACATCTACTGTTACTGTTTAAGTAAATACTATGTAACTGCACACACATTTACGTTAATAAATATATCTTATCTTATCTAAAGTTGCAGGAGCAATTGGAGCTATAAGTGCACCAGTAGCAGCAGCCGAATTAGAAGGTGGAGATGAACCGGGTCTAGTCACTGTAGACACACCAGTAGTACCCTCAAGTGATATGGAAGCCTTACTTCATCAAGTAAGTTACTTAAACAAAATTGCATATCTACAACAAATCAACATTTTCTGCCCTGCCATTAGGTTTTGATGTTATGAGCTTAAAAAAATCTGTTTCAGACTGCTGAATTGCCTCCAGACTTACGAAGCCGGCTAATGTGTGGTCCTTTACAATTTGTGCCAAAGTACATTTATGTTGAAGAGGAATGGAGGAAACCACGTAATAATGAAGACAAAGTTGCAGAATTACTCAATAGATACAACCAAGAAAATGGTAAGCTAGCCATAACATTCACTCTGTTATATTATAATGAATTACCTACATTTAAATTAAGCTGCTGCTCCTGATGGATGCTATTTAGCATGTCCATAGCATTAGCATTGACAAAAAAAAATATGAAAGGAAAGACTTGTTTTGTTACAACATATAAATGATTTTAATTAAAGTTACTTAATTTTTCAGAAATGGATGCATGCGTTGGCGGCGACAGAGTTGCGGGGGCAGCGGGCGGAGAGGATGAGCAATACGAGGAAGCGGCGCCTCTGCACGGCGATCGTCTGTTCCATGCGTTTGTCACGCGATTGCAAGACAACCCTGGGCAAATACTGAGGTAATAACTATTTATAATGGAGAGAAAACAGTCTTCTTTTTCTTCAAAAAATGACTCACTAGTCAGAAGTCACTGATAGATTCTAAAACCTACCCCAAACTATGAGCAAGGGATTTCCCCACATGCAAGGCAAAACGATAATCGTATTGACGGATTTTGTTTTTCGTAGTAGGCATCCTGATAGCAATATGTGTATAAATAGAATGAAAAAATACCATAGTTCATTGGCAAGGAAGAGATAAAGATAAAGAATTGTAATTGTATATCATGAGTATTTCTCATGCAAATAGTAAAAGAGAATCGTTCATGTAGGTAGGTACCTACAAGTTTTGCTCTCGACATACAAATATTTAAAGTTACATTTTTGAAATCATTCCATAGGTACTCCCGCGACGAGCCACCGCTGCTCGGTGCACCTTTACCGAGTGCAGCCAACACGCCCGAAGCGGGCGCCAACGCCAGCGCGGCTGCTGGCGCGGGCGGAGCTTGCCCTCGCTGCGGCCGCGCTCGCTCCGCCGAGCTCCAACTGCTCCCGGCTTTCGCACACGCTCTCAACCTACCAGCGGCCACGCCAACGCACCTACACTTCCTCTCCGTACTCGTCTACACCTGCCCGATGAGCTGCTGGCAACCTCACGACACTCTACTCCGTGAGGCCATCGTCTTCCAACCAGAAGTTGTTTAAGCTGTCCGCAATGTATGTACACCAATCTCGGTGTTTGTGGTGTTGTAAAGAAAGAGTTATCTAGCTACTTCCATAAATATCCTGCTAGTTAATTGACTTCAATGGACACTACTGTAACTCCACCTGTTTAGTTAAATCACACCCACACACAGAGTGCAATAGTCTTAACTATGTAGATGAAACCATAGATAGTGGTATTTTATCTAGAAGAAATCTCTTAATTCTGTAACAAAACATGAGATTGGTATATCTGTAGGTATATGTAAAATGCAATATTCACTAAAACTTAAGTATAGTGCCACGTAATATATGTTTTAATGATTTAAAGACTAATATTTTTTTTAACCATGTTAATTTTGTTAAAAACTTAAATTAATTAAAAAATTTCTTGATATTTCATTTTAAGCGTAAGTGTATCTGTGATGTTATTTATTTTAAGATGTAACCAAGTGGTTAATTAGTTATTAAATTAAAATTATAGTGTAATTAATTCATCATTGTGGCTTCCTTGTGGTACCTTATCAAACTTTACTTTTCTTATTTCATATTTAACTTTAAGAATATAAGCTTTACGCATTTATTATGTACATAAAAGAAAGATGTTGATGGAAGTCAAATATTCCATTATAGGGTGTTCATGAAGAGATCAGTAAAAAATATTTTGATTGAGTTGTATGTTGTAAGTGTAAAATTACATCCTTACTTTCTAAATAAATTAAGATAATTAAAATATAGGTACTCAGATTTTAGCCATCCATCCATATTCCTTATTTACCAACTAGATAACTTCCTTCGTGTATTTGAATAAAGCAATCATGTAGATTTAAATTACTACAATTATTATTATAGAACTGTGATGTACTTTTTTTTACACGTCAGTCCATGAAGTTTACAAACAATAATATTTAATATTTTGGCTCATAGTATATGTAGTAATTTTAAATTTATGTAAAGGTATACAAAATTCAATAAAAATATTCTTTTATTTATTTATCCCAACCAAATACGACACTCCCAAAATAACCTAACTACACACGCAAAACCTTTGCGGTATTTCTCTGCGGGCGGTAGACTTCTATTTGTTTGTCAACTAGGACGAGGAAGGGTAGCAGGAAGCAGTCGCGTAACATTTTAATGTTGAAATAAAAAGAAAGTCTTTTGACTTTTTGAGGAAGTAGAAAATAAGCCCATGCGGAATGCTATTTCCGGAAATATATTATAATGTTGCCATCCATAATAAATGGGTCTGTATAGTAGAATTTACTAAAATGTACATAAGTTTTTTAGTACAAAAAGACTTAAAATCACAGAAAAATATCCCTCCATTCTCAATTTTTAATCAAATTATTGTCTGCCTACAAAAAGCTGTTGCTATTTTCTTTTTTAATTACTTGTTATGTTATGGTTCGCCCACTCATTGAGTAAGTAAGTAGTCACCATAAAATTATTATCCCTTGTAGTCACTGGGAGCCCGCCGCAGCTTGAATAATCCCCACGAATTGCTAATGCGCTAGAATCTTGTCAAACAATAACCTCAAAACTTCTTTAGCAACTACAAAGAAACATCTGAATTCTGAAATATGTAAATTATTTAAAATTTAATTTTATTGTATTAAGTATTGTCAAAAAGATAGACTTAAACAACATACAAAACACGATATCGAAAGAGATAACAACGAGAATACGTCAAGAAATGCGCATTACCAATTTGTGGGAATAATAGCTCTTCATTAGCTTAGTCTTAAAAAATCAGCCTCTTTGCGGCTTATATGCCAACCAACAGAAACAGAGCTTTAATTTCGTAAAAGTCAAATGGATTGTTGTTTGAACCAAAGTCTAAATGAATAATTGCTTAGAATTTAGAATTATTAGATAAAATAAATTACCAATAGGTACATACTAGCTAAGTAAAAGCAGGATAACTTTTACGCAGCAGGACAGGAATGAAATGTATTGGAATTTTTTAAGTTACCAATACAATGCTGGAATTATATGGCCATACATGCATGCTGGCACATGCACATGTATTGTTTATGCAATATGGAAATACAATTACAAACTATTAATTTTTTTTACAGTTCATCAAAACGAGGCGAGGCCATCAATGATTTTTTCTTTTTTTAAATCATTGGAGGCCATGCCTTTGAGTATATAGCCTCAAAGGGCCATGCCCATGGGCCATGGATTGATTGTTGAGGCAGAAATTTCTAGAATAAATTTAAAATGTAACATTGGCAACACCGAATTTCCATAAATGAATCGGCGAGTCGATCGTAGATTATCAATTGTCACGAATCACGATTCATGTTTTAATTGGATTTACGTGAAAAGTTCACGTTTGATCAATTATTTCTCGTGCCAGTTTTATCATTTAGTCATTTTTGTAAATAATTAGCATGTCGGGCGAATCTCCAATCCCACCACCAGTGTTATGGGCCCAGCGGAAGGAGGACGTCTTCCTCACGTTTAGCGTCGAATCCAAAGAGCCGACTGTGAAAATAGAAAAGGATTCAGTTTATTTTAAAGGTGTTAACGTTCAAGACAATAAAGTTAACGAGGTCACAATACCACTGTATGATGCTGTGATACCCGAAAAAAGCGGCTTCGTCAATAAGGGAAGGTGTCTAGAAATGGTGCTACGCAAAGAAAAGGATGCCCCTTACTGGCCTTCCTTAACAAAAGATAAGAAAAAACCACACTATCTTAAAATCGACTTTAACAAGTGGAGAGATGAAGATGATGAAGAAGAAGAGTTTGGTGGTGGTGGTGGTAATGATCTAGAAGAAATGCTGCGTGCTATGGGAGGTGGAGGCGGCGGTGCGGCCGGCGACAAGCCAGAAAAGCCCTCCTTCGATGACTTAGAAAGTGATTCTGATGATGAAAACCTACCAGATCTTGAATGAGCCTCTTGTAGTCATAACGCTTATATTTAACTCTGACAGTACATTAATGTATATTAAGGTTTTTACAGTTATAATAAAATCATTGTGAAAATTGAGTTTATTTACTTTCAATCAAAAACATACCAATTTTCATTGCTACCTGTTCTCCCATTCAGTTAGAAAGTTTGGAACTTAGGTTACACATTCAGTTTTGCCTGACACCAGAATGATTGTAAAATTTTCAGCGTTTAATTTTTATCAGTCTGTCAGTCCGTGTACAATATAATTCTGGCTGGACTGATGGTGTAACAATTGCGTCACAATGTAATTAAGTTGCACTGGTGCAACTTTAATACATTCATAATATACCCAGCTAGGGCTTGTGTACTACACACAGAATTGGCCGAATATTATTCAAATTACTACAAGGTTATGGCAATATAAATAGTATTATATATATATATACATATATAAATAGTATTGCAGTAAAAGCCGGAAAATGGTGCACAAAAGTTTTTGATGATGTGAACTGCATCCAACAATATACTTACTGCATCGCTTAATTTAGGTAGGTACCTACTTATTTTCCCTTCATTCATGTTGCAGACTTGGGACATCCTGTATAATTGATTTGCAATTTTTAGGGTTTTGTAGCCGAATGGCAAAAAAACCGGCCAAGTGCGAGTCGGACTCGCGCACTGAGGGTTCCGTGCCAACTTTAACTGAATTAGGGATTTTTACTTCCACTTAGCCAAAATACCACAATATTTTGTTGACCGCAAACATAACTTTGTTTTTCATAGTGTTTGTATGAAAGACAAAGTTATATTTGCGGTTGATAAAAATGTGCTATATTTTAAAAACTGCTAGTTCCATTTCTCTCAAACCAATTTTGGTTGAAAGTTTATGTTAAGATCTACATTCTATATTTTTTTCAAAATTTTCACTTCCTTAGTTCAAAAGTTAGATGGGGAGGACGCCCATTTTACCACTTTGGAAGCGTCTATATAGACTTTTAGAAAAAATGTTTTTTGAAACCTCAACGTCATTTTAAAAGACCTATCCATAGACACGTATAGGTTTGAGTAAAAAAATTTTTTTGGTTTTAGTTTCATGTATGGGAGCCCCCCCTATAATATCATTTTTCAAAATTTTTGTACCTGAATCGGTAAGCGGTAAAAAAGATACACCTACCTACTAAGTTTCAGCGGTGTGATGCTAATAGTTTCAGAATAAAGTGGCTGTGACATACGGACGGACGGACAGACAGACAGACAGACTTGACGAAACTATAAGGGTTCCGTTTTTGCCATTCGGCTACGGAATCCTAAAAATACTACATTCTTCCAATTTGACATAGGCTACATTTCATTTTGAAAAAAATTAGGGATCCTTGGTAAAATTTCAACAATGTAACCGATGGTGTAGAAAAATGAGTCTTAAAATGTCTTTCGTCGAGTGCGCTGCCGAAACTATTAGCGATAGAACAAAATAATGTACAACAATATTGAAGAACATCATAATGTCTACAAAAAACTCCGCGGTAGCATATCGCTCATTTGCAAGAAGGACGTCACAATTAAAAATGAGCATATTTTGGGAATTAAGGTTTTAAAGTTTGTAAATTTAATAAAAAAATAACTGCTCCATGAAATACCATATTATTATTTTTATTTTATTCCCCATGAATTCAGCTTTTTAAAATAGTTTTGCTTGTAAATATAAATGCAGACAGTTTTTTGCTATTCGTGTTTAAGTGTGTAAATGGTGAAGTTGTGTCGTTCTTGTAAAAAACTTTATTTTTAAATTTGTGAATTATCTATCTTGTGTCATTGTTTATACTAAATAGTTCGTATTTTTAGGATTTAAATTAAATACTATTAGTATAGAAAATAATATTTTCATGGTTATAGTTTTATTACAAACAAGTCCAAAGCAAATGACAGTCTAATTAACAGTCTTTTAATAATCTTCTCTGAATAATTAAACAAATAATCAACTTTATAAAATGAATATCAAATCTTTTACTATATAAAAAAAGGTCGGGTTTCCTTCCTGACGCTATCACTCCAGAACGCACGAACCGATTTCCACGGTTTTGCATTCGTTGGAAAGGTCTCGGGCTCCGTGAGGTTTATAGCAAAGAAAATTCCCATAAAACGGGGCCTGGGCGGGACGGGGCTGGGGGCGAAACAAAGTTCGCTGGGACCGCTGGTAATGTATAAAATTATAATAGTTATAATAATGAGTATAGAATGAACGCTGAACGCTGTTCTTAGAATTAGTTCCAGTAGCTGTGGAAGAAGGGGAAGAAGATAAGGAGTTGCTGCTTGACCGTGAACGGGCTTTAGTTCACGTTGATCATCTATATTCATGTTGGTCTCTGTAAAATTTATTTTGCAGTCTTCTAAATTCACTGAGGGCTAAATTTTTCAACAGTCAGATAAGAAATTTGTCGAATAAAATACAAATATAATTCGTCGAACGATACAAATACTGATTTTCATTAATATTTAGCGGTACATTATTTTCAGGAGCTAGTAAAGCTAATATTTTTTCATCTCTCCTGTTCGGAAAATAGAACTTTCCTGTTTAGATAGCCGGGTGGAAAATAGCTTATCCATCCCTAGGGTGGAAAGTAATTTAGTTTTAATTGACATGGCATAGAGTCAAGGCCTGCAGTCAAAGCTTGGACCAAAGATAATTAAGTCACATCATGTTATTAAAATAACAAACATTTTAGCTTAGCTATAAATTGAAAATCATATATTGTCAGTGTCATTTCGTCCAAAGCCGTTAAAACTTTTATAAGAAAAAAAGCAATTATTTTTGGATTCTGTTATTATCTGTGGAAAAAAATCGATCGATATTCTTTACAAAGATTTTTATTATTTGATATTTTCTGCTTTTTTGTACTCTGTTTTCATGTTTTCGTGCCGTTATTTTTTCTAATCGTGTTAGATGATGTTAGTACTGTAAATCAACTGTCATATTTTGTTCAAAACTTGAGTTTTCCTTTCTCGCTGAACTACATAATACCTCACCAAGACACCTACAACCACTTTTGTAATTTTAATGTTTTCCTCACAGTCGAAATGAAAAATAGTATGTTTAACTCGGGTGAAATCACCCATTTCACGCTCGAATTATCTCGAGTGAAATGGGTCGCTTTCTCCCCTTGTATAACAATCTACTATTCTTCCTCTGTAAGAAGGCATCGTAGATAATACGTACACTTAATCGACTGAAAACAAAAAAAACTTGTTTATAACGTCATACCAAAAAATGTTCAACCTTACCATGCTCGGCGTTTAACATCAATAATAGCATTTCAAGCAATGTGTCGTTTAAGAACTTTAACTTTTTTTATTAATTATTATCAATAACGTAGTAAGTTAATTAATTCATACAAAGCGGATTATGTTTGATTATCAATAACGACACAAAGCTAAATGGGACTCCTATTAGAGACGAAAATTTCAAGTTGAACAACGGCACAAAAGATGATGTGTCGTGTTTGCACCAAATTTTGAAATTTGCTCGGTTGATAACCTTCTCAAGAATAACGTCATGAAACTAATTGTGTCGCTATTAACAAGAACAAGCACGTGCAATCACTTCGACGACCTCGCGACAACTAAAATGAGTCGATGTCGAAAAAACGTACGCGCTCGAATGAGACAGACACATAGCGACACAACTTGTCTCGTTCGCTCATTTAACGGTTACGAGTTGTGTCGTTCTGTCAGAAAATAAAGTGAAATTTTCTCATTCTTTGTGTATATGTAACTAAAAATCACCGGTTTTTTAGATATGACGTCCTTCTTGCAAATGAGCGATATGTCCAACTATTGTAGTTATCCATAAAACGGGGCCGGGGCGGGACGTGCCTGGGGGCGAAACGAAGTTCCGTGGGACCGCTAGTTATTCATAAAGGAAAGAACTTATAGTTCCAGACAACCCTATGCCCTAATATTTCAGGTACCTACATTCCCTCCAGGTAATATTTTCACTTTCCACACTGTATGTATAGCTCATAAATTTTAGATCAAATCAAATCTCGTATCTGTTATCGACTTTGTTTCCCCATTTTTAACCAGCTTCAAAAAACTAAGTGCGTGTCGGACCCGCGCACTGAGGGTTCCGTTCCACCCTTAACTGAATTCAGGGTCCACTTACTGTCTCTTAACGAAAACATCACAATATTTTGTGACAGCAAAAATAACTTTGTTTTTCATAGTGTTTGTATAAAAGACAAAGTTATATTTGCGGTTGATAAAAATGTGTAATATCTTAAAAACTACTGGTTCGATCTCATTCAAACCAATTTTCGTTGCAAGTTTTTGTTGAGATCTACATCATATATTTTTTTCGAAATTTTCACTTTCTTAGTTCAAAAGTTAATGGGGGGGGACGCCCATTTTGCCACTTTGGAAGCGTCTATATCTCAAACCTTAGACTTTTAGAAAAAATGGTTTTAGAAACCTCAGCATCATTTTAAAAGACCTATCCATAGACACCCCACACGTATAGGTTTGAGTAAAAAAAAATTTTTAGGTTTTAGTTTCATGTATGGGAGCCCCCCCTTAAATATTATTTTTTCTTACTTTTTGTATCTAAATCGGAAAGCGGTAAACAAGATACACCTACCTACCAAGTTTCAGCTGTGTGATGCTCATAGTTTCAGAATAAAGTGGCTGTGACATACGGACGGACAGACAGACAGACAGACTTGACGAAACTATAAGGGTTCCGTTTTTTGCCATTCGGCTACGGAAGCCTAAAAAGGAGGAGGTATAATTCCACTATGTTTTTTTTGTGTAATTAAGCTAGACCTTAAATCTCAGTCATTTGTAGATTTGTTTTTATTCCTCCTACTTCGAAGTTAGAGAGTTTACCATTGAGGTTTACCTTTTAGTTATCCCAGTGTTGCCAAGTCCGGATCTGGTGCTATCACCAGATCCGAAGACATCTGACTTCTACACACATGTTCCTATGAACATGTGTGTAGAAGTCAGATGTCATCTTTTGTGAAGCTGAGCTGATGGTAGAACTCCGCCACAACAATATTACCTACATAATTGAATTTGTATATAAGGGCCTTATCACACTGGCGGGTTGCTAGCGTGTTCGGGTGTGAAGCAAGCAGCGTGGACGTCGCGGGCGAGCATCGGTGGCGTCATGGACAAGCTTCTTTTCCGTCAATTCGGCTAAAACTAGGTGTTACTCTTCGGTGCTAATCCACGACATTTTTGATTGTGTATTCTAAGGGTTTCATAATACTGGCGGGTTGCGAGCGTGTTCCGGTTGGAAAGGTTCCCTTGCCGCAACGCCCACAGCGGTGCGATCGCTCCGCCCTGGAGAACATTTGGATTTAATAAAATCATTTAATACTTTGAATACATAGAAATTTTCACCGTATGTTCACCAGAGCAGAGAGATCAATTTCTTTAGTTACTATCAAAATGGAAAACAAAACTTTCTCTTAAGTTACAAGTGTTTTATTTAGCTTTTTCAGTAAGTGTAACATCCACACTATAGAGATGAAATTGTTGTCCGTGCCTTCTTATGTTCAATGTTAAGGTCATGCAGTAGATCAGCCGGTTTAGACTTTCACACTTCAATATGTACGACGACCCTTGCCCCGGACTAAATATTGGTGCCCCATAACTTTGACAATCAAACATAAAGTAGGATGCATCATATTTTCCAAATGCTAAATTCTTCGATGGACTTGTCAGTATACCGACTTTGTGCTTCTCAAAGAAATAAACTAAAGCTTTGCTCAAATTAAATCGATCCGGATAAATATTGTAAACAAATCCAAATATGACGTTTTCAAATTTAACAGAAAATGAATACGGAAACATGTCGTCAAACTTTGTGTCCAAATCTTCCAGGGCAATTTCATAGTTAGGCGAAGTGCCAACCTTTTCGGCACATTTTTTATGGTATTTATCGCCGTTTTCCACTATTCCATCCAAAAAGCTACCAGTCCACGCGCTCAAGTTGCAAGCTTGAGTCATCACAATCGCCACAACATTAGTTGCCAAGTATTGTTTCCCACGATGGTTCTCATCGAATTTCTTATCCAAAGGATGCACGGAGCCCCAAAGCGAATAAAGGTCACCGGGAAATTCGATATCCCAGTCTTTCCATAAAGTTCTAGGCGTTTTTCTAGGAAAACCTAAATCGTTAAATCCGTTCATTCGGGACCATGGAATGATTTCTATATTTAGCCAGTACATTTTTTCATCAACAAGGGGTCGTATCTTTCGGCGTCTCAAATAAGGTAGATTAGGATTTTGGTCCGGTCTAAATAATGGACTAAGTCTATAATTCATAGCAGAGTGTCTCGGGGCTGTCTTTACTGAAGTTAATTCAAAGGTATAAAACTCAGGCGAATTTGGGCTCCCGGGAACTATGTGTTTTATTCGCTTTATAAGGGCATCCATCGTCCGGAATAATGTCCACGAAGCGACTTGGTTCGCTTTCGTCTTAGGAGTTGCAGGTTTCTTTTTGTCATCTTCTTTTTTCGCTTCTTCTGGAGCAGGTGACGAGTACGGGTCGAAAAGATGGAAGTATCCCTCCGATTGACAAATCACTAAACTGCAAGGCGGGAACCTCACGAGCACATACCGGAGTCTCTTCAACACAGCTTTCAAATACTGTTCAAGCGTTTTTTCGGGGTTAGCATTTACGACGAGAATCTTTTTGATATTGATATTTATGAACTTACCATCTAGTATTACATTTTTGATGACTCTTTTCTCGCACACGCTTAGGTTTGTCGCCTTTTCGTGTATTTCGAGGCCTTTTTCTATGCAAGTGTCGACCATTACGTGATCCCACGTTCTGATTGGGTGCATGGTGGCCATCAGCATGGCTATGAGGCTGACGAAGTGGCAAGTCTTGACGTCGGAGCTGGCTTTTTTGTCTTTTAGGGACGTCGTGCCTTCGATCCTGTAGCCGCCTTCGGAGGGCTGATATCCGATGAGCGTTTGGCTTTTCGGTTCTGTGGCGTCTATGGAGCTCCTCTTGTCCTCTTTGGTCTGAACAATGGTCGATTTTGATTTAGCCGACTTCGGCTCGCAAGTCTCGTAGTCGTAGTCCTCGGGCAACTTCAGTCGCGCTTCCGGATGAAGGCGACGTACTAAAATTCTGCTCAGTATGAACTGCTGGTCTTCTGTTTTTCCGTCTTTGTTGTAGAGAACTCTGAAAACAATTTTTTTAACTCTTGAATGATTATTATTATGCTTACTGTTTCTATAGAAAGAGAGGGGGGGGGGCGGCTTTTGTTTTGGGTAGGCCCCCGGCTTTTATTTTGGTTATAAGTGCTACGACACTTAAGGTAGCGCGACATTCAATCAAGATCACAAAGAGAGCACTGCGCGACCTAATTATAAAGAGATGAGAAGGCGGAATGGCATTGTCGAGGTTTCTGGCGCCTTACTACTTCAACGATCGCTTGCACACATGACATGACACAAAATAGGACGCCACTATAAACAAAGTCGACGCGAGGAGCAAGCGATGTTGGATCTTAAGGTGGTTGGTTAGGCGGCGGTCATAGATTGCGTTATTGAAAAAATACACCGTCACTTAGCTACAAAGTAACTGACTACTCAAAATAAAATATCTTGTTTTGTGTTTTCCTCGCTGCTCTAATTCTTCTTCGTCTTCAAGTCGACTGGTAACAATCATAATATTTTCGCTCTAATTGTAAATTGTTATTGTATTGACATTATTAATTACCTGCTCACAAGATCATGCAAATTACGGAATCGTAGCAAGCACGCTTTTCCTTTGGCGTCCTTTTTCCCTTTATCATCCTTTATCACCCTTATGCCCATAGCGTCGCAGTTGCTTCCATCATACAAGTAGTACAGGCCGGATCGTTTGAAAAACGCGCAGCTGTAGTTAGTGGTCGTGATCATTCCCCTGTCGTACTTGGGCAAGTATTTATTGGTGAGCACTTCTTCCAACCGCCACGTGGGATCTTCTCCAACTACATCGATGTTTGCATGGTAAGCCTGGAATGTTAGCAATGTGTTTAAATATAAATAGATTGCTAGAAAAATAATAATAACTGATATTTATGATTTTATCCTTTATCATTTGTATGTGGTGCGCAATAAAGTACTTTTTTTTAATATATTAGATATAAAATACTTTATTTCTTTTCCCTATTTATATTATTGCGCGGTGCGTTGTCGCACGTTGTAACAACGCACTGTGTAGTATGTTTAGTACTTATTACGTAGAACAACATAGCTGCATCACTAAGACGTCTTATCTTATCGTCGACGCAACGCATCGGCAACGCTAGTGTGTTGTGTGGCGTCGGTCTAGTTATTTTATTTGCAACTTCTTTGACTTATATTAAAAATTAAGAAACGATGCACCAAAGTATTTGACAGAATACGTATGTGAAAGTTGTATGCCGAGTCAACAAATATTTAAATGCACTGTTTTAATTATTTTTACTATCCCTCTTATTCATTATAATTAAAACAGTCTAATAAACCTATTTTAGCTATTACACTGTTTTGTTACTTTCTTTCAAATGATGACAGCGCCAAAAAAGAACGAGACAAAACAGTGTAATAGAAACTGTTTGCGTTATTATGAATAAGGGGGTATAGTAGGTATGTACAGTCAAAGTTATTTACCTGGTGACCAATCTGTATTTTGGGTATTATGTGAGCGGGTGCAAGCTGAAACTTTTCTAGCTTAGCGCCGTGCAATTTATTAGCCGTCTCCGCAACAAAATTAACTATTCCCGGTGTCCATGTGTTTATGGAGTATTTGTACGAAGTGACGATAGCCATGATCGCAGCGAATGGCAGTACGTCTAGTCCATGCGCGTCAGATATACCAAGATTAGTGGCTCGTATTATCTGTGTATTGTCCGGTAAGTTCATAAAGTTGCTGGGCTTCGCGAGTTCTTTCGAAGGCGTAGTTTCGACTCCGCTCTCTGTGAGCGGAAGAGTTGATTTCTTGCGTAACTGTCGCAGCTTGAATC